>JARHVA010002096.1:1672500-2385000 GCA_037957365.1 Torreya grandis | reverse complement strand
TCCGAAGAGTGATCCATCTAGATATATTTTCCCACCTATTGCTTAATGCAAGTGTAATTAAATGATAGCATGAGAGTGGACTTGGATGACTTGAATGTGATTGAGCTTTGAAATCTTTTAAAACTAGGCTTAGGGTTGTTATAGAAGGTAGTATATAAAAGTATGGTAGATCAAAGATCATATACCTTATTTTTTATCAACTTGTCTTTTGTTTGAATGTGCTTTTGCATCTATTTTCCATCTAGTGAATAAAGGTCAATTAGACTTATATTTATAGAGATTTGTAGTTTATGTAGATAATAAAATGTGCTTAGGCCAACCTTAGGATGGTCACACATTTTAAAAAGTATCTATTGGGAAAAGATAGGTATAAATACAGTAGCACCTAGTTGGGGAGACAAGTTCCATGTGGATGTAGTGTCCAAAATGTGGTGCTAATCTCCACTTGGTAGACTACTAATCAAGTTGGGTTGGGAATTGAGAAGATAGCTTTGGGACCATATTTTGGTTGACTATCGGTGACTATGGTCTGTTTAATGACTGAAAGAGTGTATCTATGTCTCTAGGATATTTCTAAGGATAAGCTATGAATAAGTTAACTCAAAAGACACTCTTATCATCCAATTACCACTTTTATGTGATTATAGAGGGTTAAGAGATTAACCTATTCCTAGTTATTTAAGGTATATTTGTGGGCTACAATCACATTACACACCTATTATACCACTAATCGAGGGATTTTATTATATGTGTTTCTTCACTTGTTTATATTCATATACCTCATTTTGTGTGTCATACCTTACATGTCAAACAAATAAAATTATCCCAAGTTTAAACTTTATCATTACACATTGGCATGATAAGGGGTTACATTGTCCAAGTTATGAGTCATTTTTATCATGTCCTAACATCATGTTATCTGATTGAGATGGTAGCCCATCTGTATTGTATTGTTATGCTACTTGTTTAAAAAAAATTCCAAATTAGGTCCATTTTGAATCAAATCCAATTATGAATAAAATCTAAATCAACTAATATTTCCAACTCAATAAAATTTTCTAAATCAAGTCAAACTCCCTAAGTCAACATACAAGTTAAAGTCAAAGTAAAACATTATAAAGTCAACCAATTAAATTCAAATCAAAGTTCCAAGTAAAACATTGAAACAAAGTCAAATCAAGTATATTTTGACCAATTCACATTAGTTTTAAATCAATCACATCCAATGTCAAATATTTTCTTTCCACTCAATCTCTTGTACCTATTAGTTGAGAATCAAAAATATCATAACATTCATCCTTTCTTCCATACAACTTAAATTATAAATCCAATCTGAGCTTAATCAAAAATCAAAACAATCCACCCTACTTGGGGCCAATCATATCAAACATCATAATCACATCAACTCAATTTTCTCTACTTTTGGAAAACCAAATCAAACATAAAAATAATATCAAAACTTCAAAACATTAATAAAATTTACATGAAATTTCATGACATCCAAAATAGATTAGGATAGAGCTCAGTTTGAGTGGTACATGTTTGAAAACAAATATGACATCTTTTTATGACTCTTAGAAATAGGTGCTTGACTACCTGTAAATTTATATCATGAAAACCTAGGCTCTATCCTAAGTAGAAAAATTCAAACCTTTTCACATAAACATCAATCCAATATCTCATATACTATATATAAACTTGATCATGATCATACTATCAAAGTAAAACCTACTTTGTCACCCTTATCTAACATCCATCCGACCCATGGTGCCACTTTCTTTCATAGAGGATACAAAGACACCTTGTTTATAGTTTTAGAGGAAGTAGAATCAACAACCAATGAAGATGATAATGACCTCAATAAAGTCCACATCAATATAAAATCTTGATAGATAAACTCTCCAAAATAGGTATGGGTAGAGATAAAAATGGGTCAACATTATGCAACTCATGATCCTCCATTGAGTCAAGAGGCTAAAAACCAAAAAAACAAAAAAAAAAAAAAAAAAAATAGAAAGATAAATAGTTTTTCCAATGGTGAAAACCATTTCTATGGTGCCTTGGTAAAGTACCATGATGAAAACCAAGTTTTTGGCATCATGTGTAAATAATTTATTGTCTACAGGTACCTCAACACTTGGGGGCAACCTCATATGCACCCTCATCCATTCCATTGAATCCATTTTCGTCATCAAATTCTATCTAAATTATCATCTAAATCCTTATCATTTTTCATATTTTAATCCATACTATCATGCCCATCTCTCTTCCCCTCTTGACCTTGATAAGGAAATGAAAGTAGTTTTGAACCTTATTTTAGGAAACATCTCGACACATCCTCAAAATGGTACTTTGATGACTATATACTTAGTTATCACATGAAATATTCCTTGGATATCACTAATCCATTCCTCATATTCCCTTTGATAACTCCTACACCAAAATAGGTTGAACCTTGTCCCTGCTTAGTGCGAGAGCACAAGTATTTTATTAATTTCAAAAAATCAAGTACATAAGGGTGCCTTTACTCCATTAACCCTTTTATAATGCAAACATGGATTTATATTGTTTTTACCAATGACCAGTAAAAACAACTAATCTTATAACCAACGAAATACGAGAAAACAACCTGTAAGGTAATTCTAATTAATAAATATAAAACATTAAAACTACCTAATAATTAAACTAAGTGGTTTTATTTTATGGGGGTGTCTTTAATAAAATATGCATGCCCAATTTACAATAATTATTTATTACCTACCAAAAATCTAACCTAACATTAAGAATTTGGAACAAGTCCTAACAAACCCCCCTATGATCCAAAGCCAGGTCTTTGGACACATACCAAGCATTTTTCTGAATTTTTCAAATTTGATTTTGTCAAGGGGTTTTGTGAAGATATCAGCTATTTGATTAACAATTGGGCAATATATTTGATCAAGAGTTTTCTTTGCCACCAGCATTTGTAGATAATGGTATTTGACATCCATATGTTTTGTTTTGGCATGAAACACTGGATTCTTGGACATCTTGATTGCACTCTGATTATCAATGTATAATTGTGTAGGAGCAAACTGAGAAACCTAAAGATATTCAAGAATACGACAAAGGTAAACAATTTCTCTGGAAGCATCCCATGCTACAATATACTCTGATTCTGCTGATGGATTTTCCACTATATCCTACTTCTTACAACACCAAGCAATGGTAGTTGAACCCATATACATAGTGTATCCTGTGGTTGACACTCTATCATCCACACATCTACCAAAATTTGCATCACAATATCTAACAAGTTTGAAGTTCTTATTGTGGTGGTATTCAAGGCCATATGTTTTCATTCCCTGAAGGTAATGAAGTACTTGTTTTGATGCATGCCAATGAATTTCTCTAGGCTCATGCATAAACCTAGATAAAATTCTAACCAAAAATGAAATATCAGGCCTGGTAGTCATCGAGTATATCAAACCTCCCACCAATTGTCTATATGTGGTGCCATCAAAAAAGGCACTGCTATCATCCTTAGACAATTTCAAGCTACTTTCCATGGGAGTGAGGGTAGGTTTACAATCACTCATGCCAAACCTCTCTAATAACTCAGAAATATACTTATTTTGTGAAATGAAAATACTATGCTCTTTCTAAGTTACCTCTATGCCTAGATAGTAGTGAAGAAGTCCAAGATCTATCATCTCAAACCCATCTTTTAATTCCTTCCTCATAGACTTGTTATGTTTTTCATCATTACCTGTAATAAACAAGTCATCAACATAGAGAACAAGTATCACCATTTTCTTACCCTACACTTGAAAATAGAGAGTATCATCAGATTCACTACGATAAAAACTAATGGATTTCAAGTATGAGTCCATTTTTTAATACCAAGCCCTGGGTGCCTGTTTGAGCCCATACAAAGCTTTTGTCAATTTACATACTTTATGTTCAGCACCCACCTGTTCAAAACTTTGAGGTTGTTTCATATAGACTTCTTCCTGTAAATCACCATTTAAAAAAATACTTTTAACATCCAATTGATGTACTTTCTAACCATTTTGTGTTGCTAAGGCAAGTACCATACGAATAGTGTGCCATTTGGTAGTTGGTGCAAATGTTTACTCATAATCAATACCTTCTTGTTGCGCATATCCTTTTGCAACAAGTCATGCCTTATGTTTATCAATGGAGCCATCTAATTTATACTTAGTCTTATAAACCCATTTACATCTAATGGGTTTAACATGTGGAGGAGGATCAACTAAAACCCATGTATTATTGTTAAGTATGGAATCATACTCACATTTCATTGCCTGTTGCCAAACATGTTTAGTAGATGCCTCCTCAAAAGTGGATGGCTCAGTGGAAGTAGTAACAACCATAACATAGTTTAATTATTTTTGAGAATTCTTGGGCCCTATTAAACCAACTTCATCTGTTGTCAAGTCAGAAAAAGTACTTTGAACCCATTTTGGATACTTAGAAAAATTATTCAAATCAGGGACTCCAAAATTCTCATTATGTGTATCATTCGAAGGGGGACTTAGAGAAATTTCAACAATTTCTAAGTCATCAACCTATGAACTTGTAGATAAATGAGAGGAAAGTGAAGGAATTTGAGTCTCATACCATAACTTTGAAGAGTTATCACCATTATTAAAACCCTTATCTCTTTTTGTATTTTTCCTCTCTAATCTATCAAGTTGAGAATCAATCTCTACAGTGTTCATAGTCCCAAACTCATCAAATATTACATCTCGACTCACTATGAATTTGCCTGAATCCTATGCAAGCAAATGAAACCCCTTTTTATCTTTAGAATAACCAAGAAAGATGCATTTTTGACTTCATGGTTCCAACTTAGTTCTATGTTTAATAAGAAACAAAGCAAAACAAACACATCCAAACACTTTCAATTGTTTAACTTTTGGTTTAAATCCATACCATGCCTCATATGGAGTTTGTCCCAAAAGTGCAACTGTGGGGGACCTATTTCTCAAATGCACTGTAGTACCAATAGCTTCGGCCCAAAATTTATCATCAAGTTGTTTATAGTGCAACATGGCACGTGCTATGCCCTCTAAAGTTCTATTCATCTGTTCAAATACTCCATTTTGTTGTGGAGTATAAGCATTACTATATTGTCGATGAATACCATGTTCTCGACAATAATCTAAAAATTCATTAGAGGTATACTCACCTCCATTATCTGAATGAAGAGTGGCCAAATGTGAACCTATTTATTTTTCAACTAAGTGTAACCAATCAACAAACTTAGTGAAAACTTTAGATTCATTTTTTCATAAAGAATACCCAAGTCATCCTAGAAAAGTCATCAATGAACAAGACAAAATATCTACACCCACCAATGGATGACTTTTTCATGTCACATACATCACTATGAACTAACTGTAAACATTTGTTAGCTCTCCAAGATGACTGTTTAGGAAATTTTTCCCAATTTTGTTTACCCAAAACACATGACTCACAAAGAATATTATCTTTGCAAAAAGTGGGCAACCCATTCACCATACCATATCTCTAAAAATCCACTAAATAGTGGATATTTAAATGTCCATATCAGAGATGCCATAACCGTTGTGTAGACATAGTACCTGTACCTATGTCAATAACTGTTGCATGTTCTATATTGGGAGGAAGCACCTTATAATGCAATCTAACCAAGATTCCATCTTCATATCCTATATACATTTTTTTATAATCATCCTTCACTAAATTGATGTAAGTGAGCCCATTTTCAAGCACAATTTGATAACCTTTCTTTTGAATAGTTACCAAAGAAAGTAAGTGTTTCTTCAATGTGGGAACATACCAAGCATCCTCCAAGTATTTTATAGACCCATTAAGAAGAAGAATCTGAATAGATCCAAGTCCTAGTGGTGTAGGCATAGACTTATCTGCTAAGGCAACTGGAGAGAGAGAAGCTTCCTTATAAGACCAAAATAAATCTCTCCTAAATGTAATGTGCTTGGTTGCTCCTGTGTCTAAAACCCATACATTTATGAGCTCATCTCTAGCCTCATATTCAACATAATTAATGTGCCCCAAAGTAATGAATGCAGATTCATGGGCAAACATTACTAGATTCATCATAGTCATGATCGACATACTGAGTAGAGTTAGTCTTAGTCACTTTTTGTGGCCTCTAAATTTTATCAAAAAGAATCCTACATTTTGAGGCAATGTGACCAAATTTTCCACATCTATGACATTGAATGTCTGATCTACCTCGACCTCTGCCCCTATATGAGTTATGACCATGTCCTCGATCACTTGTTTCATGTGAATGTGATTGATTAGATTGTTGATTATTTGAATGACCCCTACCTCTATTTTTATATCTACCTCCTCTGTAACCTCAACCCCCTCTATAACTATTTCCTATATTGTTTTGATGCCCAGATGAAGATGAACTAGGCTTTGACTCTAAAACATGGGTTTCTTCAGTTTTCTTAGATTTCTTGGGTAGAGAGAGGTTATGTTGGATGAGCAACTCAGCCAAATTATCAAAGGTGATGCCTATGATCTTGTCAGAGGCATGCAACATTTCAACAAAATTCCTATACGACCCTGGTAGTCCTTTCAAAGTAGCAGTAACTATGAGGTCATCATCTAGTTTTCCTAAACTAGCCTTAGTGTACTCAGCAGTGACATTTTTCAACTTAGACATATATTCTCCCATATCCCCATCTTCATCTAATGACAAAGTAAACAACTGCATATGAATATCTATCTTCTTATGCTTAGGTTTCTTATCATACAAACCTGACAATGTTTTCCATGCAGTGTAACTATGAGGAGAATTTTCAATATGAACATAAGTATCATGAGTAAAACAACATTTAATGAGAGCTAAGGCCTTAGAATCACACAGATTGAATATATCTTACTTATCCTACTTTGTTGGCAATGTGGGATTTTCATTCTTAACAATATCCCATAATTCATTAAAAATTAGTGAAGCCTCCATCAATCGTTTCCAATCTGAATAATTGGAAATTGTTAATCTATCACCATCTGAAAGCAAATTTTGAATTTTCAGCATTTTGAAATGAAAGCAAGTGCATTAGTGACAAAATTCAAAAGAAATGAAAAAAATATCACACTCACTGCACAAGACACTACTTTTACGGGGTTTTGCACTTAACCTCCGCATAGAGCGTAAAAGAAAAAACAAGTATTTTTTATGGTTTTTGCACTTAACCACACCAAAAATAAATGATTACACCCTTATTTCACCAAATTACAACCTTATTCCACCAGTTACACACTTATCTCACCACAACAATGCAAAAGAAATATGATTGAATTCTGCCCCTTTTTTGAAAATTTAAATAACACAATACAATAAGTATGTGTTTTAAAATATTTTAATTTAAAAGGGAATATTCCTTTGTCAAAAAAGCATATTCCAAAGCAAAAAAAAACTTTCTCCAAAAAGAAGGGATTTGAACCCTTGACCTCCTCCTTTGCAAGCTTTTAACAAAATAAGCTTAACCAATTGCTCTAAGAGAATTTTCAGAACATTGCACCCAAAAATTTCTACTTATACTAGATTTTTATGTATGAGGGAAAATAAAAAAAAATTACATGTGAATGTGAGTAAATAAATCAAATTCTTTTTCCCTTTTTACAGCTTCTCTTCCAAGCTTCCTCCCGTGGGACCCAGACATAGCAAATATTTGAAACAAAACTTTAGAAACAGCAAAAATAAATAATTTCTTGTATTATCCCTATGCCATTATTCCTTGGGATGCCATGGCTTCTCTTGGAGATTTTATTTTCACCTATTTTCTCTCTCACAGGCTGTATAAATCCATACAAGCATGCTAAAATAGATTTTAACTGAGTTTTGGTGAGTTTTCAAGGTAATTTTTGCAAGAAATGGAATCAAATGAAGCCTAGGTGTTGGAAGGCCATACAACTCAATTTTTTCAAATTTTTCATTTAGAATGCAAAAACAGGGGTTTTAATGCCATTTGATCAAGATTTGTAGATGTTTTGGATTTAAAAAGAGCTAAAATGAATGCAAATCACAATGGCAGCCATGAATGAAAACTTTCAGATGTTTTTCTCAAATAAATAGTCTATACAAATCTGGTTTTGGCCAAAAAACAATGAATTTAATAACATTAAAATGTTAAAAATTCATTTTTATGCCAGATGAGGAGGTTGAACACATGAAAATGGAGTATGAATGATAAAAAAAGACTAGACTGTGGTATATGGAAATATACAGGTTTAAATATAAATAATATTTGAAAAATTAAAATAATTTAATAATTTTTCAAAATATTTAAACCAATACTATATGGCATACCTTATTTTATGCCAAATGATATCACGTGAATTGATTTTTCACCTTGCTCCTTCGAATTCACCAAGCTCCCAAAATAACCATGCTCTGATACCACTGATAACTCCTGAACCAAAATAGGTTGAACCTTGTCCCCGCTTAGTGCGAGTGCAAAATTATTTTATTAATTTCAAAAAATCAAGTACATAAGGGTGCCTTTACTTTGTTAACCCTTTTACAATGCAAACATGGATTTATATAGTTTTTACCAATGACCAGTAAAAACAACTAATCCAACAACCAACTAAATACAGGAAAACAACCCATAAGGTAATTCTAATTAATAAATATAAAACATTAAAACTACCTAATAATTAAACTAAGTTTATTTTATGGGGGTGTCTTTACTAAAAGATGCATGACCCATTTACAATAATTATTTATTACCTGCCAAAAATCTAATCTAACATTAAGACTTTGGAACAAGTCCTAACACCCTTATTTTTAATCTCTTATATCCATCCTTCACCGTTATCATATTCCATTCTGGTGATAAAACATGCTTTTGCATTGCTAGTTGTTCCTTAAATACATACCCTATATTTTCACTATAGTTACTTCCCATCTTATTTATACAATTTTTTGTATTCATCCTTGTATATCCTTCTCTAAAATATTACTAAATATTTATTCCAAAATCAAAAAAATTAAAACATAAAAAATCTAAACCACAAAAAATTAGAAAATCTTCAAAATTTTGAAAATTCATAAAATCCCAAAATAGATATACAAATCCACAAAATATATGTGAACTTTATCATCCAATCCAACTTTGGATTCCACTCTTTTATCTATTTGGGGATAATCTCATTAAGAATGTCAATGTTTATCCCACTCTCGTGTGTTTTCACATATTTCTTAAGAGGGTATCTTTAGTCTAATCATGATCATCCTAATTTAACATCATAAACTCCATTTCCTCCCATATTGGGATAAATATATTGGCTTGAGGTCCATACATACTATGTAATAATTTCTTGGTTATATGTGATAGCTAGGGTTAACTCAACCACCACCCTACCATCTTTCATTTTTCCCATTTTCCTATTTCTAAGTAATGTTTCCCACATTGTGTAATTATTATTTCTAGATAGGTATGAATATTTTGACCAGATAAAAAACTAGTTACATCAACGACCATAGCTAGCCAATACCAACACTACCACCACAACTGTCAAATACCAATAATACCAACAATACTGCCACAACTGGTGAATACCACCAATAGAGCCACAATCAGCCAATACCAATAAAATAACCACAATGAGCCTTCCAATACCTTTGAGATTTGAACCTAGGTGGTGCATATAGTAATCAAGTTTCTTTACCAATATATGCCCACCTCATCAGTCACATTATGTAATTATTACACTCACCCTACTTGGGAAAATTCAAAGCACACAATTTTTTTTAGGATATATTTCCCAATTTGTCCCCTTGATTTTACCCTTTCTTAGGAGTAACATCTAGTTATTATTATCCTTGTGTATTTATTTATTTAGTTATTTATTTTATTTTTCATGTTATGCCTAGACTCAGACCATATTTTTTAAAAGTGTCATCATGGTATTTCCATATCATGGTCATTCCTTGCACTTGTGCTTAAGTCAATCAATTAGCATATGACAATAATGTCATCTTGATTTTTCCATATCATGGTTTGTTTTGGTCATTTACCTATTAGATCAGGGTTCAATCCTTGTCACATTATCTAATTCATCATGGTGTTTTATATCATGGTTCATACCATTCTATACTAAATCAAAAAATAATTTGAAAAATATGTGGATACATGCTACAATGGCAGTTTATCCCCTTTCAAAATCTATTTTTAAATCCAAATATCTAATCCATTTTGTCATTAGAGGTAAAATCACTGGGGGAGGTGAATCAGTGATGAAAGATATTTCAAACTTTAATTATATACTTTCAAACTCTTATCAATACTACAAGCATTCACAAAGCATATAAGATGTTCATCATAATCAATAAGCAAGATGATGCAAGATCACACGCATGACATAACATTTATGTGGGAAATGCTCATGTGGAATAAAACCCACTCTCAAGCATGCAAACACATGGAATAATTGTCTTATAAAATGATTACAAACATGAGACACTTTTAGTGAACAAGCACCCACTTCACAAGGAGCACATACCGCTAAGTATGAACAAGCACCCACTTGTTTTAAATGATGATCACCCCTACAACACCTATGAAATCAACAGCTCGTAAATTCTAATTTTAGATCAATCTGATTAGAGAAATAATGTATAATAGATCTTCACACTCACTCAAATTTTCTCATACAAGCAATGCATCCAAAGCACCCTTTTGGATCTCTCTATTCTTCTTCACTCATCCTCAATCAGATATATACTCTAGTCCATCCACTATGCACACTCCCTCTAATCTCTTTCCTTTTCCTATATATGTTTCTCTCTTAACTCACACTCATACAAGTCTTAAAACCATTATCTTGGTCTCCACTATTTATAGAGTCTTCATGAATATTAGCTTATTAGTTGGCCATAAGACATGCCTCAACCCTTAAGACATCTAACATGCTAACACATATCTCAAATTCATTTTCATAGGTCAGCCATAACATTTATGGGTCAAACTTAAGTAGCTACACCTTTCAATTAGGCTTTAGTAGCCCTTATAAGTCTCATGGAGACCTATTCACCCATTTAGCACTCCATCAAGAAAATTAAGAACACAAGATCACTTTTAATTACATGGGTCCACTCTATATGATCTATAGGATATATTCATGTGATTGCTCCTACTAAAACAACCTTCTGCTAAAACACAAATGCTTGAACAATATTCTATACACAATAACACCACCATTAATGAATAAATAATCAACTTTGAAGATCCATAAATTTGATTGTAAAAAAATTCATACATTCTAACTAGGTTCTCTAGATTTTAGTTGAAGTCCTCTACAACTTTGCTTTTTATTTCATTAATAAAATCATCTTGGATCAAAAGTTATAGCCTAAAAATTGAGCATTATTTTTCTTCACAGATTTAAATATTTGAATTCTAACGATCACTGACCAATTATTAAACATCGAGCATATTGACCTCATCTCATGTACCCTAGCAACTTTGAAAAAATACACACCATCAATCTCAATGGCTTATCCCTGTCTTTATCTTGAATTTCTCACCATTGATCTTGGATCATATCTCATGTGATTATGTCACTAGGAAACATGGCATGCCTTTTACACACATTGACTCTTTGACTCGACCCACATCATCAATCTTTTGACTACATGATCATTTTTGAACTGTTGATCTTTTATCCAAGCTCCATGAATGTGACACATTTCACTAGTACATTCAAATTTTACATATTGAATTTAATGTGCATTATTGGATCAAGATCTATGATTTAATGTACACTGTTAGATCTACTGATTAGTTGACCTCAGACTTTAACATAGTTAAACTTGATGATCTTCAGGCCATCACAGTCTACTAGATCAAATTTGAATTTTTATAACTTGAAATATAAAACACTTTAAGACTCCAAACATTTAGTTACCTTCTTGGCACTATAGACAACATCACCATGAAAATATTTAACCAAAGTTAACTTTCTGATTACCAAAAATAAATTCACAAAATTACTAGTTCATTCGTATCTATGTGACATGTAGTGATGGTTTGGATTATTTTAAGCTATAATATTAATGTTTCTTGTTTCAAATGATCAAGTGACACATCATAGCTTCACCAATACATTTATGGATGCCTCACAACTTCTTTGTACTTATATAACTACAAATGTGTCATATCTCTCCAAACCATTAATCTGATCACTTTTTCATTAATGCATTGGTAAAACATGCTCTCTTTAACATTAATGACAACCAAACATCAAATACTACGCTTAAAAATCTCCCCCTTTGTCATTAATGGAAAAACACCTTCAGAATGACTTATTATTTAAACTTGAGTTCATTTTGATCTTTCTCCCCCTTTGACATTGATGACAAAGGGTCACTTCCTCAACATGCCAACAATCATTATTCAAAAATGTGTATGCATTTAAATACTATTAATATGCTTATTATACTTACATACTTTTATGCATATGAATTAATTACTTCCCCTTTGACATGCACTAGTCTAAATTTGGATTTATCTTATCCTTGAACCTAAAAAACTTGCCCATAGAGATTAGAAATCTCCCCTAACATCAAGTTCCATCTTATGTCATCTTATTCTTTGATATACACCAATTTTAACTAGGTATTTTTTTATCCTTGGACCTGTCTACCTATAGAAATCACAAGGTTTATTTTCTCATGCAAGAAGATTCAATACCTTGTAAAAATACATGACTTGGTTTGATCAAGTCATCATGTAAATTTTCTTGAACTCTCAACTATAGAATACATAATCATACTTATTATTATGATTAAATTATCTTCACATATGCTTCCCCTTACATATCTTCAAACCATTCAATATAGTTATCTCCCCCTAATTACTTTCTCACATATGATCCTTAGAGCAACAAGCAACTTAACCAACATAAATCTTCAATCTTTGACATATAAACTTAGAACCTTTTTCATGATATCAACAACATACCTTCATGGATGATTCTATAGACTCCTCTTTAATAATACAAGAACCTTGTGATGCTATAGGACATTGATCATTATCAAAACTTCATGAATACCCTCATGGAATATACAACATGTCAACTCACTCTTAGAACAACATATTTGAGCTCTCCAAGCAATCACAATAGTCAACAAGCCTACATGGATTAGAAATACTCTTAAACCATTTATGGAAAATACAATCATATAAGTCTGTAAGTTTGGTATTCATAACAACAAACCTTTTATCATAACCTATCTTTCACAATCTCTTGCTTACCCTTTGCCTTCAAACTTTGTACTGATTGGTACTTTGATCATTACCTAGAGCACACAACTTGCTTCCACACAAAAAGATGTCTCCTAAGAAGCATAAGTAGAGACACCCACTTATCATAGAGGGACTGAACATCCCAAAACATAGAATATTCCCATATCTCCATGCTTTTACTTGACTTACACTCCTTCGTCATCTTAAAATTATCTTTGAATGAGTTCTCAACCTTAGCCTTTTATTTTATCTCAAGATCCTACTTGATTTCCTTGTCCATTTAGGTAGATAAGGGTTTTTATTTGATACTTGAACTTTTTCCCTATTCTATCATGGAAAATAATCCATTTTGAGCCTATTTTTCATTTACCTTCTTAGGCCTCTATTCACTATGACTCCTCTTCATGTTAGGATTGATAATCTTTGATGTAGAATATTGATCATTCTTGTAGAACCTTGTTGTGTGACCTATCTCATGACATTTGAAACAAATGAGATTTATTAGATTGTACATACCTTATGATTAAGACATATGATGATTCCTTGAAGTTTCATTAATTCATTCATGTACCTAATCATTTGGTCTCCTAATGAAGATATTATAAAACTTTACAATATGATCAAATCCTTGACATTTGTAGAAAAATATGTCATTATTTCCTTGTGAACCTATTGACTATCTTGAGTGATGATGATATTCATGATTCCCATTGTATTGTTCATAATTTCATGCAAATTCATTCCTTGAGGATATTTTACAATATTTTGACCTATGACCAAATTTATTGTAGGAGTAACAATGACCATTGAATTTTCCATACCTCATAATATTTGGTTGTTTGATCTAATTTGTCTTTATTATGCCAACACCTTCATTCTTTGACTAATGATTGATCTTCAAAGTTTGATTGTCCTTATTCATATTAGCCTTTATCTTATCTTGATTTAAATTATTTTGTTCTTTTTTGTATCCAAGACCAAATTTATCACTAGTATGCTTTTGACTACTCAGAATATTGTCAACATCATTTGAGCTCTTTTTAAACTTCACAAATGAATTCACCTTACAAGATGTCTTATCTAACTTAGCTTTTAATGACTCAATTTTAATAACATACCTTAATCTCTTATCTTCTTTAGTTTTTAGTCTTGTAGACATAGTTTATAATTGACTATTGAGATGTTTTATAGTATCTTCAAGTTCCTTGGTGTCATCATTAAATATTGATTCAAACACACTGAGTTGTTCTTCATAGTCCTTGATTTATGACATCATCTCTTTGTTATTTTTCTTCTCAATCTTTAGATCTTTAAGAGAATTCATTAATACATCCTTATTATTTGACTCATCAGCTATATCTTTGCTTATAGCTTGATATAGTTTCATCTGAAAATACTCCATCTCTGATTGATACATGATACATTGTTCATCCTTATTCTTTACTTCTTCATTAAGAGAAAAAACCTAAGTTTCAAATTTTTGTGTGATCTCATCATTCTCCTTGACTTCATTACTCAACCTACCTTTAAAACTCTAATTTGATCCTCATAGGATTTGATCAAGAAATCTTGTTTCTTGTACTTTATTTGGAGTATCTTCATTTCTTCCATAATATCTAGATATTTATCTTCAAGAGTGACTTTCTCATATTATTCATGTTAGATATTTTCACCAAATAAATATATGCTTAAAGAACACTCACCTTCATCATCATTAAGAGATATGAACAATGTCTCCATGTCCTTGTTATGAAAATAATCAATCACTGTCAAATGTGTTTACTTCTTCTATAGATGAGTTAATATCTTCTTCATGGGAAAGGCTCTTGCTACCTTTGTATGATTCCTTCTTTCCATTTTTCTTATTAAATAACTTTTTGTAATTTTTATGACCCTTATATTTCTTGTGATCATCCTCATGAGATTCCCTATGATCTTGTTTATGTTTAGACTTGTCTATACCAGGAAATTTAGCTATAAAATGACCAACTTCACCACATGAAAATCATTTGAAAATAAGTTTTCCTTCATACTTAACTAATCTTACTTTCAATTTTCTTACAATCATGGTTTCAATTTTATCTTCATTAAGATTAAAATATTTAATACTTAACTTGTTATTCTTAGATTTTGTCTCCTTGATCACCTTGAAGGTTGGTTCCTTATTAGGAGGTCTATCTTCATCAACTCTCATTTCATAGGTAGTAAGGATGCCATGCAGTTCATCCATCTTAATCTGAGTGAGATAATGAATTTATTCTATAGTAGAAACCTTTGAATCAAACTTGAGTGTAAAAGACCTCTGATCATATTTATTACCTCATAAACCCTTAGAAGATAACATGACATAATATCTTATTTCATTTTGAGATCTTCAAATTACCTTTAGTAGGTCTATAATCTAGGCAATTTTGCCATATAGTATCCTTCATAGATAGTCTATAATTTGACCTAAATTTCCTTGGTAGACTTACAATGGATAACTTTAATGAACTAAACCTTGGATAGACAACCAATTATAGCATTCATAACTTTTGAATTATTCTCACTCAACTTCTTATCAACAATACTAGTCAGAGGAGTAGTTGGTGTAGCATAACCATCCATGATAGATTACCAAATATCAAATCCTAGAGACATGATGTATGTCCTCAGCATTTTACTCCAAAAATCATAATTTAACCCATTAAATAATGGTGCTTGATTTTTATAGAAACCCTACATCTATTGACTTGCCATAATGTTCCTTGGATCACCTTCAAGTGGTTAAACTTCTAAATAAGTTCATACTATGATACTAATTATTGGAGGTATAATAAATCAGGGGAGTGAATCAATGATGAAATATATTTCAAACTTCAATTTCAATATTTTAAAACTATTATCAACGACTACAAGCATTCACAAATAATATAATATGTTCATCATAATGAATAAGTAAGATGATGCAAGATCACAGACATAACATAAGATCTATGTGGAAAACCCTCTTGAAGAATAAAACCTAATCTCAAGCATGAAAAAACATGGACTACTTGTACTATAGGATGATTACAAATATGAGACACTTTTAGTGAATCACCCACTTCACAAGGAGCACCCACCCCTAAGTATAAATAAGCACCCACTTATTCTAGATTTTGAGTACCCACACAACACTTATGAAATCAATAGCTCTTAAATTCTGATTGTAGATCAATGTAATTGGAGAAACAATGTATAATAGATCTTATTCAAACTCACTCAAACTTTCTCATATAATTAACACATCCAAAGCACCCTTTTTAGATCTCTTTAGTCTTATTCAATTATCCTCAATCAACTCTATAATTTAGTCCATCCACTGAGCACACTCCCTCTGATCTCTTTTCTTTGCCTCTATATTATTTTTTCTTAATTTACACTCATACAAGTATTAAAACCATTGCCTTTCTCTCTACTCTATATAGATTCTTCATGAATATTATCTTCTTGGTCGACCATAAGACATGCCTTAACCCTTAAGACATCTAACATGCTAACACATATCTCAAATTCATTCTCACTAGTTAGATATAGCATTTATGGGTCACACTTAAGTATCTACACCTTTAAATTAGGCCTTAGCATCCCTAATAGGTCTCATGGAGACCTATTCACCCATTTATCACTCCATCAATCAAATTAAGAACACAAGATCACTTTTAATTACATGGGTCCACTCTATATGATCTCTAAGAGATCTTCAAGTGATTGCTTCTACCAAAACACCCTTCTACTAAAGCACAAACTCTTGAACAATATTATGTATATAGTATCACTATTAATGAACAAATATTCAACTTTGAATCTCCATAACTTTGATTGTATAAACATTTAGAAAGGACTATTTTAGATAATTTGGACTTATCTATAGTCAAACTAAAAATATATATCTATAATATGCCTACATTATTCAAAATTTTATAATTTTAAATTCTCTCCAATATAATAAATGGGGACTAGATCCAAATTATTACCATACTCTCCACGATAAACTTGCACAAAACCCAAAAACTATTCATTTTCAAATATTATCACCCATCCAATCTAGGGACATAAGTCCAAATTATCTAAAATAGTCCTTAAGACCTTCTAACTAGGTTTTTTAGATGTGCCTTGAAGTCCTCTACAACTTTCACTTTTATTTCATCAATAGATTCATCCTGGATCAAAAGTTATAGCCCAAAAATTGAGCACTAGTTTTCTTTACAAATTTAAATATTTGAATTCTAACAGTCACTAAGCAATTTTTAAACATCAAGCATATTGACCTCATCTCGTACACCCTAAAAATTTTGAGAAAATATGCACCATCGATCTCTATGGATTAGCCTAATCTTGATTTTTTAATGTTCATCATTGATCTTGGATCAGAGCTCCCATGATTATGCCACTTGGCATCACTGCATGCCTTTTACACACATTAACTCTTTGAATCAACTTGTATCATTGATATTTTAATTACATGATCATCTGCAAACCATTAATCTTCTTTCTAATCTTTGTGAATGTGACACATGTCACTAGCATGTTCAAATTTGATATATTGACTTTTACGTATACCATTGGATCAAGTACTATGATTTACCTTGCACCATTATATTTATTAACTAATTGACCTTAGACTTTAATGTAGTTAAACTTTATGGTATTTAGCCCATCACAATTTGATAAATCAACTTTTAATCTTTATAAATTAAGATAGAAAACACTTCAAGACTCCAAATCTTCAAGGTAGCTTCTTGGAACTATAGACAACATCACCATGAAAACATTTGACCAATATTGACTTTCTGAGTACCAAAAATAAATGCAAAAACTTGTTGGTTCATTCACATTAATATGATGTGTAGTGATGGTTTGGATTCTCTTAAGCTATGAGATGCATGTTTATTGTTCCAAATGATAAAATGACACACTAGATCTTCACAAAGACATTTAAGTATGATTCATAACTTCTTATTTGTCCTTACAAACCTAAAAATGTGCCATATCTCTTCAAACCGTTAATATGATCACTTTGTCATTAATACATTAGTACAACATGCTTTCTTTGACATTAATGACAACCAAACATAAAAGACTATGATCAATTTTTTTGACCAACTCAAATAATAATTTATTTATCTTCATCATTCCTTATCACACACATCCATTTTAGGGCCAATTACATTGGCCTAAGGTCTATTTGGACTATGTAGGAAATGCTTAGTTAGATAATGTTTTTGAAGTCATCTTTGCCACTATCACCCTTCTTTAAATTATATATTTATTATCACTAATAATCCTCTTCTCATATGAAAATTATGTAATTATCCTTAAATTTAATCACATCATTATTCAATCACTATTATCACATCCCTTGGGGCATCTTTATGTGCCTAGTTTTTTCAGCTTCTTCCTTTTATGAAAATTTGTATACCATCAGCACATATGTTTGTGTTGTCATTGATGTGATCATGTCATCATTAATCCTTGAAATAAATTAACTCCTTGATTTATTATTAAAAACATGCTAATCAATAAATTAGTAAATCAATCCACCATACTTGGGGTAATTCAATCAATCAGTCATCTAGTCGAAGCTCATAACTTTCACCTTATTTTAGACTAGTCAAATTCTGTATCTTATCTTGGGATGTATCCTTCCCAAATCTACCCTACTTGGGTCAACTCAAGCTCATAGTGTTAGCCCTATTTTTTGCTAGTCAAAGTGTGCATCTTGTCCTAGGATGTATCCTTCTTAAATATCCCTAGATTTGGTTAAGTCAAGATCACAACGTTCACCATTTTTAGGGAAAGTCAAAGTGTGAAACTTACCTCAAGATATATTATTTACAAATCCATGTTCTTTGGAGAAAATCAATCCATTATCATTAGAAATTAAAGCATAAAATCATCATCTCAAGTGGTTTCATCTCATCCATGAGTTAATCTCATATACTAATCACATCCATTTTCTCCTCTTCCTCTCTTTTTCAAGAACCCATCCATGTCCATCTTCCCCACATGTCCTCTTGATGGGGCATCATTAATCACATTATTTATTTCATCATGTTTAATTTTTCATCCACTTTTTTGTAGATTCTTATTTATTTGAAAAAAATTTATTCCACTCATCATATCTCACAATCCCTTCTCAAAGAGGGAAAAATGTAGACACCTAAAATCATTACACTTAATGTCAATTTTAACTATTTACCAATACCATCCTATTTCATCTAATCAATTATTATATTCACACTAATGTTCCTAGTCTATTACTATCTCCCCTTAATCAATTAATATTTTCTTCTATGATCACATCTAATTCAACAAAATTCAAATCACATTTTATTAGTTAATTAATTCAAATTAATTAACTAATATTTCTAAAATAAAAAATTTCGTGCATTTTTAATATTTATGTTTTATAAAAATAATTAAAATCTAAATATCCTCATATTACACCTAAATCTAAATACAATCACACATTTAACCATTAAAACCCAAATTTAAATACATATCTCCACATCCCCATGCAATCAACCCTTCTAAATAAAATAACCTTTGTACCTCATCAATAAATATCCTTAACACATCAAAACCCCTCCCCATATTTACTCCTAGGCCTCTATTATCTTAATGATGAGGAGGACTCATTATGTAGCATTGATCTTTGGTCAAAATCAATGGCTCACAATTATTTTTAACAAGTATACTTGACATGACAAAGTTCTATAAAAACTAGCAAGGAAGTTTTTTATGATAAGTATATGTTACTAAATCTTCAACAAAGCTTTAACCAATATTCTAAATTGTTCATTCATATCATCCATAGTTCAAGGGGAAATGTGTTGTTTCCCAACACACCCCATCTTTAAATGCTTTCATATGGGGATCCTCTTTTTTTAGTTTGGTATTTAGATTACAAGTTTATAGATATGAAGTCCTAACTTTTGAATGCTTCATTGATAATATCCAAGTCTGAATAATCAACTCTTTATTGTGATTTCTTGGTTTAAATAATACATCTAGAAGCCTTAATTGATAAATAATTAAATTTTCCTAAATTATTATAAATCTTAGCCATGCTAATTCATGTTTTATATTGACTCAAATTTCACCTTTGTGAAATGTTTAAATTGGACCTATGCAAATTATCTAACCTTTTATAGTTGTTGAAAGAGTTCCCTTAGGAAGTTGGTCAATGGTTGATTAATTTCATGACAAAGAAATTAAATTTTTATATGGTTTTACTCTTTTAACTTAGTCAAATTTAAATCAACTAGATGAATCAACTTTAAATTGGAAAAAATGGGCTTATCTTTATGCTAAGTTTTTGTGATATCATGCTTTCATTTAGATTTCATACTTAGTGATTTTTTTTGGATTTTACCTTAGTTGTTTGGTCTTGAAAATTTAAAATTGCTAACTATGCCCTTTTATTTTATCCAATAGGTGTTTGGAGTATTTCTTATGTCATGTGGCCAATTTCACAGCTCTTAGTGGCCCTGACCCATTCATAAAAGATTTTTGTCACTTATCCTATTCTTAAAAATCATTCCCAAAGCCACATGGCATCTTTTTACTACTATGTGAGACATAAGTAATTGACAAACCCTCTAGGATTATAGGTTAGAAGATGGTTCCATGTGGAAACATATCACTACTCGATAGTATTTGGGTGGTTTATATAATTCAAAATACCATATAGGATTCTAGGTTAGTAAGACTATTCTACATGGTGACATCCTACTACCCTATAGTCTTAGGGTGATTGATGTAGCTCTAGGCCTCTAGGCTAGCAACATTATGCTATTTGGTGACATACTACTACCCTATAGTCTTAAGGTGGTCCATAAAAATCCAAGCCTTCAGCTTAGTGGGATTATGCCACATGGAGACATCCCACTAACCAATAGTCATAGGGTAGTTCATGTAACTTTATACCTTTGGGTTACTTGTATTATGCCATATGGTGAAATCCTACTAAGATTGGGGTCAACAGAGCAAGGATAAAAGAGCCCAAAAGAGCCTAATGAATGAGAATGAGATACATGGAAGTTATTATACCTAACACTCTCCTAGGGGTGTTAGACTTGTTATATCCTTGAGAGAACTTGATGAATGAGGAAGAGCCATGTGGAAGCTATTAGACCTACTACTCTCCCAAGGGTGTCAAACTTATCATATCCTTGAGAGAGCCTAAAAAACTAGTGAGATCTATCCAAAAGCTATCAAACCTACTAGTATCTTAGGATTTAGACTTTTTATATCCCCAAGAAAGCCTGACAAATGAAATCATGCCATGCCACACTTATATATAAGTTGATAGAGAAGGCTCGAGAAGAATAGATGGTTATGAGGAACTAAAATAAAGGCATAATAAAAGATAAAGGGAAGTAGTGAATAAAATACACATGGAAATAACATTGGTAAATGAGGTTATGCAAAGATTTATGAACCATGTAGACATACGAAGTCATCAAAGAGGCTATGAGACTAAAAATTTATGGCCTATCTGGTCATCAAGACTACAAAATATAAAAAATGGGTAAGCTTTCATAGCTATCAGAGAATTAAGGCCCTCAATGGGAATTTCTCAATCATCATTGATGTTTGTAACTACCCCATTAGTGGGATAAAATGTAAATCAAGACCATGAGATCCCCAAATTTCCTATTTAAGGAGGCTATTTCACCATTGAAAAAATGAAGAGTTATGTATCAATGTTATAACATTTTTTATCTAGGTTACACTAGAATTTATTGTACACTCTATTTCCTTAGCTACTTGCTAGGGCATGATACTTTTGGGGTCAAAAATTTTGAATAATTGTCTAAAAGTTGTAACTATCATTCCTTATTTATTTCCCTTAGATTATCTACCAGGGATTATTTATTGTAAAATAATGCATTTAAAATATTGAATACATATTTTATTATCTTTTATTCATTAATGTCTCTAGTCTTTGGATTTATTTGGTTAATTGGTGATAAGACTATTAATGTGCTTGTTTGTAGATGATTTTATTAGTTATGTTATGTAACAGATATTATAATTAGTCTCTTGAATTTATTCATCTCTTGAATTTATTCATGTTTTACTTTAGAATTATTGAATTCATTATATGTAATAACTACAAAGTGTAAGATAGGATACATTTAGAATTGATTCAATAGATCAATATCTTTCATGATTATCCTTAGAATCTTTCCCATTTAGTGGTTATAATTTTTTGAAATTAATAGACTAGTCACATAATGGAATAACTATGGTCAGGCATGATTTTTATTTCTATAATACTCAGAAGCTTGTTTGATCAAAGATAATGATGTAGAAAAAATAGGGTCCAAAAATTTAGTTTAATAAATTTTTCTAGATTTTTCTATTTTTAGAACCAAAAGTCAACTTTAGTTTATTTTCATCCCATAGGCTAATTTTAGTGTTTATAATATTTTGGGATAGTTTTAGAGATGCACTCACTTACATGCATGACTTAATAAAAACAAAAAATACTAAAAATAGAAGCTTTATTTTAGACATTAGTTTTTTTTTAAAAATTTGCATGTCAACTCTAAATATGAGCTGAGGCTTATTTAAGCATGGTTTGGGTTGTAATTATTTTAAGCAATAAATATGAATCAATTATGAGTATTATTTCAATATCTTAGACTATTGATAATTTTCTTATTCTTGATAGTTTTTGGGTTCTTTATTTGGTGTCAGAGCAAGTTCAAATCTTGGAGGAGTAAAGAATGGTGAGAGGATGAGGAGGTGTTGTATAGATGAACTAAACTATATAATAGATATAGATGCAAGTTTAGTAATTAATAGAGGTTATCACCAATCAAAAAAGAAGGACAAGATAGTGTAGGTTTTGGATATGAAGATAGTAAACATAATGTAAGGGAATTATAATAGGTATTTGGTCCAATGGGAAGGATTGCAACAAGAAGACAACACTTGGATTACAGAATGCGAGCTAAATACAGATTAAAAAAGACAAATAGGTAATAGTATAATCAAGACAACTCATGGGAGCTGAGTTCTTTTCAACCAGAGGAGAATGATGCAAAAAAAGGGTCCAAAAATTCAGTCTAATAATTTCTTTTAGGATTTTTCTATTTTTAGAAATTGTATATTTTTAGAACTAAAAGTTAACTTTAGTTGAATTTCATCCCATAGGATAATTTTAGTGTTTATAATATTTTGGGATATTTTTAGAGCTATACGTGCTTACATGCATGACTTACTAAAAATAGTAGCTACTAAAAATATAAGTTTTATTTTAGACATTAGTTTTTTTTTGTTTTTTTTTCATGTCAACTCTAAATCTGAGTTGAAGCTTATTTAAGCATGGTTTACATTTTAATTATTTCAAGAAATCAATATGAATCAATTCTGAGTATTATTTCAAGATCTTGGCCTATTGATAATTTTATTGTTATTGATAGTTTTGGGGTTCATTAGACACCCCTCTTTTCTACCCTACCCTCTCTTTTACTTTTTTTGGATGGTGTCGTACCTTAGTTTAGGTTATGATAGGAATTTTAGTGAAGGAGATTTTATTGTTTCACAAGTTAAATAAAATAAGCAATAGGATTAGTAAATTAATTATAAATAAATCAAGTAAATGAACATGAAACACTGATATAAATTTAACCCTTTGTATTAATAGTTTCTGCTCTTAGAGCATAAGTTTATATTATGAACCGTTTGACACTTGGACTACCAACAAGGTTCTAAAATCAATGGGTAGATTTTATCACATGTATTTTTATCTCCCTTTTTCCAATTATAAAATTTAATCTAATAAATATTTTTAATGTGGGTCATAAATTAATACCAACATAAACTAACACTAGAAGCAGGGGCTAGTGTTTTCATTAATTTAATCTTGTTGACTATTCTTTCTTGTTAGTTTGTATTTTGATGGTTGTCTATTTGAAAGAAACCTAAACCCCACTGTAAGGATCAAAAGGAATAAATTTAATTTCTTATCCTTATTATTTAACTTGTTGAGGCATAGGAGATAAAACCATTAGATATATGTCATAGCTTGGTAATTCATCCACAAACATTTTAACATGATCTTTCAAAAAACCCTTTTTATTTCTTACTTGTGTTTCAAAATAATCTATTATATATGTTTTAAATGTTAAATATGAGGATATATCTTTTAGACTATGTTCTTTCACATTATAATAAGAATCATATGATTGGTTTCTAGTTTGGCACCTAATTCCATTACTAGTTGTGGTAGTCTTGAAAATTAATTTTTGATTCAATTTGGAAGCCAAGGGAGATATTCATCATATTATATATATATTTTTCCTAATTATTAAAATTATCAAGATCTTATTATCATTATAAAGGAACATTATTAGTATAATAATGATGATCCTAAACTTGCTAACCCTATAAATCATGATATGATTGAAGATTAGTAATGTACTTCAGCTAATCATGATGAGAAGATATTGGATTTAGAAGAGCAAAACCAACCCATATCGAGAGAACAAAAAAAGGATCCTTTGCAACAAAAATAAGGAAAATACATTATTATGTCTAATGATCCAACTCTTCAATAATTGGTATTGGTTAAACCTCTTATTCCCAATGTCATAACTCATGAATATCTAGTTTATGATTGGCAAGATCATAAGTTTAGATTATCAAATGAATTGATCCTATTTTAGCTTACCTCATTATTAATGATGATTATGATGATGTTAATTCATTTATAGTTGATGTAAACATGCCAAATATGAATGAAATGCCAAGATGAGACTATAAATGATCTTCATATGTTGAATTTTAAACATGATGTTGATGATTTATTTAATGGTAGATCTAATTCAACATCTTTGTGAGGGGATATTTTCTTTTATTTTAGGTCTGATCTAGGTTCTAAAGAATAAATAGGCATTGAACCTATTTCTTAGGTTATGTTAAACCCCAATCTAGAAGATATTTTTAGATGTTCCCTAGTTTTCTTTAAATGCAGATCACTATGTATGGATCATCAAGAGATTTTCAAAAAATATTTTAATGAGAAAAAGGGGCATCATATACTCAAATTATCATTTGTCAAAGGTTGGTCAATATGTGGTCAAAGTGTTATAGGTATAATCACTAAGAGGGGGGGGGTGAATTAGTGAGCCCTAAATAATTTGACTTCAATTCTAATCTTTAAAAGTATTTAATTATCTACCAAAAGTATTTATAGATACTTAATCAACTACCACAAACATTCATGAATCATATACAACATTCATAGAAATGAGCAAGATAGATAATGTAAGATCAATATCATAACACATGACATACATGGGAAACCCTCTTGGGGAATAAAACCCACTGGAACCTTCAATTGGACTACTATCCTATAATAACAAGAACCAATTTACAATATATATATATAATATATATATATATAACTATAAAATAACTACAATCCCTATTTATTGAGACTACAATCCCACAAGGTGTTGTCACACCTGTCTAACTAAGCTACAACAACTAGATGTTTTAGAAAGTTTCACCTTGCAAGGAGGCTACAACCACCTTAGATGTTGAAATTCCATAATAACACATAAATAATTCCACCTCGAAACTAATGTCAACAACACTTGATGATGGACCACTACTTATCACTTGTCACCTTTTCTCACACTCAATCTGCAAGAGCACTATTCTACTAATAGAATTATGACCTATAGGTCATAAAAATAATCTTCAAACTGATCTACTCTTCAAATCATCCTTAGGTAACTCTACCCCTCCTTTTCTCCACAAAATACACACAATCCTCTCTCCAATCTCTCTTTAGTCTTTCATAAAAATCTATAACCTACCATCTTTTATTCTACTATTTATAGAGCAATCTTGATAATCACTATCTTGGTCAGTCATTAGGCATGCATTATCCATTAAGGAATATTTCACATGAATACATGGATCAATACAATATCCATAAGTTTTCCATAGCATATATGGGTCAACCTTAAGTAGCTACACCTTTTAATAGGGCCCTTATAGCTCTTATAGATCTCATGAAGACCTATTCACCCATTTAACACTCCCTCAAGAAAAATAAGAACACAAGACCACTTTAAAAAAATAGGTCCTCTCATTATGTCCCTTTCAACATCTTCAAATTATCATATTCAACTTATCTCACCTATGCATATGCTTAAACAACTCAAACATTGACCTGGTTCATATAATCCTCATGAACAAACACACAGTCAACTTCTTAAGCATTGTTCATACTCAAGATAGATTGATCACACCTCCAAAGTCCACATAGAGCATCCTCATGGAGTCTACAACACTCCCCAATATTCAATTTATCATGATACATTGAAGCAACATAAACACAAGCTCAAATATATTTCTCACATCTCTTTTAGAATAAGAAGAAAAACATAGTCAACTTCTAGGCTCAATATCTTTGATTGTACACACTTCTAGATCTTCAAATCAAGTTCATTAGATGTGACATGGAGTGTTATTCATATTTTTTTATAGCACCAAAAAATTTAAAATCTATCAAAATATATGGACAAAATATAGAGATCTAGTTTTTTTTGTGTTAAATTCAAATATTTGAATGACAACGATCATATTTAAACTTTGACCACTTTACAATCATCTCATATCCTCACTACTTAGATTGAATATGCACCATCTATCTTATTCGATCTTTAACATATAGTATATCGATGCTAGATGTTAAACCTTTGTCACTTTGACCTCATATTGGGAAATCTTGAAAAACTGACTCAATGTGATCTATTGATCTCTATGGATCAATCATATATTTAAAAATCAATGCTCACTATTTGATCAATCTGTATAAACTACTTCTTGTCATTATATCCTTATCTTATACCATTACTTAGTCATTAAACATCATGCACCTATCCTTATATCACTAATTCCTAAATTTTTGGATTAATGTGCACTATTGATCTTGCTTGAGCTTTAACACTTTTAAAAATGACCAAGTATGAAGACCCTTTCAATATGCCTAAGTATCCATTTTTGCACCTCAAAAACTTCTTTTGTGATTACTTACATGTTCTCAAACTTGGACCAAATGATCTCCTCACATAGGAGAATCCAAAAATATAGCACACTACTCTTATAATTATTGTGTATACAAGATATATATCCATTAAATCTCCTTCTAATATGTCAAAACTTGCTTGGGAGGCCAACTTTGAATAAGCTTAACTTTTACTATGCTTTAGTGCATGATCTCAAATTTAACACTAATCATCTATGCTCAAAATTAAACAAACCCATATTATTATTTTATCTTGACACCTTCACATGTGAAATATATAACACCCTCAAAATTCTCACTCAACTCTTCTTACCACATTGAAAAATTGGCTAAGTATGTGAAAACATAGTCAAACCACCTGGGAGCCCAACTTTGCATATGCATATCTTTTGACTTGCTATATTGTATGATCTAAAAATTAGCATAAATAAATTAGGCACAAAATTTAATAGTCTCATATGATAAATTTATCCTAAGACCTCCATGCATGTGAATTTTGACCTCATCAACATGCTTACTTAGCTTTTTTTGGTTATATTGCAACTTTGGCTAAGTATGGGAGAATAATGAATTTTGACTAAGAAGCCAACTTTGCACCCTCATATATTTAATTGTGCTTAAATGCATGAATTGAGATCTGAAAAATAACATCTAGGGACTAATTTTATCACAACCATATGACCAAATCCCTTGAATATTTCCCATTTGGAAATGGTGACATCATCAAATTGCCTACTTAGAATTTCTACCTACTAGACCCAAAGTGTATAAATGAGAATAATGATGAACCAAATGAATTCCACTTATGCATAACATCTCTCAAATATTTTTTTACTTCTGATATGAACTCTTTCACATACTCAAATCACCATACACATCCTTGAATATCTCTAATTAGTCAACATTAAAGATCAACCAAGCCACCTTCAAGCATACAAGAATAAACACCTTGCACACTTTGTCATTGTCATTTAAGATATCAAATAACTCCATCCACTCACTAGATCATATCCATGACACCACCATGATATCATCATGAAAAATCTCCAGTAATTCCCCCCTTTGTCATTGATGTCAACACCCATCATAAATAGCAATATACATATCACCTTATCTCTTTTCAAAACACTTCCATAATAGGAACTATCTCCCCATTAGGAAATTTCTCCCCCTTTGACACAATGACAAACTGGGGATATACTAATCATGAGGACATGAAAATAATATCAAATAGGAAATGACCATCTTATAAATATGATACAAACTCTTCCTTCCCTTGAGCCTACTTCAACTTACCTTGAAAATATCCTCTTGCTCCATGCCAACACTCTCTTCAATCAAGCACTGAAACCAATGAATAAAGAACACACAAAAACATAAAATTATGATGTAACACATTAATAAACATCTGAGATGGACTTCCCCTAATATCTCTGAGCCATTGCACCTTTTGATTATCTTCATATCTCCACACACCATGGAGAACCATCACACATGCTAACTAGCTTCTTCTTTCAAGATACCATAAGGACCACCAATATAACTTCATGCCACCCAAAAAATAGGAAACATTCATTAAACCTACTTGATAACTCTCTTTGAAACAAACATACCTTTCTCTTTTGGAGAAACTAAGAAAAAACCACTCTTCTTCAAACTAGACCTATCTAGCCTTCTTATAGCCCTGCATGGAACTTGCAGAGCTCAGAATTTTTAGCAGACACATCTTCAAGACCTAAAACTCCATATTTGGAGTAGTATCATATTCCCCCTCAAGCACACCAATTTTTATCACTAGGCTCATAATTTGAAACATACTCCTTCACGAACATACTAGCCAATTAACCCTTCATATTGACAAAAAGTTGAATAATTTGAGAACCAAAAACCTTTGATTCTCTATGAATCTTGATTTAACCACCCATTTGGCCCATTAAAAATATAAATAATCTTTAGACCTCAATTCACAAGGCAAACCACTTTTCTAAGAGATCCCAAAACTTAAAATCTTCAAACAAACAAAGTTAACATAACACCTTTCAGTTAATGTCCATCTTTGAAAATTGTTGTATACATGGAGACAACCATTAACACTACTGTACCAAAATTTTAGCTTCCACACCATTGGGAATCTTAACTTCCTATAACCCATTTTAGGACATGTAAGCTCTTAATCTAAAAAGAACACTCAAAAATATTCAATTGGTACATACATACCTTCAGACCTTAAAAACATCTAGATCACAACACAAAGAAATTCACAAACCTTTCTAAGCACCAAATACTTATTGACATTTTCATCAATAGTATTAAGCCACCTGGAACCACCCATTCTGACTCTATGCTATAGCTCCTTCACAAAATTTTGGAGCAAACACATGGACTTATTTCTCCCCCTCAACCAAAGACCTCTAATTGGCATTATCATCTTGAGCACACAAACTTGCTTCACCATTGACAAAAGTATCTTAAGAAACATAGATAGAGACACTTTTTATACCTCAATGCTATAAAACAAAAACAACTCCTCATATTCCATCTCCTCCATGCTCATCTGATATTTATAGTTATTCTTCTTCTAGCTTAGGAGAAACAACTTCCTCATCCACTACAACATTATCCTTTTCTTATATGATTAAATTGATAATACATGAAGACAACACATATTCATTGCATACCTTTTCATTTGAAAAATCTTCCTTGCATCTTGAAACCTCATCATTAGGCATAAACAATTGATGTTCTTTATATGATACATGCTCAAAAACATTAGGATGTTCACTTAGATCCATACATACCCCAAGACTAGCCTCAATCATCACATTGGTCTTCTCCTTGAGCTTGATTTCTTAATTCTCAACATGAGAAAATAATTAAACCTCTTGGTAAACTTTAACTTTTGAAGCATTCTACATCATAATAAATAGATTACTTAGATCTGCAGTCTCATCATGACTCACACTTGTCACCTTTAGCTTCCATGTGTTAACTTCCCTTCTTCCTTGAACTCTAAGATCCTGATTAAATATATTCTATCTTGTAGGCCTTTTCTTGTAAAATCTAGAAATGTGACCTCTCTATTCATAATTGTTTCACAACATACCTTTTACAAGAAACATATCTTGCCTTACATTATTTGGAAAAAAAATTACAATGTGTCCTATGTCATGACAAATAAAACAACCTCCCCTTTTTAAGGATGGCTCACCTTATCTAATCTTATGTGGATAATGGTTTACAAAGTGCCCCACATCAAGATAGTTAAAGCACTTGATTCTATTCACACCTTTTGACTAGTAACCCCCATCATAATCCCATTCAAATTCATTTCTAACAGGTCTCTTTCACTCTCTATCCCTATGACCAAATTTATTACATGTATAATAGTAACCATTGAATCTTGTATACCTCATGGCATTTGGCTATCCAATCTGATTTGTCTTTATTTTTCCAAAACCTTCATTCCTTGTCTAATGATTTATTTTTAAATTATGGTTGTCCTAGTTCACATTAATCTTCATCTCGTCTTGAGTTACAATATTTTGTTCTTCTTAATATCCAAGACTAGTTCTATCACTAGCATACTTTTAACCACTGATAATATTGTCTAGATCATCTGATCTCTTTTCAAACATCACAAATGTCTTTAACTTACTATCTATATTTTATAACTTAGATTTCAAAGATTATTTTTTAGAAACATACCTTGAACATTCATCTTCTTTAGCTTTTAGGCTTATCGACAAAATTTCCAATTGACAAATAAGATACTTGATAATATCTTCATTCTCCTTGGAATCTTCATTCAATATTTTCTCATACACACTAAATTATTCCTCATAGTCATTGAGCTTATATTTCATCTTCTTGTTGATCTTCTTCCCAATATTCAGTTATTCAAGAGTATCCATCAAAGTAGTCTTATAGTCCACCTCATCTTCATCATTATATGAATCACTCCAAGTAGACTCCTTCTGATGTGAGCAACTTACTTCCTCAATGATGAACATGCCTTCATCTTTTGTGGAACTATCATCTTCATGATCATATTTTAAATCACTATATTCACTCTCATTTGATGAGATTTAATCTTCTTTAGTGTAAATAATCTTCTTATTCTTGAAGGACCTCTTCTTGTTGTTATACTTTCTGAACCCTTTCTTTATGTATGTCTTCTTGTCATCATTTTCACCTTCACCATGATCTTCATCAACTTTATTATCATGATTATAAAGTCACATTTGAGAAAAATATCCTATATCTCCATAGTTGAAACATTTGAAGGGTAGTTTACCCTTATACTTCATTGAGCCGTCTTCAATTTCTTAGTAATCAAAGCAATTAGTTCATCCTCATCAATATCAAATATGTCATCCTCTTTGGATTTATTACCTTGGAACTTCTTCTTAGGCTTCATCTCTATCTTGAATTTAGATTCCTTATTTCGTGGTATATCATCATTTATTCTCATCTCATATGCAATAAGGATGACATGCAATTGATCCATTTTCAACTAAGATCATGACTCTCTTTTATAGCAGACATTTTTGGATAAAAATTGAGAGATAAATACCTCAATAGCTTATGTACTATAGTTGTCTCTTTAATATTATCTCTAAGACCTATAATGATATTCATAATCTCATCAACTCTTTGAAGAAAGGATGCCACAATATCTTCTTCATTCATACTGAGACTTCCAAATTGCCTTTTGTGAGTCTACAACTAAGCAAGCTTAAACTTTAAATCTCTTTCAAAAATAGTCTTCAATTTATCCCATATTTCCTTAGTAGATGTGTAATGAATTACTTTGGTGAACTTATTTTATCTATGACCATAATTTATGGCATTCATTACCATAGATTTGTTCTCAAACATCTTCTTGTCTACAACACTAGATAGAGGAGTAATAAGAATATCATAACCATCCAAAACAAATTACCATACATCAAACCCTAAGGACATAATGTATGTCCTCATCTTAGCACTTCAAAAATCATAATTGGATCCATTTAACATTGGTTCTTGTTTAGTAGATAAACCACCTTGCACATTATAACTAGCCATTGTACCTAGGATCACCTTCAATCTATCAATATTTTACTAAAGGACCTCATTTTGATACCAATTTTTAGAGGTACAATCATTGAGAAGGGGGGGTGAATCAGTGAGCCCTAAATAATCCAACTTCAATTATGATCTTTACAAATACTTAATCAACTACCAAAAACATTCATGAATCATATACAACATTCATAGCAATGAGTAAGAGAAACAATGTAAGATCAATCTCATAACACATGACATACATAGGAAACCCTCTTGGGGAGTAAAACCCACTGAAACCTATAATTGGACTACTATCCTATAATAAAAAAAGCCAATTTAGACCATCTATAAAATATTAATGAGGTACAATCCATATTTAGTGAGACTACAATCCCACAAGGTGCTACCACACCTATCTAGCTGAGCTACAATAATAACCAGACATTCTAGCAAGTTTTGCCTTGCAAGGAGGATACAACCACCTTAGATGTTGAGATACCATAATAAAACTTATAATCACTTCCACCTATGAACTAATGTTAACAACACTTGGTGATAAACCACTGCTTATCATTCTTCAACTTCACTCACACTTAATTTACAAGAGCACTATTTTACCAATAGAATTATGACCTACAGGTCATATAAATAGTCTTCAAATTGATCATATTCAACTCATACTTAGGGAACTCTACCCATCCTTTGATACACAAAATTCACACAATCCTCTCTCCAATCGTTCCTTAGTCTTTCATAAAAATCTAGAACCTACCATCTTTGATTCCTCTATTTATAGAGCAATCTTGATAATCACTACGTTGGTTAGACATTAGGCAAGCCTTATCCATTAAGGCATATTTCACATAAATAAACAACTAAATACAATATACATAGGTTTTCCATAGATTCTATGGGTCATCTTTAAACATCTACACCTTTTAATAAGTCCCTTGTAACTCTTATAGGTCTTATGGAGACCTGTTCACCCATTTATCACTCCTTCAAGCAAAAAAAGATCACAAGACCAATTTAAAAAACCATAGGTCCAATATTTATGTCCCCTTAGACATCCTCAAATTATCATACTCAACTTATCTCACCATTTCATATACTCAAACAACTGAAATAATGACCTAGTGTACACAGTCACCATGAACGAACACAAAGTCAACTTCTTAAGCATCATTTATAATCAAGATATATTAATCACACCTCCAAATTTCCACATAGATCATCCTCATGGAGTCTAAAACACTCCCCAATATCAAATTTATCATTATATATCAAAACAACATCAACACAAGATCAAATATATTTCTTGGATCTCTTATAGAATAATCATAGACAAACAATCAACTTATAGGCTCAATATATTTGATTGTACACACTTACATATCTTAAAATTAGGTTCATTATATATACCATGTAGTCCTATTCATATTTAATTTTTATATCTCTAGTAAATTTAGTTTCTATCAAAAGATATGGACAAAATATAGAACTCTAATTTTTCTTATGTTAAATTAAAATATTTGAATGACAATCATCATAGTTAAACTTTGACCACTTTGAAATCATTTAATGTCCTCACTTATAGATCAAATACGTACCATCGATCTTGATTTGTCTTTAAAATATAGTCTACCAATACCATATGTTAAATCTCTATCACTTTGACCTCATCTAGTGCAATCTTGAAAATTTGACTCAACACATTCCATTGATCTTTATGGATCAGTTGGATTTTTAATGATCAATTCTAACCATTATATCAATCTATATGAATTATCAATCATAATTGGATCCTTATCCTATACCATTACTTATTCATTAAACATCATTCACTTGTCCTCATCTTGATTCTTCCTAACTTCTTGGAGTAACATGCACCATTGACATTGCTCGAGCTTTAACAATTTTAAAAATGTCTAAGTATGGGGACCCTTTCAACATGCCTGAGTAGCCATTTTTTCACCTCAAAACCTTCTTTTACACTTACTCACATGATCTCAAACTTGGACCAGCTGATCTCCTCACATAGGATAATCCAACCATATAACACACTGCTCCTAGAATTCTCATGCATGCAAGATATAATGCCATTAAAATACATTCTAAAAACACTTATATCATAGAGTCAACTATGTCAAAACCTTCTTGGGAGGAAAATTTTTAACAAGCATAACTTTTGCCATGCTTTAGTACATGATATTAAATTTAGTGAAAATCATCTATGCTTAAAACTAAACAAACCCTTATAAACAGTTTCTCATGACACTTTCATATGTGAAAGATATAACATGCTCAAACTTCTCACTCGACTCTTCTTTCCACATTTCAAAAATGGCTAAGTATAATAAAACACATTTAAAGTACTTGGGAGCCCAACTTTGCATATGCATATATTTTGATGTGCTACATCACATAATCTAAAAATTATATTAAATAAACTAGGCATAAAATTTAACAAACCCATATGATCATTTTTTTGTAAAACATTGACATGTGTGAATTTTGACCTCATCAACATGCTTACTCAACTCTTTTTCAAATTTGTCTAAGTATGGGAAATAATGAATTCTAATTAAGAAACCAAATTTGCACCCTCATATCTTTAATCTCACTTCAATGCATGACTTGAGATCTAGCACATAACAACTAAGTAATAATGTGATCACAACCATATGATCAAATCCCCTTGACTTATTCCCATGTGGCAATGGTGATGTCACCAAATTTCCTACTCAAAATTTCTTCCTATTGGACCCAAAGTGTCTAGATGAGAATAATGATGAACTAAATGAACTGGATGATTCCACTTATGTACACAATATCTCAAATCTTTCTTAACTTCTGATAGGACCCCTTACACATGTTCAATTCACCATACACCTCCCTAAATATCTCTAACTAGTCAACACGAAAGTTTAACCAAGCCACCTTCAAGAATACAAGAATAAGCTCCTTGCACACTTTGTCATTATCACTTAGGATATCAAATAACTTCATCCACTCACTAGAGCATCTCCATGACACCACCATGACATCATCATGATAAATATCTTGTACCATTTTTCAATCGTTAAACATCATGCACATATCCTCATCTCATTCCTTCCTAACTTTTTAGAGCAATGTGCACCATTTATCTTGCTCAAGATTTAACACTTTAAAAAATGAATAAGTATGGGGACCATTTCAATAGAGTATCCATTTTTTCACCTCAAAAAATTATTTTAATCGTACTTGCATGATCTCAAACTTCGACCAGATGATCTCCTCACATAGTAGAATCTAACCATATAACACACTACTCCTAGAATTCTTGTGAATATGAGATATAACACCATTAAAATTCCTTCTAAAAAAAATTATATCACAGAGTAAACTATGTCAAAACCTTTTTTGGAGGCCAACTTTTAATAATAATAACTTTTTACCATGCTTCGGCTCATGATCTCAAATTTAGCAGAAATCATCTATGCTCAAAATTGAACAAAACCATATGATCAGTTTCTCTTGACACCTTCACATGTGAAAGATATAACACCATCAAAATACTCACTTATCTATTCTTTCCACATTTTAAAATTGTTTAAGTATGGGAAAAACATAGTCAAACTACTTGGGATATGCATATCTTTTGACATGTTATATTGCATGATCTTAAAATTAGCATAAATAAATTAGGCACAAAATTAAACAAAATCGTATGATAATTTTATCCTAAAACATCCATGCATGAAAATTTTGACCTCATCAATGTGCTTCCTCAACACTTCCTTGACATATTACAAGTTTGGCTAAGTATGGGAAAATAATGAATTCTAACTGAGAAGCCAACTATACACCCTCATATCTTTAGTTGTGCTTTGATTCATAACTTTAAATATGACACATAAAAACTAGGGACTAATTTGATCACAATGATATGAAAAACTCCCCTTTACTCATTCTTATGTGGTAATGGTGATGTCATCAAATTGCCTACTCAAATTTTTTGCCTACTAGACCTAAAGTGTCTAGATGAGAATAATGATAAACTTAATGAATTCCACTTATTCACACATGATCTCAAATATTTTTTGACTTTTGATAGGAACCATTTCACATGATAAAATCACCATACACATTCTTGGATATCTCTAACCAATCAAAACTAAATATCAACTAAGCCACCTTTAAACATATAAGAATAAACACCTTGTGCACTTTGTCATTATCATTTAGGCTATCAAAGCACTTTATCCACTCACCATATCATCTCCATGACAACACCATGACATCATCATGAAAACTCTCCAAAAATCTCCCCATTTTTTATTGATGTCAACACCCATCATATATAGCAATATACAACTCACATTCTCACTTTTCAAAACACTCCTACAGCAAGAACTATCTCCCCAATAGGAACTTTATGAATATCAACCAACCATACATAAATCACATTATAACAAGCACATTTCACACTTTTTTATTATCACTCAAGCTATCAAATAACTTCATCCACTTGCTATATTATCTTCATGACATCTTCATGACAACTATCCAGTACCATTACTTAGTCGTTAAACATCATGCACCTATCCTCATCTCATTGCTTCCTAACTTCTTGGAGAAATGTGTACCATTGATCTTGATCAAGATTTAAAAATTTTAAAAATGACTAAGTATGGTGATCCTTTCAACATATTAGCCATTTTTTCACCTCAAAAACTTCTTTTACGCTTACTTGCATGATCTCAAACTTAGACCAGATGATCTCCTCACATAGTAGAATCTAACCATATAACACACTGCTCCTAGAATTCTTGTATATGTGAGATATAAAACCATTAAAATTCCTTATAAAAAAAATATATCAAAAATTAAACTATGTCAAAACCTATTTGGGATGCCAACTTCGAATAATAATAACTTTTACCATGCTTCGGCTCATGATCTCAAATTTAGTGCAAATCATCTATGCTCAAAGCTAAAAAAAACCATATGATAAATTTATATTTACACCTTCACATGTGAAATATATAATACCCTCAAAATTATCAATTGGATCTTATTTCCACATTTCAAAATTGGTTATGGGAAAACATAGTCAAACTACTTGAGAGCCCAACTTTGCATATGCATATCTTTTGACACGCTACATCGCATGATCTTAAAGTTAGCATAAATAAACTAGGTGTAAAATTATACAAAACCATATGATAATTTTATCCTATAACCTCCATGAATTATAATTATAACCTTATCAACATGCTTACTTATCTCTTTCTAGACATATTAAAAGTTTGGCTAAGTATGGGAAAATAATGAATTCTGACTGAGAAGCCAAATTTGTACCCTCATATATTTAGTTGTGCTTCAATTCATAACTCAATATCTAGCACATAACAACTAGGTAATAATTTTATCACAACCATATGACCAACTCCCCTTGACTCATTCCCATGTGGTAATGGTGATGTCATCAAATTACCTACTCAAAATCTTTGCCTACTGGACCCAAAGTGTCTAGATGAGAATAATGATGAACTAGATGAATTCCACTTATTCACACAAGCTTTAAAATATTTTTTGAATTTTTATAATAACCCTTTCACATGCTCAAATCACCATACACATCCTTATATATCTCTATATAGTCAAAACTAAATATCAACCATACCACCTTAAGCATACAAGAATAAGCACCTTGTGTACTTTATCATTATCACTTAAGCTATCAAATCACTTCATCTACTCACCATATCATCTCCATGACACAAAAATGACATCATCATTACAACTCTCCAATAATCTCGCTATTTTTCATTGATGTCAACACCCATCATATATAGCAATATACAACTCACCTTCTCACTTTTCAAAACACTCCCACAACAAGAACTATCTCCCCAATAGGAAATTTTTGAATATCAACCAACCATACATAAATCACATTATAAAAATCACATTTCACAATTTTTCATTAGCACTTAGGCTATTAAATTATTTCATCCACTCACTAGATCATCTCCATGACACCACCATCACATCATCATGACAACTCTCTAACATAAATCTAGTCAAACTAGAAAAATTGATGGTCTTGGAACATTTTTAAGTAGTTCCATGATGTAGAAATAATCACAAGATTTATGATGAATTTTGAATAGAAAAATTATGAGTTTGTATGCAAAAGTTATGGCATTTTAAATTTTTAGGGATCATGGAAAAAATGTACAGGTATAGTGACTGGACATGCACATGGTCCAATAGATTATTGAAATGTGGACCAATGAAATACTCACATTTGGAGTGTCCACAATATCTCAAAAATATTCTCCATGATTTTAGACAAATCCCACTTCTTAAGGCTTGAGAAATGAGATTAACTCTATAAATATCTCTTTCCCCACAAATGTGGGATATTTCCAATAGAAATTGGGATATATCCCATAGAAATTCATGGAAGGTTTATCAAAAGAGAAAGATATGAAGGGTGGTTTGACCTATTGACCCTCATCAAATTTCCATGCCCCATTTTGGGAGATAAATATAACAAGATTAAATAAAGGCTTGTACATGGGGATGGATAATGAAGAAATCTATAATTGGTGGGTTTTGAAAAAACTATATAAACCCATGAACCTCATTTGTAAACTCATTCCAAGATAATTATAAGATAATTCCAAGGGCACTCAAATCTCTCACTTACATTTCAAGTATTTTAAAAGCAAGCTCTCACTTGCATTATAACTATTCCATTCCAAGGTGGAGGATCATTGTACAAGACTATGAAAGCTCTAATTATCTATTATTTGTAGGGTTATATTAAGTTGAGTATTGTAATAGTAGATATATTGGAGGAGTTATCACTACTTGGAGGCCTTGGAGAGGATCATTTTAAGGAGCTGAATATTGATTCCTATTATAACTTAGCTCTTTGTAGAGGCTCTTAGAGGCCATGCAACATAGGAAAAGTCAATAGAAAGGTGTGAAGCAGAGAATTCATGCTAAAACATTGTGCAAGCCTTACAAGACTAGTATGGGTCTCTACATGACTCATTGGTATTTGAATTAATGATGAATTCATTATAGTTTTGTAGTTTTTAAATTTGTACTTTCAAAAAGATTTTTATAATGAATTAGTTTGTCATTTAGAGAACCCAAAGATGTAGGCATTTGTCAAACTCCATTATCAACTTGTGTGCTTTGTTCATTATTACTTGCATTACATTATTTTTAGTTGATTATGTTTATGTTGTTGAATGTTGGCATTAAAACTAATATTCCTATAAGGATATAATAATTAAAATTTTCAAAGTGGCAAATCTAACTATTTACAGATCAATTTTGGTATTAGAACAGTTTGAATGCAATATTTGCTTCTAATTATGTAGCTTATTGATATCAGTTTCAATTACTTGCAGACATTTTGGACTTTATTAATCTTCTAGTTTAGTGTGTAGCTATTGGAGATACAAGTTGTTTACATGAGTAGGAAACCATGGGAAAATCATTGAAGTGTGAAATCCATGAAGATCTCAAAACATTCAATCAATAGATCTAGGATGAGAATACTTTCCTAAGATCCAAGTTTCACTCATTAGAAAAGGAGGTTGAATGATTTAAAGTTGATTTTCAAACCAAAGATGAGATCTTGTCATAGTTATAAAGTCATGAATAGAAGTAATTATCTTCCACCATAGATGTAGAGACTATGATAGATTATTACACTATAAGTTCACCATGTAGCACTTCCTTCTAGTTAGTATATGATGTAGTTTTTGGTGATTTTGAGAAACACACTATAGGTATTGGATTGAAATTATTGTTTAAAATAGGTTTTGATGGAAGAGGTATTGGTAAGAATAGCCAAGGTAATACTAATATAATACAAGTTAAGGATCATCCTCATTTTGTAGGTTTGGGTTATGCTAGTGAGTGAATGAAAATTGGGGAGAGTTCTAAATCCACTGAATGAAGACAAGATTTCAACAACCACGTGTTCATGCCACTAGTTTTGTAGAATTATTATATGCATAGGAACAATTCATTATAGCAAGATGATGAAAGGTGTAAATGAATGACCAGAAGAGGTAATGAAATTCCACCTCTTCAGTCTTACACTCAACATAATAGTAGATGGAATTGTGTAAATTTAAAAACTTCTAATCCTCTCTTTTAGTATTAAAAATATGGCTATGATATACATGAAATATTTCATGATTTTCCCTGCACATTTTTTTGGGTAAGTAACCATTTTTTTACCATTTATTAGAATAAAAGGTCATTACTGAAGAAGTTGATGTCTTTCATTAGAAATAAGGTAGGTGATAAAGATGAATCTCATCATTTAGAGGCAAGAAATGGAAAATGTGATTCATCATCTAAGAAGGAGGCCAAGAAAATTTTTTTTGCTCATTTTCATGTGAATCAGAATTAGGTTGAGTAGTGTTAGAGACTTCATCTCAAAATAATAAGATAAAGATGGAATGCAGACCTATTGCAAAGGTAAATGAAGTTCTTAATCCACCACTAGTTGATGAGTCAATTTAGGTATTTATTGAAGAATAAAACCACCTAAATGGGATAATCTAATAAAATGGGTTGGTAAGAAGTTCCTTAGTTTTATGTTTGCATAGCTAGAATTGTAGATTAACATGCAAATTTTTCAAGGCATCTTTAGGATTTTTTATGATTGGTGAAAGGAAAATTAGCCAATATTTCTGCTTTGAATATTTTTGGAGTAACAAGATGAGGATAACATTGTAATAGGTTTATCATGCTTGGTTTTTCTCACATTTTAATTAACTCCATTATGAGGTTGATAGAAATATATAAAATTTATTTGGGATATGTTTAGTGTACCTACTTGATACTTACAATTGAAGTAGTTGTTGTTATGAAATTACATTTGATGATAGAATGTGTAGGATGAAGTTCAAGATCCATACATGGGTATCATTTTTTTTATAATTATACCAAGTGATATTTTGTAGTTATAGATATTTCACCATTTTTGGAATGTAACCAGTGACATGGAAATTTTTTAACATCCCCATGATATAAATGATAGCCTATTAACTGGTAGATGATCGAATCAGTTAGACACTTATCTCTTTAACATTGAGATGTCTTTTTCAAACTGATCATTTTTATGTGATGTTGTGCTTATAGTGAATTGATGATTTTCCATAGGAAAGGAATGATGTATCCTACCCAAATCAGAATAGCAGTTTCAAAGGCCATGGAGTCCACTATACAAATCTTGATGAGGCATCACAAAAAACCAAATCCAATACTAGTAAAATAAATGTTTCAACTTTTGGCTAAATAAAATCCTTCCTAGTAGGGAGGCATGATTCAGAGGATATATTTAGATGTTCCCTAGTTTTATTTAATTGTGGTTCATTATGTAGAGATCATCAAGAGCTTTTTCATAACTATTGAAATGTGGAAAAGGGACATTATATGCTTAATTATCATTAGTCAAAGTTTGGTCAATAAGAAGTCAAATCTAGTTAAACTAGAAAAAATTATGGTTTTGGAATGTTTCTAAACTATTTCCATGGCATAAAACTCATTATGAGATTTTTGACACATTCTTAATGGACTAATTTTGAGTCCATATGCAAAAGTTATGGTCTATTAAAGTTTTAAGGAAATAGAGAAAAATGTGCAGGTGTAGTGATTTGACATGCACGTGGTCCAATAGATTCTTAACATGTGGACCAATGAAATACTCAAATTTGGTGTGTCCAAAATATCTCCAAAATATTTTCCAATATTTTAGATAAATCCCACTTCTTAATGCTTGAAAAATGGGATTAACTCCATGAATATATCTTTCCCCAAAACTATGGGATATTTCCCAGAGAAAGTGGGATATCTCCCATAGAAATGCATGGGAGGTTTATCCAAAGATAAATATATGAAGGGTGGTTTAACCCATTAACTCTCATCAACTTACTATGCCCCATTTTGGGAGATAAGGCTAAGAAGCTTAAATAACGGCTTGTACATGGGGATGGATAATGAAGAAATCCATAATTGGTGGGTTTTTAAAAACTATATAAACCTATGAACCTCATTTATAAACTCATTCCAAGATAATTCCAAGAGCACTCCAAGTTCTCACTTACATTTCAAGTATTTGAGAAGCAAGCTCTCACTTCCATTACAACTCTTCTATTCTAAGGTCGAGGAGCATTGTACAGGACTATGGAAGCTCTAATTCTATATTATTCATAGGGTGTTATTAAGCCAAGTATTATAATAATAGCTCTATTGGAGGAGTTAGCACTACTTAGAGGCCTTAAAGGAGGATATTTTTATAGAGTCGATGACTAGCACATATTCTAACTTAGTTCTATGTAGAGGCTCTTGGCCACTTTGTAGTAGAGGAGAAATCAATAAGAAGGTGTGAAGTAGGGAGGTCATGCTAGAACATTGTGAAAGCCTTCCAAGACTAGTCTAGTTTTATACAAGAATGATTGGCACTTGATTTTATGATAGATTCATTATAGTTTTGTAATTTTTTAATTTTTACTTACAAATGGATTTTTATAATGAATCGGTTCATCATTTAGATAATCCAAAGATGTAGACATCTACTAAACTCCATTATCAACTTATGTGCATTGTTCATTATTACTTGCATTGCATTATTTTTAGTTAATTATATTTTTAGAGTTGAATTTTGGAATTAAATATAATCTACCTATAAGGATCCAATAAGTAAAATTTTTAGAGTAGGAAATCTACCTATTTACAGATCAATTTTGGTATCAGAGTAGTTTGAATGCAAGATTTGTTTCTAATTGAGTAGCCTATTGACATTAGTTTAAATTACTTACATACATTTTAGACTTGTTTAATATTTTAGTGTAGTGTACAATTGTTTTAGATATATGTTATTTACAAGAGAAGGAAACCATTGGTAAATCCTTGAATCATGAAAGGCTTAAAGAGCTCGAAACATTCAATCAGTAAATCTAAGATGAGAATACTTTCCTAAGATTTAAGTTTCACTCATTAGAAGAGGAGGTCAAATGATTGAAAGTTGATTTGAAAACCAAGGATGAGCTCTTGTCATAGTTGTAGAGTCGTGAATAGAAGGAGTTACCTTACACCATAGAAGCAAAGACCATGATGGATGATTGCACTTTAAATTCACTGTGTATCACTTCTAATTAGTTTCTAATGTAGTTTTTCATGATTTTGAGAAACACACCAGAGGTATTGGCTCAAAACTATTGTTTAAAATGGGTTTTGATGGAAGAGGTCTTGGAAAGTATAGCCATGGTATTACTAACACAATATAGGTTCAAGATCATCTTCATTTTATAGGTTTGGTTTACGCTAGTGAGCAAATGGAAATTGGAGAGAGTTCTAAATCCACTGAAAGAAGACAAGCTTTCAACAACCAAGTGTTCACACCACTAGATTTTTAGAATTCTTCCATGTAGAGGAACAAGTCATAATAGTAGGATGATGAAAGGTGTAAATGAATGACCAAAAGAGGTAATGAAATTCCACCTCCTCATTCTTACACTCAACATATCACTAGATAAAATTATCTAAATTATGAAACTTTTAATCATCTCTTTTAGTATAAAAAATATGGAATGCTTTTCCTTACACTTTTTGTGGGGTAAGTTATCATTCTACTGCTATTTATTGGAAGAGAATTTCACTGTTGAATAAGTTGATGCCTTTTGTTAAAAATAAGGTGTGTGTTATAGACCAATCTCATTGTTCAGAGGTACGAAATGGAAAATTTGATTCCTCATCTAAGAAGGAGGCCAAGAAGAAATTTTGTGCTCATTTTCATGTGAATAGGCATCAAGTTGAGTAGTTTTGGAGACTTCATCCATCTCAAAATAATAAGAGGAAGATGGAATATAGATCTATTGCAAAGGTAAATGAAGTTCCTAATCCACAACTAGTTGATGAGTCAATCCAAGTATTTATTGAGGAATTAAAACCACATAAATGGGATAATCCAATAAAATGGGTTGGTAAGAAGTTCCTTAGTTTTATGTTTGCATAGTTGGAATTATGGATTAGCATACAAAATTTTCAAATCGTATTTGTGATTTTTAGTGATTGATGAAAGGAAAATTAGCCAATATTTTAGCTTTGAATATTTTTGGAGTAACCAAATTAGGAGTATCTTGCGATAGGTTTATCATGCTTGGTTTTTCTCACATTTTAGTTAAATCCATTGTGAATTTTCTAGAAGTATATGTAGGTTGTTTGGGAAATGTTCAGTGTACCTACTTGATACTTTTAATTGAAGTAGTTATTATGAAATTACATCTGATGATAAAATGTGTAGGATGTAGTTTAAGACCCATACATGGGCAACATTTTGTCTATAATTGACTAGGTGATATTTTATAATTACAATAAATTCACCATTTTGGAAATGCAACTAGTGACACAAATAAATTATTTTATCCCCACGCTATACGGGATATCCTATTCACCGGTAGATCACCGAATCAGTTAGACACTTATCTCTTTGACATTGAGATGTCTTTTTCAAATTGATAATTTTGTGTTATGATGTGCTTATAGTGAATTGATGATTCTCCATAGGAAAGGAATGATGTAGGTTTCCCATATCAGAATAGTAGTTTCAGAGGCCATAGAGTCCACTACATAGTTCTCAATGAGGTATTGCAAAGAACCAAATCTAGTACCAATAAAATGAATGTTTTATATTTTTATGGAACAAAAGCCTTCTTAGTAGGGAAGCATGATTCAAAGGATAATTTTATATATTCCTTAGTTTTCTTGTCATTCATTGTGTAAATATCATCAACATCTTTATGACAACTATTAGACTGTGAAAAAGGGACATCATATGCTTTAGTTATCATTGATCAAAGTTTGGTCAATAAGTGGTCAATGTCAGTTAAACAAAAAAAATTGATGCTCTTGAAATGTTTCTAAACCAATGTCATGGTGTATAACTCATCATAATCTTTCTGATGCATTTTGAATAGACTGATTATGAGTCTGTATGCAAAATTTATGACCTGTTAAAGTTTTTAGGCAATAGGGAAAAATGTCCAGGTATCGTGACTGGACATACAGATGGTATAATAGATTTTTGACACAAAAACCAATTAAATCCTCACATTTGAAGTGTTCATAATAGATAAAAAAATATTCTCCAAGATTTTAGACAAATCCCACTTCCTAAGGATTGAGAAATGGGATTAACTCCATGACTATCTCTTTCCTCACAAATGTGGGATATTTCCCATAGAAATTGGGATATCTCCCATATAAATACATAGGAGATTTATCCAAAGAGCAATATATGAAGGCTGGTTTCAACCATTGAGCCTAATCAATTTTCTATGCCTTGTTTTGGGAGATAAGTCTAAGAACATAAATAAAGGATTGTACATGGGGATAGATAATGAAGAAATCCATAATTGGTGGGTTTTGAAAAACTATATAATCCCATGAACCTCATTTATAAACTCATTTGAAGAAAATTTCAAGAGCACTCCAATCTCTCACTTACATTACAAGTACTTGAGAATAAATCTCTCATTTGCATTGAAACTCTTCCCTTTCAAGGTGGAGGAGCATTGTACAGGACTACAGAAACTCTGATTCTCTATTATTTGTAGGGTGTTATTAAGCTGAGTATTGTAATAATATCTCTATTGGAGGAGTTAGCACTACTTGGAGGCCTTAGAGGAGGATCATTTTATGGATCTAATGACTGATGCCTACTCCAACTTAGCTTTGTGTAGAGACTCTTAGAGGCCATTCAGTAGAGGAGAAGTCAATAGGAAGGTGTGAATTAGGGAGGCCATGTTGGAATATTGTGCAAGCCTTCTAAGACTAGTTTGGGTCTCTGTAGGATTGATTAGCACTTGAGTTCATGACAAATTTATTATAATTTTATAAGTTTTAAATTTTTACTTACAAACAAATTTTTATAATGAATCAGTTCATTGTTAGAGAACCTGAAGACATAGGCATCTATTGAATGCCATTATCAACTTGTGTACAGTGTTCATTATTACTTGCATTGTATTCTTTTTAGTTGATTATATTTCTAGAGTTGAATTTTGGCATTAAAACTAATCCACCTATAAATATTCAATAAGTAAAAATCTTAGAGTAGGAATCTACCTATTTACAAATCAATTTTGGTATCAAAGTAGCTCAAATTTAGGATTTTCTTCTAATTGTGTATCTTATTGATATCAATTTATATTACTTGTAAACATTTTAGACTTGTTTAATATTTTAGTGCAGTGTGAATTTTTTGAAGATATAGGTTTTTTTTAAGATCATGAAACCATGGGAAAAGCCTTGAAGTGTGAAAGGATTGAAGAGATTGAATCATTCAATTAGTAGATCCATGATGAGAATACTTTCCTGAGATCCAAGTTTCACTCCTTAGAAGAGGAGGTAAAATTCTTGAAATTTGATTTTTAAACCAAGGATGAGCTCCTAGCATAGTTGCAGAGTTATGAAAATAATAAGGAGTTACCTTCCACCATAGATGTAGAGACCACGAAAAATGATTGCACTATAATTTCACCATGTAGCACTTCCTTTCACTCAATTTTTGATGCAATTTTAGGTGATTTTGAGAAACACACTAGAGGTATTATCTTGAAACTATTATTTAAAATGGGTTTTGATGGAAGAGGACTTGGAAATAATAACCAAGGTATTACTAACCTAATACATGTTGAGGATAGTCCTCATTTTGCAGGTTTGGGTTATGCTAGTTAGCAAATGAAAATTAGAGAGAGTTTCAAATCCATTGAAAGAAGATAAGATTTCAATAGACAAGTGTTCATGCCACTATCTTTATAGAATTTCTCCATGTAGAGGAACAAGCCATCACAACAACATGTTGATAGGTGTAAATGAATGACCAAAAGAGGTAATTAAATTTCACCTCCTCATTCTTACACTCAACATAACACTAGACATAATTATGTAAATTTTGTAACTTCTAATTCTCTCTTTTAGTATAAAAATATGGATATGATATATAGAAAATATGGAATCCTTTTACTTGCACTTTTTATGGTGAAAGTAACCATTTTGTTGCTAGTTTTTGGAAGAGAAGTTTAGTGCTGAAGAGGTCGATGCCTTTTGTCAGAAACAAGGTAGGTGTTAAAGACTAATCTCCTCATTCAGAGGTGAGAAATGGAAAATGTGATTCCTTAGCTAAGAAGGAGGGCAAGAGGACATTTTTTGCTTATTGTCATGTGAATGGGCATATGGCTGAGTAGTGTTGGAGACTTCATCCATCTCAAAACAATAAGACAAATATGGAATATAGACATATTACAAAGGTAAATGAAGTTCTTAATCCACCACTAGTTGATGAGTCAACCCAAGTATTTACTAAGGAAATAAAACCACCTAAATAAGATAATATGATAAAGTGGCTTGGTAAGAAGTGTCTTAATTTTATGTTTTCATATCTATAATTGTAGATTAGCATGCAAATTTTACAAAGCATCTTTGGGATTTTTGATGATTGATGAAAGGAAAATTAGCCGTTGTTTTACCTTTGAATATTTTTGAAGTAACTAGATGAGGAGAACTTATGATAGGTTTATCGTGATTGATTTTTCTCACATTTTAATTAAATCCATTATGAAGTTGATAGAAATCTATGCAGGTTGTTTATGACATGTTCAATGTACCTACTTAATACTTGCAATTAAAGTAGCCATTATTATGAAATTGCATTAGATGATAGAATATATAAGATGCAGGTTAATACCCATACATGGGAAGCATTTTGTCTATAGTTATACCATGTGATATTTTTTAGTTATAGGTATTTCACCATTTTGGGAATAAAACCAATGACATAGATAAATTATGATATCCTCATGGTATACATGATAGCCTATTCAATGGTAGATCACTAAATCAGTCAGACACTTGTCTCTTTGACATTGAGATGTCTTTTTCAAACTGATCATTTTGTATGATGTTGTAACTCTAGTGAATTGATGATTTTGTATTGAAAAGGAATGATGTATCCTACCCATATCATAAAAATCAATTTTAGAGGCCACAAAGTCCACTGTAGAGATCTTGATGAGGCATTGCTAAGAACTAAATATAGTACTAGTAAAATGAATTTTTTATCTTTTGGTGGAACAAAATACTTCTTCATGGGGAGGTGTGATCTAGAGGATATTTTTATATGTTCCCTAGTTTTATTTGAACATGGTTTATTTTGTAGAGATCATCAAGAACTTTCCAACAATTGTTGGAATATGAAAAAGGGACATCATATGCTCCAATTATCATTGGTGAAATTTTGGCCAACAGGTGGTAAAATATGTTCAAACTAAAAAAATTTATGGTCTTAGAACATTTTTGAACTAGTTCCATGGTGTAGAACTCATCATAAGCTTTCTGACTCATTTTAAACAAACTAATTCTAAGTCCATATGTAAAAGTTATGGCCTATTGAAGTTTTTAGGTAATAGGGAAAAAATGTGCAGGTATGGTGATTGGACATGCACATGGTCCAATAGATTTTTGACATGTGTACCAATGAAATCCTCACATTTGGAGTGTCCACAATAGTTCCAAAATATTCTCCAAGATTTTAGACAAATCCTACTTCCTAAGGATTGAAAAATGGGATTAACTCCATGAATATCTCTTTCACCATAAAAGTGGGATATTTCCCATAGAAATTGGGATATCTCTCATATAAATGCATGAGAGGTTTATCCAAAGAGAAATATATAAGGGTCGTTCAACCCATTGACCCTCATCAACTTTCCATGTCCCATTTTAGGAGATAAGGCTAAGAAGCTTAAATAAAGGCTTGTACATGGGGATGGATAATGAAAAAACCCATAATTGGTGGGTTTTGAAAAACTATATAAACCCATAAACCTCATTTTTAAACTCATTCCAAGAGAATTCCAAGATCTCACTTACACTATAAGTATTTGAGAAGCAAGCTCTCACTTGCATTAAGACTCTTTCATTCTAAGGTAAAGGAGCATTATATGGGACTATGAAATCTCTAATTCACTATTATTCATGGGGTGTTATTAAGATGAGTATTGTAATAATAGCTCTATTAGAGGAGTTATAACTACTTAGAGGCCTTGAAAAAGGATCATTTTATGGAGTTGATGACTGATGCTATTTTGACTTAGCTCTGTATAGAGGCTCTTCGAGGACATGTAGCAAAGGAGAAGTCAAAAAGAAGGTGTGAAATATGGAGGCCATGATAAAACATTGTGCAAGCCTTCCAAGACCAATTTGGGTCTTTACAAGATGATTGGCACTTGAGTTTGTGATGTATTCATTATAATTTTTGTAAGTTTTAAATTTGTACTTGCAACTAAATTTTTATAATGAATTGGTTTGTCATTTATAAAACCTATAGATGTAGTCATCTATTGAACTCCATTATCAACTTGTGTGCAGTGTTCATTATTACTTGCATTGCATTATTTTCAATTGATTATATTTTTGGAGTTGAATTTCATCATTAAAACTAATCCTCCTATAATAATCCAATAAGTAATATTTTTCAGAGTAGGAAATCTATCTATTTATGGATCAAACCCTGAGCCTTGGGTGAATGAACCCCATGCTTTTATTTCATAATATTTTGAGTTGAATACTATTGACACTTGTGCTTATTCTAATTTTTTAACTACTCAACCTAAGTATTTTAAACATGTGCTCACTAATGATCTTGGGTTTGTACAAAATAATCCCAAAGAACTTTACATGGATTTACAGATGTCCTTACCTTGCTAATGAAACTAACTAGAAGAATCTTGTTACTACCAATAAGTAGGAATCATGTTATATTAAACAAGGCCCTACTTTACATAGTGTTTATCTTTGACATGATGACTATAAAATTATGAATTATATGTTATGATTATTGAATTATATTTTTCAGTCAGGTCTAACTGGCATGTAAATATCATGAAGGCTTTTCATGTATTGGGAATCATGAGAAAGACCTATTACCAATCATGTTTTGGATTACTTACTTTTGAAAGTATGATGCTTACATTTCTTTATGTAATGTTGATTAATGTAATTTGATTATGTCTATGAAAAATATTAGCTTAAATCATTGCTTTTAAGATTATGAAATGGAAACCAATTATGTATTGAATCATATGAAATTATCTACATAGATGTTGATATTCCATAAATTATTGGCTATGGTTAGTTTATTGAGTGCCTTATTTGATCAAATTTTGTAGATTAATCTAATAAATTATAGGAATTTGATATGTGCATTGAGTGTGCATGAATAAGAAAAGGGTCAATAAAGGAAATAGACTATGCCAAGCATGGTTATATCACTAAACAAAATTAATTCTTCTTAAAATTATGTTAAGTAATTGGTTGCCTATTCCACCACCTAGTAGACATAGTCTTTGATTAGGTAATCATCTCTTAAGCTTGGTTGGTGAAAATTATCACATGACTTGAATATCTTGTATCCAACATCTAGAATGTCTAGTGGTCAATTAGCAGATCTTACTTTTGTTGCCTTACTCTTAAGATCAAGTGGGAAAATAGATAAGCCCTAAAAGTAACCATAGAAACCTATGAAGCTGCCATATGCCTTAATTTAACATGGAAAATAATGTCCCTTAATGAGGCATGGGTTGGTAAGCTGTTGGTGGTTGGATGATTCTTAAACATCTATATGTAGGAATTAAACTTCCTTAGTTTAGGACTTTTTTCCAATTCAAAAAGAAGTTGACTTAGCATATGGGAAAGGAAAAGTAGTAAATAGGAATAACAGGTTAGGAGAGTCAAGTTTAGACAATTGGAGGATACCATCCTAGTGGTCTAGAGGTCTATAGGTGAGCTTCTAATAACTTATGTTTTCTATTTTTCATTTGGAATGAAATGATTTTATTATATATTTGATCTTCTTACTTATATAAGAATAAGACCACTTGGTTTATTCTATATGTTTTATTATTTTCTCATGGTTATGCAATGGACACCATGTAGTATTTTCTTGTTTGAGGTCCTTAGAGAGGTTGTTTCTCCTTAGTTGAATCAAAATATTTCTATGTTCTTGTATTAATATATTTATGCTATCGTGACACTAAGTGATGGTGGTGTGTGAGTAACATCTTCATGTTGGAATCATATCAAGGTCCTCTTATGCTAGGCACAGTGGAAGGTTGCTTGATCCTCCCATGAATTTCTTGATCATAACATGTCAAAGTCCTCTTGTGCTGATCATGGTGTAAAATTATTTGATCCTTACTTAGACATCATAGCGGTAATAGTTGAATTCCTCCTATGTTAGGCATGGTGGTAGGTTGTTAAACTCTCCCATGAACATTGGAAGGAAGTAATAGAGTTAAACATCCTCTTATTACTCTAATATTTACATGGACCTTGTTATGCTATGAAATCTTGCCCACTAGTTTTATATTTTTGAATGTTGATGTTACATCTTGACTCCTTGCTAAGCAAATTTACTTTATTATCTATGAATTTTTATGTTTGGTAATATTATTTTATTATTATTTAAATAAGTTTTAAGTTATATGGTGTTATGGAATAGATGTATGTTGATTTGATTACATGATTACATTAATATGAATTTAGCTATATGGTATATTATTATATTATGATTGTGTTAATTTATTATTTTATGATATATGTCATGATGTTATGGACTAACTACCTTCTTGTCATGAGTTGTATGTAAGAGAGATTCATACCTCAGATCATGATGGAGGGAGAGAATCATCATAGAGGGTGGCATGTTAGAGGTACAATCACTAAGAGGGGGAGAGTGAATTAGTGAGCCCAAAAATTTCAATTTCAATTCCAATCCTTTCAAACTATTAAACAATCAACATATATCAACTTGATCAAGCAACACTAATAAAAGAGATCATTCATTCAATGCATACAAAAGATCAAGAATACAACACATAGTTCATGTGGGAAACCTTAATGGGGAATGAAACCTAATCTCAAGCCTGCAACACATGGACTACTTTTCCTATAAGAGATTACAAACAAGAGACTAATCAAGTCCTTTTGACTAGGATTTAGTGAAACATAAATTTCAAAAGGAGCACCTACCCCTAAGATGATCAAGTCCTTTTAAATACCTTTTTTTCAAGTCCTTCTAACCAGTTACTTTGGTTAAGTCCTTTTGACATAAGTTCTTTAGTGAAAAACTTATTTCACAAGGAGCACCTTACCCTAAGGAAGATCAAGTCCTTCTAGCCTTCTATAAAATAAACACCTCCACCTTTTAACTGATATATTTAACACTTAATGATGGAAATATGATAAAATAACCTTTCAATAATTTACACACTCATAATTAATCCAAAAACCATCTTCTAGATCACTTCACACTTCTCATTCTCATCAACCTACAACAAATCTATCACAATATCAATAACATGACCAAATAATCATACACACAATCCTCACTCTAACATGTGTCTTTCCTCTATCTTATACACTATTCAACACATGTCTCTTCTTAAATATACTCCAATAGGTCTCTATTACACTCTTAACACATATGCCACTAGTCTACATAAGCCTCCGCTTTGAGCACCTACTCACAAGTCTCTCATACATGTCTTCTCAAAGTCTAGAAATCACCATCTTTGATTTTAAATTTTATATATATTCATAAATTATCAAGTCTAAAATATTTCCTATTCATCCAAAATTCATGCTTTCACCCTTAAGGTATTTAACATGGGTCACACTTAAGTAAAACTCTCTTTCAAATAAGCCTTAGTCACTTTTTAGGTCCTATAAAGACACTCACCTCTTTGATAATTCTCTGAGCAAAGGAAGAACACATGAAAACTTTAAAATTACATGGAACCATGCCACATGATCTATATGTCCTTATTAAGTTTTAATACCCATTGCAAAATCCTTTTTTTAACACTCAATTGGCTCAAACACCTTTCTATACACACAATCATTATGAATAAAAACATAGTCAAATTTTAAACCTTTGATCATACTACATATTATTGTTCAACCCTTCATAATTCACACATATGTTACTAATGGAGTATACAAAATACTATAATATCTATCTCACATTTAAATGTTGAGATACCAATAAGCATAACTCAATTACCCTTCTTAGGTTATTTACAAAACAAACATGAAAACATAGTCAATTTTGAACCTTTATAACTTTTACTGTACTAATTTCAAACCTTTAAATATATATTTATATATGTGCCTTGGATTCCTCTATAAATTCAATTTTTACACCATTAGTAAATTCTACTTTTATCAAAAGATGTGGCCCAAAAATCTAAACATTTGTCTTTCCTTTGTTAAATTCAAATATTTGAATTCAAACAGTCATAGTTAAACTTCAATTACTTAAAATGCATCTCATACCCTCACATCCTAGATTAAATATGCACCATATATATTATTTAAACTTTAAATCATATTTCACCACTACCAAAACATTAAACTTCAAATAGCTGACCTCATCTCGTGCAATCTTGACCACATACACACTGTCGATCTCTATAGATTAGCTCATTATTTATCTTATAACACTCACTTTTTGATCTTGATATAAACCCTCATGATAATGACACTTGGAACACTCAAATTTATTTTTAACACTTTTATTTTTAAACATCAATCACTTTTCATCATCTCACTACTTCTTGATACTTTGGAACAAACATGCTCCATTGATCTCTTTGAAATAGCTCAATCTTTACCTTTATAAACCATAGAACACTTTGAAATCTTTGAATCAATATGTTCCATTGATATATATTATAAAATTTCCTATGAACTATTGGATCTCCATTTGGTCTTGATATTTACCTTATGAAAAAATTACTAAGGGGACCATTTCAATATGCCTAGAAGGCCAACTTTGGATAGATATATCTTTTGCTACGCTTAAACACAATTTCTAAAATTTGCATCATATGATCTTAATTTATAGGTAAATAAAACCATGTATCAAATTTATCTTGAAAACTTTTTTCATGTGAGATATAACTCCATTAATTTTCTCACTTAGATTTTTCTATTGTAGAGCCAACTATGTCGAAAATTCCCCGGGAGGTCAACTTTGAACATGCAAATATTTTGATGCACTTTATCACATGACCTAAAATTTAGCATATAGAAACTAGACACAAAATTTATTAAACCCATATGATCATTTTATTTTAAAACAAAAACACATGTGAAATATGACTACATCAATATGCTTGCTTGGCTCTGCTTGAGCTCCTTTGTAAAATTAGCTAATTATGGAAACTTAGTAAATTGTATCTAAGAAGCCAAATTTGCATCCTCATATCTTCTATTGTGATTCATATGATTACTTAAGACTTAAACCATATTAATTTGGGACTAATATTATCACAACCATATGACCAACTCCCCCTGACTCATCCACACATCATAATTATGACATAAATAAACTGCCTACTCAAATTTTCTGCCACTAAACCCAAAATGTCTAGATAAAAAAATGATCAACTATATGAAATATAATCATAAACACAAGCAATAAAATCATATAAAAATTATTATGATACCTCTTTCACATGATCAATACTTCATATTCATCACTAATCATCTCTAACCATGCCAAAATAGAAGATCAACCAAGCCAACTTTAAGCAGACTAAGACAAGCACATTGAACACTTTATCATTATCACTTAGAATATCAAGACATTGCATCCACTCACTTAGAAACCTCCATGAAATCACCATGATATCATTGAAAATTTTCCAACAATCTCCCCCTTTATCATTTATGTCAACACACATCATGAAATAATATACAACTCACCTTCCTTCTCTCTCTTCAAGCACTCCCAAAATAAGAACTTTATCCCCCTTTGACACAAATAAAAAGTGGGAACAAAATAAACCTAAGGAAAAAAACATATAAATGGTACTCCCCATAAGATATCTAAGCTATTGTACCTCTTGAGCATCTTCAGATCTCCACACACCATGAAAAACCACCATACAGACTTAATAGCCTCTTCTCTCAAGCCGCCTCAAAGACCACCAATAGAAGTTCATGCCACTCAAAAAATATGAAAAATGATCTTAAACAAACTAAACATTCATGCTTTGATCTTTTGGATAAATTGAGCAAAAATATCACATCTTCATTACTAGGCCTGTCTAGACTCCTTATAGCCCTACCTAGAACTTTTAGATCCCACAAATCTTAGTAAACACACATTCAAGACTTGAAACTTAATATATAGAGCACTATCATATTCCCCATTAAGTAAACAAATTTACATTACCTAGATCATTCTCTACAACATACTTCCTTCACAAACCTACTAGCAAATTAGGCCTCCATTTTTGACAAAATACTTGAATAACTTAAAAATACAAAAACCTTCATATCTCTATGAAGATTGATTTTAAATCCCATTTGGCCCATTAAATATATTAATAATCCTTAGACATCAAATCATAAGGAAAAACACATTTTTAGCATAGCCCAAAACCCTAGAATCTTAAAACAAATAGAGTCAATAAACCTCCTTCTGGTCAACATCCACCTCTGAAACTTCTTGTAAACTTGGAGACAACCATTACACACTTATAGACCAAGATTTGAGCTTTTAAATATTTTGGAACTCATACATCCTATAACCCATTCTAGGCTTGCTTGCCTTTAGGCCAAAATTCAAAAAATTGAGAGCACTCAAAAATCTTTAATTTGACTTTAACATACCTTCAGACCATAAAACCACCTAGAAAAAGCTAAAATAAGGTCAACAAACCTTTTTGAGCATCAAAATCTTCTTGACGTTACATAAATATCATTAGGCCACCTTAAAACACCCATTTTAACCCTATTGATAGTGCATACACAATAATACTTGCTTCTCCACTGAAAGGAGTCTCTTAAGAAGTATAGACAGAGGCACCCTACTTCACAATGTCCTAGAATAATGTGAAACTAGGAGTTTCCCAAAACTCCTCATATTCCTTCTCCTCCTTGGTCATTTAATACTTATAGTTCTTCTTCTTCTTATGCTTAAGATAAAGAACATGATCAACCACTATAACATTCTCCTTCTCTTCTAAGATTGAACTAACAATACATGGTGACAGTAAAGATTCATGATATACTTTTTCATCTAAAGAATATTCCTTATAGTTTAGAACCTCCTCATTAGGAACTAACAAATGATGTTATTTTCATGAAACTTGTTCATCCAAATAATAATATGATGTTTAATTGGATTCATATTCACCTTAGAACTAGCCTCAGCTAGTACCTTGGTCTTCTCCTTGAGCTCGATCTCTTTATGCACAACATGAGTAGATAATGAGAGCCCTAGTGACACACTTTAACTTATTTAGCATTATCCACCATTTAAAATAGATTAATTAGACTATTAGACCCATCATTACTCATAATTATGACCTTTGGCTACCATGAGTTAACTTGCCTTCTTCATTGCACTCTAGGAGCCTGATTGAACTTATTTTAACTTGATGGCCTTTGCTTACAAAATCTAGCAATGTGACTAGTCTTCTCACAATTTTAGGAAACCATTATTTTTTAAGTGGACTCAATTTTCCCTAACTAATATGGATAAAATATTTCAATGTTTCCTATGTCATAATAACTAAAACAAAATCTTTCTTTTGAAGAAGACTCACCTTGCCTTACCTTATTTGGACACTGATTAGCAAAGTGTCTCTCATCAAAATAATTGAAGCACTTAAATTTATTCAAACCTTTTGATTAATGAACCCAATCATAGTTTCATGAAAACTCATTTCTAATAGGGATCGTAAATTCTCTAGCTCTATGCCCAAATTAATTACATGTGTAATAATAACCATTGAAACTTGCATACCTCATGGCATTCAGTTGTCTAATCTAATTTGTCTTCAGTCTACCAGCACCTTCAATCCTTCTCTGATGATTTGTCTTAAAATATAGATTGTTCTTATTCACATTAGTCTTCATCTTGTCTTCAGTTGCATTCTCTAGTTCTTATTTATATCTAAGACTAGTTCTATTACTTGCATGCTTTTGATCATTCAAAATATTGTCTAGATCACTTGAGTTTTTTTCAAATCTCACAAATGACTTCACCTTAATATATTCTTATCTAACTTAGATTTCAATGACTTATTTTTAATTACATACTCTGAACATTCATTTTCTTTAGCTTTCAAGCTTGTAGATAATATTTTCAATTGACAACTAAGATTCTTGAAAATATCATCATGATTTTTGGTGTCTTCATTCATTCTTGCCTCATACACACTGAATTGATCCTCATAGTTTTATTAGTGTAATTATGTATTTACCTTGAGTTATTGACTAAGGTAATATGTCTATGTTTATTTATCTTAACCACTTGGGTTAAGAGGTTAGTTTGTTTATCAGGATTAGTCATTTCATGCTATCCAATGTTGGTTATTTTACCTACGCTTTTCACATTTTTATTGGGTGGTTCATTTCTTTGCCTATTTAATATGCCTTTTTATATAGTTCATAATAACATGTGTTGTGTAATGCAATATGGTTCTCTTTTCAATCTCTGTATTTAATATAATATGGTATCCAAAGCCCATGGTTCCTAAAGCTTGAGTGGAGGTCTGTGGAAGCCAAAAGGTCAATGTCTTGCCAAAGAAGAGCTTCATGAACCTAGTAGAGATCTGAAGGAGAGATAAAAAATTTTAAGCTCAACTTGAAGACCAAAAAACTACTCAAGAGGATAAAAAAACCAAATAAGATCAAAATAAGGTTAGAGGAAGTAATTTCAGGTAGTTTAAAGCTCTATTTATTAGTTTTGGATAGGTCATATGATGTATGACACTGTACAATTTAGGGAGAGGAGGAAAATTTTAAATCTTGATCATTTTCAGAAAAATAAGAGTCTGAAATATGAGTTAATTTGTAACTTGTATAGTGGTATTTGGCTTAGAAATGGGCTTAGAATCTATGCCTGAAGTTTCACAAGTAGGCCAATTTTTTAATTGGTTGAATATTTTCATGAAATTTTTAACCTAAAGTTTTATTATTTCAATTATTTTTTATTTTATAATTTAAATAAATCAAAACTTTATTCAATAAGGGTTATTGGGGACCTCCCACTAATTCATAATCACATAAGCATTCAAAAAGTTAAAAATTTCACTGTTTTCTAAGTTTTTTATCTAGATGTGGATGGAGAGAGAATTTTTTAAATCAGATTTATAGGTTTCCTAATTTAATTCTTTTAGTGGTATAAAATTTGATATATTGTAAATGGTATTGAGTTTATTGCTAAAAAACTAATAGATTTATTCAGTGTTAATACATAATTAGTGTGTAAAAGGAATTTTTATAAAAGCCATTATAGTTTTTATGATTTAATTATTTTAATGAAAAACTAGGTCAAATGGCTAGTATTCAACACCCGTTACTACCAGATTCTCATAACATGACAAGCAAGAACTTTAGTTTTTGGAGTCACAAAGTTTTGATGATATGTAAATATCATAATCTTGATCAAATAGTGCTTAGTAAAGAGCAAAGCTTACCACTAGTTATTATGACTGTGATAAACATCATCATAAGGCTCTTATGTTGTTAAAACTATAAGTAATAGATAATATAATCTTATAGGTCAAAAATGCAATCATTGCATCAATTTTTTGAACTAATCTTACTTCTAGATACTAGGATTCTGAAGCTAGTAAGGTATTGTATTTGAAGAATTTGTTATTTTCTACTAAGATTTAGGAAGGTGGCTCATTTTCTAAGTTTTGTTGTAGATCAAGAACATTAGTAATAAGTTGAAAGCTATATAGAAGCATGCTTATGAGCATTATTTGATTTCTATAATTATGAAAAATCTTTCACCTTCATTTAAGTCATTTATAGATTCCTTGCACATGATTGATGAGATGCAGACTTTATAATTTGAAAACTTGTCCACATTACTATTGTAAAAAGAGAGACAATAAGAGTAGATAGTGTTATATACATCTACTACTCTATAGAGAGTGAATTATTCATCAAGGCAAATGGTAAGTAGTTTGGTAAAACTACTAGTTCTCCAAAAAAAACTTCACAAGTAAGTGGTTTTAATATGATATCTAAGTGGAAATGTTTTTACCATAAGCAACTTGGTCACCTTAAGAAATATTACAAGAAAAGATAATAGGATATGGCTAACCCTAAAAAGAAAGCTCATCATGAAAATTTAGCTGAAGGTGAAGGCAAGGAAATATCTCTTGATTTTGCTTTCATGGTTTATATTGATAATTTTGTGATGGATCAAGCTTGGTACTTTTATTCAGGAGCATCTCTTCATTATACATGCCATAAGGACTGGTATGTGGATTTTGTTAAAAATGATAATAATAATAATGAATTTGTATCTTTCAGAGATGGTATGACTCATTTTGTGAGAGGATATGGTAATGTTCAAATCAATTTTAATGGTGTAATTTAGTATATATTTAAGAATGTTATGTATGTTCCTGATATGAATAAAAATTTACTTTCAATTAGTGAGATCACTTCAAAATCTAATTTTGTTGTAAAGTTTCAAGGACAACAATGTTTAGTCACTACTAGAGACAACAAGATTATTACTATTGGGAATGGTGAGAAAGGCTTGTTTAAGCTTGCAAATCCATAGAGGGAAAAATAAAGTGCACTTGCTACAGTTGATAGCACAAGCTCACTATGACATGAAAGGTATGTGCATTTGAATTTTTAGTATTTGACTACAATGAGAAAGAATAATATGGTTAAGGGGATTCTTTATATTTAAGATAGTCATCGTGTATGTATTGGATGTCAGTTAGGGAAGTAAGTTAGACATTCATTTGATGTTGGTAAAGCTTCAAGAGCTAAGGGAGTATTGGATCTAGTACATGCAGATTTACATCATCTAATGCAGACACCTACCCATTATGGATCCATTATTTTCTATTGTTAGTCAATGATTTCTCTAGGAAAAAGTGGGTATAATTTTTAGTGAATAAATTTGATTATTTTTTTAGCTTCCGTACTTGGAAAGTTATGGTTGAAAAATAGGTAGGAAGGTCAGTAAAATCTCTTAGAATGGATAATGGGGGTGAGTTCATCTCAAAATATTTTAAAGCATTTTGTGCCACTAAAGGCATACACAGACAGTATACTACCCCTTATACTCTACAACAAAATGGAGTTGTGGAAAGGTGAAATAGGATGGTGATGGACATGGGGCACTATATGGTCTAAAGTAGAAATGTTCCATATAGATATTGGGTAGAAGCAGTGAATATGATGGTGTACTCCTCAACAAAATTCCTAAAAAATCATTGTATAATATCATTCTAAAGGAAGCTGTGTCAGATCAAACTCTAGATGTACGTGATTTCCAAATTTTTAGTTGTGTATCTTTTGCAATTATTCCTAGTCAAAAGAGAAGTAACTTGGATGCAAAAATCAAAGCATACATGTTTTATTCAGTAAAATGAGTATTCAAAGGCCTACATATTACTAATGTTTCTACTAATAAAATTATTCTAAATAGAGATGTCATAGTAAATGAATAGATTCCATACTTCACAAAAATTGGTATAGTTTATGATATGGAGTCATTGTTTTCTTTTAATGATTCTATTATAAGTTGTGGTGTGAAAGTTGAGTAGGATTCTAGTTCATTAGTGGAATCATATTCCAGGGAGGAAATTGATGTAGGTCATTATGAGGTTCCAATAGAATAACCAAAGAAGACAAAGTGGAATTCTGACACAATGGAAGAACTAAAGGAAGGAGACTTGCCACAAGGTGTGGAAAGAAGAAGATTGAGATCAGGAAAGCAGTTTGGTAATAGAGGTGAGAATGATAATTTTTCTCTAACAACTATTATTTCACATGTATTTGAGCCTAATTATTTTTAGAGGCCAAAGGAAAGCATGAGTGAGAATCAATCATGAAATTGGAAAATGAATCCTTGATGAAAAATAAGACTTGGGAACTCATGGAGCTACCACCAAAAAAGAAATTCATTGGTTGTAAATAGATATACAAGGTAAAATGCAAAGCAGATGGTTCCTTGGATAAACACAAACCTAGACTTGATGCAAAATGTTATGCATAGGAGGATGAAGTTGATTATGAGGTGACTTTTGCTCCTACTACAAAGATGGTAACTTTTTGTTTGATTGTTTCTTTTGCTACTTAGTTTGGATGGTAAGTGCACCAAAAAGATGTCAAGAGTGATTTCTTTAAGGGATATTTGGAGGAGGAAGTCTACATGGTTTAGCCATAAGGTTTTTAGGTTCCTGGCAAGGAACATCTTATTTTCAAGTTGATCAAGTACCTGTATGGGCTTAAGTAGGATCCTCAATACTGGTATATGAAGATAGATACATACCTTAGGGATTTTGGTTTCAAAATGTGTAACTCTGAACTAACTCTCAATGTAAAGGTGTATGGTGATGATATATTGATTCTCATTATATATGTTGATTTAGACATCACTGAGAGTAATGATAGTCTCACTCAGCTAATGAAGGATATTATTTCTTTTAATTTTGACATGATAGACGTAGGAGTACTGAAATATTGTTTAGGTATTGAGTTTTAGCAAGGTGATTTAATTGTATTCATGTCATAGAATAAGTATGCCAAATCATTGTTGAAAAAGTTTAGAGTGATGGATTGTAATCCAACTCACACACCTATAGAAGTTGGAACTAAAATTTCAATGAACACTACTTCACCTCTAGTCAATGAAACATCGATAGTTAGTGGGCAGTCTCATTTACCTCATTACCACTAGACCAAATAATTGTTTTGAAGTGATTTTTATATCTATTTTTATGTATAAACCATAGTAAGTACATTGGTTAGCTAAAAAATGGGTATTAATATATGTCAAAGGTACTCTGGACTTTGGCATACTATATGAGAAGCTTGTATATTTTGAGCTTTCAAGATATTTTGATTTTGATTGGGTAGGATCAATAGATTCAATAAAATATAAAATAGGCTATGCATTCAATCTTAGTTCAAGAGTTTTCTCATGGTAGAGAAAACTACAAACTATAGTGGTATTATTTTCAACATAAGTAGAGTATAAATCTATGGTCAGTGTAGGTTGTGAAACTATGTGGATAAATAAAATCTTGGATGATCTTCAATTTGAGTCATCAAATCTTACTCTAATTTTCTTTGAAAACCAGAGTGTTCTGAAGATGGTGAAGGATCTAGTGTTCCATGCCAAAAACCAAACACATTAAGGTTCACCATCATTACATATGATATTTGGTTACAATTGAAGGCATTAATCTCTTTTATTGCCCCATTATAGAGCAGCCAACTAATATAATGACCAAACCACTTGGTGTAGACAAGTTCATGAAATTTAGAGATAAACTTGGTCTTGTTTTTGGTTTTGTCATTAAGGGAGGGTGTTAGCATAATTATGTGTTTACCTTGGGTTATTAACTAAGGTAATAGTTCTACGGTTAGTTGCCTTAACCACTTGGGTTAAGAGGCTAGTTTGTTTATTGGGCTTAGCTATTTCATGCTAGCCAACATTGGTTATTTTACCCACCTTTTTCACTTGTTTCTTAGGTGGTTCATTTCTTTTCTTATTTAATAGGCCTTCTTGTATTGTGCATAATATCATGTGTTGTGTAATGTAATTTGATTCTCTTCTCAATCTATATGTTCAACTTAATAATTTTTTGAGATGTAAAATCATATTTTTGTTAATATTATTCTCAATCTTTAGTTTTTTAAGAGTATTTATCAATTTAGTCTCATAGTCCACCTCATATTCATCATCATTTTGATCACTCCAAGTAGGCTCCTTTTGATGTGAGCAACTTCCTTCCTCAACCATGAAGAGGGATTCATCTTCAATAGGATAATCATCTTCATGTTCACACTTTGAGTCACTATCTTCACTCTCATTTGATGAACTGTACTCTTTATTGGTGTATAGAATCTTCTTGTTCTTAAATAACTTCTTCTTTTTGTCATACTTTTTGAAACGTTTATTTTTCTTATTAGACTTGTATGTCTTATTATCTTAATCTTGGTCTTCATTCTCTTCATCATCATTATTCTTATGCTTATGAGGGAACTTGTTATCAAAATGTCCTATCTTACCACAATTAAATCATTTGAAGGGTAACTTACCCTTATACTTGCCTAACCCTATTTTCAATTTCCTTGTAAATAAAGCAATTATTTTATCTTCATCAATATCATATGTGGCATACTCTTTGGGTTTCTTATCTTAGAATTTCTTCTTTGGATTAATTTCTATTTTGAATGTTTCTTCCTTCTTTGGTGGTATATCATCATTCTTCCTCATCTCATAAGCAGTAAGATCATGATTTTATTCTATAGTAGATACTTTAAGATGAAACTTGAGAGACATGGACCTTAATACCTTTTGAAATAAAATAGATTCTTCAAGGTTCTCTCTAAAACCTCTATATATGTTCACAATCTCATCAACTCTTTGTAGAAAATATGCCATTGAGACTCTCAAATTATCTTCAATGAGTCTACAACTTTTCTAACTTAACTTTTGAGTCTCCTTCATAAATATTCTTCAATTTATCCCATATTTCCTTGGAATATGTACTATGGATTACCTTGGTTTATTCAATCTTTGAAAGACCACAAGTGATAGCATTCATTGCCTTAGAATTGTTCTCAAACAACTTCTTATCTTCAACACTAGATGGAGGAATAGTAGGTGTAGAATAACCATCCAAAATAGACTTCCAAATGTCAAACCCTAGGGACATGATTTAGTTCCTCATCCTTACACTCTAAAAAACATAATTAAATCTGTTGAACATCAGTGCTTGCTTAGTAGAGAAACCTCCTTGATGAATACCCATATTGTACCTTAGATCACCTTCAAGTTATCAAGCCTTTACCAAAGGACCTGATGTGATACCAAATTTTAAAGGTATAGTCACTAAGAGATGGGGTAAATTAGTGAGTACAAAAATTTCAATTTCAATTTGAATCCTTTCAAACTATTAAATAATCAACATATATCAATTTGATCAAACAATATTAATAAGATAGATCATTCATTCAATGCATACATAAGATCAAACACATAACATGTAGTTCCTATGGTAAACCTTAATGGGGAATAAAACCCACTCTCAATCCTACAACACATGGACTACTTATCCTATAAGAGATTACAAACAAGAAACTGATCAAGTCCTTTTTAGCCAAGATTTCATGAAACATCAATTTCAAAAGGAGCACTTGCCCCTAAGATGATCAATTCCTTATGATCACCTTTTGGTCAACTCCTTCTGACTATTAACCTTGGTCAAGTCATTCTAACCTAAGGCCTTTATTGAAACACTTATTTCACAAGGAACACCTACCCCTACTAAATATCAAGTCCTTCTAACCTCCTATGAAATGAACACCTTCACCTTTGAACTGATGTCTTTAACACCTGATGATCAAATTATAATAACATATCCTCTCTCACTTCTTCACACACTCCTAATTAATCTAGAAAACATATTATAGATCACTTCAAAATTCTTTGTCTCATCAACATAAAATAGTTCTGTCATAATACTAGCAACATGGTTAAATGATCATACACACAGTCCTCACTCTGACCTGTGTCTTTCTTCTATCTTCTACACTCTTCAAAATATGATATACTCACACATGTATCTTATTCACTCTTCCAATATTACTATATTACACTCCTAACACATACTCCACCAGTCTACACAAGCCTCCACTTCGAGTACCTACTCACAAGTCTCTCATGCATGTCTTCTCGAAGACTAGAAATCACCATATTTGATTTTAACTTTAATAGATAATTAATGAATTATAAATTCCATAATATTTCCTTATCAACCACATCACATGCCTTTACCCTTAAGGCATATAATCAGGGTCACACTTAAGCACAACTCTCTTTCAAATAAGCCTAAGTCACTTTTTAGGTATTATGGAGACCCATTCACCTCTTTGATACTTCTCCAAGAAAACTAAGAACATAGGAATAGTTTAAAATTAAATGGACCCATGAAAAATTATATATATGTCCTTATTAAGTGTCTATATCCATCAAAACACCCTTTTATTAACACTCAATTAGCTCAAACACCTTTTTGTACACAACCATTATGAATGAAAACATAACTAATTTTTAACCCTTTGATCATACTACATATGATTGGTAAAACCTTAATAATGAAAATAAATGGTACTCATGGAGTATAAAAAATAATATAATATCTATCTAACCTTTAAACATTGAGATACCAACCAGCATAACTCAATGACTCTTCTTGGATTACTTGCAAAGAAAACACAAAAACATAGTCAACTTTAAACATTCATAACTTTGAATGTACACACTTTTAGACATTAAAATATATATTTATATATGAAATTTGGAGTCCTCTACAAATTTTATTTTTACACTATGAGAAAATTCTACTTGTATCAAAATATATGGCATAAAAAACTAGTTACTAGTTTTTCCTTTGTTAAATTCAAATATTTGAATTCAAACGGTCACAGTTAAACTTTAATTACTTAAAATGCATCTTGTGACCTTTAATATTGGATTAAATAAACACTATTGATATTTTTAAAACTTTAAATCATAATGCACCACTAGCAAAATGTTAAACTTTAAACATTTGACCTTATCTCGTGTAATCTTGTAATTTTGACCACATACGCACCATTGATATCTATGAATTATATCAGTCTTTATCTTATAGATATCACCATTTGATCTTGATCCAAACCCCCATGATCATGAAAATTTTCAAAATCACATTATTTATTATCACTTTTACTATTAAACATCAAGTACTTGTCATCATCTCACTGCTTCTTGATACTTTGGAACACACACTCTTCATCGATCTCTTTGAAATAGCTCAGTCTTTACCTTTGTAAACCACAAAAAACTTTGAAATATTTGACTTAAAATGTGCCATTTATATATACTATATGAATAACCATGAAATTTTGGATCTCAATTTTGTCCTCATCTTTACTTTATGCAAAAATGACTAAGGGGACCATTTTAATATGCCTAGAAGGCCAACTTTGGACAAATATATCTTTTATTGCACTCAAATACATATTCTCAAATTTTCACTATATGATCTTCACTCATAGGGGAATATATAACATGTATAAAAATATTATTTAAACATTTTTTCATGTGATATATAACTCAATTAATATGTTCACTCATATTTTTCTACCACAGAGCCAACTATGTCAAAAATTGCCTAGGATTTCAACTTTGAATATGCATATCTTTTGATGTGCTTCATCGCATGACTTGAAATTTAGTGAATAAAACTAGACACAAAAATAAATAAACCCATATAATAATTTTATTCTAAAACTACCACACATGAAAAATATTACAACATCAATATGCTTACTCAGCTCTATTTGAGCTCCTTTGCAAAATTGGCTATGGAAACTTAGTGAATTCTATCTGAGAAGCCAACTTTGTATCCTCATATATTCTACTATGATTCATCTCATGAATTGATACTTAGACCATAGTAAATTGGGAATAATTTTATCACACCCATATGACCAAATCCCCTTGACTCATCCACACATGACAATTATGACATCAACAAACTACCTACTCAAATTTTTTCCCTGTAGACCCAAAATGTCTAGATGAAAAAAATGATAAACCAAATGAAATTCCCTCATGAACACAAGCACTCAAATAATATAAAAATTATTAATGGATATAATTCACATGATCAATATTTTAGATTCATCCCTAATAATCTTTAACCATGCCAAAATATAAGATCAACCAAGCCAACTTCAAACATACTAGGACAAGCACATTGCACATTTTGTCATTGTCACTTAGACTATCAAGACACTTCATCCACTCACCTGGATACCTCCATGACATCACCATGACATTATTTACAAATTTACAACATGGTGTAGATGGAGGTTTTGGGACATGGTAGAGGAATGGCTAGAACCCATGTACACACCATGTTAAATAGTACATGTTATATGCATTGTTTTAATTATTAACATTTGTAAATTATTTATGTTATCTACATTTAGATAACTATTTATGCATGATTAGTTGTGTGTTAGTTCAATTTAATACTTTTATATGTAATTTAACTTGTGTGATTTACCATTTTGACCTTATATTTGTCATATTATCATTAAGTTGTGATGATATCCGAAGTGATAATTATAACTAGAAAACATATTGATTTTTATAATTAGAAAAAAAATTGAATAAAAACATTAATTAAAGTTTAGTGAAATATAGAGGATGTTTTTATTTCATTCTTGATATAATTAGAATAAAGCATCATACAAGTAGTAAAATAAATAAAGCAATTGTATTTTATTTCAATTATGTTATAATTAGAATTAAAAAAATATGTTTAGTTTTACTTTAAGGTAAATTAGAGATAAGAAGAAGAATTAGTGGCTTATGTAAATTTATAAAAACATATAATAAAATAATTACAAGGTAAAAAAAAATGAGATTTAAAGAAAACACATGATAAGTACAAGAGTATAAAAAGTAGAGGCATGATGTAGGATTAAAAAAATAGGAAAAAAGAAGAGCAACATGAAAATTGGAGAAGAGGATAGGAGAGCAGAGAGAGAGAGAGAGAGAGAGAGAGAGAGAGAGAGAGAGAGAGAGGGGGTGGAGGAAGACATTTTCTCATGCTATCTCAAGATTATACTAGGAAGGCAATTTTATTTCCATGGAATCTGAGAAATTTTTTTGTGTAGACATACGAATGGTCTGAGTACTTTTACAAATGTATGAACAATATGTACACCTATTTTACAAAATGAGGCATTATATAGTTGTGTGGACTATGTATATAATTGAAAAATTATTAAAATATTAATGAACTAAGGTTAGTCATAGATTTTTGTAGTCTGAGTATAAGATAATGAGTGAACTAAAGTATATGAAACTACACCTTGACCCATTGTGGATTGAGTGTATGAAATGTGTATATAACATGTAGTGAAATGTATAAAGTGTATAGAGAATTATACTCTAGTTATTATGGTAACAATATGCAGGTTTGACATAAGGGATATCTAACTATAATAAATTATAAATTTGTATAATATGAAGTATATACAATGTCTTTAATCTATAAATTGAGATCAGATGTATATATAGCACCTTTTCTCTATAAAAATGTATATAGGCTTTGTGTAATCTATCACTTGAACCTTTTTGGTGTAGATATTATGGCATAGACGTGGAAATCTAATGTAATGTAGTATTTTTGGTGTAGATGTTATGACATCTTTACTCTATTTTGTAAAATCTAAAGTCTAAATTAAGATGAATCGATAGAGGAGTGCTTGGGTATTTTTAACTATAAATCTTGAATAGGAATTAGTATTTATATATTTTATAGACTATGAATATTTATATGTATAACCATATATATATATATATATATATATATATATATATATATATATAATCATCTAAATATGGTGATATAGTTATATATAGTGAACTGATCTGTATATATGGTGACCTAAATATATTATTATTCAAAATAGTGATTTGAGTGAAATATCATTCTTATATTGTGGATTTATACAAAGGAAATTTAAGTATAAATTATAATGAACTAAATAAAATAAATAGAAATATATAGTGACTATATAAATATTAAGTAGATAGTGACTATGTTATTGGTTGTATATTGGAATTTATCTTACCTAGGTGATAGGTATTTTTTTATCAGCCCATAGTATTCTTACAAATTTATATTAGGATAATGACTGATAACTATATATTTTTTATTATTTATATCAAGTAAGATACTATTTTTTAATATAATGGCCAATACTATTTTATTATTAAGTAGATGAAAAAAATTAGATAATAATACTATGGTTGATAAAATATTAAAGATTTATATTAAGTAGATACTATATATGTTGTTATACTGGGATAATTAGGTAAAGTATATTGGTTCATGTGATATGTATGGATAATGATAAATCATCTCACCATATGTGATGCACATAAAGATGGTAGAGAGAAGAGACAATTTCACTCTATGTAGCCATTTACATTTTGTTTGCATCTTTAATCTATTATAAGGTGTTTACTTAAAATGTTTCCTCTATTTGTCTTTGATCTATTCAGAGGTACTTGCTATCATGAATATGCCCTTTAATTGTATTACATCTATTATAATGTGCTCACCATCATGAAATGCATCCTCTATTATCATAAATGGACCATGAATTGGAAATAATTGAATAGGAACAAGGTTTCCAAAACTGTTAAATTATGGTAATAGACCTTGATTGTTAATTTATGAATAAAAAATAAAAGTTAATATTAGTGTGATAAAATAATATTTATATATTATTTGAGTACTTATAAGTGGTACATATTTTTAGTGTATATTAGTATGAACAAGTGCCCATATAAATGGAAAATAACGGTAAGAGTACATAGATACTCATATGTATATATAACATATAAATGTGTACATATATCTATATAAATAATAATAAGTCATAGGATCTTGAGGGAAAGAAAAATGTAACAAAATGAATTTAGTCTATTAAAAATATAATAAATTTTCATTATGAATTTCTTAATTATGATTGATTGTTTGAACTTGAGTAGTGTGTACCTAAATGATGGGCTGTGATATAGTGCTTATCATAGAATGTACTATATTTGAGTCTAATTATAGAAATTAGAATATGCAGTCTAAATACATAATATAAATAAATGGTATGAACTATAATTATCATGCTTATTATTTATGACAAATAATATAGAGGAGATTCATTCATATGTTTGATGGGATACATTGTATGCATTTTGATTATTCTTATGTTTAGCATGTTTTATTTATGCTATTAATAAGTAATCTATATGAATCTGTTGGTTATAATTATGTTAAAAAAATCTTGCATTAATGATACTAATTAATTAGTGAGATGGACTTCACTAGCTTAATAACATCAACAATCCTAGATGAAGGTAATTTGATCAAGTGGTGTGTATAAATTTGACTAATACTAGAGATCAATAACTATTAAAAAATTTGGCCAAATTAATGTTAGTTAGACATTTTCATTTCATATGTATGATTTACATGTTTGTGTGATATCATGTTAGAATATATTTATTTATGGTACACTTCACGTTCTTATAAATCATAAAGTATACATGTATTAGCTTATCTCTCTAGATTCCCACACTGTCACTATCTACTCATTCATGAAGGTAGGGCCATTCCCTAATGCGTAATTTTGGAGGAGATCGATGTTCTATGGTTTGTGTGGAAAAGTGCTCAAATGATGCTCTCCCTCCCAACAACATTACTTATTTGGAGACTACACTTGAGATTGTCATAGATACTGAAGTTTGGGAACTCATGCTCTATGGAACCTTGTATATTATATCTTATATATTGTATTGTATTTTTTAAAATTGAAACATTATCCTAGATAAAATATAATTATTTACTTATTATACATTGATAGTAGTGGCTATATGTTTGTACTAGCCATGGCTAGACATTTGTAATTACTTTCTATATTTAGTTGTGTTATATTTAATCTAATGATAATGATCAGTGATGGATAGATGTCACATGCTTATTTTATATTTAGCATACTTAGAGTGTTTTATCTAAATTAATAATTACATTCTTGTGGTAAAATATAATGAAATAATCAATTGATTATTTTTTTAAAGAAATCATGTTATTATAAGTAGATTTTAGTGGGGATGTTACATGTGGTATCAGATCTATGGCTCGACATTATAATACTTAATGATTCCACTAACATTTTTATATCCTTATATTTTATAAAAAAATATAATGGTGAAATCTAGAGTATCTGGAGAGGGAATTTCAAATGTCAATGATAAAAACCCTCCATTTGATCTAAACAGATTTATTATTAAGCAAACAACAAAGTTGGATCGAATTCTCACAGCCACGAATGAAACCATGATCAAATTTCAGCCCTAGAAAAAGAAGTTCATGGCCATGAATAGGAAGTACATCAATATGTATCTAAAGAGAATATTACTAAGTAGGAAAACCCCTAGGATGTGAGAGCATAGATAACTACAAAACTAGATAGATATATGAAAAATATGAATCCACCTAATTTTGATGGAATGTTTTAGGTGATGGAGCTAAAGCATGTTTGACTGAGATAGAGAAGTATTTCAATATTCATTACTATTTAAATGTCACCAAAGTAGTTTAGGGAGCATACCAGTTGGCTAGTGAAGTAACTATATGTTGGGCCAACAAAAAGGGGAAATGAATCTTAACTTGAACATCACTACTTGGGAGTAGTTTATGACATTTTACAAATCATAGTGGCTTCCACAGTTATAATTTGACCAAAAGATTACATATTTTTAGAATCTAAAGCAAGGATATTTATCTTTAAATGAGTAATAGGAGTAGTTAACTAAACTTTTAAAGTATGTACCTTAATACCAAGTAGATGAGAGGTTAAGAATTAGGAAGTTCATGAGATTACAAACCTAGATTTTTGGAGAGGTGGACATTCATGTACTATCAACCATGGACCAAGTCTATGAGAAGGAAGTCAAGCAAGAATATAAGTTAAAATCTCTTGATCAAGCCACATACAAGTTTAAGAAAAAGTTTATAAGTTATAAACCAAATTTCAAAAATAAAAACTGGAACTAGAGGAGTAGAGACTCTATAAATCAATTCAAAAATTATAATGCTAGATTCAATAATGGTTTAGGTAACAAGAAATTAGGTAATGGTTTCAAAGGTAGTTTCAATAGTAACCAATAGGCTGATAGGAAAGGACCATCTAAAGTTTTTTTCATTTATGGAGGTGACCATTATGATCATGAGTGTACCTAAGATAATTCAAATAATAAAATTTCTACTCCTCAGTAGGAAACTTTCCAACAACATATTAATGTGGTAGTTGATAATCAATAAACTAAATTCCAAGCTTCACCCATAGAACTATCAAGTATTTTGTTTGAACACCTAGTTTCCATTTTGATAGATATAAGGGTTACATAATGTTTTATAGCTCATAAAATTCTTAATAATTTATCTATAAAATATGGGGTAATGGAAAATGCATGGTTAGTACAATATGTAAATGATTCAAAATTCAAGGTTGATAAGTGTTTATTTGAATTAGAGATTAGGTTTATTGAATTCATAACAATAGTGAATCTTTATGTATCACCACTAGGGTCATATGATGTGATCCTAGAAGTTAACTTACTTGCGAAGCATAAGGCCAAGGTTGAATACTACTTGAATAAGGTTGAGTGTTTGGATGATTTTATAAATTAGACACAAACTAAGGGTGAGAAGAAAGGGTTGAAGCATAGTTAGTTTTCTATAATGTAACTCAAGAAGGCTCAAGAAAAAGGATGCTAAACATTTATCATCAAGATAAATGAAATGGAGGAATCTAAAGAACCATCCCTTGAAGATAATTCATTCTTTAGGAATTTTCATGATATGTTTCCATAGGAATTTCCATGATTAATCCTAAATGTGAGTTTTATTTTTATATTGATATCATACCTGGATGAGAATCATAGTTTAAGACACCATATAGGATGACAACCATTGAGTTGGTTGAATTGAAGGCTCAACTCTAGGAATTATTTTTAAAAGGGCTAATCATACCAAGTGTGTCACCATGGGGTATACCAATTATCTTTATCAATAATAAGTATGGTACTTTTTGAATTTTCATATCCTATATAATGTTAAATAAGGCAAATATCAAAAATAGGCATATGCTACCTCATATAGATGATATTTTTGATTAGATGTGATGGGAAATAGTATTTTATAATATTGATCTTAGAGTAAGATACCATCAACTAAGGATAAGAGATGAGGATATTATAAAGAAAACATTTGAAATTCATTATGGGCACTATGAGTTCATAGTGTTACCATTTGAATTGATAAATACTCTGACAACATTCATGAATATCATGAGTAATGTGTTCAGAGATTATCTAGATCATTTTGTTTTGGTCTTTCTTGATGACATTATTATATACTCTAAGAAGGAAGAGGATCATCTTCAATATCTAGAACTGGTTCTGTAATGATCATAGAAGCACAAGTTGTATGGAAAGTTGTCTAAGTACACATTTTTTTAGAAAAGAGAGTAATATCTAAGACATATTATCTTTGTGGATGGTATTTCAGTAGATTTAATAAAGATAAGAGCATTATGGAGTGTATAAAACTAAATAACATGTACGAGGTAAGGAGTTCCATGGGATTACTGGGCTATTACAAGAAGTTTATTCCAAATTTTTATAAGATAGCTAATCCGATTACCTCTTTGTAGTGTAAGAACAGAAACTTTATTTGGTCAAATAAGTGTGAATTAGATTTTCAAGAATTGAAAATAAGGCTTAATGTAACACCAATGTAAAGAGTTCTTTACCCCAATGGTCAATTTTTAGTGATCACAAATGCATCTGGGGATGGACTAAGAGGAGTCCTTATGTAGGATGGTGTAGTGGTAGCTTATAAATCAAGAAAATTGAAGACATATGAGGTTAAATATACCCCTCATGATCTATAACTTATATAAATTATGCATGTTTTATAATTTTGATGGGATTCTTTGTTGTAAAAACCATTTGAGCTCAAGATTGACAATTGGGACTCAATACATCTTCACCCAACCAAATTTGAATGATCATTAGAGATGATAATTAGATTTCTTTTCTGACTATGACTTTGATATCAACTATATCAAAGGCAAATAAAATAGAGTAGTTGATGCCCTAATTCATAAGAGGTACATATTAGTCATGGCTATTATTAAGAGTACTTTTATGGATCGAGTGATTAGATCTCACCAAGAGATTAATTTTATGATCATTTTAGGAAAGCATTATCTACTAATAATCATAATACTAAGTATAAGTGATTTAGATTAGAGAATGATGGTCTTTTACAATACAATAGAAGGATATATGTGCTAGATTAGGAGAATTTTATGAGTACATTGATAAAATAACTGCACAATGCCCCATATTCAAGACATCTAGGAGTAACTAAGTTTATGGTATAACTTATAACACTTTATTTCTATAAGGGAATCAAGAAAGATGTAGCGAACGTTGTGTCACATTATCTAGAATGTTAATGAGTGAAAGATAAACATGTGCATCCAATTGGATTGTTATATCCACATCATATACTAGAATAGATGTAGTAGGTGATTAGTATGAACTTTGTCCAAGGTTTACCATTATCATGAAATAGGCATGACATGATATTTTTTGTAGTTGACAAACCAACCAAGGTGGCTCATTTTATACTAGGAAATTTGATAAATGATGCACCCACTCTTGTGAAGAGGTTAGTAAAGGAAATGTATTAGTTGCATGAATTTTTAGATATGATCATTAAAAATCATGATTTGAAGATGAATTATAGGTTTTAGGTAACTCTAAATTCAACTTTGGGTACATAATTAAACTTCAACACCAAATATCACCTAGAGATTGATGGTCAAACTGAGTGAGTTAATCAAGTGTTAAAGGATATTATTTATATGTATTGTATGGATAAAAAATATATGTGGGAAGATTATCTTCCATTGGTTAAGTTTGCTTATAATAACTCACACCAGTTAGATTTGAAGATGGAACCATTTCAATCATTGTATGGAAAAAGGTGCCAGACACCAATCATTTGGGATAGGTTAGAAGATAGAGTAGCCTTTAAACCTAAGATGCTTTAGAAATAAAATATCAAATTAGATTAATCAGATACAGGTTTTCCAAGGATAATGGTGGGTAGAAGAGTTATGATGATCTAAAGAGAATAGATAGGCAATTTTTAGTAGGTTATAAAGTGTTTTTTTAATCAGGTTAAGCCACAAATGTATTGAGCTCAATTAAAATCAGGAAGTTAGTGAAACTTTCACAGAGATATATGGGACCTTTCAATGTGTTATAAAGTGGTCAATATTGTAGTGTATAGGATTACATTTCCACCATCCTTATCTCTATTACATAATGTCTTCCATGTTTCTTATCTTAAAAAGTATATAGTTGATCCTTCACATGTGTTGGATTGTAATGCTTTGCAAGTTCTAGATCATAGGTTAGTCAATGGTAGAACCAATTAGAGTAATTAACACTCATAAACTTTATTTTCTTAATAAAAATATGTCATGGTACAAGGTCTTTTGGGATCAATAATCTAAGGATAGTGCTACTTGGGAGGGCTATGATGAGTTGTACAAGTAATTTACACATTTATGCACTTGATTTGACACTTTATATTATGTTATTTTTCTATTGAATAATGTTTTTAATTCAGAAATAATGTTTGAATAAGTGTCATTGGGATAATGACCATCTTTAAGAGGAAGGATGTTACATCCTGATTCTTCACTAAACAAATTTACCTAATTATTTATGTATTTTTATGGTTGGTAATTTGATTTTTATTTAACTAAGTTGTAAGTCATATGCTATTATGGGATATATGTATGTTGCTTTGATTACATGATTACATTGCTATGAGTTTATTTGTATGGTATATTCTTAAATTATGATCATGTTGATTTGTTATTTTAGCAATATTTTATGATATATGTCATAATTTTATAGACTACCTACTTTTTTGTCCTGATTTTAATTTAGGAGAGATTCATCCCTAAGATAATGATGGAGGGAGAGCATCATTAGAGAGGGTGGCATAGATAGAGGTGTTGGGAGATAACAGATAAATAGATAGAACCCATGCACACACCATGTTAAATAATAGATGTTATATGCATTGTTTGAATTGTTAGCATTAGTAAATTCTTTAATTTATCTACATTTAGATAATTATTTATACATGATTAGGTGTGTATTAGTTCAGTTTAATACTTGTAAGTGGAATTGATCTTATATGATTTACCATTTTGACTGTATTTATCATATTATCATTTAGTTGTGATGATATCTAAAGTGCCAAATATAATTAGTAAATATACTACTTTTTATAATTAGAAAAAAAAATGAAAAAAATAATAATTATGAATGTTTAGGGAAAGATAGATGATCTTTTACTTTCATGTTTGGGTGAATTAGAATAAATAATCATACATGGAGTAAAATAAATAAAATAAATAAAGCAATTGTATTTTACTTCGATTATGTTATAATTATAATAAAACAAGGACTTTTCATTTTGATTTAAGGCAAATTAGAAAGAAGAAGAAGACTTAGCGGCTTATGAAATTTTATAAAAATAGAAAAGAAAAAAATGAAAAGTAAAAGAAAGAAAAATGAGCTTTAAAGAAAACATAGGATGGGTTCAAGAATAGAAAAAATTAAAGGTGTGATGTAGGATAAAAAAATAGGAAAAGAGAAGAGTGGTGTGCAAATTGGATAAGAGGATAGGAAAGCATAGAAGGGAATGAGTGGAGAGAGAGAGAGAGAGAGAGAGAGAGAGAGAGAGAGAGAGAGAGAGAGAGAGAGAGAGAGAGAGAGAGAGAGAGAGAGAGAGAGAGAGAGAGAGAGAGAGAGAGAGAGAGATGGCATTATTCTCATGCCATCTAAAGCTTATATCAGGCATTATTCTCATGCCATCTAAAGCTTATATCAGGTAGGTAATGTTATTTCTATGGAATCTAGAAAATATTTATGTGTGTAGGCATATGAATGGTCTAAGTACTTTTAAAAATCTATGAACTGTGTGTACATCTATTTTTAAAAATGAGGCATTATATAGTTGTACAAACTGTGTATATAATATAACATTGATTAAAATTATTAATGAACTAAGGGCAGTCATAGATTTTTGTAATATGAGTATAAAGGAATGAGCAAACTATTATATATAAAACTACACCTTAACCCATTATGGTCTAAGTGTATGAGGCATGTATATAACATGTAACTAACTATATATAGTGTATATTGAATTATATTATAGTTATTAAGGTAATGATTTATAGGTTTGACATAAGGGAGATCTGAGTATAATAAATTGTGAACTTATATAATATGAAATATATATATCCCCTTTGCTCTATAAACTAAGATCAAATGTATATGCAATGCTTTTGCTCTATAAAACTATATATAGGATTTGTGTAGTATAATCACATGAACCTACATGGTGTAGATGTTATGGCATGGACGTGGTAATCTAATGTAATGTAATATATGAGGTGTAGATGTTTCATCACCTTTTATTTATTTTGTATAATCTGAAGTTTGAATTAGGATGAATCGATAGAGGAGTGCTTGGGTATTTTTAACTATAAAGTTTGAATAGGGATTAATATTTAATTCTTTTGTGGATTGTGAACATTTATCATTCCAAACCAATGATATATATATATATATATATATATATATATATATAAAGTAAGATAATATTTTTTTAGATAAATACCAATACTATTTTGTTATTAAGTAGATAAAAAAAGGTAGATAACAATACTATGGTAGATAATATACTATAGATTTATATTAAGTAGATACTATATATGTTGTTATATTGGGATAATTAGGTAAAGTATATTGTTGTGTATGAGATGTGTGGATAAATATAAATCCTATCATCACATATGATTCACATAGATATGGTATATAAAAGAGACAATTGCACTATATGTAACCATTTTCATTTTGTTTGCATCGTTGATCTATTATAAGGTGTTTGCTTGAAACATTTCCTCTATCTCTCTTTGATCTATTCAAAGGTGATTTTTATCATGAAATATGCCATCTACTTGTATTATATCTATTATAAGGTGATTTCCATCATGAAATGCATCCTTTGTTATCATAAATAGACCATGACTTGGAAATAATCGAATAAGAACAAGGGTTTGGAAAATGTTAAATTTTGGTGATCAACCTTGATTATTAATTTATGAATAGAAAATAGAAGTTATTATTAGTGTGATAAAATAGTATTTATATAATGTTTTACTAATTATAGGTGACAAATATTTTGAATATATATTAATATTAACAAGTGCCATTATAAACAGAAAGTAATGTTAAGAGAGATCAGATAATCATATGTATATATAACATATAGAGGTGTGCCTATATTTGTATAAATAATAATAAGTCATAGTATCTTGATGGAAATGAAATTATAACTATATGAACATAGTCTAATAAAAATATAATAAGTTGTCATTATGACTTTCTTTATTATGATTGATTGTTTGAACTTAAGTAGCGTGTACATAAATGATGAACTATGATATTAGTGTTTATCATAGAATATACTATATTTGAATCTACTTAATAAAATTAGAGAACTCTAAATATAGAATATACCTAGATGGTATGATCTGTAATTTTTATTCTTATTATTTATGTGACAAATAATATAGTGGAGCTTCATTCATGTTTGATAGACTAAATGTATGCATTTTGATTATTCCTATGTTTAACATGTTTTATGCCTATTAGTAGGAAGTAATATGTATGAATATGTTGTTTATACTTAACCAAATATTTCATTGATGGTACTAATTAAGTAGTCAAATGGACTTCACTAGCTCACTAGCATTGATAATGTCAAATGAAGGTAATCTAATCAAGTGGTGTGTATAAGTTTGAATGATCCTAGAGATCAATAACTATTGAAAACTTTGGCCAAAGTAATGTTAGTTAGACATTGTCATTTCATATATATGATTTAAATTTTTTTGCGATATCATGTTAGAAAAAAAAAATTATGGTACACTTTATGTTCTTAGAAATAATACAACACATGGTTACTAACTTGTCTCTCTGAATTCATGCATTGTCACTATATACTCATTTGTGAAAGGAGGGCCATTATTTAATGGGGGATTATGTGTCAGATAAATGGTATATGTTTGGTATGGAAATTTTTTTGGATGATGCTCTCCCTCCCCATAATAGTACTTATTTGGAGACTACACTTGAGATTGCCATATATACTAGAGTTCAGGAACTCATGCTACATGGAGCCTTGTATCTTGTATTATATTTGTTGTTATTGAAGCATTTTACCTAATGAAATGTAATTATTTACTTATTTTACATTGATGACAGTGGTTGTATTTTTTGTAATAGTCATATCTAGACATTTGTAATTAATTTCTATATTCAGTTATGTTGTGTTTCATCTGATGATAGTGATCATTGATAGATAGATGTCACATGTTTATTTATAGTTAACATACTTAGAGTGTTTTATATGAATCAATAATTATTTTCTCATGGTGAAATATAATGAAAGAATACATTGATTAAATTTTAAACAAAAAATCATGTTATTATAAGTAGATCCCAGTGGGGATGTTACAACCTAGTTGAATGATCATTTGAATGCTTATTTGCTTCATATTAAGACTATGAGTCTCTTGGGGTAATAATCATGAATAATAATATGTATCTATCATGGTCATTTTATTCTATTAAGATACCCTTTCTTAGGCATCCACCTTTACCTTTACCAAGTGATATAAAAATGCTCAAAGTTGGGTGTCTCAAGTTTGGGGGTGTCTAGAGTAGTAATTTGATGATGACAAAAGATTAGGAAATGAGCCTCATTTATTATGGATAAAAGATGATTGGGAATGGAAGAGGAACATCATTGAATACTAACTAGTTTTACATTGTTTAAGCAGGTGTAGAGATGTGATTCTTACTTATATAAACATTTGGATAAAATCTAATATATTATTAATGATTTAATATCTAGATTGTTTGTAATATTATTATGAAAGAAAGAGTCTGGATAATTGATTCAAAAGGATCCATATTCACTATAAAAATAAATAAATAATTTTAGGTTGATCATTTTCATGATAAATATCTCATTGAGAACTTTTTGGTGCATCTCATGGTTTGCAAAATGGAGCTTGTATGCATAAAATATCACGCGTCAAAGATTAAATAGGGCAAGTAAAAAAATTGGGTTAGGATAGAACATCTAGTTGGACATCAAAAAGTGGAGAGTGGTAAAAAATTGGTAAGTGGATGACAAGTGGTGAGTGTATATTGGACCACATGGTGGGTCCTCAAGCCACCACATGGCTTGCCACCAATTTATTTTACCATGGTCCAATTCTATATTATTTCTCAAATGTTCTAAAAAAACCATATAATCTAGCACTTCTAGGTGACACCTCATAATTTCCACATACTTTCCATGTAACCCTACATTCCATGTTCCACCAACATCCTTGCCACATGTTATACCCTAAATTCCATGTGACCCCATATTCCATTCACATTCCATGTCCTAAGTTTCAATGTGGAATCACCCAACATCCACGTGAAACCCAACATGCCACTAAATATGCCATGAAATTACCACATACCATGAAATTCCCCACTAAATACATGCCAATGCCAAATACTTGGCATATTACAGCATAAAATTCAGGGATTATAAATATCTATAAAGCTTCCCCACTTTCCAATGTGGGACTAATGGATATACTTTGTCCACCAAAAATAATGAAGAGGGGATTTAAACCTAGCACATTGGGGTAAAAGGGATACGGCCCAACCACATGGACTATGGGAATGAACCACTATATAAAGTGTGAGAACTTGTATTTGTAATTGAACTCAAATAATATTAGTAGCCATAGAAAAGGCTAAGGGCTAGAAAACTTGGACAAATTGCAAAGAGTGACAAAGGTAGAATTGGGGAAAAGTCCAAAAAGGGACTTATATTATTTTTTCCAAGGAACAACTTTCAAATTGTTTAATTTTCATTTTGGAGATGTTTTTAAGTATTTTTCAATCATTTTCCCTAATACATTAGTCAATATAGGACCTAAAGATGTAGGCCTTTGTGTCGAACTCCGTTATCAAATTGTGTGATTATGTTTTTGAGAATTTTTTGAATTATTCTTGTTAAATTTATAATTTGTAAGGCAAATTTTTAAATTATTCCATAAATTAATATTGTAAATAAAAATTAAAATATGTAAGCATACTATGGCTTATGTTTATAGATCAGGTTGGTATGAGAGTGGTTAGTATGTTGGGCTAACTTTTGTGTAGACATTGCTCTAAAATGTCAAGTTTGATATCAAAACTAAATTTGTGGGTGAATTTGCAATTTTATTATTTTAACCAAAATTAGTTATTATAGAACAATGGATTTAATTCCATCTTAGATTTAGTTGTTACTAAATTCCATTATCACTATGATAATGCAATTATTACAAGCCTAAGAACAAAAATGACAAGTGGTAGAGCAATGCCAGGAGTAGTAAATCAAGAGGCTCTAATAGAGACTTGATGCATTATGGGAAGAACTGCATAATAAATGTCAATAGAAGAAGATGCATGAAAATTTAGAGATTTTTGGACATTATGCCTAATGAGGTCATATTGCTAAATAATGCTAGATCTTACATCCCAATCAAGCTTAATTATGGTTTAAAAGGTGGAATGAGGAAAGAAGCAAGGCACCAACCATGTGCAATAGAAGTCAATCAATCCAACTAGTAGTACCTCATCAAGCAACTCTAGAGTCTCTAATGTGACATTTATTTCTATTGGAAGTTTTATAAATTATATTATGCTCTGAGAAAACTTAAGAGTAGAATTGAGCTACTATTATTGAAGGTAAGTTCATGCAGATCCATTTTAACTAGAGTTCTAGAGCTAGTTATATTACTAAAGGTCTCACAAAACATCTATAACTAAGGACTCTTCTATTACCCCACAGTAAGACATTTGGAAGAGCTAATGGCATAGTAGGTGGACATGTGAATCATTATGGCATCTTGCATTTTGGCATCAGAGGGATATTCTTTTATCAAGTAGCTCTTGACATAGTTCTAAGAGAAGTTGAGGAGATCACTTTGGGTCAGTATTATCTCACATCTCAACATGCTAGAAACACTGCATCAAGAGAATAATCTAATTGATAACCAATCATACCTATGAGATTCAATTTAGGATAAGCCAAACAACAAAGGTGTGTTCTAGTTATAGCAATGATTCTTCTAATTCATATATGTTTGCTAGCCCTATCAATGAAAATAATGTTGAAAGTCTGGAAGTAAATAATGCTCTGATTATCAATGTATATTTTGATGTACATTCTAAAGATGAAAATAATGAATTCAACTCTTATAGATATATTTAAAATGTTAGGGATACTAAATTTACTAACCCTAAACATTTATCAAGTTCATGTGTTGATACATTTGAAAAGCACAGAAGGGAATAGGCTATAATCTATTATCTAAAATGGGATTTGAATGAAAAAGACTTGACATGAATGGTCAAGGAATTATCTAACCTATCTAAGTGGCACAGAGACCACTCCATGTAGGATTAGGATATGGAGGCGAAGGAAAAATTACCCAAAAAGATGAGCTAAATAGTTATTTAAGTAGCAAGTTAGAACACCTTGAAGAGTTGAAGGAAGCATTATCATAAGATGAAGCAGTTAAATCTAATGAGACATCTTCAAATGATTTATCAAGGTATGAAAAAAATAAATACTTAAATGTATCTTATAGTTATGCCTAAAAAATCCTTAGAAAGATGATTAAGAGATATGTCAAGAAGAAGATTGACAAAACAAAATTACCTAAAGAAGACATGAAGTTGGATTTTTACTTCAATGCTAAGGGGGAATGCTAAAATAAGATAAGAAAACTTATCCATAACCCTAGGCAAAGTTTGTAACTGCATCTTCAATTAATTAGAAGATAGAATTTTTTAATCAAAACCTAAGAAAACATTAGCGAGGGAGATGATAGTCAATGAGAAGTTGATAGTTTAAAATTTATCACCCTAGAAAGGTAAAAACACTTATTTAAAAGAATAATAGTTAAGAATTCTAAGATAGATGTTATTTTTGATAAAAATTATCAAAATAATTTGAGCTTAGAAAATGTTGTAGAAACCTTGGGGTTGGAAATTAAGCCACATTTCAAGCCCTATTCTCTAGATAAGATAGATGATGGTAATAATGTACTTATAATTAAAATATGTAAATTAGGGTTTATAATTACCTCCAACTTCCTAGATGAAGTTGAATTAGATTTGGTTCCACTATAGTTTAATGGAATTATCCTAGGTAAACCATATTTGTCTCTGAGAAAAGAAACTTACTCCAAGAAGGAAAATTAGTATAGCCTTGTAAAAGATAGGATATAATATCTCATGTGAGCACATCTATAGTAACCATTATAGGTAAATGATACCTTTAGTATTATTTTACTCATCTATGTTGTAGATAGGAACACTATAGGGTAATATAAATATATCATCATGAGAAGCATTGAGAATAGCTTGGAAGATAGGTTGCATATTTTAATCTATATGTTTTAGAGTGTGTAAACATGCATACATATTTTCCTTATGTTTTTAAGACTTAAATATAGGCATTGTTTATAAATTTATAAGACCCAAGTATGGACAATGTTTGTAATCATTACAATGTTTGTAAAGACCCAAGAAGGGTAATGTTTGTAAACTGTGTTGCTAGATAAAACCCTAAGAGAGTAATTGTTAAATGGTGATTGTTATAACACTATATGACATGCAATGGACTCATATCTAAATATCTAAAACCAACTAACATTCAAGAGATCATCTAAGCTAGATCTATAAAAGGATCTTCATATTGAGAACCAAGTCCAATACCAGCTTTTTGAGGACAAAAAACCTTCTGAGTAGGGAAGATTGATCTGAAAGGATCCATATTCATTCTAAAAATGAATACATCAAATTTTAGGTTGATCATTTTCATGGTTAATATCTCATCTAGATCTTTATAGCACATCTCATGGTTCACAAAATGGAGCTCGTGTGCACAAAATATCATGCATCAAAGATTAAATAGGGCAAGTAAAAAATTGGGTTTGGATATAACATCCAGTTGGACATCAACAAGTGGTGAGTGGTTGATAATTTGAAAGTGGATAACAAGTGGTGAGTGGATATTAGACCATGTGGTGGGTCCTCAAGCCACCATATGGCTTGCCACCACTTTAGTTTACCATGGTCCAATTTTATATTATTTCCTAAATGTTCCAAATAAACCATATAATATATCACTTCCATGTGATACCTCATACTTTACACATAATTGCCATGTAACCCTATGTTCCATGTTAAACCAACATCTTTATCATGTTTCATACCTTTAATTCCACATGACCCCATATTTCATTCATGTTCCATGTCCTAAGTGTCAACATGGAATCACCCAACATCCATGTGAAACCCAACATGCCAATCAATATGCCACAAAATTACCACATACCACAAAATTACCCACTAAGTATATGCCAATTCCAAATACTTGGCATATTACACCATAAACTTCATGGCTTATAAATATCCATGAAGCTTCCCCACTTGCCAATGTGGGACTAATGGATGTGCTTTGCCCATCAAAAATAATGAAGAGGGGATTCAAAACTAGCACATTGTTGTAAAAGGGATAAGGCCCAACCACATGGGCTACATGCATGAAACACTATATAAATAATGAGAACTTCTATTTGTAATTGAATTCAAATGAGCTTAGCAGCCATAGAAAAGGCTAAGAGCTAGAAAACTTGGATGAATTACAGAGAGTGTGCCAGAAGCAAAATTGGGGAAAAGTCCAAAAAGGGACTTATATAATTTTTTCCAAGGAATAACTTTTTGGTTGTTCACTTTTCATTTTGGAGATGTTTTTAAGTATTTTTCAATCATTTTTCCTAATACATTGGTTGATATGGGACTCGAAGATCTAGGCCTTCATGCTGAACTCTATTATCAAATTGTGTGATTGTGTTTTTGAGAATTTTTTGAATTATTCTTGTTAAATTGATAATTTGTAAGTAAATTTTTTAAATTAATCTGTAATTTAATATTGTAAATAAAAATTAAAATATGCAAGCGTATTATTTCTTATGTTTATAGATTAATAATACTCTAACTATGGATTAAGATATCTATTTTCTATTTACTAAAACCTTGGTATCAAAGTAAGATGTAAATTTTTATGAATATTTGATTTATAGGATCTTGAGAAGAGTCTTATGTGTATCAAAAGTCTTTATCCTTGAGGAACTTTCAAATAAATTATCATATTGATTTCCTTGCTCAAATCTTGGTCATGAGTGGCTAAGCTTATAAGCATTGTGCATCTATTTATATCTAAAAGTGATAAATTTAATGGAATTAAAATTATCTAAAAATGATTGAAAACTAGATGAATAGTTATGAGGTTGTTAGTTGGATAATCATGTCATTCATGAATAAAGATTTATGTTTTTATGCTGAATCTTTTTGTAAAAAAAAGTCATAACTAGTTATGATTGTTTGTATTGAGACCCTTAAGGGATGAATTCATTATGTAATAAAATATCTCTATCCTTATGGATTCTCTAATAAAATATTTTGAGTCATTTGATTATATCTCCATGGAGAAAAATTTATTTATTATGCATATGTCTCTTTTTTTATTGGCTTTGGTTTATTCATTAAATTGATCTTGGGCAAAGATGAGTTTTATGCATTTTTTAAGCTATGGATTATTATTTGGAATGAAAATAAAGTTTATTAATTAAATATTAATGGTGACTTTATCTAGGGTAAACTTGATACCTTGTGAATAATCCCTTAGGTCTTAGCAATTGAGTAAACTACCTCCTATCAACATTCCATTTATGGAGACCATCTGATTAATAAAGAAGAATTCTAAAAAAATCTTAACTCAAATTTTAAAATTTTATCAAGGCATGAATACTTTAGGTTTGACTAAAGTCACCCTTATTAAGGCTTAATGATTTAAGAAGGTCTTGTAAACTAACCCTTGATGTTGAATTTTTACTTGTTCGCAAATCTCTTATTGTTCTCTCATTTTTAATGAAATGAATTTTTGCTCTAGCCTTACTAGATGAATCATTCAATTGAGCCTTTAAATCCATCCTTATTATGAGTATATCCTTTTTGAATTTTTATTTTCTATGAAAAATGGAGTCTCTTAGATTATACAGATATTCAACTAAATGAGTAAGAATATTAGTTTAGTGTCAAAGGATTATTTTGACTAGGCACCTTCTTGTCATACCATTTATGAAATGAAAACTTAACTAGCAAAATATACTATGAGGAAATAAGACTCTACCTAAATATTTTAGTTAGTGGTAGCTAACATAGGCATTTTTATATTCCTTAGCCAAGTTATAATTCTTTGAGTCATCTCCAATCTTTCTTTAGGCTATGTTTTAGTCAATTTTATGACTTTGAATACCCCTAGTTTTGCCTTTGTCTTAACCTTATCCATTCATCAAGTTCTTTACACATCATTCTAATTTAGTTAGGACCTTATTGGTGACTTAGTCATCTACTAGAAATTTGCCTTTGTTATCTTAAATTTGTCATGGTGTGACCTTTTAAATTAACTAATTTATCATTTTGGCCTTTTGTTTTGATTTTACCTTAGTAAATTTTGTGACTTTTGATGAGGGGTTCATAGGAATCCATGTGTCACCATCTCAATAACTCAAGAGTGATGTTAGTATGGTCTAATTAATGGTTGGTGTTGAGTTAGTGGGATATCAATATGTTACCATGTGGCATCATCCTGATGATCCATGATACCATAGAGTATTTTCTATAGATTCATTCATCTAAGGTAGTGGGCATGTAGAGAGATGCCAAGTGGTAGTGTTTGGAAGCATAAGTGGTTTTAAGGGTTTTAAAATTTGGGGTTAATGACCCAATGCTTTCATGTTTCACATAATCAAGGAGATTGATGCTCGAAGTCAGAGGCCAGGAAGATTAAACCATCAATAGCTAATGCCTCAATGCCTCTGTGGTTCTAAAAATGTGAGGATTATTTAGTGGTAGCATTTTAAAGTGTAGGAGCATAAAGGGGTTGGAAATTAACTCTGTACATGGCGTACCATAATCATGACATGTGGCACATCCACTTTTCTTAGTATCCTAGTCTTAAGTAGTCCTAAGGAAAGCATGTGGAATCCATTGACATAATAAATTACCAAGAAGGAATTTGATAGTTTTTTCCATATCATAATTGTAATCACCTTTTGATGGGATATCATGGAGGTATTTTGAGTGCAAGGCCAAACTAAACCTAGATTTTTCTTATTAAAGTCTTGGAAATTGTAAGATATGTATTGTAAAATTGAATGGATTCTAAAATCTATCCATGATCATAGGTTTTATTTTGGTATTATGATGTCCCATGCCTGTCTTTTATAAAACAAACATAGGCATGACATTTTGGTATCATAGCTTGGGTTACAACACTAGGATCTCTAGGTAATTTAAAATTGTTTTGGCTTTCTAGTTTCTACATGTGTTATGATGTCCTACCTATTGGTATGTAAAATTAGAGGAATACATCAAGGACATCACAATGACGATCCCATTAGTGAAAATGAACCTCCCATTCAGTGAAGACTGAATGAAATAGGAACATAACTCCTCTTAATCATGCAATAGATGAAAGACAAATTATAGGAGAGGTTGCTTATGGTTTAACTAAAAGAGTTATTAAAACTCTTCAAATAATATCTCTCCATTGTCTCATTACCACATCCATTGATGCTTCAACATAAACAAGATAATAAAGCAATTATATTTTTTCTTCATAAAAGAGATGAATACAAAAGTATAAATATTACAATGAATGCACTTAATTATATAGGCAAGGAAAAATATAAAGCAAGCTAAACTAGTCAATGTGGGATAAAAGTACACTTAAGATAAACCTAGAAATCATGAGTAAAATATACTCTAACACCCCCCTCAATTGAAGTTAGGGGATAATAATAGAGGATGAAGTGTGAAGTAATGTGTCCCTACGAATGCTAATACATTTTATTAGAGTACATGGATGTCAAGTCACAGTAACCACCAAGTCAACGTAGGAATGGTGTTAAATATGAGGATCATTGAACATAAACACTATGCTCTAAAGTACTAGGTAGAATCATGAACCTAAGGAAGCATAGCTTGAACACCCTATAACATGATGGTGAAAAGTGAGCATAAAGACTAGTGGGATTGTCACATTGGTGTCACTGATAGGGATATCATACTAATGTCACTATAAGTATCACCAAGAAGGCCATGGATTCAAGTAACAATCCTCATATGGGTTCTGACAAATAAAGTGCCTGAATAAGATACCCATGTATAAAGGAGTAATCCAAAAAACACTCAAAAGTGCAAAATAAATAACTCTCATAAAGTGGAGAAAAAGAGAGAAAACTCATAGGAAAAAATCCCCCCCCCCGCCAAAAGAGAGAAAAAAGAAGAGAGAGCTATAAAATCCCCTCAAACATAATGCTGAAGAACTTCACACTCAAATTAATTGCAATTCAAAAAAGAACTCAATCTATATAAGTGGTCTGAATCCACTACTCAATCATAAGAGAATTAACATTGGGCTTCACTAGAATCTCTTAAATCAAGAATACTATTAGTGTTGATGAAAGTATAAAAAAGTATAGCACATGTAAGGAATTCTCAACACCAAGAAGTAGAATGTGCATCACACCCCCTCATACTACTAAATGGATGGAGTTGAGAAATAAAGGTCTTCATGAGTGGTCTAAATCCACTACTCAAACATCAAATAAGTTGACACTATATACTCCAAAATACCTCTAAACAAGGAGACTATCAACTATAAAAATATAAATAAGACTCTTAAAAATGATGGCCCATGGTGGTGATGGAAAAGATAAGCAACTGATAAAGTGAAAAGGTGCTCAGAATAGAGAACAAAAATGAATGAATGTAAACAAGACTAAATCATCAAACCCCTCATGACACTTTATAGATGAGTGTGAGTATAATATAACCCATACACAAAACACCAGATGGAAACAAGGGAGACACTAGGATTCACTAAAATAGCTCCAAACAAGGAGATTATTAACCTATCAAATAAGCCATCAAGAGAGATGATCCAAAAATAAGGGAGCGAAGAGGTGTCTCTATAGGAATAGGTGAGGCACTAAGAAAGGGGCCTTAAGGAGACATCACACAACTACCAATATGTTAATGTACTGATACATGTGGGCTAATAGAAGAATGCAATAAATGGTGACTATAGCCATAATATATGCAAACACACTGGAAAATAATTAGTAGCTAAAAAACAATAATGTGTAAATAACATGCAAAAGGACATTGGTCTCAGTCAATAATGTGTCCAAAGTAATATGCGTGTAGTACAATGCAAGGCCCATAGCATAATAAAACCCATAATAGTGATAATATACACTCAATAATAAGATTTCAGTCTCAGTTAAAACTTCATCCATGAGTGCAACAAATGTTGATAATGCAATCGAGAAGAAGCAAAAAGGAAGTTTGTGTTTACATGTGAGGGGGTTTGACCTCCTACTAGACCAGACCTCACCATTTTATCTCTAAAAAATGAAAGAGATAATATATGTGAAAAATAATGAATAATCCCTTGACAAATGCTCAAAACATAGAAAAATGCATTACCATTAATAATGTCACTATAAATTATAAGCATATGATAGCATAGCCAATGCAAAGAGACCCCCCATAATATGACATTTTTAAAATATTTCATTTAACATTTTAATGACACTAATGGATAGATAATCTAAAAACATGTACTTTTGAAGAAAATAGAACTCAAATCTGAGTTACGGTTCAAAAGTTATAAGTGTTTTTATTCCCTGTAAAATGGGTCAAAACAATTTAAAAACAACACAAACTAGTTTCCAAGACCAAATTAGAGACAAACATAGGTGTGAAACCACTCATTAGAAATTGAATTTTTACATACACTTAGAAAAAATAACCAAAATAAAAATTAGACATTTCAATTACCTTGGGATGCATGCAGGTGAGTTTGACTTCCTCTTTAAGAAAAAATACATCTTAATAAGGCAAATAAATTAATTTATAGCTGTATAAATAGGAAAAAATGGATAATATTGTTTGTTTTTACTGAGAGAGATGCCATGATTATTTTCCAATGTAGATCTAACCTCTTTCAATGCCTCAGTCCTTCTAGGTAGCAACAACAAGAAATAAAAGAAAGGAAAATGCCTTTATTAGATAATGATGCCAAGTTAGATTCTAATGCTATAGTTAGGGATCTAGCTCTTAGTAATAGATCTTGAAATATACAACAACCAAATATGTAATGCATAGTTATATGAGAGTAGAAAAGGACAAAGAGGGAAAATTAATAAACTCCATGCAGCAACAAATGATGCCAAATATCCAATGCATATTTCCAATGCTTGGTTGATATAGAGTGGTCTAATCTTTAGATCTGATCACCTTTCTCCTCCCAACTCTTTTCTTATATTTTTCAATACATATCTAAAAGCCATGCACCCAGTCTAATGTAAATAGTCTGATCCAATAGAAAAGAAACCAAAGTCTCATAAAACTACCAATGCAATAGTCTTGAAGGCATGTAGATGTGGTAGATCTCATGAAAATTTTAATCAAGTTGGATTTGAAGCCCTAATATGTTAAACACCTCCCTCACTACCCTCACTTCTCTCCTAAAAACTATAATACTAGATCCAATACCTTCTCTAGCAGATAGAAATAAGGGACGCCAAAGCTGCACCTTAGGAAAAATGCATAGTCCATTACAAAAAATCAGAAATGCCAAGGGAAATAAAAAGGATTCTAATGTTGGTCAAGGTTGATGCCAAAGGAAAAGGATTCCACTCTCAAAAAATATTAATGCTTCACTCCACCCTCTTATAATGCCTCTTCCTCAGATCCAATAATACCTTAGTAAATTAATCCAAGTATGTGAGATTTTAATGCATAGCAAAAAAAGAATAGGTGGATTAGATCCAATGCCTCTACCCTCTAGCACCATTTCACTCCTTACAAGCTGAAGACTCTTAGCTTGTGAGAATAATCTCCCTTCAATGCCTCTCCATGCCAATGTAGGCCACTAGCAAAAAATAATGCCACCATGATACTTCCAATGCCTCTTTCAAGGTGATGCCAATGAAATAGGTTTATAATATCCCTAAAAAAAAATGTAGAGGTGACAAATGTTACAAAGGACATAGATCTAAAAAAAACCATAAAACACACACACAAATTGTTAGGATGAATGGTGCTTTATCTAGATTTTTGAAGAAGAGCTGACAAAAGGTGAACATCCAATGCTAAGCCATTGGTAATAATAAGACCAAAAATGTAAATACAAAAAACTTTATCTATTCCATTACAAAAATCAATTTTCAACCTACAAAAAATAAATATGAGGCATGGTAGGTCTTAGAGAAGGCCAAAGTAAAAAACAAGGAGATAAACAAAAAATTAATGGCTATTAGAAGGTGTATTTGGTACCATAAAAGATTTATCAAAATTCTTAAACCAAGATATTTCCAATATCTCATGCCTCTTTATGCCACTTTTACAACATCCATCACCTAACATAGATTTCCCTTTTTCTCCTTACAGTGCAAGTCAGATCTTAGAAAAAAAGGACTAAGCATATAGACACCTTTACCAAAAAAGGATGCCAAGTAGTTAGATAGATGATGCCAAATAAAACAAAATAGCTCTCTGGTCAAAATAACTTAGTTCCTCCTTTTCTCAATAATGCAAACCCAATGCACCTACCCAAAGAAAATGATCCCAAGAAAGAAGGATGCTAAGATGAAAAATGTAGATCTAGAAAAATAGATCTCGACCAATATAAATTAAAAAAAATCAAATTAATGCTAGAAGTTAATGAAATAGAGATATATGATTGATATAAGACTTTATTTGAGGTTTTAACCTAAGTTGAGCTAAGGAATCTAACATCGCTATAGATAATCTTAATAATGGAGATCAAACCCTCAATAAATTGAAAGCTAAGAAGCTTACAAAAGTCTTGAAAAATAGAGATTAATAGTCATATTATAAGGACAAATAATGCAATGAAATAGGCTGAGTAATGGCTATTAGAGATGGATTTGATTACCATGAAAGAGTTATCAAAACTCTTCAGCCAAGATCTCTCTAATGGCTCATTATGACAACCATTGATGCTTTAGCATAAACAAGAGAATAAACCAATTAAACACAAAACACATTTTATTCACAAAAGAGATTAATATAAAAACAAAAATATTACAATGAATGCACTTGCTTATATAGGTAAGTAAAAATAGAAATAAAGCTAAACTAGTCAATGTGGAACTAAATTCCACATGAGATAAACCTAGTAAGCATGATTAAAATATAATCTAACATTATCATGAAGCTCAACAACACTCTCCATAACAATCCCAATATGATCAAATTTAAATTGAGAGAGAGATGTCTATAAGTCCTCCCCATCACCATTTTGAGGATGGAAAAGGCAAGTTGCATCACCATGGTGAGTGATGAGAGAGATGAGACCTATACCTTCTTCATATACCTATACCTAGTGATTTATTAAAGGATTTTATTAGGCCACATCATCCTACTTTTGATGGGACTTAGGAAGGATTTATGATAGAATCTTGGTTGGAAAACATGAGAGGATGTTTCACCTTATATTATTATGAATCCAATAGGAAGGCCTATTTGGGAATCCATCTTCTCAGATATGAAACCAAGATGTGGTGGGAAGGTGAGGATAAGAAAATCCACTTGACACCAACATCCCTCACTTAGGAATTGTTTGAGGATCATTTTAGAGCATGCTACTTATCCCCTAGATATGTTCAAAATAAGGTATATGAATTTCATGACCTTTGACAAGGAAGTGGTACCATGGCTCAATATGAGTTCCATTTCCTATATTTGATTTGATATGTGAAAGATTACACAGATGAGACAATCTAAGTAAACTAGTTCATTAGATGCCTAAATTTGGATTTGGCTAGCACAACACATATTTTAACTCCTATAACCTTGGAAATAATAGTTGAAAATCCCTACTTGGCCAAAAAATATAATGGAAATACTCAAGATTCCTGAGAGAAATTTCATGGCAAGATATAGTCATAACATGGCTCATGGTCATAAGGCGCATAATCTACACCTATGGGAGGTTGGGGAGAAACTCAATCTGACTTTAGGCCCCCTTAGTAATAACATTTTTAAGGTAACTATTTTGGATATAGTTAGATTAGGAATCAATTAGAGAAAAACCCCTAAGGATAAGGTGAGACTGGGCCTTAGGACCATCAACAAATTGGGACTACGTGAACTCAGTAATCTAAGTAGGCAAGAGCATCAAGGTTAACTGATTCTTTCGAACCTAGAATAATTGGATCCCCCTCGAAGGTGATACAAATGAAAGGGTTTTTATTTCATGTGTGTATTTCTTGATCATTTTACATGAGAATGTCTTCTTGGACAATCAACTTCTAGCATGTAGAATGCACCAATGGTAGAGTAGGCATTGGGTGATATAGTTCGAGGACATAAGATTTATACAATGATGGATGACCACCAAGTCAAGAAAAAGATAATGATCATTAATACCACATGTATGATTTAATTAGTAACAATTTTAGTTTTTTTTTTAATTTAGGATCTTCAAAATCCTTTATTTATCCTTCTGTCATGGATCATTGTGGCTTGGTGGTTATTAGGTAGTTGGAAATTTGGTCCTTAAAGCTAGCCTCTAAGGCCAAGTTGTCCATTATCTCATTAGTGAGTAGTTACATATTATACTTATGTTTTTCTCCATCACCTTGGACTTTTACATTATTGATTTAGGCACCTATGATGTTTTCTTGGGTATGGATTGGATTGTGGCTCATAAAGCTAGGATGGATTGTCGTAAAAAGGTTATCAAGGGTGAAGATGACCTTATAATGCATATGGTAATATAAGGGATCAAAATACCCATATCCATTCATGTGATCACTAATATGAATATAAATAAGATTATAATGAAGGGTTTGAAATTATTTTCCATCATGGTGAGTGATAGGTCAGATAAGTTAGAGAAGACTTCTTTAGATGACCATCTTATTCTATGGGAATGTCCTGATGTGTTTCTAGATGGATTGCTAGGTATGCCCCATATGCAAGATATTTATTTATATATTTATGTATTACCTTGAGAGGATCCCATATCAAAAAAACCATATTATATGACCACCCCTAATTTATGATAACTCAAGTTAAAACTTGAGAAGCTTCTGGAGAATGGTCTAATTCATCTATGTGTCCCCATGGGGAGAATCAGTCATCTTCATGAATAAAAATGATAGATCCCTTCAATTGTGCATATATTACCACTTAATAAGGTTAATATAAATAATTGTTATCCATTTCATAGTATTGTTGAATTTTTTGATTAACTGTAGGGAGATATGGTGTTCTCCAAGATAGATCTAAAATATGGATACCATTAATTACATATTGCAAAGCGTAATATTCATAAGACTTATTGATGTGGGTTTTATGCACACCCCAAAAGAATGAATGAGGTAGCATCTAAAATTTTAGGATCTATATGGAAGTTATGTTCCACTCCAGGGCACAAGTTATAGGTATGCAATTAAAATAGCCAGCTGGTGGAATAGTTGGTTGAGATTATATATTGTTTAACTAGGTTTGTGGATGGATTTATGAAATATAATAGAGATTAAACTCGAATTGAGTTATATGGGTGGATAATTAATCTATGGTGGGTATATTTCAAATAAAATCAAAAAATGAAGGGAAGGTAGATCATAAAATAAGGATCTATATTCTTGAAGGGTCACTTCTAAGACTATTTCTTTGGTGGATAAGTATCTCCAAGACTAATGTTTTTTGCTTGTAGTTATTGCACACTCACAAATAAGCATAGTATTAGTCTATGAAAATAATTATAAGAAGCTTACTAATATCAAGTGAAGATTGATCTCCTTATGTTTTCTATTACACACCCTTATCTGAGAGGTTATAGCTTGGACCAAAAATTTGTCTACAGTAGTTATAACACACTTCTAGATGACTATACTAAAGTAAATACTCCTACACATATTAGATTATTAACTCAATTTATATTGATTACTTAAACCAATGAAATTTACCAATCCACAATAGTTGTTTCAAAACTAAGATTAATAGTCATCCATGAAAAAAAATAGATTCATCTATAACATTAGCACACTTCAAAATTATTGAGTTGATATAGAAAAATAAACTTGAATTTTAATAACATATATAAGGAAGAATAAAAAACAAAAATAGTTACAGGACAATCAATAACTTGATTCCTTCCTATCTATTGATCAAAAATTCAACCCTTTGAAAATAAGGTTTTACATATTTTTAAATAACTTGGGTAAGGGTTCACTTCATCCTCCAAGTGTATCAAAACTTTGGATTACATTAGTTTAACTAGAACACAAGTTCTAGTTTGATACAAAATTACATGTTATAACTCATAGATTACTTTAGACATGCAATGTGTGTATGCTGAAAAAATAATTTATTTAATTATAACATAAATATAATAAGGCCCAACTATCCATGAATAATTATTACATGCAAAATTATATAAAATTAGCCTTTGACTAAGGCTGACTTGGTTCCTGCTTAACATGTTTCATGGTTGCAGTTGGAACCACAGTTGTGACTAGAGATAAGTTGGTGAATGGAGTTTGTACTAGTAGTTTTAATATATATGGTAACTAAAGGTGTATCCATAGATGAATTGGTATCTTTAACAATAAGTTATGATTGGATTTGAGTTGAGAAGCATAGTTGTAACTAACACATTAGGTGGAGTCTAAACTACTAAACTAGTAGATGGTGTTTAATCTCCATTCTTCTTGGCCTCCAACTCTTAATAGTGTTTATATCTTATGGCATGTTTCACCTATATTAATATCATATCAAGAAGAGTATGTCTATTTACCCTATGTGTTTTTTCTATTAGCTTTGCATGCTTAGTTTTGGTAGCTTGGAATCCTACTTAAAAGACTTCTACTTTAGTTGTCTTCTTCCTTGCCTAGCTCAAATTATCTTCAATATCCTCTACATTTAGTCCTTGTAAAATTTATTTGAAATAATCTAAATCTTCTTGAAGTATTTGTTCAAAAATAGACATGGATACTAGCTTATTAGTATTATCCAATGCTCTTGTCAATTCTAAGTCATCAAAAAAATTCACTACATACTTCTCTTGTTATATGATCTTAGTAATTAAAGTATCAACAATACTTACCCTATAATTTAATTATTAAGTCCTTATGATATAAATATTTAATGCATTGGCTACTTCCAAGGGGGTCATCAAATTTAAATGGCTAAATACCTGTTATGAGTATACAAAACTAAGAAATTCAATCTATTTTCAGCCTCCTTGAGAACCTTAAACAATTTTGTTATTATGGTTTCTTATGGAGCCAATTATGATCTTAAATAATGAATGGTATATAAAATATCATATAATCTTAATTCCACACTTTTTACATATTACTCTATCCTAGAGGGAACATAGATTACCTATTTCTATTGTTTAAGAGCCTCTGGCTCTTCTTCTAATTCATTTATTGCCCATTATGTCCCCTCATGAATGGTTAGTATTACTTTAATGTGGGTCTCCATGTATGAATTAAGGTCCTCAATGTAGGAGGACTGAACCTTCTTTCTATTTTGTCTTTTTGAAAGAGAGTAAATATCTTCTCTTTCTTATAGAATTAGGCCTCACCCACTACTATTTTGTATTTTCCTCTTCCTTACCCTTTGTATTGAGGATTTTATCTTATCAAAGAGTGATCTCACATTGGCTATCTCAATGATATTAAAGTTTAGCCTCTTAGAATCTATGCCTTATTGGCCTAATTTGGAAGAGTCAAATTTGATTACTTTAGTGGTTGTGCCTCTATTAGTGTGTATTTTTTAGTCTCAAGTTCATGGGCTGGCTTAGGCATTTAAAGCCAAATTATCTTAGACTAGTCTATATTACCTAGATGTGGCATTATATGAACAATGTAAACTAGTTTCTTCTTGGGAGATCTCTTTATGGCCACCACTATTGTGGTCTGAATTACTCCTAATGAGGTTAGTGGTGAACTCAGTTGAGTATAAGAAGCTACCACTTAGGTGATGGGGTGGTTGATTGTTATGGAAGAAGGGTGGATACTAAAGGATAAATGGTTAGAATAGTGGTTGGCATAATTAAAATAGGCCTAGTAGGGAATGATAACACAAGAGTGAAATTAGAGACAACTAGAAATGGTAGAGAAGAAGTAAATGGTAATGACATAATAGGAGAAAGGCCAAAGGGAGAAGTGAATAGATCATTCTTACCTAATTGGTCACCCACAAGGGGTGCCTTTGCTTTTAATCCTTGAAAGATTACTAATTTGGATTGCTATATCTCCTCTTCATCCACATCATGGCTTGGCTCAACTTTAAATAAAGTTTGTTCCTTCCTACTTATTACTTCTATGGATGGATTCTATGGCCTTTTTGCCCTTATTTTTATCATGTATCAAATTGTTGTCCTCTCAACTTGAGGAGCAATCACTTGTTGGGTAGGAAGGAAAAGAATCATACTAGAGGTTATAATTACCAAAGACACCATAGTAGGTGTAATATTTTCCTCATTAAAGGAGTCCAAACATATGATTCCCTCTTCCATCCTAATAGTGATATCCTCCATATCAATTAATTATTTAAATAGTTCTTGTTTTATGTTCTTCAGTTCAACAATAGAAATTTTAATTTGAGGAGCCTCTTCTTCCTCTCTCTCTCTCTCTCTAACAATTGATGTTTCCCCTAAACCTTGATATTTCTCTTATTTTATATTTTTCATCATATTAGGTGGTTTTTTGGGGTCCTAGCTTTCATCTTGTGGCTATTGGAATGGTCTACCACTCTAGAAATTGTATGGTATCCATCCCCTAGTGATGAAATCCTAAATTTAACTTGCCTAAATGTAAAGGAGGGATATGCTTAGATTACCCTCAGCATGTCTTTACTTAGGCTAGTAGTATCAACCATTTCCTTGAATTATTCATCATATTTTTCATTGAGGAATAAAAAGTCATGATCAAATGGTTCATGATTGTAAGGGATGCCCAAATTATGAACCTTTTTTTGAACTCTCATGTGGGGGTTCCAATGTGTCTAAGGCATAAACTTTCCTTGCATTACTATCCTCTTTTAAGTGCCTATGGTATGTATATTTCATCCTCCCAATTGTGAGATGGGAGTCTTGGAAGGTACTCCTCTTACTCTTGGTCAAGTCTTAATCTATCCCATTCCATAATTGGAAAGAAATTTACTTCTCAAAAAATTTATTTGGGATGAATTTGGGAAGCTGAAGAGGGTTGACCTTGTGTCCAATATAATATGGGTACAACAAAAAATCACCCAAATATTTAAGCATATTGGTAATGCTTTTAGATATCCTAGCTAGAGGATGGTTATGTTACCATCCAAACTTGAGGATATAGGTCCTCTATAATTCTTGATATGTTCTTCAGCTATGCATAGATGTGAACAAAAGAGTAGAAGTCATAGATTTTGATCTTGATGTAGTTAGGTTTGGGATTCCATAAATCCCTATTATGTCTATAAATAGTACCCATGATTGTATCTAAAATATACGGCATCATCTATAAGTTTCCATCTTGGGGCCTCCTATCTTTGTATAATATCTATTCTTATAGTTGGGTACTAATAACCTCCCCTAATGCATAGGTGCACTCTAAAGTGATGAATGGGTCAAGTAGTAGAACCCACTCCAAATGAAGTAAATTAATGCTAAGGTGGCTGAACAATTGATTTAACAATTCCATTCCAATATGAATTCCCATCCAAAACTAAGTGATGGGGATGGGGTTCTTGAAAGTTTCCTTGACTATAAAAGTCTCTTCTAGAACAATCCACTTCCTTACTACTTATTCCAAAATATTATTTTTATTCTAAGTAACCATAATGTGTAAATAAAATTTTGCATATAAAATGGGTAATCATAAATACCTCATGAATGTTTCACCTAATATATATGCAATGAATACATTATTGTTGAAATAATGCAATAAATCACTGTCTACAATTCTCCCTTTTAAGAACAGGTCTCTCAATAAGTCAATGCATGGCATGAATTCTTGATTTATAGTTGAATAATGGAGATTCTATCATTTGAAGGGAATTAGGTCAGTTACAACTTGTTTTTTCTCTACTGATATGTATTCCTCACATGAAAATGGGTCAACATTCTCTATGACCTCCCATAGAGTTGAGTAATTGGCATGGAGACCATCAAAAACTATTGTATAAAAAATTATATCTAAGTATTTTGTTGAATCTTTAATAGAGGAACTACATGGTGCTAAATCTCCCTATATGCCCTATATGAAGATGACATTTTTGGTTCTTAGTGATGGTAAGGTTTGAGCTCTTGAAAATGGTGTCCTAGAAGTATTTTATGTAAATTATGATTATTTTAGATGTAGTTAGGGATTTTAGAATAATATAAGGATATGTGCACTTAATATTGATGATAATAAAATTATGTGATCTCTCTTAGTGGCTTGATGTTATATATTTTTCCATTAATGTTTATTTCAGCACCATTAATCACTAATGTCTAGGAGCTCATCACCTTCATTTTTTTCAAACTTGACCACCTATGCTTAGTAGGCATGCCACATAATAAGCTTACTCATTCATGGGGAGGGGGCATAACATTATTCTCTTTGACACTTTTCACCATATGGTTTAATAATGGGTTGACATTTGAATTTGATACAAATGATGTGATATGGTGAGCCCAGGATTCTAAATAAGAGACCCTAAAGACCAAAATACTCTTTAAAGACATTAATTCCAAAAGATTTGTTAGTGAAAGTCACCAAAGAGAAATTTATTGATGAAAATGTTCTAATTGAAATTATTCAAAGAGAAATATCCCAAAAACTAATTGTTCTTTGAGGGTATTATCATTTGAGAGGAAGTTTCCATAGAAAATATTCCTAATCAAAACCTTCTGAAGACCATAGTTTCTAAAGTAAATTTAATACATAAGAGGTGAAAAATAAAATGATCCAAAGGAAATTTTCCAATTGAAAATCTATCAACTAGAACAAAATCCAAAAGAAATTTCCTAAATACTAAAACCTTTCGACTAAGTTTCTAAAGACTAAAATGTCGAAGACTAGAATGCTGAAGACCAAAAAGTGTATGAAAACTAAAAGTTCTTAAAGAATAAAAATATCCATAATATCAAATAAAATGAATTTGAATAATTAAACCCAAATAAATAAATTTAATACCTATCATACATGGTAAACTTCCAAAATTTCCATTAATAGATTAGTTTCAATAAGTCCTTCCAATGTAAATAATTTGTAGGAGAAAATAGGTTCACCTAATAGTGATTTAATGATTAAAACATCCAACTTATAAAATTATTAAAAATAGACAAACACATATGTATAACCCAAATAATAAATTAACCTTATAAAAAACAAAAGGGGCTCCTCACTTTTCAAAGAAAATTCAAGGTGGGATGTGTTGAATACAGCAAATGGTGACTCACATGGGTCAATACTCTTTGAGTTCTAAGAACCCAAAATCCATGGTTTTTCAATCCCAATATCAATAATGATAATAGTATATAATAAATTATTAGATCAAAAATATGAAAGAGACTCCTAATAACTTCACACAACATACTTACTTTATCCATACCTTGGACTAGTGTGTGTGTAAGTGATATCTTTTCTCCTTATCTATGGATTTTAGAAAATAAATGGGATGAGATGAAGGATTCATTATAATTGGGAATTAATATATAATTATTTTTAATATTTTAGGCATTAATCTACTACTAACTAGGCATCCATATCCCCAATAAAGATACCTTTGATCACTCTTCCTTCTTTATGTCAGATATTCCCATGATGCATGATACATTGATCTTATTTTATCATGTAGGCTTTTAATATTATTTGATTTTCCTATTAAACTTTTTCATTATACCTTTTTTTAATGGAATAAAGAAATAAATTGACCACCCTAAGCTAGTATTGGTATAATTAGGTTCATCAAAATGTCCTTATCAAATTTAATCTCATCAACAGTTATTACCTCAACAAGTATTAGCATTTAATGTGAATTTGATACAAGAAGATAATAAAATATTTCTAAATTTTCATGGAGCTATGGGAGTAGATTTTATATACCTGGTGAAATCATCTTCTTCATAACATTGTCATGATTAACTCTCTCATTTCTTACCTAGATTAAGAATTCTAATATACAAGGTGTAACACTCATTGATTCAGATTGGATTCAAAATGCCTAAGATATTTCTTGATTATACTAGGAGTGATCAATTAGACTACCATAAAATCAAAATGAAAACTACTCTATAAAGTTAGAAACTACCTTAAACAAACCACTAGCCTAAGCAAAGCAAACTACAGAAAGTAAATGACTAATATATAAAGAATGAATTATTATAATGAAATAAAACCACTAAAAATAGGAAATAACTTAAAAAATAAAATATAACCTAACCCTACCTCTAATAGAATATATTTTGTTACTCAAAGACCTCTCTGGATGGAGTAGCCATGAGCTAATGCTTCAAAATTTTCCTATTGACCTGATATGTCAATTTATTATCTTGGAGGTCATTCAAATGGAAAGAATTATGACCTAAGATCTCAGAGATCTAATATGGTACTATCCATAGTAGGGTTAACTTATCATTCACTCCTTTATTTTCATGGGCTTTGTCCCATAGAAGCACCAAGTCAAAAATCCTAAATGCTTTAGATTTTTCTCTCTTATCGAGTCATCTTTTGACTACATCTTGATGTCTACTAAAGTTTTGTAATGCTTCATTCCTAGAATATTCCAATTCTATGATATCCAATAATATGGACTATATCTTCTCATTGGCCTCCATGTATTCTTACATAAGTTGATATGTTGACAGCTTCAGCATGATCAAGAACATCAATTATTTCCCATAAACAAGTAGATATGATGAGGCTTTAAGGTCCTACTTATACCAATTTTGATCTGCCCAAAGTGCATATTTTATTAAGAGATGCCACTCTATGGGCTCATCCAAAACAATTTTTTTGATATCATCAATGAGTTTCTTGTTGAACAATTTAGCCAATCCATTCCCTTATGGGTAGTGATTGGAGGATGATCTAATTGTGATATGATTATCATGTGCCCATTCTATAAATTTATCTTATTGAAATGTTGGCTCGTTATCATAAACTAATGAAATATGTGTGCCAAACTTGGTTTGATATTCTCTTCAAGGAAACTAATCACATCTTTTGCTCTTGAGTTTTTAGTAGCTACTACCTCAGTCCTTTTAATGCAATACTCTATAACAATGAGCACAAATTTGTGCCCATATAAAAGAGTTCAAGGTTATAACACCAATGAAATCTAACCCCCATTGGGTAAATTATTTATCTTCAATCACAAGCTATAGGGGCATTATTGTGTGCACCTCTCATTTTTCCAAAATTTATCATTTGTGATGCATCCTTATATGGGAGTGAGTATCTTTAAACACTATTGTCTAATAGTAGCCCATTTTGAGGATTATTTTAGCTATAGTATTGGTTAATAGGTGGTTGTTTCTAATATTTTGATGTAGATTTTCCACAAAATCTTGGGATTTTTTACATGATACACATCTCAAATAGATACCTTCATAGTTATTCCTCTATAGGATGCCCTCCTTAATCATATAATGAGAAAATTTGAGACATGAGGCTCTCTTTCTCTCTCTTAAAGTATTGAGGGCATGTTCTATTGATTAAGAACTAAATAATACCTGAATACTAGTCTTATTGAGAAACATGTGTTTGAAATAACTCTTTAATATTGATGCATGGGTCTCGTTTAGTCATTAACTAAAAAATACCTTATCCTCTAATGATATTAGTAGGTTTAATTTAAATATCAAACTCCTAACATTTTTCCATCAATTTACCTCTACACTCTCCCAATTAATTATGTCCTAGCATAAGCTTGACAATAGGATATGGTATAATAGTGATGGTCTTATTCAAGAGGATGTAGTACCTAAACTTATTAAGTGTTTTGACAAGGGCAAAGATATGTTTTCCAATTAGGGAGTATTTTAGATCCACATATTATAGTTTAGTTCTCATAAAATAGATAGGAATTTCTCTTTTCTCCCTCTTTTGTGTGAGTAAAAAAACAATGCTATTCTCTAAAGTGAATAAGTACAAGACAAAGTCTTTAGTGAAATCTGGGCTTACTAGCACTGGGGCCTATGATATAGCCTTATTATTGTCTTGTAATTATTTCTTTGCATTAGGTGTCCATTCTATTTTGACATCTTTTTTGAGCCTTACATATTCTACAAATATTGATATAAATTTTCTCACAAAATTAATCTTCCCAAAGGACTTTAACTCCTTTTTCTATTTAGAAACATTATTTTTGAAATTATATAAATTATGTCTGGGTCAATGGTTATCACATCTTTATTGATAATGTGTCATGATAATTTGCCTTCATTTATTCCAAATATACTCTTCTTGGGGTTCAATGAGATACCAAACTTCTTGCACCTTTCAAAAATGGATTGAAGATGGTTGATATTATCAACTCTATTTTTAGAGAAAATAGTGAGGTTTCCCATGTATATGATTATGCATTTGCCTATTAGTACCTCAAATTCATGATTTATCACTCTTTGGAAAGTATCTCTAGGGTTGATCAATCATAATGTCATTTAATTATATGCATAAGTTCCCCTTTTTGTAGTAAATGCAGTTTTCATCATATCATCTAATTCCATAAAACTAGATTATATCCTAATTTTTTTAATAATAAAGACATCATTAATGAACCACTCATAGTTTATATCACATCATAAAAGGAGGGTATGGGATAATTGTATTTTTTAGAATCTTTATTTAGGTTCTTGAAGTCGACACACAGTCTGATTTTGCCATTCTTTTTCCCAACTAGAACTGGATTAACCACCTAAATTGAATGCCTAATAGGAAAGACTATTAAGGTGCTTAGAAGCTTCTCTACTTATTTTTAGATCAATGGTTCTAGGATATGATTTATTGGTCTTTTCCTATGTCTAAATGGTTTATGATTTGGCTTGAGTGGAATTATATGGGTGATGACTTTAGGATTGAATATCATCAAGTCATCATATGTCCATGAAATTACATTTTTATACCCAATAATTAATTCCTTGACTTTTTGACTTTCATATGGAATGTAGATTAAGTTAATATTAATAAGGTGTGCATTCCTTTCATCACCCACATTTTTTATCTAAACTCAAATTTGTTAACCTTGAGGTGTCTTTGTTGTTGTGCTTGAGGGTCCATATAAAAATTCCTTTCCAAGGAAACCATCCCCAATGCAAGATGATTTTACTTACATTGGATGACATCCTCCTCATCCAATTATTTTTGGCACCCATGGCTCTTTTCCTCTTCATCAATTATCTAAAACTTGAACTATCCTAAATTGGTCAAAAATTAGATGATCTACTGATCATCATCAAATACTTGAAAACTTTCAACATTCTCTAGCACCAAGGGCTAAGGTACCAATTCAATAGATAACTTATGTACTTTTGACTCCTATAGGGGTACCAAATTTACTATTAAAGTGGCCAATGAATCAAAAACTTAGTTTTGTTCTCTTAGAATGGCTACTATATGAAAGCCTCAAGTGACTCAATTAAATCTTAGGCTCTATTCTTGTACTTCTTTAAGTATGACAATTTACATTGATACTTATTCCTGACCTGGTTGATGACAAGTTTAGAGGCTCTATATACTAGCAGTTCCATGACATTATTTTTTAGAGAAAATTACAATCCCATAATTAAGGCCTCATACTTTGCTTAATTATTGGTGTATGGAAACTAGATCTTGTACACTACTGAGTATTTATTTCCTTGTGGATCAATTAATTTCATACTAGCACCTAATCCTTGCTTAGATCTAGCTCCATCAAAATGGAAGGTCCATAATTGGGAAGGGCCTTGAACTTATTCCTACATCTCATTCTTCATAGTAAATGTATAAATTCGAATTCTAGGTGACTTATAACTTACTTCTTCATTGGTGGTGTTTTCCTCTATAATAGGGTGCTTCATCTTTGGCTATTGATTGATCCTAATCTAGTTGGTAATGCCCCTCTATGGTAGCCAAATGTGAGATACCAATTTTTGCTCAATAGTAGTCCATACCCCTTAAGAATATCTACTACCATTATGTCAATAGTCATTTGTACTCAAATTTATGATGTAACCTAGATTCTTACATCATTAAGTTATCCAAAAACATGTAATACTATTTTATCCACCTATGAAATAGTCCTCTTAAATGAACTTGGGGTTAAACCAGGCTTTTGGAAAAAAATGGAGGTTGGCATCACCATTGTTGAAGATACAAAATCTACCAAACAATTATGTATCTTCTTTTCAAATGCCCGAATGGTTAGCAATAAAATAGAAACCTCAAGCTTACTTTTATATATAGCATTTGTAATAGCTATTTTGAACTTTTTTCAATAGAATTGCTTGTGATAGACTTCTATAAGAGCTCCTTCTACTCTATAATGTGTGCTAGTTCATGAAGAGTGATATTGGCCTTGATCTTATTCATATCCTCAACAATATTATATCCTCCCTTGCTCTGCTCTTCTCTATGTTGAGGTTGATCATTCTCTTTTGGGGGAGAAGGATTATTATCAACTATAGGATTTATGGGAATAAATATATTATTAAGAAGAGTAGAAGTGGTGACAAGTTACCTATTCCTTAGATTTTAATTATTATTGTAAAATTGTTGGAAATCTTACACTTCATCAAAATTGTCCTCTAGAATGTTACCATCTGTATACACATGATATTTTCAAAATTTAATCAATTACCAATGCTCTTTATCTTGTATGAACCTATCGAATCTTAATCTCTTTGAGTGAATACCCTAAGGGGTGCACCAGTAAAGGGGTGAGTAGATTATTGGTGCTTCATAGGATTATTGTCCCTTTTTCCACTTGTTATATATACACTTGTCTCCTAAAAATCATTCCCCTAAGCTTTGCCTCCTTTTTTGCATACTCCTCTAGTCTTTTACCACCTTCATTATCGCTTTTCCCAACCTAAACCCCTTTTTGATTTTTTACATGACTATGTCAATTGTGTTGACCTCGTATTCTTACTAACAAAACTTATTAAGGATCTAGGTCAGCCCCTGGCTGACCTAGTCCATGACCTAGTGAGTTTTTGTCAATTATGATACTAGGTCAACTGGGTTGACCTTGTTGATTAAAAATTTCATAAGGGTTTAGGGTTAGATAATCCTATATAAACATAATCATTTCCATCATTTATCACAAAGAGAAAAATAAGTAATATAGATTGTGCATCTACTTATCCACCATTCTTCTTGAGGAGCAATCTTAAGGTTTTATACTCTATTTGGAGATATAGATCTTGTCTTATGGAGAATTATTTTAGATGCATTGATAGGTTGTGTAGCCTAGATCTGATTTATCCTTGTCATCCTTACATACCATAACAACTTATTTCAAAACACCTTGTCCAAGGGAGAGATTGAGGCTCGATGGGTTCATCTTCAAAGGTAAGTATTCATAACTTTTTTCCTCCTTTGTAAGAGTAAATACATGTGCATTTTCAATTATCTTTCATGCATTACGATTTTTTACACATTGATGTGATTATATGTCTTCTATGCATGTTTAATTTTAGTGTTTATTACCCTCACTTTATGTCACAAGCTTTGGTGAGCACTATATTATATTTTTCTTTACTTGTTATTAGTTTAGTGAATATGAAAACACAAGACCTAGTTAAGGTTATTACATAGTTTTGCTTGATTGGAGGCTTTATAACATTCCCTAGTAATATTATTATGCTAAGAGATCCATTGATTAGGTCTAGCAAATCCATATTTGTCATGACCCTATTTATCTAGTGTATCCCCAATTGAAAGTGTAAGTAGGATCTATCTTCTTTGAGCTAGGATTGATTTATAGATCTAATGAATTTACCATTGCATACATTTTGGTAAACCCAACATGATTATAACCCTTTTAGGTTTCTTTTCATGCTTTTAATTTATATAATTTTATTATATTTATATATTTATGATAGTAAATTGGCCAGGTTGGTAAAGTTGTAACTTTTATGCACAAGTTTAACATATAGTCACATCAAAATGAATTTTTGCTATTTATATATAGGTATTCATCAAATATAATTTACTAGATTGAATGGGTCAACATAGTAATCTTATTCAATTATAGATTAAAAAACTATGTCAAAATTTTTGACTTAGTCTTATAGATATCTTCCAAATAATAAACTATGTTGACTAGGTTGACTCAGTCATCTTAATAGGCTTTATAAAATAGGGTTTCACAAAACTAGGTATACCAAGTCGACTAAGTTGGCAAAAATTGAAAGCAACATTCAAAGTACTTCAACATAAATTTTTCAATCTTCAGCATCTTCTAACCCACCAAGGTTCCTCTCTTTCCTTCTCTTTCAATTCAATACTTCATTACAGTTCTATTTTGTGCAATCTTGCAGTCTTCAAAATTGTAATTTTATAACAAACTAAGTTGACTTGTTGGACTTAGTTCTGTAGTCTATTTTCTATCTAAAATATGTTGACTTAGTTCTTAAGGACTCTTGATTCTATAGTATAGTAGTGACCCTGATGACTCTATTCTATAATGTTTGCATATAGTGTCATCTTAACCAACTCTATACCATTCATAATTTGGGAATTAACAAATATATGCTAGTAATTAATTCACACTTTCATTTTCAATTATCAGCATGCTTAGAGTAGCTCGCATAGTATAATTATGTGGCTTTTCAATATATAATTTAGTTATATTATTTTACTCTTTTCACACACACTGCCAAATCAAAAATTTCAAAATGCATTTAATATTTTCCACTCAAGGCCTATGTATTTGGATTTCATCACCAAGGGGGAAACTAACTTGGTTTTATGGCCCAATATAAACATGTTTTTAATGATATATTAGATAAACACCCAACACCCTTATCACTATGTGAGTATTAAGTGAAGGGGTAGGCCCCAATACCAAGCCAGTAACATTACCAAAATAGATCCCTTTATCCAAAAATGTCCTAAAACCACCCATAGATTGTTTTCTAGTTCCCTATTTTCAGCCAACTTCCCTATCACACTTAAAATAAAACTTTATAATGATCTAACAACACTCATGATGACCACTTAGTATTTATTTTTAAGAAGACTTCTTGATCTTTACTCATTGTATGTTTTATTGTAAAAACTTTCATTGGCAAGAATTGGTACAAGCTTTTGTGATATGTGCCAATTGGATCACCTCATTGATCCAATTGTTTGTGTGATTAATTTTGTTTATTTATTCAATTACATTGTAAAATTTTCCCCTATTTTTAATACTTTGTCATTCTATTTGGCATAGTCTCTTACAAACTATCTTTTTCCTTGACTATAGTATATAGTGTACCTAGTCAACCCAGTATTCCTTTCTACCTCTCAGGTTACAATATTAAGTCAACTTGGTCAACTTTGTATCCTTATCAGACTATTTGTTTTCCTATATACAATTATAATTCAACCTAGTTGACTTTGTACTCTTTATTCTCCTAATCATAATACTAGGTCAACTTGATTGACTCTATACTTTAATTTGTATCCTTCCTATCTTTTTGATTTACATCAACAGTGAATTCCCTAATCTCTATCCTTCATCATGAACTTCCTATTTGAATAAAATACTAAGTTGAATTTAATAGATATGATGAGTCTTACCAACCCTAATAGGTTCTCCCATGAATAGCTCATGTTTCTTACCCTAGATGTAAGTAATGTACATGTAGCGACTCACACTACAAACTATGGGACCCCTCCTCATTCCTCTTTTCTTTATAATCCTCTCTTCTCAGTTGAAAATCAACTTGAATTAGAGTATACACTTGAAATTTTCTTCTTCATTAATGAGTTTCCTCAACATTGAGTAAAGGATCCTTCTACTATTTACCATCTCATGATAAGTGGTCAAGTTAAGGAGCCCCATTCACCTTATCCCACATTATCACATGGATTTGGGGACACTAACTTATTTTATTCTTATCCTCTTTCCTCTATTTTTACCCCTTCTCATACCATGACATCTTACTCTTTAATTTCATCCACCTCCATTTCTAGTATCTCTACTAACATGGTAGGTTCTACATCTAGTGGGCCTCTTCTAAGACCTATTCTTCTCAATTTTTCCACTAGTGAATCATTTTCTACCCATAGTAAATCAAGATTCTAGTTTTTCTTCTTTTGATCCCTTTAATAGTACATATTTCATGACATAAGCAAATTATGCCACTAGTGCCTCACTTACAAACAATTCTTCTCAAGCTATGACTAACATTGATAGTGGTACCTAAGCCACTACTACCAATTACAATGCTATAAATAATGCCAATAATACAAATCAAACCCATAGTATCCTATTACAAACTCTTAATTAATAGAATTCTTTCCTAGATAATGATGTAAATGCAAAATCATCTTATTCATCTTTAGACCCACCCTTAATAGATGCCATGGGGCATGCATAACAATAATGTTCCCCCACCTCTTCGAGATTACTATCATACTCGTATCCCTCAACCTCCCATTATTAACAAAACAATCAAACATCAAAATGAGCCTCTTACATCTTAAATTGTTAATATTGATATAGGAGGTATCACCCCTACCATTACCTATAATGGGTTAACTGATCCTACTCTTCACCTAAAAACATTTGGAAATTTATATAAATACTAGGTCAAATTAAATACCTTTGCTACTTATAAGATATTAACAAAAACTCTCATAGGTGATGCTTTAGATTGGTACAACCAACTCAATTCTCATTCTATCACTAGTTCAAAATATTTAGTTAATGTTCTAGTCCAAGAATTCCAAACTAATGATCTCTCTAAAAATACCTTGGCCCATTTTATCAGTTGTAAGCAACTTCAAAGTGAAAATACGTAAGGTTTCATCAAATGATGGAAGACCTTGTCTAATAAATGTGAATATAATATGGTAGATGACAACCTATTTCATCTATTTACCAATTCTCTTTTTCACAAATTATAATATCAAGTCTAGACTCTCTCTCTCCATGTACTTTAGAAGAGGCTATTGACCAAGCCAAGCATCAAAATTTACTCATGCATCAACTCAAACCATCCCAACCTTCTATGTCTAGTTGCATGTTAATCAAAAATAAGAATCATCATGCTAAAAATGATGGTGTCATTGACTCTTATGATACCATTCGTACTATTCAAGATATTGTTCCTAACTAGACTGCAGAACAAGCTTCCCCTCCTAACCACATCACTAATCCTCATTTCTCTTTAACTAATAACATCAATGTTCAAAAACCTTTATCCTTAGAGAAATTAAAAAATCATCTACCAAGGTCTCTTCCACAAGAACTTGATCCCGCTCGACCCATGAAATCTTGGTATGATCCTAATAAATTTTATTAGTTTCATGCTAGTTGGGGCCATTCTCATGAGACTTATAGGTAACTTCATAATTTAGATATGGATTTCCTTTTGGGTCCAAATTTTGACCATGATTCTATCATTCATAAATGTTAAGAAGCCTATGACATTTCCTTCAAATCCCATGAAACACAAAATAAATCTCAAGATTTTAACTAGGCTAATGTTAATTTGGCCATATATAAAAATCCTATTCTAAATCACCAAGATAACCAAGACAAGCCTACCCCTTCTACCAATAATGTCAACAGTTTTCTTAACCTAACTCCTGAAGATAATGTGGTCAATATGACTAATATGTGAAGGGTGGTCGATTTCATTTATCTTCATCCTATCCATAACCCTCAATTACCTCGCACATAAGGTTTTATCTAAGACACTTCTCTAAATAACTTAACAAAGTTGGATCAAGAATATATTATATATTTTGATGAACTAATTCCAATAGCTCCATTAGATAACACTTCTCATACCTTTTCTATAATTCCTCCTACCTATTTACACATCACTAATGATACTCACAATTCTATCAACACTTTTTTTAATCTATCTCAAATCAAGCATGCAGCAACTAACCCATATTAGCAATACAATCAACAAACTTATCCTCCAATTAAACCTTCTACATCTTATCAACATAAATTTGCATGCACTTTAGCTCCTCCTTTTGAGGACTTCCTTCAACACTATACACCTCTTTCTAGCAATCCTCTTATGGGTTATGATGAGTGGGATCCTATCATAGAGATTACTAATATCCCATCTCAAATCCTATTTATCAAACTTATGTAGACCTCTTTGTGTCATAGTAATCATCTTATGCAGCTTTTGTTCAAAATTAACATCCCTCATCCTCCCCTAGCAAGATGTGAAGCCACCTTATCCAGATCAGAGGATAGCATTTTATAATAGAGCAAAGATATTTCCATACATGTTGATGAAATAATAGACACTTCTCTTTCCCTCAAATTCCCCATTTCTTCTATGATCCTTGATGAGATTTTGCTTTATGCAAATGATCTTCCTCTTTTTATCAGTGTCTAAATTGGTGATGTCTAAGTCAAGCATTCCTTGATTGATGAGGGTTCTATAACTTGTGTTTCCTCTCGTGATTTTATCAAAACACTTGGATATTTTGAATGTAATCTCAAATCCACATACATCACTTTTCAAGGCTAGGACCAAAGGTAAATACCTCCTTTAGGTTATGTGTGGCTCCTCATTACCGTCTCACCTACTACCATTCATGTGAAGGTGACGATATTAAACTTTACTCTATCCTATAACATTTTACTTGGTTGGACATAGACTTATCACATGTGATAAATTACCTTTTCCACTTTCTAATGTGCCAAATCTCCTCACAATAGAGACATTTATAAGATGCAAGGTAACACTAATCCTTAGATTTTTGAATAATTCTAAGGCCATGGTATATTCAAGATTCCTACCCTTAAACCCTTGCCAGCCATTTTATTTTTTGAATATCAATGGTTTAACTTTCCTATCTATTCCATCCGATGTTACAATGGTCACCCCAAACTTATTGGGAATATACCCCATAACCTCCTTAATTTTGATGATGATGAGCCTAACAAGATCAATCTCAAGATAAAAAACTTAGATCTCTCACCTTATCTCATCTCTTAGCTTCCTCCTTCTTTACAACATCATTCCCATCAACCACTTTGTGATGATATACCCATTATCTTAACTAAGACCCAAAATTCCATTCATCACACCACATTAGATGATAATGTCTTCTATACCTATGTCATTGATATTCATACACGTAATTATGAGTATGGCTATACCTTAGATGATCTATTCTTAGGAGGTTTTATTCAAGCCTGAGTTACTAAAATTATTCATTATCATTCCTCTTTTCTTTAGTATTTCAATATATATTCTATCATTCCATCCTTTGTCATTCCTAACTTTTAGCATTTTTCCTCTTGATCATAGGGTAGATATGGTGCACACACCTCTAGTTTCTAAAGAACCTCATAGGAATATGCTTATGGATCATGATATGATTAGTCTCTATCAATCTACAATATAATAGTACCCCTCTAGATGACTTTTCCCTAGGATGCTTACAACTATATTTTAGTCTTTTATGCATCCTACCCCTCCCTTAGTATAACCTAGTTAAGATCATATTCCCACTCCCACTTTAGCTAAGTTTCTTCCTATTTTTGATCCTATTGCTAATTCATTCGAGCTTTGTCCAATCTCTACATTATCCCCACCTTCTCATGGTGATGGTTTTCTTCTTTTACCATATCTTGATCCTTTATCCATTAAATGGGTTGATCAACCATATTATGATATTCATAAAGTTATTAGTCATTAGACTTGAGACTATTCATTATACCAATCTTCCTCATCTTTCATTTCCACTCCTCCTATGAGTACACCTAATAAGACCACAAGTATGTATGTTGATTCCATGACACATATAATCATTCATCCACATATTTGCATAAGTTGCATCAATATATAAACACCTTGTATGATCAAGGAATCCAAGAAGGGAGGATAGATCATGTGTTAAAACAAGTAATAAAACTTGAATTAAAATACACTAACATGCATAACACTTTCTTTCCTAGATTATATGTGGAGCATAATGAATAAAACTAATGGAAAACACAACTAAAATGCAAAGAATACTAAACTCCTTACCTTCTTTGAATCTTCCATAAGATTTTTTATGTAGCTTGCTCGACTTGTGCTCAAAGAGGCTTTGGTAATGGATCCTAGCTATTGATCAGACATTGGGTTTTGATAATGGCTTCAAGTCAGATTTTTAGTGGTGGCACACTGTAGAGCTCTTTGAGAGCTTTTTGACACATTTTTTAGAATGTAAATCTGAGTTCGGGAGCTCCTGTTATGGCCATTTGAAGATTGGTCAAAAAATGAGAGTCAAAAGTGACGTGGGACTGTAGAAATATGCCAAGTGGACCAATAGCCATTTGACACGTGGAAAAATAATTAGGCAAAAAAAAATTTGGTTTGGTTTTTTTATCCACATGTTATTTGAAATTTTCAAATGTCTAAACAAGGTGCCAAAGGCCAAACTACCATGTCACCCACCACGTCATTCCACCAATCATGCTAAGACCAAGTCAAAGTGCAGCCCTAAGTTGCCACCTAAGTCTTGGCATTTGAAAAAGGAACTGACTTAACTATTTTAATCATACAAATTTGTATTCTTAGAAAATGTGGGATAAAACAAGAGTCAAATGTGCCCAAGGAGGAGGCTGACGCGCCAAACAAGGAGGAGAAAAATTCAAACTTCATGCAAGGTGCCAAAAGAGGGCCTACGGTTTGAACCCTTGTCCTACCACCCAAAAGGGATAAGCCTTGACCGCTTGTGCTTGTGGAGGTCTAAGTTCTATTAAAGGCATGAAATTCTACTTGAAGTTATCAAATTTTGGACTGTGTTTTTTTATTTTAAGAGGCCGAGACTTGTAAAAGCTTTGGGAAAGCTCATGTAATGGATTTTTATCCATTTTCTGGCCATAATACACATTATTAATACTATTTTTATCCAATTTGCATATTAGAGGAGTATATTTTAAGCCCATTTTGGAGATTTTTAGGACTTTTGAAGCAACTTTGCAGGTGTTATGAAGACTCACAGAATTCAAAGGTGCCAGACTCGATTTCAGTCACGGTGAAGGTGAATTTTTGCATTGAGATATCAGCTTATAGGAAATTTGTTTTATTGTTTCCAGGTGTTTGAAGTGCCCTTAATGGAAATGGTCTACTCCTTTGGAGAACCCAGAGATGTAGGCATTAATTGTTGAGCTGAACTCTGTTATCACATTTCGTGTTTTGGTAAATTGTCATTTTGATGCATGATTTTATTTCAGTTTGTTGATTCAATTTTAATTAGTAAACAAACTCATTGACAGTTATAACACAACATTATTAAACACCATTTTAATTGGTAAGTGGAAGTAACAAGTATTTTGACAACTCCATTTTAGCTCAACAATCGAGAACATTTTATGCCAAACATTTTGCAAGTTCTTTTGAGTTTTTTGAGAATTTATTAAATTTGAGAATTTTTAGTATTCGTACTTAAAACTTCACTTTGAATTTATCAATGAGTTTACGAATCAAGTTGGTATCAGAGCAATTAGAAAGCTAGGTTAGCTTCTGATTGTGATTTGATAGTTGCTTTCAGTTATTGGTTTTCAATATCACTTGATTAGATTACAGTGTGCAGTTGTGGAATCAGTGTGTTTGCAGGAAACCATGGGCAAGTTATCACATAAAGCCAATATGGAAGAGCTTGAAAGTATCAATAGCCAGATTTAGGATGAGAATGCATTCCTAAGATGCAAGCTCTATTCCCTTGAAGAGCAAATTGCAAGTTTAAAATCAGAGCTCGAATCCAAGGATGAGCTCTTGATTAGATTGTAATGTGGTGAGTGTGAAAAGGTAAAGCCTTCAACTTTAGATGCAGAGACTATGACTGAGTGCAGTGTAAGTTTTTCACCACAAGAATCTTCATCTTCTTCTACCATTTTAGATTCAGATTCTAGTAATATTATTTTTGGTGATTTTGAAAGATACACTAAGGGCATATGATCTAAATTTTTGTTTAAAATGGGTTATAATGGAGGAGATCTTGGTTGAGATGGCCAAGGAATTACTAACCCAATATAAGTAGAGCATAGATCTCTTCATGCAGGTTTAGGTTACACTAGTGAGTAGGTGTAAATTGGAGAAACTTCCTCCATGGCTAAAGGAAGACAAGCTTCTAATAGCAAAGGATCAAGGCCACTAATAGAGCATTTACGATGTAAGAAGGAAAGTAGAAGAGGTATTGAGATTCCACCTCCTAGTTCCTACACTAGAGTTAGCACTAAATCTTCTGATCCACTTTTTATGTTTAATAAATTTGGATTTAACATTCAGAAGATAATGCAATCATTTCCATGCACTTTTTGTGGGATGCATAACCACAGTGTTGCATTTTTTTGGAAGAGACATGCTATGATTAAGCAGATTGTAGGTGTTAAGAACCATTCTCATCATGGCAAAGCGAGAAGAGGTAAAAGGGAGACCTCACCTAAGAAGGTTGTTTGCACTCATTGCCATATGAGTGGACATCAGATTGGTCATTGTTTTAAACTTCAATCATCTTATCATTCTAGAAATGGTAAAACTAAGATGATTTATCAACCTATTACTAAGGTCAATGAAGTTAAATCAATCCATAATGATGCTAAGGAATCCACTAAGATAATCAATTTCACTAGGAAGAAAGAAATGGTTAAGTAGATTATCACTACATTCTTTTTGCAAAGCATGGTTATGAATTCACCTAAAGAAATTAATAATCTTTGAAAGATGTAGATTAGAGTTGGTGGGAACACTTCAAGACAGGTTTATCATATGAAGTTTTTCAATTCTCACTTTTTGATAACTCTAAGTTTTTGAATCTCCTATTTTATGTTGTGTGAGTTGTCTAGAGGACTTGAACTCATTTGATCAGTTGGAGATAATAGTAGAATGCATGTTTTAGGTTGAGTTAATTCCTTACAACACTTATTTGAATACTATTTTGAATGTATCTATTTTTGGCACATGGATGTATAGATGCATTGTTAAGACCCTATGGGCATGTTTAGATGTTAGGCAACATACACTTTTGGTTGTTTGCAGTTTCTTAGCATATAAGTCCCATACTAGGGCATTGTATTGCAACATGTCCACAACATTTAGTGTATTTTTTTAGCATTATAAACTTGTCTTGCAGTTGCATTGGGAGTTGTTTTAGTTTTTGGCAATTCACCGCTTTACAGGATGTGACATTTGGGTAGGTAGTTTTGGTATGTTGTAATCACTTTGGCAGTTGCAGATTCACTTAATCATGCCTTTGGATTAGGCATTTTCATAGTTTGATTGTGAATCATTTTAATGCAATTATTTATACCTCTTGCTATGATTGGGTTTTGTTTTCATGGATGTAGTAGACCAGTTTGCAATTTCAGGGGATATTGGAATTTTGGAGATCAAAAGCCCTCCATTAGGGAAGTGTGATCAGAAATTAGGTTCTGATAATGGTTTCAAGTTAGAGTTTCAATGGTGGCACACTGTAGATCTCTTTGAGAGATTTTTAAGACATTTTTTAGAATGTAAATTTGAGTTCAGGAGCTCCTGTTATGGCCATTTGAAGATTGGTCAAAAAATGAGAGTCGAAAGTGATGTGGCACTGTAGAAATATGCCAAGTGGGCCAATAGCCATTTGACACGTGGAAAAATAATTAGGTGCACAAAAAATTTGGTTTGGTGTTTTTATCCACATGTTATTTGAAATTTTTTAATGTTTAAACAAGGTGCCAAAGGCCAAACTGCCACATCACCCACCACGTCATCCCACCAATCATGCGAAGACCAAGTCAAAGCACAGCCTAAGTTGGCACCTAAGTTTTGGCATTTGAAAAAGGAACTGACTTAACTATTTTAAGCATACAAAGCCATATTCCTAGCAAATGTTGGATAAAACAAGAGTCAAATGCGCCCAAGGAGGAGGCCGACGAGCCAAACAAGGAGGAGAAAAATTCAAACTTCATGCAAGGTGCCAAAAGAGGGCCGATGGTTTGAACCCTTGACCTACCGCCCAAAAGGGATAAGCCTTGACCACTTGTGTTACAGGTCTAAGTGTTATTAAAGGCATGAAATTCTACTTGAAGTTATCGAATTTTGGACTGTGTTTTTTTATTTTAAGAGGCTGAGACTTGTAAAAGGTTTGGGAAAGCTCGTGTAATAGATTTTTATCCATTTTTTGGCCATAATACATAGTATTAATACTCTTTTTATCCAATCTGCATATTAGAGGAGTATATTCTAAGCCCATTTTGGAGATTTTTAAGACTTTTGAATCAACTTTGTAGGTGTTATGAAGACTCATGGAATTCGAAGGTGCTAGACTTGATTTCAATCATGGTGAAGGTGAATTTTTGCATTGAGATATCAGCTTGCAGGAAAGTTGTTTTATTGTTTCTAGGTGTTTGAAGTGCCCTTAATGGAAATGGTCCACTCCTTTGGAGAACTCAAAGATGTAGGCATCAATTGTTGAACCAAACTTCATTATCATGTTTTGTGTTTTGGTAAATTATCATTTTGATGCATGATTTTGTTTTAATATGTTGATTCAGTTTTAATTAGTAAACGAACTCATTGACAATTATAACACAACGTTATTAAAAACCATTTTAATTGGTAAATGGAAGTAACAAGTCTTTTGAAAACTCCATTCCAAATCAACAATTGAGAATGTTTTATGCCAAAAATTTTGTAAGTTCTTTTGAGTTTTTTGAGAATTTGTTAAGTTTGACAATTTTCAGTATTCATACTTAAAACTTCACTTTGAGTTTATCAGTCTAGTTTACAGATCATCTATCTCCTTCTCTCCTTGGCACCGTGGCTTGTGGCTTGATGTTATATTTGGCTTGTGATTTTGGCATTATAACACTATTTTCTCTCAATATTTTTATAAACTAGCATTATAACTTTATAACTTTACTCTATCCCAAATGAAGATAAAATATTTGTATTTATAGGTTTAGAGACTAACCTCAACTCAAGGTGAGTTCGAGTGTAGTTTAAACATGTAATGGGTTCAAACCAAACCTAAGTGAGTTAATTAACCCCAATAAAGTTAAAAGGTGTCAAAACTTCATTAATAATGATGAATAGGCATAGGTGAGATCTTTTAGGATATTTTCAAAGGATTGACAACTCAGAAAAGGTAATTATGAAAATGCTAGGATATTTATATTTTTGAATTTAATTTTTTAGAATCGCATTAAATACTCATTGATAATTTTTTGGTTTTGCATGTTAATTAATTTTGTTTAGGCTTTTAGCATTTCCAAGATTTGATTTTATGTATGCATTTGCCCCATTTAATAGGTTTATAGACCAAATTGCATGTTGTAATGATGTATGATGATTAGAGATGAATCCATGAGAGGTTTTTATTGATTATGGCAGGATACTCCAAATAGTGATGTCTCAATGGGATTCTAAGCTTTGATGAGTGATTCACAAGTAAATTTAATACATTTAATGATTCTTAGGATTAATGTGTAATGGTTGGTAAGAATCAATCTAAAGTCCACTACAAAGTCATTGGTGGCCAGTTTTAGGTGTCTATAATTTGACCCTATTTGGGAAGATGGTGTAAGCTATAAGTATAATAACATCTTATCAAATAATGAAAAGGTCTTGTATACCTATAAATTTAATGGAAATAGATGAATTATAGTTTGTCCTCAAGGGAGTGATTGGCAAAGGGGTCGACAATTAGTCCCTCAAAAGGATGAAATGATTGGACCAAACAAATGAAATGGGGTGGAAGGGATTGGTTTGCTCATAGGAAATTATAATTAGTGGATTATAGAGCTTCCTTAATTAGGATATATAAACAACATGTTTACCCACATACAGATATAATCATTGGCATAGGTAGGATAAAAAGGTAATGATTTTCCCAAAGGTGGTTATAATCATCAAAAAAGGATTAGGGTAACAAGAGATTGATTTACCTAAAAGTGGTTATAATCAGTAAAGGGAAAAATAATGATTTTCCCATAGGTGTTTATAATCATTGGGAGGATAAAAACATGCCCTAGTTGGGTATAAAAAAGATAATGATTTGCCTAAAGGTGGTTATAAGCATTATCACTATGAAAATGTGCCCTAGTTGGGTAGAAGAAAGTTAATGATTTGACCAAAGGTCAGTATAATCATTAACCTTCAAATGGATGGAAACATAATGATTTGCCAAAAATTATTTAGAATCATTGTTAATGCAAGTGGGATGGTATACAATTATTTTCCCATAGGTGGTTATAATCATTATATCTCGATTATGGAAAACATGATATGGAATATGATGGAAAATTAGAATAGAGGAGAAAGATGAATTAGGTAACCTAATAGTAGGGAGATGCTCATTTTAACTAGTAAAGAGGAAAATTATTTCATTGTTTAATTACGTTATTTTTTCTCTGATTTGAATGAGATAAGGAATGTTGGTAGTATCAAGCACTATAATTTCTACATTACCAATGAGACTCCTTAAGCTGATTTTTGATATAGCATGTGATGGTAGGAATCATAATAAAACACCATGAAAATTTGGCCAAAATATTTATAAGGACTAACATGCAATACAATACCCAATTAAAAATAATGCATCAATGATAAATACCATGATGACAATGGTGATGCATTAATATGGATGGATTCAATAATAATGCACATGAAATTACCTAATGAATGCACATAGACTAAATCAAGACACAAAAAGAAATAAAATAAAAAAGCAAACAAACAAATAAATAAAACACTAAGAAAACAAAACAAAAGAAAGAGAAATAACAAATAAACAATGGTTAATCATAATGTTAGTAAAAGCAACACGACACAAACAAGATGATGAAAATTTCCCTTAGAAGATAAGAGATAATGTAACAAAAAAAACATATGGGAATAGAAGAAAAGGAATGGGCTAGTAAAGATGTCTCCAAATGCACTAGGTAAGTAGGCACTACCTATATAGTTTCATGGGTATAGGATCCAACAAAAAATTTAGGCCAAATGTATGTGATAGAAGAAAATGATGAGAAAGAAAACATGATGGATGTGATATAATAATGTGGGAATGAACTCACAAAATGGTGAGAAAATTTGATAAAAGGCCAAAAAATATGGGGAAACTAAATGATAGATGGTTTCTTATGAATTAGTGAGGGTTCCTAGAATCTTTAAGGCAAAGAAGTGGTCAATGTTTTTCTATTTTTTAAATTAATTTTACAAATGTTTTTAAAAAATTTAGATTATCTCAACTTAATGGAGAATGATGAGATACTAAATGGTCTAAGATTGTAAAATGGTAAGAGCGTATCTTAGGTTACTCACAAAATGATGAGATCATGGCTTAGGTTGCTTTCAAAATAGTGAAAGTGTGGCTTAGGTTGCTTACAAAATGGCAAGATCATGGCTTACATTTCTCACAAAATGGTGAGAGCATGGAACAGGGGACTAGGTTGACCTCAATGTAAATCATTTACTACCTACATATTCCATATATGGGACCTCAAGTCACTGTAGTTCCATCTTATAGTGGAGGAATCTAACTAGTGTAGTATCCAATTTAAACAAAATAGGCAAAGGTGGCAAATGACATAATATAATATAAATATGCTAAGGTGGTACATCAAAGCATGATAAATGAGTGTTGTATACACATAATATTTTCACACTTTTATCAATTACTGATGCTTTACATCTTTTAGGAACCTATCACGACTCAATCTCTCTGAGTGAATGCCTTAAGGGGTGCATCAAGAAAGGGGTGGCCAGACCTTTGGTGATTCATTGGATTATTGTCCTTTATTACCATATTATTCCCTATCCATTCATCTCCTAAAAACTCTCCCTAAGATATCTCTCCTTCCTTTCACATTCTTATAGTATTTTACTCTTTCTATCCTTATTTCCTTTGCTTATTACCCTTTTTACTTTTTCAGTAAGCTAGGTTGACCTAGTACAGTTTGGGGTTACTTTAGCTCGTTAGGCCTAGTTTCCATCTAGTGAACCTAGCACAAACTTTAGGCATTAGCCTAATAATATGCTAGGTAGACCCGATCGACCTAGTATAGTAAACATGTTTGAGTGATTTTTGAGTCAAATCATCCTATATATATATAAGGTCATTTTATTCATTTCCAAATGAATACAATTAGGAGTTATTATTCGCTCATGCTTCTTCATTATCTTCTCTTCCACCATTCTACTTGAGGATTATTATCTTAGGTTTGTTATTTGGATAATCTTAGTCTTGTGGATAGGTCTTGGATGCTTTGGCCTAATAAAGTGATCCTTATGAATTATAACAACCTCTTGTGAAGCCCCATTGGCCATGAGAGAGATTGAGTCATGATGGGTTCACATTCAGGTAAGTATATTCTAACTTTGTTCTCCTCTCTTTTAGTAGATAGAAGTAGTATAAGTATTAGCTCAAATAATATTAATCCTCATATTTCATATATTATGGTGTTACTCATACTTAATTTATTTGAAGTTCCCTGTATATGTATTTGATTGATTTGCATCTAACCCCTTACTTTATGCCACAAGCTTTGGTGAGAACTAGATTAGTTTACTTTTCTTGTCATTAGATTAGTTTAATTTATTGCTATTATCATAAGTGAATATAAAAACCATAGGACTCTTTTTGGGTTATTGTGTGATTTCATTAGACTATAGGCTTTGGGACCCTACCTAGCATGATGTGTTGTGATAGATGATACAAGTAATCCCCTAATCAGGTCTAGCAGATCCTCATATTAGTCATTCTCTCACTTAACAAGTGTGTGCCCCAATTAGAAGTGCAGGGGTGATCTATCTTATCTAATCTAGGATTGATTCATGCACACCATAAAAATTTTATTGCATACATTTTGTTAAACCTGACGTGAATCCTATAACCAGTGTGGGTTAGATTGTCTTCATGTTTCCATATTTATCTCTTTCTTGTTAGTGTTAGCATTCACTTTGACTTCACCTTTATTATATTTTGGTGAACTTGATGTGAATCCTATCCCACTTTTGGTTGCATTGTTTTCACATTTCCATTTTTATTCTCTTTCTTGTTAGTTTTAGCATTCACTTTGGCTTCACATTCATTATATTCTGGTGAACCCAACGTGAATCCTATCCCATTGCTGGTTGGATTATCTTCATGTTTCCATTTTTATTCTCTTTTTTGTTAGTGTTAGAATTCACTTTGGATTCACTTTCATTACATTCTAGTGAACCCAACATGAATTATATTTCACCTCTAGTTGGACTGCCTTCATGTTTCCATTTTTTTCCTTTCTTATTTAGCATTAGCTCCACTTTGGCTTCACCTTCATTACATTTTTGACGTGAATCAAACCCTTGTAGGATTTATTTCACTTATTTTATTACGTTTTATCATCATTTTATCACTTATTTATTCCTTATTTATATTCTCTACTTCATCATGAATCCAATACATTTTATGGTTTGTAAAATGGATGAGTAGAACTAAATATGTAGATAAAACAATTTTCTTGTCTATTATACTAGGCCGACCTAGTCAACCTGGTGCTTTTTCTGACCTTTGTACACTGTGCTAGGTTGACCTGGTTTACCTAGTACTATATTTAAACCTTATATTTTATGTTATGTTAATCGGGTTGACCCTATACTATTTTTTTCTTCTATACTTTATAATTTATATTTTTACTTTCTGTATATATCTGATTTAGTTCTCTATCTGCCCAAATTAGTTATTTATCTATGTCTGTTATTCTTATTGATTATCATTATTTTCCTTTTATCCTCAAGCATCATGTATCTCATTATTTTCTTTTTGGACAACCTAAATCCATTTATAAAATCTATGGGGTTCCTTTTATTTCTTATCCTTTTTCATCTTTTCTTCCTCTTTTTAGCTATTGGGGCGTCTCACAATGCCCATCCATACATTACTTTAGCCTTTAAGGCATCTTGTGATGCCCACCTTCATGTCCTTTCAAAATTTGGGGCATATTATTATGCCCATCCCTACATCCACTTACCCTTTGGGGAATCTTGTGATGCCCATTCTTATTCTCCATTACATGCTACCAAACTAATTCAACTCTAAGAAACCTTTTGAGACATATAAGATTGTCTCTCACATGCTCATCATTGATATAGATGTTAATGTAGGATTATTTCATTTTTATCATGATTTATATCTATGTTTATCTAACACTTTTTACAAATTACTTTAGCATGGGTCTCTCCCTAGTAAGAAGTTTCCTTCCTTTTCAAACCTTTAGTCTTCCCTTTTGGTCTTTTGGTTTCTTGATGTACCATAGTCTTCATCACTTATATTTGCATTCTCCTTTCTCTTGCCAATGTTGTTTTGGCATCTTCTTAGTCTTTTATTTTATGATTTTCTTGGTAAGACCATGGATAAAACCTAGCATTCCTCATAAAATGACCATTCTTTTTATTTCTCATTTCTTCCTTTTCATTCTTGTTCTACTTGACAATGTTATTTTGGCATCCTTTAGGTCTTTCTTTGTGAGTTGATTTATACAAAATCTCCCTCACTTTTTAATTATTGGCACCCCTTAGATTTTCATTTTATGAGTTGGTTGGTAAGACCATGGATATAACTTATCCCTCCTCATAAAATTACCTTTCTTTTCATGTTCTTTATGATCCTTGTTATTTATACATTGGCTTTTACTTCTTTTGCTAGATGAAATCTATAAACAATATATGTTAACATGTTTTCCTTCACTTCTCATAGTTTTATGATAAGGAATCACACCTTTATTATTATTATATTCTTTTTTTCCCCTTATTACATTTTCTTCAATTTGAAAAAATTCAAATTTATTACATGTGTCATTTTCCTCTTGATTTCTCACTTTTTTCACCTCTACATTTGGATAAAACAAGGTCAAAGTCAATATATTAATTTTGTTTCACCTAGATTTATGAGACTCTTAGACCCCATGCTCTTTTGTCCTAAAGTTTTCAAATGAAAATCATCTTTATCACCCACGTTTGGTCTTCCAAATTTGTATGGAGGAGGAATCTAAAAAAAAGAGCCTTCAAAAGAAAGTTAAAATCCAAATCATTTAAACAAAAAGCAATGATATCTAAAAGGCAACATACAAATCTTAAAATTCTAATCACATCAAAATACATTATTATAATCACATCTCCTATCTCCAATCAAAGCTCAAACTCCACAGTCAACTTCACATAGAGCCAAAGTACTTTGCGATATTATAGGCTAGTAGATTGGAATAGGGCATTTCAAAAAAATCTATAGTGATACCTACTTTCTCATGTAAGTACCTAATATTCATAGTATACTAACAGCTTTGTAAGGGGTCCTGAAGAGTGGGTAACACATCATGGGGAGGTAGGTCCATTTTAATTTTCATGCATATATCCTTCATAGGATGATCTATATACTCCACTTATTGACCTAAGACTTGTGTAACTAAGAGAAGTTCTTCAAAGTCCTTAAGGTCAACAATCTTCTTATTTTAACAAACCAAATTTGAGTTTCTTGACTTTGATAAAGAGTTCCTCTACCTTGGTTTTTCCTTCATTCTCCTCTCTGCCCCATTTCATTTCCCCACTTGATAGATAAATTATGATTCCAAATTTTTTTCCCTCTTCTTTAAATTCCTTTTTCTTCATTTATTAAAATCATGCTAACACTAATTTATTTCATTTTTATCTATCTTTAGATGCAAAACAACATGTTTAAGAAACTATGGATCATTTTCATCATGTTCTATATATTTACTAAACCTACTTTTCTTTATTTTTCCTATTTATCTTGATTTTGTTGTTCTATTATTATGGACACCTATGTTCACACCCTTTTTCCATTGTTGTGTGAGATGTGGATTGTTACTTCTCACCCAACCATGTTGTTTTCCCTTTTATGCATCCCCTTTTTCCCTTGATGATTGAGATGTGGATTTTTATTGCTCACTCATCAATGTTTTTTTACCATTTTTTATTTTTGAATCTTCCTTTGACCATCTTGTTTGACATGTATCCTTGATTTGATTTGGTGATTTTGCCTTTTCTTACTTGAGGTTTAACTATTTGAGTTTTTTCACCTTTAGTAGCCTTGACTTTTCATTTACCTGATTTAATCTTGTTTGACTTGGTCATTTGGTCTAACATAGCACTTGTCACCCAGATTGCCAAATTCCTAAGTACGTCCTATCCACATAGCATCAGCTATCTTGGATTTTCTTATGTTTTTTTAATTTTTGCTCCTTAGTTTTGTATTTATAGGTTTATTCAAAGTAATCTCTACACCCTATAAAATCAAAACTAAAACATAGTTGACAAACATCTTGTAATAAAGGTAAGTCAAAGTATGCATCATTTACTTTTTAGTTATTTACTTTTTAGTTAGTTTTCTTTTATGTCATTTACTCTTAATTATTTTATGATTTTTAAAATACTATAATTTTTTTAGCATCAGTGTTGTGTGTGTCCTTATTTTCTTTCTCAAAGCACCATTCCCTATTACACCTTAGTGACATGTGATGAGCTTTGAGTGGGGCATATGTATACACATAATATTTTCACACTTTTATCAATTACTAATGATTTAAATCTTGCAATAACCCATCATGATTCAATCTCTTTGAGTGCATGCCTTAATAGGTGTACCAAGAAAGGGGTGGGTAGAACTTTGGTGCTTTGAAAGATTATTTTCCATTATTACCATATTATTCCCTATCCATTTAGCTCCTAAAGCCTTTACCTAAGTTATCTCTCCTTCCTTGCACATTCCTCAAGTATTTTTGTCTTTATATCCTTCTTTCCCTTGCTTAGTACCTTTTTTACCTATTTATTAAGCTAGGTCAATGTTAGGTTGTGGAGCTAAAAGCTTCACTGATGCAGACATAAAGGAGGTTGCTGAGAGGTTGCTGAGTTGCAGAGCAACTGACATCGGTCTGATCAGCCGACGTCGGTCATATACAGTGAGAAGAGCAACTGACATCGGTCATGGATCGGCTGACGTCGGTCACCTCCAGGCAGACAGGGACTGACGTCAGTCGCCTATGTGGTTTCAGAACTGTCAGTTGCATGAACAATTAGTTAACGAACCAGTTGTTTGCATGTCAAAGGCCAATTATAAACTTGAAGCTGCAGATCTAATTATTGTAATTAGATGTCTAATTATTGTTTACATGAGATCTATATAATAGAATCATGGGCTGTATTGTAATGTGTGCTAGTTGAGTTGAGCAAATTTAGCTCCTTCTGTGTGTGAAGAGAACAAGGGTGTTCCTCCTAGTTCCATAGGGGTGCCGAGTGTGTATGATCAGGTTGGTTTGTAGGTGTGTTAAATCAGGGAGAAGATCCATCGGGGTACTAGTTTGGAGAATCATAAGGACTTGGTGAGACAAGGACAAGGGTTCTTCAAGGTGTAGAGAGATCTACATGGTATGTGTGTGTGCAAGGTCAAATGAGATCTACAGGTGGCAGCAGGATCAAAGGTGATAGCAACACATCAGAGAGCAAAGAGGAAGGCAAGGTAGTTCCTTCCATAAGTAAGATCATTTGAGTTGCAGGTTGTTGAAAGTTCATGGGAGATCTACTTGGAGTACGTTGAGTACTTGGAGTGTGTGGAGCACTTGTGGAGTGCGTGGAGCACTTGTGTACTGGCAGTAGTGGATACTGACTGGTTGGAGGTGAACACCAACTCTGTGTTTGAGTTGTGTGTTGGGACCATAAGAGAGAGTGAGCTCTTGAAGATATTTACTATTTATGCCCTAGAGGTGTGGGAGCCCTCGAGGTGTGTAAGGAAGAAGAACTGTGGCAATCTTCTTCGTTGTATTTCCTTCTGGAAGAGTATTAATACAATTGGGTATTGTCTCTCATATTCTGTGTTGTTTCTGAATTCTAGTTACTTGTTACTTCTGGTATAATTCTGCATGTTAGTTGCTTGGTAATCAATGGTGCTTCCTTGGGTTCCTAACAGTCAACTTGGTTGACCTAGCATAGTCTAGGGTCATTTTAGCTCTTTAGGCTTAGTTTCAATCTAGTCAACCTAGCACAAACTTTAGGCATTAGCTCAATAATGTGCTCAGTCAACCTAATTGACCTAGCAACGCTACATGTTTGAGTGATTTTTTGTTCAAATACTCATATATATATATATATAAGGTCATTTTGGTCATTTAAAAATGAATGCAATCAAGATTTATTATTCACTTGTGCTTCTTCATAATTTTCTCTTCCACCATTATAATTGAGGAGTCTTATCTTAGGTTTTTTATTTGAAAAATCTTAGCCTTTTGGATAGGTCTTGGATGCTTTGGCCTAACAAAGTAATCCTTATGATCCAAAATAACCTCTTACAAATCCCCATTGGACAAGGGAGAGATTGAGTCATGATGGGTTCATATTTAGGTAAGTATATTCTAAAAATTTTTCCTCTCTTTTAGTATATAGAAGTAGCATAAGTGTTGGATCAAATAATATTACTCCTCATATTCCATGTATTAGGGTGTTACTCATACTTTATTTGAAGTTACCTATACATATATTTGATTACTTTGCATCTAACCCCTTACTTTATTCCATAAACTTTGGTGAGCACTATATTAGTTTACTTTTCTTATTATTAGATTAGTTTACTTTATTTTTTATTATTATAAGTGAATATAGAAACCATAGGACTCTTCTAGGGTTGATGTGTGATTATGTTAGAATGTAGGCTTTGAAACCCTGCCTAGCATGATGTGTTATGATAGATGATACAAGTGATCCCCTAATCGAGACTAGAAGATCCTCATATTGGTCATACTCCTGCTTAACAAGTGTGTGCCCCAATCAGAAGTGTAGGTGTGAACTATCTTATCTAATCTAGGATTGATTCATATGCACTATACAATTCTAATTACGTATAAGTGTTGCCCCAAATTTACCCATAGGTGGTTATAACTAGGAAATAATGACATAAGTTAATGATATTAATTTTCCCATAGGTGGTTATAAATAGTAGCAAGATAGTGGGACATTGATTTACCCAAAGGTAGTTATACTCAGATGCACTTGGCATAGAATGGAATAAGAAATGAAGGATGTAATTTCCAAACCTTCTATCATACTTCTCTAAAATATGGACTCTATCTGGAACACTTGAAACAAATATTAAAACTTAATCTAAATCATCATGATAAAAGTGTTTGTGGAACCAGTGGAATGAAACTAAGGTCAAACATGATTGAGTAAGTAGGGTGAGAATAATTAAGTTAATAAAAAAAGTATGGTAGAATGGAATGATGAAAGGACAAAGTGATATAATGATATGGTACAAATAAGAAAGTTGATATATTATGGTACAATTGAAATTATCCTTATAGACAATACACCAGGGCTCTCAAGAGAAGTAATGCTTAAGGTGTATAATGTTCTTCATCTCATAAAGTTCATCCCCATCTGATGTGGTGAGCCTGTATGCTCCAGTACCATAGTTTTTTAAAATGATGAAAGGACCTACCAATTGGGTTTTAAATTGCCTTTATGTTTCTCCTTAGTCGTGGTATTCTTTTAGTTATTTTTATGGATAATATAACTAAGTTCAAATTCTTTATGTTTCATGTACTGATTATAGTATCCATGGAGTCATTTATAATATTCTTACAAAATATTTAAAATGTCTAAGTGTTTTTCATCAAGTATCTCCAGCTCTTACAGACAAGCTACTTGATAGTCTTCATCATCTAGGACATGCTTCAAAGAGATGCACAAAGAAGGTAACTTAGCATCAATGGGAAGAATGGCCTCAATATCATAAACAAATGACTATGGAGTGGCTACTATGGGAGTGTGGTGATTGGTATGGTATACCTAGAGGGAATGGAATATTTTAAGGTGAAAATTATAGTCATCATCATTGACATTATTTTAAAGGATATTGCTAATGGTTTTATTAGATGCTTCTACCTAGCCATTACCTTGTGGGTAATATGCCATGGAAATTTTTTATTTAGTATTATACTAAGCACATAACAATTAGACATCCTTATTTTTTAATGATCTTCCATTATCAGATATAATTTTAGATGGACTACCATAGCTTCAAATGAGATGGTTATAGATGAATGGTAAAATTTTCTTTCTAGTCATGTGAGGGGTATATCTTCAACTCAGTGAAATATTTGGTGGTGATAAGGATATGTTCATGGTCATTAGTTGAGGTGGGGTTTATTTTACCAATGATATCAAGGCCTCGTGCAGCAAATGGCTATGGTGTAAGCATTGTTTTAAAAGTCTTAGCTAGGACATGTATTAGATTGGCATGTCATTGACATGTATCACATCATTTTACATATGTAACTACATTTGCATCCATCTTTATCCAATAGTACCTAGTATTCAAGAGATTTTTGGATAGGATGGACATGTTGAAGTAGGCTCCACATAATCCTTCATTAACTTATTGTAATGCTAATGTAGACTATATAAAAGTTAAATAATAAATCAAAGTTCCATCAAAATTATAGTAGTATAGGGTTGGTCTAAGTAAGGTATAACATATAGCATAGTGGCTAAAGACTTTGGACTATTTAAGAGAAAGGTTTGATAGCATAATTTGATCATGGATCTAGGAATATGGGTTTGAATACTATTGATGGTGTAAAATTGTGCTAGATCTTAACCAATTTAGGACCTTCCTCAACTGCCACTTGGCACCTTCCACTACATCCTACTACTTGCCTTTCAAAAACCTTTGTTGAGAAATAGAATGAACATGGGTGCTGGTACGAGACGCAGATGCCGACACATGGTGACTTCTACTTAGCTACTACTAGATACATGGCATGATCCACAGTTCTCTATAAAGTTACAAAAAGAGTCTCGAATGATGCCAATTGGTCGGCCCCTATGTTTTGGAAAGTGACACTTGGCAGCTTCCATTTGAACCAAACATTTTAGGTGAAATGAAGCAAAAGAAACAAAAGAGTAAGAAGGGGACCCACACTTAGATAGTGACATTTAGTAGCCTTTGATGCTCTTCAACACTTAGATATAAAATGAATCCATGCTCTACCCCAACTCTGCCACTATGACTAAGGTATACGGGAACCAAAATTGCAGTGCTCGACTAAAAATTTGAATGCAACATAGAGTAAAAATTTACTCTATAGTTACTGGTGACCCTTAGGACTTTTGAGCCTGCTCAAAAAGAAAACTCCACCTCTTACTAGATTAAAATTGTGAAAATTATAGCTTCAAAAGAGCCATCGACATACATTTAAAACACTTATTTAAAAGAAAAGTAGGAAAACAATGAAAAAACAATGCGAGAAAAGGAAATTATTTAACTATAATACATGAGAGACCCAAGTCAATTGAAATGTTTTAAATAGATTTCGTTTACAGGAATCTCTTCAAGTTCTCCTTCCATCAACTCTAGCTCAAAATAATTCTCTTTCTTGCATGCATGAATTCTATACAGACTAGTCCATAGTGCTTCAAATTTGGTATGCTGACCTAGCTTGGCGGCCCTTTCATCCCATTTCAAAACAATTAAGCCCACCTCAAAATTAGGATTTGAAGTCCTTTTATCAAAATAGTTCTTAACCATTTCCTGATGCTTGATAAATAAATCATGGGCTATATCCCTCTTTTCCTAAACTTCCAAAAGTTCTGAGTCTGACCTGCATGGGGCCATTTTCTTCAATCTCAATTTGTTTGATCAGCTTAAGAGTAGGGATTTCCAAGCTTAGGGGAATTACGGCAGACTTTTCATATACCAATTCATATGGAGACATTTTGATCACCTACTTGGGCATGATTCTATCAGCCCATAGTGCTAGATTAAGCACTTCATGCCAATCTTTGTGATGATCAACCCCTATCCTTTTGATGAGTCTTATTAGGTTCTTGTTGGTTGATTTTGCCAGACCATTACCTTGAGGGTAATAATTAGATGAAGTTTTCAGATATATTCCATGTCTTAAGGCAAAGTCAGATACTTTAGACCCTAAGAATGCTTTAGCATTATCCAAAATGATGGTGTGGGGAGCCCCAAAGTGAGTAGTGATACCTCTTAGAAAATATAGGATCACATTCTGTATTGCTTCTTTAAGTGGGACTGCTTCGGTCCATCTGGTGAAGTAGTCTGTGGCAGTTAATATCCATTTTTGACCCATGCTAGACACTAGATTTATCATTCCAATGAAGTCAAGATCCCATTGAGCGAAAGGTTCATCCACAACTATAAGACAAAGGGGCATGGCTGCATTCCTCCTCATCCCCATATAATACTGGCAAGATTGGCATTTTCTAACAAGCTGATAACAATTTGCAAATAAAGTAGGCCAGAAATACCCTACCTCACATATCTTTATGGTTGTGATCTTTGTATAAAAATGCCCCCCTGATGTTCCATGATGCATTTCATGTAGTATCTTCTTAGCTTCAACCTGTTCTACACATCTTAACAATTTTCCATCAAAATTTCTTTTGAAAAGGACTTGTTCAATTAAAACAAAATGAACTCCTTGTATCCTATAATATCTCCTCTTATTTTGAGGGAGTTCTCTTAGATAAATCCCATTTTTCATAAATTGGATCCTGCTCATGACCTAGGATTCCTGATCAACCTCTTATAGTTTTAGCACTGTCTTCATCTCTCCTTCTGGATCTGCTTCCTCAAGTAACATCTTTTCAAGCTCTTGGGTTTTATATTGGCATAGCCCCCTGCCTCTGACCAGCTTGGTGGGTCTAACCTATATGTCATATTCAAGGATCTTAGTGATCTAATTGGCTCTTTTATCAGTAATATCCCCCTCCATGATGTATTCCCTGACACTTGGGTGAGCTACAAGTATCAAAATTTTGTTCCCTAATATCAGATGCCTAAATTTCTTGAGGGCTTTAACCATGGCATAGGGTTGTCTTTCCAAAAAATTGTACCTAGTCTCATAATCTCTGAGAGTTCTTGATAAAAAGGCTATTGGGTGCTCTCCCTCTAGCATGTCGTTATTTCGAGTCAAGACAGCAACAATACTTGATTCTCCTCCATAGACATACATTACAAAGGGCTTGAGAAAATCTAGATTTTTGAGCACTGGGGCCGCTGAGATAGCCTTCTTGACCCCCTCAAAAGCTTGCCTTCCTTTTGTAGTCCACTTGAAGACTAGGTCCTTTTTTAGCAAGAGTGTCATTGGTCTAACCAAGCCTGCAAAATCATATATGAATTTACTGACAAAATTGATCTTTCCTAAAAAGGACTGGACTGCCTTTTTATTCACCGAAAGAGGTAGGTCCATTATAGCTGTGATTCTCTCAGGATCTATAGAAACCCCTTCCTTAGATACTATGTACCCCAACAGTTTGCCCTGAGGTATAGCAAAAATACACTTCTTGGGATTCAATGATATCCCAAAATCTTGACATTTCTTGAAGATAAACTCTAAATGATCAAAATGATCATCAACATTTTTTGAGAAAATAGTGAGGTCATCTAGATAGACCAGGATGACCTTATTTATAATCTCACCAAAGGCTATATCCATAGCTCATTGAAAGGTGGCTCTTGCATTTGATAAGTTGAATGGCATCTTCACGTAGGCAAATGTTCCCCATTTGGTAGTGAAAGTAGCTTTTTACTGGTCTTCCTCAGCTAGCCAAATTTGATTATACCCAGAGAAACCATCAAGTAAAGAAAACATTTTTGATCCAGCCACAATTTGTAGAATTTGTTCCATGGAGGGCAAGGGATAGTGGTCTTTCAGAGATGCTCTATTTAGATCTTTGAAATCTACACATAGTCTTACATCTCCATTATTTTTCCTAACTGGGACTAGATTTGATACCCAGGTCAAGTGCTTAATTGGAAAAATTATTTTGGAATCTAAAAGTTTCTACAACTCATCTACCATTAGAGGTTCGATCCTTAGATTTACTAGCCTCTATTTCTATCTGATGGACTTGGATCCTTCAGTCAATTCTATTGTGTGTTGGATAATGTCTTTGTTGTATCCATGAAGGTCTTCATAGCTCCAAGCTATGACTCTGTCATATCTTTGGCACAATTCAATTAGTCTTTCCTTCTCTTCTTGAGTTGTAAAGTTTCCAACTTTTAGAGTCTTCCCGTCACTCACCTCTACCTCAGAATAGTCTAATTTATCTACCTGGAACCTTTTCTTTTCCAAGCTTGCATCCTCTAGGTCAAACAAGTTTTCTAAGGTGATCAATCCCTTAGGGAGCTTATTAGTCCTCAATTGTATAATCTGGTCACCATATGCTTCTTCAATTTTAGTTTGCAACTGATCAGCAAACTCATCTGATTGCTGTAAGAAAGAGATTACCTGAGCATCATTTTCAAACACTTGCCAATTTTCATCATTGTTTAGGATGGTCGGTCTCATATAACTTTTACTGAGTCATTTTTAACCAATAGGCCAGTTGCTGGGTTAAATTGTGAGCCAATCTAGGCCATCCTATCAACCTCAGAGTTTTGACTTCTAGGGATTATCTTGATATTAAAATATTCAAAATCTTCTATCAGATCCCAAATCCTATGCCTGTAAGATCTCATTCTCACATTTTTGGCTACTGCCTTTTCCCTAATTTGTTTTACTACTAATTCTGAATCTCCCCTTACTCTTAGGTTCTTTATCCCCTTTTTCTTGGCCAATAAGAGCCCATGTACTAAAGACTCATATTTTGCATCATTATTAATGCAAGAAAATTGGAATCAGATAGCCCTTAAAATTTTATCACCGTTTGGAGCAGTAAGACAAATTCCTGCTCCAGCCCCATGTTTACTTCTAGCCCCATCAAAATTCAAAGTCCAGGCCTTTGAATCTTGAGCATTAGGTACCTCTTTCCTTAAAACATTTGGGATCACCTGATCCTCATCAAAAATGACATACATGCCCAAACCAGTAGAGTCATAGTTCCCATATGGGCCACTATGCATCATAGCCAACAACTGGTTGTTTTCTTCTTCTTGATCATGCTTAGTCTATTTGCCTAGTTCTTTAACAAAATTTCTTTCTTCTTTATTCATCATGGCATGATCTGCTTCTAATCTTGTTGTTGGTTTGTTGGTGATATGGTCTTTGGATAGTGGTTCAAATAAAATTTTCATCTTTTAACCGTATCTGGTTCTTAAGATGAGGTGGGACCAGTCAAGAGACATATATCCTCCTATTTTTGTTGTGAAGTATCTGGATAAACATAAACCAAAGATAGGAGGTATATCTATAACAACTATATCCTAGTTGACAATTATGTTGAGACATGTGTATAACTGCAAGGGGATTTGTTTGATTCTCCTTATGGTTTGCATAACTCCCTTCACAAGGGGTTCATATTTTATTTTCAAAGCATCAGCTATTTGCTTGGGCATCACAGTTGTACTAGCTCCTGAATCTATCAATGCATTATGAAAGATTTTCTTTCCAACTATCAGAGTTAAATAGAAAGGCTCTAGCTTGGATTTACTTGTGATGCATTGTTCATGAAGGTTGTTGTCATTGGAGGAACCGTATCTTTGAGTTTTTCCTTTCCAGTAGGTCCTTCCTTAGCAACAACACTTTCAGGCACTGCTTACCCTTGCAGAGTTTCTTGCAGTAGCATCTTTTGTTTAGGAATAGCCAAAATATCCCATATCAATACTTGTGCTGGAGTCTTCTTTAATTGGTCTATTACATTGATTGGTCCCAAGGATTGAGTTTTTTGGTAATAGGGATACCTTGTTTTTTCTTGAATCTAGACAGGGATCCCTTGATCTTGTACTGGCTGAGGCATTTCTTGTCTAACAGTAGCATTTATTTGCCCCTAAGGTGGAGGATTATTCTTGACTTGACCAATTATAATCTCAGGTTGTTCCACCATCCTCCTCTTTGATCTAGTGTAATAACCAGATTGCACCACTGGTCTCTGGGAGGTAGATGTTTCATTCAAGAAAACTGCTTCTTCATCCTCAACCCATGAGAACAAAGCATGTTCAAGGGCTATTTATTCCTCTTGTTGCAAGGACATTCCTTACACTCGAGCCACTAGAACTAAATTTTGCATGTTGGGAGACTAGTAGGCTTGATTGTTACTGGTACTAGCAAACTGGCCATCCATTCTTCTCTGCTCAGCCACCCTTTGTTGTAGATTACCCCTAGGACAATCTCTAGGTGTGTGAGCATCGTTGCAAGGGAAACACCAAGCATTAGTATCATCCACATAATTATTATGTCTTAGAACCATCTCCATATTTGAGTTGGGAGGAATGGTCTGCGAGGGTGTGGGAACTGCAACTAATTGATTTGTTGGTTGATGGTTGGTTTGTCTTGGAGGGCCTTAATATTGGTTTGGTTGGGATGAAAACCTATTTCCTTGATAACCTTGATAAGGGGGCTTGGGGAAAGTATTCTACTACCTCTTTATATTAATCAGCTCATTAGAGAATGTCCTTAGCATACTCTTGATATCATCCATCTCAGATGACTGCACAGGGACTGATTTGCTTCGTAGATGATTGAGGGTAAGTATACATAGACACAGGCAAGCTTACAGCTTTAGGAACTTCTTGAGGTATGGGCAAGGAAATTTATGGGAACATAGGCATGGGAGGCCTTGGGGGTAACTTTCCAGCATCAATCAAATGATTTTTAACTCTAACTACAAGGTCATAAGCTACTGGCAAAGTGTGTCCTCCCAATGACTGAATCATAATGGATATGTTTGAATTCAAAGCTTTGAGATAAAACACTATGGCCATAAAAGGTGGTGGTTTAGCTGCAATAGGGATTTTATCCCAAGTTTTCTAGAATCTAGTATTGAAATCAATCATGTCCTCCTGTAATCCCCTTTGAATGGTGATCAACTACTATAATAAAGAGGACTTATTGCCTTTCTCTACAAATCTTTTGAAGAACTGATCTTCGAGCTGGTCCCATGTGGATATGGTATTTGGGGTCAAATACCGATACCATTATAAGGCCTTCCCTTTGAATAAGGCTGCTAACAACCTTAGGGCCACATTTTGCTCTGTGACACCATGTATGGCACAGACATCTGATACATCTTGAAGATGTTCCACAGGTGTTTTTGAGTCTTGCCCACTGAACTTGGGTAGGGCTTTTAGATCATTTACTGGGATAAGATCCCAAACAACTGGTGGTGTTGGGAGGATTAACAGACTACCAATGTTCTAACTTGCATAATTCCTTGGCGGTATAGGGGCTCCCATGTTTGGTACTAGTACAAACTGGTTAACTCTTCTTCTTGGACTAATTTCCAGAGGTGGTAAAAGAATACCTAGATTTGTATCAGATTGTGATTTGGTGACTGGTCCACAGCTCCAACTCTTTGTAGCTCTCTGGTTCATGCGGTCTTGAAAGAAACTTCAAGACTGGTCCCACAGAGCGTGCCAAAAATTGTTGATGGCATAAAATTGCACTAGATCTTAACCAATCAACAATGGTAAGTTTCAAGCTATGGGATGATGTGGCTTGAAACAACCTCTAGATTTTAGAGAAGCTAGTCTCTTCTTTGAATTGGGTGTTGGGGAAAAGGGATAGGAGATTAAACAAAAATGCAAATGCAGGAACTAAAACCTAACTATGGTGATGCGCCTGAGTGTAATCCTAAACCTAACCTGAACATAGTGAGACTATTATAGGATTCAATTACATTTAAGAGCAAATAAGTTCATGATCAATGTAAAAGATTGAAATAATAGAAAGAAAGGCTCACAATAGGGAGGTCTTTCATTGAGATACAAGGAATGTCAACAAAGGCATAGTGTTCAATCTTCTTAACAAAATCTTTCAATCACATAAGAGGTGCAAAAGTCACGTACATTTATCTAAACAGTCTGACTCAAGAAAATGAGACAAAAGCAAATGACATTCCTAATCACAACTCCAGAGCATCTATAGTATAGACTACTTTGCAAATGACATAGATAACACCAACCAAGGCATGGAGCTCAAATTTCCTTAATTCATTCAGCCACATAAAGGGCACAGAAACATGCACGATTATATCAACTTTACAACTCAAGAGAATTGAGACAAGATCAAATGATATTACTGGTCAAAAACTTTAGAAAATCTGAACTATGAGAAATCCCCCCTTTTCTATTTTACAATCCTTCTTCTTATAGCCTTAGATGTTTCCTTCCATCACTCCCCTTCTCACGTAATTCTCCTCCGTCCTTCACTCACAGGGGATAAATAGATGGTGCCTTCAATGCTTTGGGGGCTCCAAAAATCTACTCGAGGAATTGTTCCATCTACTTGAATTAACTCCAGCCAATTTTCCCTCTATTTCACTTTGTACAACAGATACACGAAACACTCTGTTATGTTGAAATAGGAGAGGACACTTAGTTAATTTCTTGAAAATCCTCTTATTACTTAGAAGGCACTAGAAAATGACACTTGGAATTTTTTGCTTCTCTATATTCTTCTCAGGAATGCTTTGCGTAGAGTAAAAATTTACTCTACAAATACCGAGTAGATTTGGGACTTTGACACTTGTCACAATCCACTTCTTTGATACTTAGCAGTTTTTAACAAAATAAAACTCACCGCATTCTTTACCCAAGCAACTTTTCAGGAGGGGATAGATGTACGTGGCAGTCTTTGCATGTTGACACTTGATGTTTCCACAGTGTTTTAAAATAACATTCAGGACCCACCACAATCTTTATTCATCAATGAAGCTCGAAGATGGTCTCTCAAAAGTTGACACTTGGTGACCTCCACTATTTCTAGGGAGATACATGGCATCTTCTACTTCTCCTACTAGGGGTATGTGGTGTCTTCCACTTTTTTTAGGGATGGAGTAAGAGGGGGCTCAGAGGGTGACACTTGGCAAGATCTGCCACTTTATGGTGCTTAAACAAAATAAGACGACACCTTTCTATATTGAACCAAAGTATTAAACCAAGGTGTTGAACCAAAGTCTCTCGAATGCCAACACGTGGTGACTTTCATTGCTTATTTTTAAAAAATGTAATTCAATACCTTCCTTAACTACCACTTGGCACCTTTCATTGCATCTTGCTATTTAGCCTTTCAAAAACCTTTGCTAAGAAATAGAATGAATGCGGGTGCTGGTACAAGATGCGGATGCCGACACGTGGTGACTTTTGCTTAGCTGCTATTGGATACGTGGCACAATCCATGATTCTCTAGAAAGTTACAAAAAGAGTCCTAAACGATGCCAGTTGGCCAACCCCTATGTTTTAGAAAGTGACACTTGGTAGCTTCCATTCGAACCAAACATTTTAGGTGAAATGAAAAGAAAGAAAGAAAAGAGTAAGAAGGGGACCCACGCTCAAATAGTGACATTTGGCAGCCTTCGCTGCTCTTCGACACTTAGAAAATGAGTTCGTGCTCTGCCCCAACTTTGCCGCTATGACTAAGGTATACGGGAACCAAAACTACAGTGCTCGACTAAAAATTTGAATGCAATGTAGAGTAAAAATTTACTCTACAAATACCAAGTAGATTTGGGACTGATAATATAATAAATCATTGTGACATTTGAAGGTTCATGAGCTGGTGCTAGCATATTTTCAATGAGGAACTGGTATTCTTTAGATGTATCTATTTGTTGAATCAATGGCATAATGGTTGATATGGCATCTAATATTCTATTACTGGACCTTGGTATATTTTCAAACTGGATGTCAACAATCTGCTATTTGAGAATGTTGACCATGGCTTTCTATGGAACTAGCTTATTATCCTTGGTTTGAAAATGATTTGTACCCTAATTGATGATTAACTAATAATCACCATAAATATTGATATGTTGTATATTCCATTATACTACCTATTTAATCCCTTAAAAATGTGATTCATATTTATCCATGTTGTTGGTATAAATAAAGATGATCCTAAATGACTTAGGGATTAGATCACCTTATGGTGTTATGAATAAAAGGCCTACCCCTAATCCATGTGTTGTGAATGATCCATAAAAATATAACTTCCAGTGTTTTTCCTCAAGAGGTGTTTGTCATAATGGATTCATTTAGGAATTAGAATGTTAGTGGATATGTATCTATAAGGGGTGCTTTAACAAGTTGATCTGGAAGAATCTATCCCTTAATGGATTTTTGATTGAATAATCTATCTCAAACTCACTGAGAATAATGATCCATTTGGTCATATGGCCTTGTAAATATTTTTTAGATAGTATATACTTGATCATATCTACTTTTTAAATGACCATGGTCTTATTGTTTAACATGTAATATCATAGTTTCTAAGTTGTGAAGACCATATATAATAGGATTTTTCAATGGGCTTATAATTATGATCATATGCGACCAATGTATGGCTTAGATAGTACATGATATGCTCTTTTTCATTATCATCATGTTGATTTATAAGTGCCCCCAGGGCTTTATCAGTAGCTAAAAAATATAAGAGGAATGGCTTTCCTGGCATTAGAGGCAACAAAATAGACATATTTTCTAGATAGTCCTTCAAGCACTGAAAATATTTCTAGCATTCATCATCCCAATGAAATTATACCCCTTTTTTTAGTAGATGTGTATAAGTATGCTAGTTTTTGGCCAATTAAGATTTGAAGTGTTTGATAGATTGTATTTTTCCCTACAAACTATGGAGCTACTTCAAGTTGGTCGATGGTGGCTTTTGATTTATGGCTTGTACTTTGGATGGATTGAATCCAATGCCCCTGTGAGACATAATGAAGATAATAAATTTACTTGATGTTACTCCAAAATCACATTTATTAGTGTTGATCCTAACTTTGTACTTGTATAGTCACTCAAATATCCTTCGTAGTGCTATTGGATGATCAACCTTGATATTTGAGTTACCTAGTATGTCATCAATGTAGTCTTCAAAAAATCATGCATCATATCATGAAATATGATAGTCATAGATTTTTGGAAGGTGGACCTTCTATTTTTTAGACCAAATGGCATAACTTGATAATAGAATTTTCCCCATAGAGTGGTGAATGTTGTTTTGAGTTACTCTTATGCTATTATTCAGATATGATTATACCTTAAGAATTTATCCATTAGTGAAAGCATTTCATAACCCACAGTGGAGTTGACTATCATGTCAATGTTTGGTAAAGGAAATTCATCCTTAGGGTAGGCCTTATTTATGTCCCTAAAATTACTACATATCCTAATTCCTTATAGGTTTTTACTAACTAGCACAACATTCAATATCCACTATGAGAAGTTGATTGACCTAATACATCTCACTTCTAAGAAATTTTCCAAATCTTTAATTACTAATATAATACTGTCAGGATGCATCTTGCACATTTTTTATTTCTTAGGCTTAACATCAAGATGCACCACAAGGTGGTGGACAACCATGGTGGGGTTCAAAGTTGGCATGTTAGAGTAGGCCCATGTAAATATATCAACAAATTCCATCAGAAGGGTTGTAAAGACTTCACATTCCACCCTAGTGAGGGACATGCTTAATTTAATCCATTTTAGGTCATCTAGAGTCTTGATGTTTACCTCTATAGTATATTTTTCTAGAAGGGTCAAACCATCTTCTAGAATAGTTGGCAAAGATTTGAACTAGTCTATAATAGTAGATTCCTCCATCAGGATTGGTTCCTCAATGTCTCCTAAGCATGATGAATTAAAATCCCTCAATGGGATGGATGGCCATATAACAAACATTATTGGGAAATCTTAGATGATGTGATCAAAATATTATTGTTCTTCAAGATTGAACTTGGACCCATAGATAAGTTCATCACTAGTGGTATCCTGAGCTATGTTTGAGGAAGATTGAACACCCCCATCTAATGGTGCCTAAAATAGGTTTTCACCACTAGACTGGCCTTTCTCTTTATTATTTCCCTGGTCCAAAAATGCCTCAAAGAGGTTTTCACTTTGGGACCTCAATGTTTTATTTATTTATTTTTAGCTAAGGGTATTCAACCACTCTCCAAAATAGGCTATAGGATTTAATTTGATTGAGAACCCTTGTTTATGGTCTCTTAATAGAATATTATCCTTAAGGCTTAGAAAATCATAGAAGGTTTCATCATTTTGGAAACCATCAACTGGCAAATTTGATTCTTGTTGGTCCTAGTCTATTAGTTGGGGATAATATAATGGGAGTGGGTTATGGAAAATAATTAGTTAAAGGGTATAAATAACATTAGTGTCAAACAAATTAGTATTGACTAAGTCATTGAAATGGAAATGATCAGACTCTACTTCACTATCAGCATCATCATCATCATCATCATCATCACTAGTCATTGGAAATGAAACTTTAATAAGATACATGGGGTCATCTCCATGAAGTTTAAATCTAAGACCATATGTTACTTTGTACCAAGTGGCATAAATTATCTCAAGTGGACCTTGTTGACTCATACTGAGGCCTCCTCCTTCATAGGCATGTTACTCCATAATTTTTTTTGAAATTGGATACTTGGGATTGATATAACAATCAACCAATTTATCATTATATAACCATGATTCATCACTTCCATATGGGTCTTACTCTTGGCCAAAGGCTAGTAAAAAGTTGATAGGTGATGAACTATGCAGTTTGGATTTTTCCTTTATTTGCCATTTCATGAGTGGTTTGGATTTTTTTCTTCCAAAGGACTTGGGGTTATATGAAATCTTGGTAATGTGGAATGTAGAATGGGTTAAGTATTCTCTTGGGCCATTAGCTAAGGTGGCATAATGATTAGATATTTTAGGAGGTGACGTGTGGAAGTGAATCAAGGGTATTAGGGTCAATGCAATTAGCCTCTAGGGATAAATAAGTATTTCTTTCCCCTTATCCTTATTTGTAACCAGATTCAAGACAAAATGGTAGTTATATCTTTGGTATTCATCCTCTAATGTATGGATATTAATCTCCACATATGGTGACCTTCATACTTGAATGGGGGAATTTGATACACTGGTGCACTGTCAAAGGGATTATATGAATATCATGTATCCAAGGTCTTCCCAAGATCATATTATATGATAATTTGATTTCTAACACATGACATAAGGTATCATTGGTCAAAGGCCCAATGATAACTAGAAAGTTGATGGTTCCTTATTATTCTCATTATTCATTTTCATAATCCTTGATGGTGATCATCTCTAGCTACAAATTGGTCATCATGTACCTGAGAAGATTGATGAGCTTTAGAGACATGATATTTAGACATAATCCATTGTCTATGAGGACACATTTCACTTTGTGCTACATTATGACCACTTCTATATACAATGTATTATTATGCAAAGGGCCTAGGGATGACATATCACTTTGGTCAAAGTTTAATTATTGGCCTACAAATAAGTATCCAAATAAAGCTTGGAATTTATCTAGGGATATGTCATTTGGAAATTGGGATTGGCTAAGGAATTCCAACAAGATATTTTTTTAGATTGTAGATGTACACAACAAATCTAAAATGGATATTTGTACAAACTTCTTCTATAGTTGTTTATTAATATCAAACATCTTTTATTGGATAATAGGAAATGGATTTTTCTTATCCAAAATGGTTGGTTAGATGATGGGTGAAGTGGTAGATGGTTATGGTCCTTGTATGGTAATATTTGATCATTGATTTATGATTGCATAATCAAGATTAGATATAGGATCATTATTGCTAATAAATGATGGTGGAAGGGGATCAGATAGGAGAAGTCTTGATTATCAATGCAATGGTGCATGGTTAGAGGCTAACAAAAAGTTATCAATATAAGGTCCAAAAGTGGGAATCCTTGCTTTTTGGTATAATTTTATGTAGTTCCAAGTCAAATAAGGATCATCAACATGGGTTGGTTTATTGGGTATCATTAGTAATGATTTTGTTTGATTAGTACTTTGTCTTGGATTGATGGAGATGGTATTAACATGACCTCATGTAATATGACTTACAACCTTGTTGTAGTCATGTGAAATTGTATGGTAGGTCTATTGGTTGTTGGCATCGTTATGGCCTTGGTTCCATCCATTGATTTGATGTTTTTGGTTCTACTACTGATTTGGTTGGTTTTGTTGGTTCTACCTTGGCTAATGATATTGTTGTTGTTGTTGTCCTAGCTATTGTTGTTGATGTTGATGGTTATTATGTTGTGGAAAGGGGTTATGATTAGATGTGGAAGTTCCATGATCCAATGTACTCTATCCATTTTCCAACATATTTTCAATTAGATGTTAAATTTACATACAATGACACAAGTTATGGTCATTAACCTGATGATACTTGTAGAATTAATTTTTCCTATACTAGTTTGGATAGTTAATATCCTTAGGGTAGTGTTTTAGAATAGGCCAATTAATCAGGTTATCTATAATGAGCTTGTAAAACATGAACACAATGGGTTCTCCAAGGTCACTAAAGATCTGATTATTAAGCGTAGTTCTCTTTGGAGGAGGGGCTTGTAAAGGCATAGACTACTACATTTGTTCTATTGGTATAAGTTTCTCTATTTGTTATATTTATTGAATGGGTTGGTGGTTAGGAGTAATTTTCATATGTAGCATAGTCTAAGCAAACAATGTTTTCATCATTTGGACATGTCATAACTAAATTACTCTATTCCCCACAACATTATTATTATGATTGAACTGATTGAGTTTATCATAGTTATTAGCTTGGTTTTATTGTGATGATTATGCTTAGACTTGGTTTTGATTCTAGGTCTGATTAGTTGAGGGAAGTTTAATTATCCCTTTGTTAATAAGAAATCTTTTGATCAATAAACCTTTGTTAATGATTTCCTCAAAAGTGTGTGCACACTATAACTCTAAATGGTAAGATATCTCACTATGTATATTTTTGGTAAACATAATGACTAGATGTTTGTCTGGTAGACTGTGGGTGAAGTGACTTGTAAGTGTTCTCTATTATTAAAAATTACTTGTAAAATATTTCTTTGACCTTTTATTTGGCTTGTGTCAAATCTACCAATGAAATCACATGTTTAATATTATACGAGAAGGACTGCATGAACTTTTTTGAAAGATCATCGAAATCAAAAATTGAATTCTTTGGTAATTTTAGGAACCATTCCAACACTTGCACTGATAAGCTCCTTGGAAACAATAGTAAAAGGTATATATCATTGTAGGCCACTATTTGTTATAAAACAAAGAATCCCATCAAATGGGCCTTGGGGTCACCTTTCCCCTTGTATTTATCAAACTTTGGTGGTTCGTACCTTGGAGGAAATGGTATCTATAGATACTCCATGTTGAAGGAGTAGGAACACACATCATCTAACTTAAAAATATTAGTTTGTTTCCTATCTTGGATGGTGGCAATTACATCCTTCATTTGTTTTAGTTCTTGGGTGAGGAAGCCAGTGGGAACATTGGCCTAAAGTGGAGGTTGTGTGGTCAAAAGTGGATTGCTTTGACTGGGGTACAATGGAGGCATTTGTTTCAAAATTTTGGTTTGGTTTAGGAATGGACCAAGAATATTCATACATGGATTAGGGTGTGATTGTTAAAATTTTACACATTGTTGTGAGATATTATTATTGGGATTAGGTATATGGGTCTAGATTTGGGGAAATTAAGGCTAAGATGGTGGGATATGGTCATATTGTGCCTGTTGAGGTTGATTAGGGACATGTTTCTAACTATTCAAACCTTATTGATTGAGGGGAACTTGAGATCCAAGGCCCTATTGTTGAAATTGTGGTATGTTTGACATGAAAGGAAATTATTGCCTAATTATTACTTGTAGAACATTAGAATCTCTTGTTTACATAAATCCCTATTGGGAAGTAGATGCATATTAGATATTTGCCATTTATCACTGACCAATACTTATATGTTGTTGATTAGACATCACTTGGTTTTATAGTGGCACGTTGGTCTATGAATGAAGAGGTATGTTCACTACTACCTAGCAAGGTGAAACATGTGTTTCCCCTATTGAGGTGGCAAGATGTTTTACCTCTATTTCATGGGTACATTAGACTATGCCTATTTTTATAGAATGTTACTCATCACTTGTTGGGGTGGAGCAAGATTCATCACATCTTATTGAGGCATGGCACTGGTCATGGTTGGACTACTTAATCATTATTTTTGGGTGTTAAAATAAGTAACTGGTTGAGGATTAAAGGTATTTGGTTGAGGTTTGGAAGTAGAATCCCAATCCCTGAGTTAACAAACCACTCATGGTGTTGACTAAAGGAACATTGTTATGGACTATGTGTTTATGTGTTAACACCACTTTGGTATAAATTGGATGTTGTTTGTGTGTTGTCCACTATGTTTGGCTCATTATTTTACATTGAAGTAAGAGATACTTCATCAATAGTTGGGATATTGAACCTATTTTATATCAAATTGCTTTGCAAAAATAGGTATATACCCTAATTTTCTTGGCCTATCAACTCAATTAAAACTCTTATTGAAGGAGATATATCAATAAGAGGATCACTTGACATGGTTAAATTATTAAATGTATGAACTAGGTTTATGTACATTTGACATGCTATCTGCATCTAATTGAAGTGATCCTCTAACAGGCCCTTTCTTATGAAAAGCATATGAGGGTCCTGATATGACATCAACAAAATGGCATGAGGGTTGATATAAGAGGCCTATTCAATGTTTTGATTGTAAGGCATGTTGTAAGTCCCTCTTACTAGACTTGGAAAGTTTATGGGGAAAGTCTGACATAAACTTATCCCTTACCTCTTTGGCTCTAATTAATACTTTGTCCTTGTTCACAAGTAAGTGATAATAAAAAAATATGGGTTATGTGCTGATGTAATTATAGCATAATAAGGTTATTATTGTACTTATTCTAAAATCGAAGCCATGATATCCAAATATTATGCCATCTATTCTTGGTCCTACTTTAATTATGGAGCCATGTTAACCAAATAATGGTACAAAGGGTCTTGACTCTATTCCCTCAATTAATTATTTTAATGTGCATAAGGATTTGTCTCACAAACTACATCATCTTCATAGGGGTCTTGAACAAAGTCCTCTTACATGACAACATTTCCATATCCTAGATTGTACATGACACCACTACGCATATAGTGAGACATGGTTAAATCAATGGTGAATGTTTTCCAAAAATATGGGATTAAAGTTATACAAACTTTGAAAAAGAGTGTCTAAAAAAGAGGTTCTAACTAGGTCTAACCTAGTTAAAGGGATGGAGTTGTATCTCCAAAATGGTTTATAAATAAAACATGGTATAAAACAATCCAATGAGAAATGTCTAGCATTAAATGTCTCACAAAAATAAGGTAAAGTGGATAAATTAAAAATAAGATACCAAACTCTAGGGACAAAGTGTTTCAAATAGGTCTAAACTAGGAAAAGAAAAGTTTCTAGGTCTTTTGTCCAAATATGGCATCAAAATTTAGGCTCAAACAAAGGCATGTGCTATGAATCTTGTTCAAAAGCTAGACTTAAAATAGAAATATGATTTAATCTAACAAACTTGGAACACTTTGGCATAAACTAGGAACTTGATTTCAGACATAAAATTGATCAAATCGGTATAAGGCACTAAATAAAAGGCACTTGGGGATAAACTATTTTCTCCCAAATAATGATACAAACAAATATTTTTCAAATTTGGTTAATGAATTAACCTAAGTTACACAACCAAAAAGAGAAATATCTATGTCTAAGCCCTAATTAGATAAGTCCTAAATAAAAATCAATCAATGTTTAGATTTGAACTTATCAAAGTTAATTAAAAAATCAACTTAGGAAAACTTAATCTTTTTGAACAAACAAGCTAGACCAATTTGAATAGCATAATTTCACTAAATAAAGACCCTAAAGACATACATGGCTCAAATGTGAAAGTTGGACATAAGACAAGATAAGTTTATGATATAGTTTGAGTAGCATAATGAAGTTATCACTCTCTAAAGATATAAACAATGGTTTGTTTTAAAGATTCCAAGGCATGAACTTGAAATAATTTGGGAAACGTAATGTTACCCATTTCAAACCAAGTGACACACACAACATTTTTGATAAAAAATGTCTAAGGTAAAATCATGGAGTCAAATGGATGGTATAATGCCTCCTCAAACAATTGAGTAGTGTGGACAAATAACTAATTTAAAAATTATAAAAATAAATAAAGTGTTAGACTCGAAGACCAAGCAATAAAGGAAAAATACCAAATACAAATAATTAAATCATCCTATGCCTTCAACCAAATACAACTAAGAAAATCATCCTATACCTTAAACTGATAATGGTGTGGCAAGTGGGGTTAACTAGAATTATATTTTTTGAAAGTCTAAATTGATCCTAAATGTAATTAACACTAGATAAGTGTCATGTCAATTGAATTCATACTAATTAACTTACTATGCAAGGGTATATTACTTTGCATATAGATTCCATCCATGGACTGCTTAGTGGAATCCCCTAGTTAACCAGACCTGACTCAAGCCTTCACTACAAAAGTAGAGGTTAGTCATTTAACCCTTTGGATCTCATAATATGCATACCCTGATTTGTATACCCCACCATGGAGTAGGGTTGAAACATTACCAGGAGATGAAGCCCTAGTCAATACTTCCCTAAAAAACTCATGAAGAAGCTATGAACTCCCCTTTACAATCCAAATTACATGAAACGAAATGACTAAGTGGAAATACTTTAGGGTTGTGTTTAGATCACCCAAACTATATGGGTTTTGGGGAGAGCCTAGAAAAATTTCGTTCCATTCCTTAGACTTGGCATAAATTACAAGTGAAAAGGTGCTTTTGATCACCCAAGTTCTCTATAGGGGATAGGGGGAGAGCATACACTCTTCATTTTGTATGAAAAAACACATAAGTAATAAACACTTTCAATAATTTTAAATATAAATGAGTGTTAATTTATGCACCAATTGAAATATTTGATTAAGTTCTTTACTTGGCCCCGTAGCTTAAATTTGCAAAAAGATTCAAAGAAATTTACACAAAACCACTTTAATAAAAAACACTTATGGTCATTTTAAGCACTAAAACCCAATATTCAAGATTTAACCATTTATTTTAGGTACCAAAATGAAGTGTTAAAAACATTATAAATTATACTTTCCTTTTAAGTACTAAATTCAAATGTTTAATATTTAAAAAATTCATTTTAACACCAAAATTAAGTGTGAATGACTTAGTTAAATTCATTTTAAACATCCAAAATGAAATATTCATAAGTCTAAACTTGAAAATTCACATTTTACTCCCACCTTGGACTTGGAAGGGTTAGAGAGTATCCCCTTACTTTAAATCACTTTTAATTATGAGAAAATAAAATTTCAAAACATAGCTCTTAGGTTTCTATTTTAAAAATAAGAGACTAATATCATTCACCTATGACCAATGCTAGTTAGAAAGTAATAGACATCAATTAATGATAACCAATACCAATTAATAAGGACTGAGATCAATTGCCTATGAACCCAAAGGTAAAACCAACACAAGATAAAAAAAAGGCTAGTTAGTCAATGGCTAGACAAAAACTTCTCAAATCTTATAAAGAGATGATTGATAGGGAATATAAACATCATTGAAATAAAATAATAATAAGTAAGAATTCTAAAAAGATTCAAAATGAAAGTTTTGTAAACCAAGTTCTAACATGTAATGTGATCGATGATGGTCACCTAAAACTGAGCTCAGTTAGGAAAAACTAATGGTGGTTTGGCAGAACTGATGCCAGTTATGTATGACCAATGTCGGTCTTTGTGTAGATCCAAGTTAGCACAAACATAAAAAATATAGAAAAAACAAAGACAAAGCTTTAATTTAATCATTTATTTGAAGATTTATGAGTTTCATCTTGGTCTCCTTGGTATGTGGGGTGATCAATGTCCCATCAATCATGCCATTTATGATCAAGGAATCCATGAATGAAGGTTAGATCATGTGTTAGAACAAGTAAGAAAACCTGAATAAAAACACACTAACATGCATAACACTTACTTGCCTAGATCATTTATGGAGTATAATGAACAAAACCAATGAAAAACATAACTAAAATGTAGATAATACCAAATTCCTTACCTTCTTTGAATACTCCATAAGATTTGGTGTATGGCTTACTTGGCTTGTGCTCAAAGAGTCTTTAGCAATGGAGCTTGGATATCTCCTTCTCTCCTTGACAACATGGTTTGTGGCTTGATGTTATCTTTGGCTTGTCATTTTGGAATTATAAAACTATTTGCTCATGATCTTGCTATAAAACCAACATTGTAACTTGACTCTATCCACTCTCCATGAATGAAGAGGAAGATGCTTTAATTTATAGGTTTAGAAACTAACCGTAACTCAAGGTGAGTTAAAGTGTAGTTTAAACATGAAATGGGTTTAAACCTAACCTAAGTTAGTTAATTAACCCTATTAAAGTTAAAAAGTGTCAAAACCTCATTATTATCAATGAATAGGCATAGGTGAGATATTTTAAGATATTTTCAAAGGCTTGACAACTCATAAAATTTAATTATGAGAATGCTAAGATATTTGCATTTTTGAATTTCCTTTTTTAAAATTGCATTAATCGCTCATGGATAATTCAAATAGGCATTTAATTTGGTTTTGCATGTTAATTACTTTTGTTTAGGATTTTAGCATTTTTAAGATTTGATTTTATGTGTGCATTTTCCTAATTTAATTGGTCTATAGGCCAAATTGCATGCTATAATGTTGTATGATGATTGGAGATGAATCCATGAGAGGTTTTTGTTGATTATGGTAGAATACCCCTGTAGCCTAAATTTTATATTCAACTCCTATTACTATTTTAGTAATAAAAACCTAAAATATAAACACACAAATAAGAGGAGATAAAATAAATAATCATATCAATAAGAAGACTTTTACCATCAATTTACCCCTTTATAACTCCTCTCCAAGATTTCCAAACATGTGTTATATGTAAAATTGAAGATTATTGGATTGCTTGACTGATGTTGATGATGACTTCCAATGGTTGATTGAGTTTGATAGTGGTTATGGATGGATGAAAAGAGGATGATAATGGAAGAAACATAGTCATTAGGTTTTAATTTTTTAAGTTAATTTCAATTTAAGTTTGAGGGAGGGAGTGAGCTTGGTTTTATAAGAGTGCAGGGAGAAATCAATGGCTCAATTTAAATTTTGAGCCATTGAGATCAATGTCTAGGGATTTTCTATGGAATCTTTAATTCCATGGAGATCTATATAATAGAAAATTCTAGAGAAAATGGGGATAAAATAGAGGAGATTTATAAAATCCTCCAATTCTATAAATCTCCTATTAGATTTTAGGGGTTTAAGAATGGCTATAATAGGGTAGTAGTTGGATAGGTAGATTATTTTGTTTTTTTTACATTGGCTAGTGGATTAGGGAGTAGGTTAATGGGTAAATAGTTCTTATTAGGGCCTTAATGAAGGGATTAATTGGGTATGGGATAGAATAAGGTTTTAATATGTAATAAATGGGATGTGGGTCAATGGGACCTTAGTTAAATTAGATAGGAAATGTAATTATATGTTAAATTAGCATAAATTAGAGTAATTAGTGGGGTGAGCAGATTTTAATGCATATATTTTACCCTTCTTTGAAAGGGCATTGCAAGTGGACAAGATGGGGGGAGTAATGGTATTTCAAAGAAGAACTGTAATAATTTTAGATAGTGTAAGTTGGACAGTATCAGAAGTTAGTATGATATGATACCCCCTTGAATAAGTATGTAGGGAAAACCAATTTGGATGGTCACTCAAACTAAAATCCTTGGGGTGGGATAAGACTAGGGTGATAAAATGGGGTTGAGATGCCCCAAGTAATGGATATGATTTAGATTCCCCAAGAGTTAAGGGGAATAGTAACTCCAATGTGATGGGTTCTAGATAAATGAAATTTGTCTATAAAAAGATTTGACTTGAATAAAATAAGTTCAATTCGATGATAAATCCCATACTAAGGACACATGCTAGGGAAAGATTGAAAATAAATAGGGAGGATAAAAATTATTGATTGATGATAGAGATCTACTTTACATAAGAGTCTTAGCTTAAAAATGATGTGTAATTATTGAATGACTAGTTCACGGATGAGATGGTGAGGAAGGATGAATGGTGGTTGAGCTATCCCAAGTCACAAAAGTGAGACTAGGTGATGCCTACATAGTCCTAAAAGACCTCAGGATGATGTAGTTCTGACATGGGATTGGGAGTGGACTATAAAGAGATGGAAAATCAATGCCCCTAATGATGAGAGATAGTTATAGATAATGAATTAGGATAATTAGATGATTTGATAGGAGTGGATGTGGGTTATGTTAGTAAAGGGTTGTTAGAGGTGTATGTTGGTGGGGGTAAAATAGGTGGGGGTTAAATAAAACAAAAAAGTCAAAATAGGGCCATTTGAGTATTTTGTCTTTTGTGAATTTTGAGATCTAAGCTAAAAACATTGACCAGCTTCCCCAAGCTTCCCATCACAATGAATGAGTGTGGGAGTTCCATAGAGTGCTATAAGTTTGAATACTAGTGAGTACTTGACCCTTAGATTTGTGAATTTTTATTTTTTTGACAAATTTTAGTTAGATCTTTGTAGATTTTGTTAGAAAAGGATGCTGGATAAGTCACCATGACAATAATGTGACTGATAAAAATACACTCCTCAGTCATGATATTACCATCATGACCTACAACTTTTTAGGAAAAATCATGGTATTGAAATACCATGAGTTTAGATCTATAGTATTGTAATACCATGACTTTAGACTCATGATATTTTAAAATCTTGAATTAAGGATTGGTGGTTTTGTTAGATATAGGCTTGTGCAAAATCATAGGTTATGAATAGTGATTTTTCCAAAGCCACCTTTTAGGGTAGGGTCATAATTAACAACTTTACTAGTGCTCAAAAAAGTGATTAAGTGATGGAAAGATAAAGGATGGGATAGATGGTTAAGGGGTTTGGTGATTTAGTGAGGATAGTTAGCTAGGGGATGCAGTTAGATAGATGTTAGGGATGGGTTAGGGAATAATTAGAGATAGATTAGATGTTATTAGATGTAGTTAGTATATTAGGATATAGATATAAATGGGAAGGGGGATAGAGTAAAGGGTGAGATTAGTGAGAGAGTGGTGAGTTATTGGTTAGATAGTTAAGAGATGTGGTTAGGTAGAAAGGGTTTAATTAGAGATGATAGTATGGTGAATAGGTTAAAATATTAGGTTAGTTATATTATGTTAGTGGGATGCAAATAGGTGAAAGGGTGAAATTAGGGAGATGATTTTAATTTGATTAGGGTTAGTAGGATGGGGGTAGTGAGGGGTGATTAGGATTGTTGAGTAAGGAGAATGGGGAGAAGGGATGGGAAGTTAGTTATCTAGGTGATAAGGGATGGTAAGTTTGAGGGGGATGAGGGTAATTGAAGTGATTGGAGATATATAGGATAGGTGATTTATGGTAGATGTAGTGATAGGTGAATGGTGAATAGTGAAGGAGGAATTAATAGTGATGGCTTCTTGATCTCATCATCCCATACTTATACAGAAGATGTATTTATTAATGGAGGTTGAGTATGGCATACTAGAATTGATTGGTTTCCATGATCTAGTGACTATGCCCATGTTTTAGATAGATCATGCACTAATTACTACACCATTAGAGCACTAACACTTAGATACTAGCACATTCCACTTTGTGATGGGGGAGATGACTGTCACCCTAGAAGATGTATATAGGATCTTTCATTTGCTGATGCCAAGTGATAGGATATATTAGAGATCACACACCCATATAGTGACACTATAGAGACTAGATAGGGGTTCACAAGTGGGTGTGCATGATAAGTGCATTGATATTAATAGGTGCCTTGTTGAGGGCACTATTGATAGACTAATATTATTGGTTATGTCTCTTTTGACCAACATTATTCTATCAGACAAGAGTGGGAAATGGTTCCATCTAGGATTGGGAGATGTTATGATAGACATGGTCTAAGATTTTAAGGTGTTTACCTAGGGACCTATGGTATTAACACATCTATATAGAGAGATTCATGTAGGTGATTATAGAGGAGTGGTGATTTTGGTACCATTTTTACTTATACAAGTCTATAGATAAGAGCACATTGTTATCCATTAGCCATTAGGGACTCTAGTAGTGCAGTAGCTACACCAACCCATGGTATTCAATTGGTATATTTTAATAGGATTACAATGAGGCCATGCTAGAGAGATGCACTTTTTTTAGGATTGATTTTATAGTCTTCATCTAAATCACATTACCTAGATGTCATACAAAGGTCTATAATTAGGATAGGATGATGAGGTGGTGACTACTCAATACATATTGACTAAGTGTTGTTTGATAGGTCAGAGAGATCTTGTGATAGAGATATGGACTGAATCATGTTTAGAGGTAGTTCAAATTCATATAGGATGTGCCTAAAGAGGATCACCTATTTTATAGGAGTGAGCAAGAGAAACCTCATTAGTGGAGGCCAGTAGATAGGGTCGAGGCCCATATAGATTATGAGGGTATTTCCCTAGTACCCTAGGATTTATAGATGCCCATCCCATATCTAGGGGTTACTAAAACATACATAAAATGGTAGAAACCAAGGATTCCACTAAGGTTGACTCATTTGAGAGTTTTGGCTTGGAAAGTTTTGAAGAGAGTGATTTAAGCACATGATAAGATACAAATGAAGATGTGATAGGTACCCACTTAATATGGACATGATGGGCATGATTGGATTTCTATGGATGTAGATGGAGGAGATGGAGATTGGGTAGTAGTAGTAGGAGAATTAGGACGTAGTGGACCCCAAACATATAAATATATGTATGTGGGTCCTTAGGTTTAGACATAGGTATAGATTAGGGCAAAAGATAGAGGTAGTGGTGGTGGAAATGATGTAGGGCCCTTGGAATAGCTACTATTAGAGAATGAGCAAGATTTATTGGCATGATTATAGACTGAGATTTAGGCTCACTTATCAGAGATTAATAGGATTACTTAAGAGAGGGACCAACTACAAGCTTAGTTATAGAATATGATAGCATAGAGATATGGGTAGTTGGTTGAGGCATAGGCACAAGTGATTGGGTTACAATGATATATCTCATCTTTATAGGCTTAGACAGATCAGAGAGATGGATAACTAGTCTAAGATTAGTCCTAGAGTATAAGATTATAGTCTCATATCATAGTATTTTAGGCATAGATAACCACCTTAAAAATCCAAATATAGAGTAGGGATGCCTAGATTATAAGTTTCTAGGTCTAGATTTCATAGATGCAGGCTCATATTTAGACATTGATAAAATAAGTGAAGGTGGTTGAGAAGGACAAAGAGAAGGCAAATTTAGTGATAAGGGAATGTGGGATGGAAGAGATGAATAACATTATGAGTTTTATTCATAAGGCATAATATTATAAGACATTATATGAGGTAGTGATACCACCCGGTCAGTGTGCATCTTCCTTTAAGGCTAGTTCTTCTCACTCCATACATCAACCTACTAGAGGACCACTAGGGCCACTAAAACCACTAGGGCCACATCCATGATATATTGATGTATAAGGGATTTTTTATATTATATCTCATTATTTCCCCATGGGCCCATGTATTGTATCTATTTTTTGACATGGACACCATGTCGATTGTTTATATTATTTATATATATGTTGAGATGTTTAGATGAGGTGATGTGTTGTATTTATGCATTGGTGATGTGATTATGAATATTTCATTTTGATAGACCATAATGGACATGTTATTTTTGATTATATGATATGATTGAATTAGATGAGATTCATGATATTATATGTGATGTATTAGATTATCATTGATATTTATGGATGTTGTTATGATGTGTTGGTTACTAGATTTAGTCTTTGATATGATGCATTGATTTATGATGTAATTATATGTATGATGGTGATTTTATGTTATATGATGGTGGATGGTTTTATATACTTATGATTTTGTGAAACAGATTTATATATGATTATGTGATGATGCATTGATCGTGTTATGACTTAGATATATGAGAGACAATTATGATGTAATGTTGTGAGATTTTTTTATTATCATATATGCTTATGATGATGTGATGGAGGTGATGTGGATTGACTATTATCTTTATATGATGAGATGGTATAGGTTTATATGTGTGTGTGTGTGTGTGTGTGTGTGTGTGTGTGTGTGTGTGTGTGTGTGTGTGTGTGTGTGTGTGTGTGTGTGTGTGTATTATGGTAATGGAAAATATAATTTTTTTGTGATAATATAATATTAATCCCCTTTTTAATTCATGATGCCTCACAATGTAGGTTTGGGTAGGAATCCTCCTGCACCATAGAGATAGGATAATGATGGGATGGGTTATGATAGGCTAGATAGGATGGAAATAGGATAAGTGATAGTATTAAGGTGTGGATGGGATAGGTGATGGTTTTAGAATCCATTAAAATGTTTACAATACATTTTTAATATTTCACCAGTTAAGTCAATATGTGCCATATGACATGAACAAGTCATATACACTTTAAGTATTTAGTGCATAAGGGAACTATGTTGGAAAGTGGTCTTAACCAGAATGAGTTTGGGAGACACTTAGACCATCTTTGTTCCCAAAAATTTTATAAAATAAAATAAATACAAACCTATTAACTAAAAAAAATGTAATTAATATGTACATGATTAACCAAGCAACCACACTCATTAAAAAAAACACAAAATCACACAAGACAATCATAAGATAACATAGACTAAAAAGTAGAAACACTAATAAGGATATAAATAGATAAGGAGGTGATTAAAAATGATCATGGATAATGGACCTAGTGGTGATTAGGGGATATGTACATGGGGTATGTAGTGCCTAAAATCATTATGTTCAGAATGATTTTCCAGCTAATATCAAAAGTGACCACCTATGGGGATTAGGATGATCCCTCGAGATTCAGTATCATAATGTATGCTAATCCCTACAATATAAAACTTAATGTTTGACCCTTATATAATGACAACATTTGTGGGAAGGAGTGATCCATGGGTTTAAAATTTAATAAGGGATAAATGGAGAGAAGATGCATCTTAAGGCTAAAAGGAGACATGCCTGATAAAGAGGATATTATGGGTTGATAGGATTAGATTTTGGACATAAGGATGTGATAGTACTTGGGGACATGTATATGATAGCTAAGGATAAGATATTACAAAGGACATCCCAAAAAAATATCCACATTACTTAACAAGCAATGACTTTTTCTTTGTTTCAAAAAATTTGTCTCCTATTACTACATAAGAACTTATGATAGATACCCACTATTACGACTACAGCCAGGGATGAATTATTTTACCATGAAGTTAGAAACTATTTTTCATCATGGTACTTGTCCAAGGTGCCAAAATATTGATTTTCATCATTGGATGGATTTTTTTTAATATTGAACTTTTGGGGAGATGTGATGGTGTGAAAAGGGTATTCCCCCAAGAGTGGGGACTCATAAATGGAGGTGGGTGGAGCCTGCCACATGTAAAAATGCTTTAGGTACATGATATTCATTGGATCATCAAGTTATTATCCATCAAATGTGGATAACTTATAGGATCCTAATCCAAACATGATAATTATGACATATGGCCCAAGATAATTAGCCTAAAATTTTCCCTTCTTGTCCTTGTTATCATTAGTATATTTTTATTTTTCTTTCAAGACTAGGTCATTGACCTTAAATTATCTAGACTGTATCTTCTTATGATATTGGTCTTTCAATCAATTTTCATATGCTTATAAGTGATTAAGCATCATTTGATGTTTCTCATCAAGGATCTTGAGTTATTATAACCATTCTTGTCTACAATTATGGTTAAAGATAATGCCCCTCAATGAGATTTGAAAGGAGGAGAGCTCTACTTGCATAGGCAATATTACTTATGTCCCATATACCAAGGCATATAGAGTGGCCCTAGTAGATATGTGGATGTTTATGTGATAAAGACCAAAGAGTTGGGTATAGTTGAAGGTGCCAATTCCTTCTTCCCTAATTGACTATCTTCTTGATAATTTTAATAAGGGTCTTATTCATTAATTTAGCTTGTCCATTCCCTTAAGGGTAGTAAGGAGAAGAGAAATTCTAATTGATGTGATATCATTGACACATGGCCTCAACTTACTAATTTTTGAATGATTTTCCATTATGAGAAATGATGATGAAATGTATACCAAAGTGGTAAATGATCTGATTTAGGATGAATTTAGAGATCTAAAGGCCTATTGTATAGGTGAGTGACATTGCCTTGACCCATTTAGTGAAATACTCTATCACCATAATGATAAAATTGTGACCATATAAAGAGGTAAGATTTATCTTATCGATCAAATCAAGGCCCCATATAGAAAATGGCCATGGACTCATGATGAGCTATAATTATTGTGTAGGGGCATGAATAATATTCTCATGATTTTGGCAAGCTACACATTTTTTCACATACTAATAGAAGTCTTGTTCCATGGTTGGCCAATAATATCTAGTCTAGAGTAATTTCTTGGCCAGGGCCATGTCACTAATGTGACCACCACAAATACTATCATGAACCTCCTTGATCACATGAGAGGCCTCATTTGAGTTTAGGGATCTCAACAAAGTCCCATCATAGCCCCTATGATAGATCGTGCTACGAAGAATTATGTAATGGGAAGTGTAGTTGATGAAGGCTTTTCATTGGTGGTGATTAAGGTTAGGTGGTTGGATGTTATAATGGAGGTACCTACAGATGTTGTGGTACCAAGGAACACTAGGATTATTGATTGTAAAAATTTTAAAGTAGCCATGGATTGATGTGTTGGGATAATCAGATGCTCTATTATAAAGTTCCCCTCTAAGATGTCTTCAAGGAGATCAATAAGAGTGCTAATAGTGGCCATAGAATCAACTTCTTTGTTACTCCCTCTTGGTATTTGTTTGAACGTGATAGTTTGAAAAATATACTTTAATTGATCAACTAATTATTTATAATGGAGTAAATCCTCATCCTTGGTCTAGAACTCATAATTACCCTACTTGCTTATAAGCTATGAGTCACCGAACACTTGTAAATTTTGGATATTCCATTTGATGGATAGATGAATGCCAACTATCAAATCCTCATATTTTGAGATATTGCTTGTGCATGGGAAAGTGAGGTGGAATGCTTTGGGAATAAGGTCACCTTATGAGGTGATAAGAAGAATGTCTTCCCCCAATATATGCATAGTAAATAAGCCATCAAAATATAACTTCTAGCTACTAGATTTTGAAGTGCTCATTATAGAATCATTTGAGAAGGTTGTTATAAGAGGCTCAAACACTTCAAGAGGTGATTTGGCTGGTTGATATGCTATTACTTTACATTTAATGGAATTTTTATTAACATATTCAATGTCAAAATCATTGAGTAACATGATCCATTTAGCTATTATGCCAATGAGGGTTGATTTTGATAATTAATACTTAAGAGGATCAACATTGGCAATGAGTTGAACCTAATTATTTAGCATATAATTCCAAAGTTTATAAGAGGAAAATAATATGGCTAAGCATGATTTCTCAATTGGGGTATAATTTAGCTCATAATAAATTAGAGTGAGGATAAGGTAATAAATTATTTGTTACTTGTCCTAATCATTATGTTATGCTACGAGGGCACCGATTGCACACAAATTTGCTTAAATATACAAGAGCAAGGGCCTTCCCAAGACAAGAGGTAACAACATAAGTAGGTTTGCCAAATATTTTTTGAGATTGTTAAAAGCTTGTTGGCACTCAGAGTTCCAATTAAAATTAGTCCCTTTATTTAGGATATGGGTGAAGGGATGACATTTGTCTGCAAGCTAGGAGATGAATCATCAAATGGCTTGTAATTTTTCCTAAATACTTTGAAGCTACTTTATATTGAGAGGAGGAGGGATTTCCATAATTGATTTCACTTTATCTAGGTCTAACTCTATGTTGTACACACCTAAATCTAGCTACTAATAACCTCCAACTAGGTTTTTGACCAATTTCCACCAAAGTGCACAATTTGGCCTAAAAACACTAAAATGCATTAAATGAGTTGAAATTTGTATATTCAAGTGCTGATTTTGGCTAAAGTATCATTAAATGGGGTAATTCAATTTATGGGCTAGCTAACTTTGATCAAATCATTTTGAGTCAAAATGATAATTTTGCACGTGGGTGCTCTGGATTACTCTTTTCTATCAAATTTCTTACACAAGATGTGTGCCTTTGTTTTTGGTGTTGGAAACATCCTAAATGTGATAATAGATCAAATGCATCTAACATTGACTTCCAATTCCAATCCAGTCAAATTTTGGACCAATAACAAGGTATTTTGATCAATTTGAGTAATTTTTACACAAAGTGCTTAATCATTCTTAAGAGCTAGTTAAACTAAATTAGAGCCTAATTAATTTTCCATGGAACTTGTTGAATAAATATTTATTGGAAATTGATTTTTATTAACTACATCATTATGTGACATCATCCTATGAGGTGGCATCCATAAGCCATAAATGCATAAAATATCAGGATTATGGGTCTCTCATGCCTCATAATGACCCTCCATGCCTCTTCAATGCCCTTTTTTCCAATGTCATGATAAGGATAATTATATATTTAATTCCAAAAAATTGAATTAATCCTCAACCATACATCTTCATCTCAATATGGATGATTCAAGTTGATTTTGAGCAATCTCAAAATTCTATAAATAAGAGGCCTTGCCTATTGAATTTGAAGCGTAATTTTTGTAAAGTTACCATGTCAAATTGATTCAAAGAGATCTCACATGCCAAATTTATGATGCTAAAATATTGATCCAAGACAAGCCAAAGCCAAAAGGTGCCAAGGAGAAGAAGAAATAGCCAAACCTCCTTTGATGAAGACTTCATGAGCACAAGCCAAGTAAGCCACTACAATAAGCATTTGGATCATCCAAAGAAGGTGATGGATTCTTGATTTTATTTACTTTTTAGTTTTGTTTTTCATTTGTTTTTGTTATTAATCTCACCTTAGTAACTAGGCCTAGAGATGTATGCTAGTTAGTGTGGTTTTATCAATTTGTTTTTATTTTGGGACTAACACAATACTAATCACCTCTCTTGAGTCAAATTCCTAGTTCACATAATGGCATGCCCTATAGGAATACACCCCAAAAATTTGATAAAAAATCACCTATAGTAATAAATTAACCATTATCATGTAGGATCTTATAGTGTGGAAGAAAAAAAGGTGAAGATTTGAGAAAAAAAACTTATTTTTCAGAGCTCATAGTTTTGTTCTCAGGACTATGTAATTCAAATCCCAACTCAGCTTGACTTGACCCAATTCACCCCGACTCAGATACCAACTCAACCTAACTTGACCCAACTTGCCTTGAATCGAATCCCAACTCAACCTGACTTGACCCTGCTAGCCTCGACTCATATCCCAACTTGGCTTGACTTGATCCAACTCACCCTAACTAGGATCCCAACTTGGCCTGACTTGACCCAACTCACCCCAGCTAAGATCCTAACTTATATTGACTTGACCAAAATCACCCCAACTTGGATCCTAACTCAGCCTAACTTGACCCAACTCACCCTGCCTTGAATCCCAACTCGGCTTGACTTGACCCAACTCACCTTGACTCGGATCCCAACTCAGCCTGACTTGACCCAACTCACCTTGACTTAGATACTAACTCACCTTAACTTGACCCAAATCACCTCGACTTAGATTTTAACTTGACTATGTGAAACTTGAGAGCTAAAAGAGTATTTTAAAATGCTTGGTTTAGGGTCATACAAACTCCATTTTGAATGATTTTTTTCAAGACCATGTGTTTTTTCCTAAATTTTCTTAATTTGATATTAGTTTAACTTCAATTTTCATAGATTTTTTATGAATTTTTGAAAATATATTTGGATGTTTCTAATCTAACACATTTTCTTTTAGGATTATGCCTTAAAGGTAGACAGGTAACCAACAAAGTTCAAATTTGATAAATCATGTTTTAGACCAACTTTTGAATGATTTTAAAATTAATTAGGAACCTTATTTTGGTGCTTAATGAAATATTTAGAGGCTTAAGTAAAGGCTTTCAAAGTTACAACTTAAGACTAAGGGGTCAAAATAACATCACCACATCTTTCATTTGGGCTTAAAATTGAACACACTTGTCAATTTTTGTTTACAATAGTTGTTTAATTATAACTTGTTTGGAAAAAAGAAGGTTTGTGCATGTATGATCCTCCATTTTTCCCCTTTGGGGAACCCTTAGAATCAAAATCACTTTCCTTATTTTCAAATTACCTAGTCTAAGGCATAGAAATAATGTCATATAAAGCACTCCCCCAAAAACTCACAAAAGTATTGGGTGACCTTGACAATGACCCTAAAGTCTTTCTATTTTATGTTTTCTTTATTTCATGTAAAATTGGCTTGCAAGGGGGATACCATTACCTCCGATGAGTTATTTAGGGAAGCTTTGACCTAGGGTTTCACCTCTTAGCATTGACTTCATCCACTCCTTGTGAGTTACACATGGGATGTATCTACATTTGGACATTACACTATACTAATAAAATAATAGGATGTAGTGGTTGTAAAAAAGACTAGACCTTTTTACAACTAGCCAATGCCATGGACACCCAATTTTTGTGATTTTATTTTACATCATTTGATGTGAAAGTCATTATGTAATTGATTCCTCTAGAAATGTTCAAAAGCTTGATAATTTAGTCAACCCCACATTTCCATACCTTTGCTAGGATTTAGATGATTATACTTAGTGTATTTTGGTCATTTTCACTTGATATGTTTTGAGACTAAAACTTGTTTATTTGTTCATAATCCTTGTCAAAATTAGTTTGTTTATACATCACTCTTTTATCTAAAGAGGCATTATGCTGGCTATTTTACACCATACTTGTGCCTTGAAAGTTTTTCTAAACTTATTTGTGTGTGTGTCATTTGAGTTGCAGAGGGTAGTGTTACATTGCCAAAATCATATCAAACCATTTTTCCATTAAGTATTTGAAACATAAAATTGATCACATCATTCAAGCATGCTTACGCAGTTAGTGTTGACCATTTTTTGCCCAATAGGCCAAAAATCAGTCCCCTTCTATCCTTGTTGTTCTAGGCCATTTCATTTTTCAATTTTGCATGAATCTGTTCATTTCTATGGACTCTATAGAATATCTATGGACTCTACAGGTCTAAATCTATGGACTCTATAGGTTTTGGATTTCTACAGACTCTACAGGTTTTGGATTTCTATGGACTCTACAGGTTAGTCTTTGGCGCATGAAGGATCAGTTTAGAGAGTTCTAGATTTTACAAAGCTTCTTCATATTTTTGTCTAAAGAAATTCACAAAGAAAGTTGGTGTCTTTAAACCATTGAACAGGTCAATGCTTTGGTTCAATGCAGAGTTTAATCGACAAAGTTTATTGGATGGTTCAATCACTCAATTCACTCAATCAATTCATCAGCTTGGTTCAATGTACCAGTTCAAATCTTGGTTCAATCAACAAAGTTCATCAGATGGTTTGATCACTCGGTTCACTCAGTCGGTTCATCATCTTGGTTCAAAGCTCAAGTTCATCAGCATTTGGCTCAACGTTGGTTCAACCACTTGGTTCATCAGTACACAGATTTGAACCATTGAACCAATTCAACCAATTAGTTCAATGGCTTGGTTCAATTGTGTTGGTTCAATGCCTTAGTTCAATTCTCAATTCAATTAACTAAGTTTAATGACATCAGTTTAAGCAGCTCCTAGTTCAATCGGATGATTAATCAGCAAGGTTCAATGGGCTTGGCACATAGCATTGAACCATTGAACTGGTTCAATAGATTAATTTAATTATTTGGTTCGATGCTTTGGTTCAATAAATTTGGTTTAATGGAAGGTTCAACAAAGGGATTTAGCGAACAGTTTAGAGGGGCTCAACGCATGGCATTAAACCATTTTTGGTTCAAAGGGTTGGTTCAATGGGCTCAGCATGCAGTGATTGAACTGTTGAACTATTGAACTAATTTTGGTTCAATGGGTTGGTTTAACGGCTTGGTTTAAGGGTGTGTCCTATAGCTGAAGGGCAATGCTAGGTTCAAATGCCCTTATGGAGGGCAGTTCAAAGTCTAAAAAGCCCTTATAGAGGGCAAACACTTCAAAGGGGCCATAAAAGGGGTGTTTTAAACTTTCAAAAATTTTGTTAAGGCAAAATCTTGAATTCCTTTAGAATTTTTATCCGAAGGAATTCCTTTAGACAAAAATCTCGAGGCATTTTGGGAGAGGTCATCGGTTCAAAGCAAAGGCCCGACAGTAAAGTCAAAGAGCAGCCAATTCCTGTGGACTTTTGTCTGCAAGAAAAAAGCCTAAAACAAAAGCCCGTGAAGTAAAAAAGCCACAAAAAGAACTCGATGACTTTTTCCAAGGATGGTGACGTCCTGAAAGCCATCAAATTTAAGTATAAAAACTAGCCATTGGGTGACGACTGCGTGAATGTCAATTTTAACACAGTGAAGTAGCCATTTATTTTGAACTATCTGAGCACCAAATCATGGAAAGAGCCAAGGAATGTAGTGACCTGCTAGAAGATCACCCCTCAAGGCTGAAAGAGCAGGAAGAAGATAAGGAGTAGAAAACACAAAATGTCTAAGTGGCAAAGTGAAGGTGAGTCATTTCCAGATGAGCGGCACAGCCTATTTTCTATAGTTGGCATTGATGAGGGGACAAACTACAGTCTATTTATAGAAAAGAGGTGCGGCCATGTTCTTACATTAATTTTTGAATGCCAAAGTCAATTTTGGTGATTTTACAAGCATGGTTCTAGCAGGCCTCTTCTAGAAGAGTGACATTAGTAATAATGGCTTTCCTCTTCCCAAGGTTTAGAATGCACATGGGCCACTTGCAGAAAAGGACACCAAAATCTTTCCTAGGAGGTGCCAAGCTTTCTTCATCTTCCTATATATTGTAAACCTCTTTTTTCAAGAAGGGGATCGACTCTCGGCCTTAAGGAAAAACTCTACCCAAAAATATCTCAAGCTTGTAAGGTAGAGCTCTACCAGAATTTTACCTTGAATCAAAAACATAGCATTTTTACCTCCATTCTAAGTTTTGCATCTTTAGTATGTGTCTATGCCTTGATTCTATGTTAATTCATTTTCATAATGCTTTTTTAGGATGATTTCAGCATGTCTGGTGCATTTTCTGAGTTTCCTTTTATAGGTCTATCAGAAGTGTCCCTAAAAGAGTGTAGGTGAAGTGGATAGGCTACTGCAGGATGTCTCAGAACACCTCTAGTAGTTATTTCCTCCCTATATCTCCAGGGACCCCTGACCCACTGATGTAGAAGGTTTTCTCATGTCAGATGAAGTGTATAGGTTCTTCTTTTTGGTGAAAAGTGTAAGTTTGAGTGGAGTAGATCACACTTTTCTAGTGTATCAACTTTTCATTTTAGGCTTAGGCTTTGTTTTCAGCATCTCTCTCTCTCTCTCTTTTCATCCCCCCTCCTTTTTTCATTTTAGTTGTTAGTAGTAGGAGAAACTAGGGCCTAAATGATACATCAGAGGGAGGTATCCCTCATTTAGAGACTCTCCCCTCTAGCTTCACTGGTCCCACAGGCAAGAGGGGAGTTTCCATTATTGCGTGTGGAAGGGCAGGAGCTAGGCATCTTGCCTCTGGGTGCAATCCACTGTGTCAACAATTAGGCTTCTCAATTTATTTCAAAACTTGTTTACCATTATGTCAAAAATCATTTGTTTCAAACCATGTCACATCAGCTATTTGGACCTTGACTATGTGTCATCATGTTGTCCAATCTTCTCTATCTTGTTTGGTTAAAAACTTATTTTCAATGTTGAGTTTTCAATTAACCTTGTTAAGTTTGGATTCAAATATTTATTGATTTATATTTAGGCCTTAATTTATGGGGTTAATACATAGATCTTTCTATTTTGGATTGCATAACTTCGGTTAATCGATTCACCAAATTTGAAAAATATTGATGGTTTATTTTTTTAATGCCTATATTCATCAATGTTTGTGATTTTATTTAGGATAAAATAATCTTTGTTCAAGATCCTTTAGCCTCACGTCTTATAAAAATTGATCATGTTTATGTTTGATTCTATTTGTTGAGTTTATGTCAAAGTTGTTTCCAAACTTGTTACATTAAATTCATATCAATCCTTTGTTTCAAGTCTAGATTTTGGTGTCATTTGACAAAAATTCCTATCACATGCCTTGTTTGAGCATAGATTTTAACTCTACATTTTGATAAAAGATCTAGAAACTCTTTTCCCCTTTTCTGGTTTAGATGTTGTTTGGAATACTTTGACCTAGACTTTTAACATGCCAGTTTTTATTCAGACACTTGACCTTTTATGTGTATGGCATTTGACATTAGATTGTTTTATGCTAAGTCTTAGCTAAAATAATTTTAGAGGTAAAACTCCACTTTTAGACCATATTGTAGATAAAAATCCACCCCTTCAACCAAGTTAGACCAAGTTTGAACCATTTATCCTTTGGATAGTTTTCTAGAGTTTATAAAACTCTAAGACTTTTTGTTTTAGAGATTTCATCATTTACATGGATATGTCTAACTCCACGTATAGTGGAGTCATGTACAATAAAAATTATGATAGAATGGCTGCACAAAATCCCATCAAGAACCCCTATAGATAAAGATTTTCTAAGGAGTTTTATTATTCTCAATACTCCATATGGAGAACATAGTCAAAATCCACAAAAACCAAATCAAGACCTTGATTGACATGAAGAGGCTTATGAGGTGGAAAATAAATACCCAACTATAGATAATGTTATTTTGGATATGGATCCATACCCTCTTTTTAATAATTAGTACTTAGAACACAATCAAGAACCAGCTTATGAGCCAACTCATGACTGGGATGATATGGTTTATGAGGAAGACTTGGATGGTCTGGCTTATGCAATCAATCAAACTCCATGACATCCTTTTTTTATCCATTCATTGACTACCCCTAACCCTTATTTGGATTATATGATATATCAATCTCTAAAATATCCAAGGAATATCATTACCATTCCTAAACCTAGTATTTTGGCTTGTGCGAGCAACTAGGATCCACAACACCCTTTCATCATTCTAGGACCTAGTCCTTTGAATTTTGTGATAAATCAAGCTCCACATCACCCTATTGTTACCATCTTAGGAATTTTTCCTTTGGTTCATGCTCCCCAATTCCCTACGATTATCCAATTGTATACCATTCCTCCTCCATTACCAATCCCATCCAAACCTCAATTGATCTAATCATTCAAAGACCAATATATGTTTAAAATTGGTATCTTCCAACTCATTAGAACCCAAGGCCAAGAGAACCAACTAATCCAAGATGTTTTTTTTGAATCAACCATTTGTGATAAGTCAACATGTGATGAATTGTCTATTAATCTTATACCGGTTGTCAAAAAGTCTCACTCTGATGAGCCAATCTTTACTGAGTCACTTCTTAATGATTGTAACTACCTTTGGGAAAATCATTACCTTAACTATATGAATATTTTTAAAGAGTCTCTCCTTGATAATATATTCCCTAAGGATTTGTCTCTTAACCTATTTCTCATTATGGAGGAGTCTCACTTTGATAAACTAGTCTTTATAGAGCCCATTATGCCATTACTTGATAAACCAGTCTTTGTAGAGCCCATTATGCCATTACAGGTCATTACTTGTCTAATACCAAACATTAAACAAGACATCATTGTAATAGAGTACCCATTAGATAAATAATTAGAGTTAGATTCAATCTATATTCTTGGATCAACATTAGATTTAGTATTAGAATCAGAATCAATGCCAGTCTCAACATTAGATTTAAAGTTCATTGAATTAGAATTAGATTTAGAAGAAAAATATGTTTGTGGCTATTACAACATTGGTTATGCATACCTCATAGATAAATTTTAATACATTTTTTATCCTTCTACAATTTTTTAGAATGCATACTTTAGCATTGACATAAGTTCTCCCAGTATTTTCTACAAGGATTGTGATGCTAACACCCATTCCATTACCATTCCACAAGCCATTACCATCAACCAAGATAGCCATATTATTGACATTATATCTCCCATAAGTGTCTATTAGGATTGATAGAATCACACTTTATTACACTGCATCCATGGTGACATAGTAGTTGAAGAAGAGCAAGGAGGCTAAGACCACATTCATGTAATAGAAGAACACTCTCCTAAAGAAACCTTTTCATAGGAGCTAGGATATAATCAAATTTTTAACTTAGCATCTTCTAGTGAAACCTTTTTAGAAGTGATAGACGAAAACCAAAGTCAAAATCTAATGTTCATTAATGAAACCTTCTCGAAGGCACTATGGGACAATCAAGACAACTTCATTGGTGAAAACCTCATTAAGTCACTAATAGTTGAACACAAAAGTTCTTCACTGCTTGATGAAGACAAAATCAAAGATCAAATCAAAATAGCTTCCTATCTATAGCCTAATTAGATGGTAACTACTCTCAATCCCAAATAATAGAAAAATTTGATGGTCCTATCGAGATAACAATTCTTCAGCCCCATTACAACCAAAATTATGTCGAATCTAACATCAACAACATTACATGTGATTGAAAGTCTTAATATTCATTTGTTTCCCCACCATTATACATTTCTTTATCATCTATCATTTCATTTCAAAATTAAATATACCATCCATTATTTTTTCCTTATTTACCATCCATGGCCATACTTTCCTTTGTAAATGCTACAAAGATACCTTGTATTGACATTTGAAAGAATCATAATCAATGACCAATGAAAATCACAAAAGTATTCTTGGCATCCAAATCTACAATTAGTTATTTATGGAGCAGCTATTCAAATGAAGTGTAGGCTAATAATTAACATGATCACATTATTTTTATATCATTTTTTGATTAAATAGTGCATATCCCCATCAACAGGAACAATAGAATCAAAAACCACACCTAGGCTAAAAACATATACCATACCATTTCATTGCCATGCCATTGTCATTGTTACATATCCTTTTACCATTATTTCATATCCTAACCAATCACCTTCTCACTTGGGGGAAACCATCTTACCATTTTTTCCAATTTATCAAACCATCATTATCCTTAGCAAGACCATGCCATCTCACCACTCCATTACTATCTAAACCAAAGCCTATTTTTAGTCATCCTACTCAATCCTATTTTGATCTTGGCTACTTTGGTTCTTCTTGCACTTTTTGTGAGTTGATTTTGATCAGGTTTCAAGTCTTATCAAATTCATGTTTATAATGGTAGTCTATGAAAGTAGTGTGACATTTGATGTAGCAAGATATCTTTCATCCGATCAAGTTTGTTTATGTGAGCTTGATTATAACTATCGATGGGAAAATCAATATCTCACCAATCTTGTTACTAATTATAACTGCCTATGTGAAAACTAGTATCATTGACCTATTTTATCATAACCTAATTATAACCAACTATGGGCAAATTAGGGGCAACACTTTTTTACCATGCATTGTTGCATCACCTTACCATCACTATTTTCATTTGACTGACCATTTTCTATATTTGAGAACTTGTTGGGACCTAGTTGGCTTTTACTCACCTTTTGTGTGGATGGAATTACTATGACTTGAGGTCATTTTAGGACTAAGTAGGTCATGCTCAATTCATGTTGAGGTCACATTAGTCCCCCTTTCTATATGCTCTCTCTATTCTGTGAGCAACCTAAGCTAAATGCTCTCATCATTTTATGATTAGGTATCATGTCATTATCTAATGAGTTAAGATTCCTAAAAATTCTAAAAACATTCATAACATTTCAAAAATCCAAGAAAAATTATGTTGTCTAAGCCTAGTCAGTTATCCTTGATCCACCCTATTGGGGAAAAGTCATTGTTAAGATGATTTATTTTTATTTTGTTTTCAAGATTTTTGTTTGTTTATATATTTCAAATTATTTATTTGCTTATGTATTTTATTTGTTTGTTTTTCTTCTTATATGTTTGTTTTCTTTCAAAATTGTTGCCTCGATTCAGTCTATATGTGTTCATTGGGTGATTCCTCGAGCACATTATTCTTGAGACCATCCATATTCATATGTCAACATTATCATCATGGTTTTTATCATTGGTGTATTATTTTTGAGTGTTTATTGGATCGAGATTCAGTCCTTACACATATTTTTACCAAGTCTTGATAGTGTTCTATCATGAATCCTATCATCACATGTTATAGTAAAAATTAGCTTCAAGAAGGTATACAATCAATGGAGCTACAGAAGTTTGTCTTGGCACCTTGGAAAATCCTCCCATCCTACCCTTGATTAAATCAACTCATTAACCATTCTATTTTTATCATTTCTAATCAAGCTGAGCATCTCCTCATTGGTAGGTACAACTGAATCATTCACACTAATCAATCTTATTCTTTTATTCATCTATTTCATCAATTTGTACCTACTCATATTTAATCTATATTCCAAGTTATATCCTTGAGTTATCCTTGCTAATAAATCCTAACTAGGGCACAATCATCATTAGCCAATCTAGGTCCTCTTAATGATTATAACTGCCTATGGGCAAATCATTATTTTGACTTTTAATCCTGATTATAACCACCTTTGGACAAATAAGTATTCTTTTTAATTCAATGCTTGTAAGCATTTTCTCATTTGTATTGATCTCAACCATGGGTTAACTCAACCTTTATTCTTATTTATTTTCAAGGGACCATCCATCAACAAATGTGATGGCCACTCCCTCGAGGGGGCATCATCATAGGCTTCTCAAACACAATTTGGAGCTTTGTTCTTCAATCATCATCTTATTTTTGGTATACTGGCTTTTTATCATTATTTCAAAATATATATTTTTGCCTATGATTTACAAAATCTTCCCAAATAGGGGCAAACTATAGACACCTAAAACTAGCCACCAATAACCTCCAACTAGGCTTTTGACCAATTTCTACCAAAGTGTGTAATTTGTCTTAAAAACACTAAAATGCATTAAATGATTTTAAATTTATATATTCACATGCTTATTTTGGCTATAGTATCATTAAATGGGGTAATGAAATTTATGGGCCAGCTAACTTTGATCAGATTATTTTGAGTCAAAATGATAATTTTGCACTTGGGTGCTCTAGATTGCTCTTTTCTATCAAATATCTTACATAAAAGACATGCCTTTGTTATTTTTTGCTGGTAACATCCTAAATGGGATAATAGATCCAACACATCTAACATTGACTTTCAATTACAATCTAGTCAAATTTTAGACCAATAGCAAGACATTTTGACCAATTTGATTAATTTGTGCACCAAGAGCCAATATTTGCACCAAAGTTGGCCATAATTTACACCAAAATTTTATCCTAGGACATCATACCATTTCTATTCCATGAATACAATGCCACACCATTCCCATACCAAGACCTTATCTTTTTGATGAGAACAGAATCTCCAACACACAGGCTAAACTGAATTTTTAGCAGACCTTTATTAATTGAGGTATACTAACTTGCAACACATAGGCTAAACTAACACACAGGCTAAACTAAATTTTTTAGCAAACTTTTATTTTCTTCTGCAGGATTTGGAATCCCTTGATCCTTGTCTACACCAATTGCAGAAACAAAATCAATATTTTCTTGCAAGCTTAAACACTGTTCCCTACACTCATCCGTCCATGCATTTGCATTTAAATTAATATCTTCTTCTTCTACAGTATTTTCCCAAGCCACATATATATCCTAGTTTGTAGCTTCACACTCCAAGTTCTTTTCACTCGCAACTTTAGCAATGTACATTTCTAACGGCTGATCAACAATAAATGTTCCTTTGCTTTGCTTATGCCAAATATATGGCAATCTTGTCTTCAGTCCCAGCCCCAAATGGTCGCATATTACCTTAACAATGTCCAGCATAACATTTAAATTAGCCGAAGTTGTAATTCACTTGGCCAAAGTTGCAATAGTTCATTGGGGCGGCCCAGCCAGAATGGAACACTTAGAATTAAAATAAACTAGAATTTAAGATCATTATATTTGATAACAAAATGACCCAGCCAATATGGAAACACCCAGCAGTTATACGACCTAGCAGGACAAAATTTGTTTTTCTCTAATTCTACACACAACAGCTTCTTCTTATTATGCCTCCTTGTTTTATCTTTTTAAACTCCCATAGAATTGGAAGGCAAACAGAAAACAATACAGAAACAAATCAACACAGAAAAAAATACACTATATTATATTATATTGTAGGGAGACATACATTTTGTGTTGTCTGTGCGTTGCCCATCTCCTTCCTCCTACGCCCCTACTCTCCAAATTTCCACACTCTCCCCTGTTTTCATGTATATTTTATTTTTGTATTTTCCACCCACACCAATCCACATATGCTCTCAATATAGCTAATTGATTCTCTCCTGAGCTGGGTGCAACAATTTCCCCAAAATGCCTAAAACAATCTTCTAAACATAAGAAGATTCAAAAGGGTTTAACTATTTGCCTAACAGACTATATTTGCAGGTTTAAAGATTATTACAAAATAAAAAAGAACAAATTTTGAAAATGTAGTAAATGGAGGGAAAACAAAACAACTAAAACATGCTACATCAAAGCCAGAATAAATGCACTCTAAAGTGAGGATGCTCCTGCATCATTCTTCCCACCATCAGAAAAAGTATTCTTCACTTGTTTTTTTTTAACATCACTTCGTCTATACTTGTGCCTAGTTTAAAGATGTTATTGGCAGTCAACCATGTTGCATCTGATATATCTTCTCTTCGAACTCCTCAACTGAGTTTGCAGTCTTTATTTTGATCAAGGTTAACTACACAAGTTCCATCTCCTGTCATTTGAACCTAATTGCTTTCCTATTTACTCTCTCTTCTTGCCTTGTAATTCTCAACCTTTCTAACATTTGTTCTTGACTAGCTCGTTTCATTTGTATTGCTGCTCTAACAAAATCCCTGCTTTCTATTTTCTCATTCAAGATACCATTGGCATCGATGTCAAAGCAAACTGTGATTTGAGGCACACCCCTAGGAGTAGGAGGGATTCTAGAGAGCTCAAATTTCCCCAACAAATTGTTGTCACGGGTTCTTTTTCTTTCACCCTCATAGACTTGGATGAGCACACCAGGCTAGTTGTTTGAATATGTAGAGAACACTTGTTCCTTCTTTATGGGAATGGTTGTATTCCTTGGAATCAACACAGTCATAACACCTCCAACATTCTCAAGACCAAGAGAAAGTGGAGTAACATCAAGAAACAACAAATCTTGAACCTTGTCATTACCTTCTCCACTTAGGATTACAGCTTGCACTATAACTCCATAAGCAATAACCTCATCAGGGTTGATGCTCTTGCATAGCTCCTTTCCATTGAAGAAGTCCTGCAACAATTGCTACACCTTTGGAATTCTAGTTTATCCACCAACAAGGACCACATCATGAATTTTGCTCTTATCCATTTTTGCATCTCTCAAACACTTCTCAATAGACTCCATACACTTCCTGAAGAGATCCATGTTCAATTCCTCAAACCTAGCACAGGTTATGGTTGAATAAAATTCAATACCCTCATATAAAGAGTCAAACTCAATGGTTGTCTGAGCCATAGATGAAAGGGCTCTCTTCGCCCTCTCACACGAGGTTCTTAATCTTCTCAATGCTCTAGCATTGCCATTAATATCTTTCTTATACTTCCTCTTAAATTCTTGAACAAAGTGGTTAACCATTCTATTATCAAAATCTTCTTCACCCAAATGGGTATCTCCAGCAGTATCCTTAACTTTGAAAATACCTTCTTCAATAGTCAAAATAGAAACATCAAAAGTACCTCCACCCAAATCAAAAATCAGTACATTCTTCTCACTCACGTTGGTTGCCTTTTTATCTAAACCATATGTAATAGCAGTAGCTGTGGGCTCATTGATGATTCTCATAACATTCATACCAGAGATGCCACCAGCATCCTTTATCTTCTTGCCTAGAAAAACCTCTGATGTCTCCTTCAGTTTAGTTAAAACCATTGCACTAACTTCCTCGGGGCTGAAGACCTTCTGTTCTCCATCTTGGATCTCAACCTGGGTATAAGGCTTTCCATATTTGTTCACAATCTTGTACAGAACCAATTTCATATCCCTCTATACCTCTTTGTCCCTAAAATTTCTACCAATCAATCTCTTGACATCAAACATTGTTCGCTCTAGATAGATAGTACCCTGGTTCTTGGCAGCCTCTCCAATCAGTCTCTCAGTTTCTATAAATGCTACCCACGAAGGGGTGATGTGGTTTCCCTGGTCATTTGATATAATTTCCACATGACCATTCTTATAAACCCTAACACATGAATAAGTAGTCCCCAGATCTATACCAATCACTGTTCCTAACTTTGGTGTCAACCCATAAGCAGCCTGGTTTGGAAGATTTGCTCCTGGAATCAAGTCTATGTGATGGCTAATACTTCTCAATGGTGGTAATTCATTAGGTAAATCATCTACCACAATGTCAATTTACTCATTCAACATATCTTGAATCTCTAAAGGCAAATCAATCAACTTAGTACTAGTGACTACACTCCTTGGCTTACCAATCACAACAAAGTTTGCCTCTTCTTTCTTCATTTGATGTAGAAACTCTTTGCCACTTATTAACAATACTTTAGAATTCTGTCCAACAATAGCAGCAACCTCTTCCTTCAATGGTGTGAGTGTATGCTTGATCCCATCCTTTTCAAACATATATGTATTTAGCCTTCCATCATGTATGGCCTTCTTGTCAAATTGCCAAGGCCTTCCAAGCAAGATATGACATACATCCATGGGCATGACATCACATAAAATCTGATCCTTATATGTTCCTATCTGAATATCTACTTTGCATTGTTCACTTACCAGAAGTTTGTGTCCTTTCTGTAGCCAAGAGACTTGATAAGGTGTAGGATGTACCTCCTTCTTCAAGCCTAGTTTCTCCACCATCTCAGTTGACACAATATTGTCAGTACTTTCACTGTCAATAATGACCTTACAACATTTCCCCTTACTCTTACATGTGGTTCTAAATAAATTTTTCCTTTGAGGTGGTTCTACAACTTCTTTATTTGGCTTTAATAAAATTCTTTTCATCAAAAGAGACTCACCTTCTTCTGGGGTATCTTCATAAGCTGCTGTAACTTCTGCATTTTGTTCTTCACCTTGAGTCACATCTACACCTCTCTCATGGCTGGTAGAAGGTTTCTCTGGAAACTCATATGCTCTATGTCATGCATACTTGTTACACTTAAAGCATTGGCCCATGAATCTTCCTCTTCCTCTTTGATATCCTTGGTATGGCCTTCTTCCTCTTGGTGTATAGCTACCTCTTGAACTTTGTGAGCTGCTGGCCTCTTCTTGAGATGTTTGTAGCTATCTTCTACCTCCTTGAAATTATCTACCTCTATTGGATCTGGCCCTTCCTCTTGAGAAGGATGTTTGTTTCCTTGCAATTTTCTCTTCAGCTTTCAAGGCAAATTGATATGCCTCCTCAATTGTCTTAGGAATGAGAAGACTAATTTCATCTTGAATGGCAAATTTCAAGCCATTGGTGTATCTAGATACCTTCTCTATGTCATCCTAAATATGACCTGATCTTATAGTCAACCTATAAAACTCTTCAGTGTATTCTTTCACAGACATTGCTTTTTGCTTCAAATTTTGTAATTGCTTAAAGAGATTGACTTGATAATCTTTAGGCATAAACTTACCTTTCATGTTTGCTACCATTCTGTCCCAGCTTCTAATCTTTGGCTTCCCTTTCCTTCTTTTCTTCTTGCACTCCATCCCACCATAGGGATGCATGACTCTTTAGCCTTGTCATGGCATACTTGACTTTCTTATCATCTTCTTCAATTCCTTCATACTCAAAGTATTTGTCTAATGCATTAATCCAATCAATTAATTCTTCCACATTCAAATTACCTTCATACATTGGAACCTCCATTTTTGGCTTTGTGTTCACCTTCATAATGGCTTTGATCAACCTCTCTTCAGTTGTTTCTTCTTCCACCATCAATTCATCTTCTGGTGGCTCCTCTTCTCTGTCACAGACTTCACCCATGTTAGTGCCTCTTCTTTAAGCCATCTCTAGGTCTTGTAGCCTAGCTGTCAGGTTCCTAATCTCTTTTACCAGTGTAACCTGTCCTCCAGGTCTCCTTCCTCCAGCTCTACCTCTATTCCTGACTCTCATAGCCATATTGCCTCTTCTTCACTAATCACGTTCTTCCTCGTGGATCTTTAGATTGTGCACAATCCCTTGTGCTCTGATACCAAATTGATGATAACTAAATATCTAACACACAGGCTAAACTAAATTTTTAGAAAACTTTTATTAATTGAGGTATACTAACTTGCAACACACAGGCTAAACTGACACACAGGCTAAACTAAATTTTTTTAGTAAACTTTTATTTTCTTCTGCAGGATTTGGAATCCCTTAATCCTTGTCTACACCAATTATAGAAACAAAATCAATATTTTCTTGCAAGCTTAAACACTATTCCCTACACTCATCCATCCGTGCATTTGCATTTAAATCAGTATCTTCTTCTTCTATAGTATTTTCCCAAGCCACATATACATCCTGGTTTGTAGCTTCACACTCCAAGTTCTTTTCACTCGCAACTTCATCAATGTGCATTTCTAATGGCTGATCAACAATAAGTGTTCCTTTGCTTTGCTTGTGCCAAATATATGGCAATCCTGTCTTCAATCCCAGCCCCAACTGGTCGCATATTACCTTAACAACGTCCAGCATAACATTTAAATTGGCTGAAGTTATAATTAACTTGGCTGAAGTTGCAATAGTTCATTGGGGCAGCCTGGCCAAAATGGAACACTCAGAATTAAAATAAACTAGAATTTAAGATCATTATATTTGATAACAAAATGACCCAGCCAGTATGGAAACACCCAACAGTTATACGACCCAGTAGGACAAAAAAATTTTTTCTCTAATTCTACACACAACAGCTTCTTCTTATTACGCCTCCTTGTTTTATCTTTTTAAACTCCCATAGAATTGGAAGGCAGATAGAAAACAATACGGAAACAAATCAATGCAAAAAAAAATACACTATATTATATTATATTATATTGTAAGGAGACATACATTTTGTGTTGTCTGTGCATTGCCCATCTCCTTCCTCCCACGCCCCTGCTCTCCAAATTGCCACACTCTCCCCTGTTTTCATGTATATTTTGTTTTTGTCTTTTCCACCCACACCAATCCACATATGCTCTCAATATAGCTAATTTATTCTCTCCTGAGTTGGGCGCAACAATTTCCCCAAAATGCCTAAAACAATCTTCTAAACATAAGAAGATTCAAAAGGGTTTAACTATTTGCCTAACAGACTATATTTGCAGTTTTAAAGATTATTACAAAACAAAAAAGAACAAATTTTTAAAATGTAGTAAACAGAGGGAAAACAAAACAACTAAAACATGCTACATCAGAGCTAGAATAAATGCACTCTAAAGTGAGGATGCTCCTACATCACTTTTGGTTTGTGCAAGAAATCAGGTTCCATAATGCCAAAATATTTCTATACCAAGACCTCATCCTTTGTCTTGTGTGAGAAATCAAGCTCCACAACACCCCTTCATCATTTCAAGACCTAGTCCTTTGGCTTATGCAAGTAATCAAGCTCCACAATTCCCTATCATTACCATTTTAGGACTTCATCCTTTAGCTCATGTGAGTAATCATGCTCCCCAATGCCATACCATTATCCAACGCCATTCCTTAACCAAAACCAATCCCATCCAAACTTCAACTAGTCCAATCCTTCAAAGACCAAGCTATGTTCAAAACTATTATTTTTCAACTCATTAGAAACCAAAGGCAAGAGAACCAACTAATCTAAGATTTTTCTATTGAATCAACCATTTGTGATAAGTGAACCTATGATGAATCACTTATTGATCCTATACCAGTTGTCAAGGAGTCTCACTTTGATGAACTAGTCTTTTTGAGTCACTTCTTAATTATTATAACCACATTTAATAAAATAATTACCTTGACCATGTGCTTATTTTTTAAGAGCCTCCTATTGACAAGATAGACTCTGAAGAGTTATCTCTTGACCTTATTCCCATCCTAGGAGAATCCCACTCTGACAAACCAATTTTTGTGGAGCCCTTTATTCCATCAAAGTCTATTACTTATCCAAAACCAAATATTCAACAAGACATCATTATAAAAAAGTACCTATTAGATGAAGAATCAAAGTTAGAGTTAGGTTTTATTATTGAATTGACATCATATTTACCATCAAAATCAAAATCAATATCATTCTCAACATTGAATTCAGAGTCCCTTGAGTTAGAATCAAATTCAAAAGAAGAATATGTTCATGGTTGTTAAAACATTGGTTACATGTGCCTTATAGATCAATTTGAATACATTTTTTATCTTTCTATATTTTTTGAGGAGTAATTCATCTTTGACACAAACTAGCTTAGTATCTTCTATGAGGATTGTATGGCCTCTCCCCATTTCATTACCATTCCACATGCTAATACCATAAACCAAAATAGCCAATCATTGACATTAAATCTCCCACAAGTGTCAATTGGGATTGATAGAATCATAGTTTATTGAACTACATCCATGGTGACATATCATTTGAAGAAGAGTAAGGAGGCCAAGACCACATTCATATAGAAGAAAAACACTCTCCTAGTGAAACTTTTTCAGAGGTGCTAAGGGGACAATCAAAGTCAAAACTTAGCATCTTCTAGTGAAACTTTTTTGAAATTGATAAAAGACAATCAAATTAAAAATTCAACATTCCTTAGTGAAACCTTATCAAAGGCGCTATGGGACAATCAAGACAACTTCATTGGTGAAAACCTCTTTGAGGCACTAATAATCGAGCATAAAAGTTCTTCACTACTTGATGAAGAAAAAATCAAAGATAAAATCAAAATATCTTCCAATCTACAACATAATTAGATGGTAACTAATTTTAGGCCCAAAAAACATAAAAATGTAATGGTCCTGTTGAGAGAATAGGTCTTCATCCCTACCACAACCAAAGTTATGTTGAATCCAACATCAACAACATTACGTATGATTGAGCATCCTGATCTTCATTTGTTTCCTAAAAATTACACATTCTATTATCATCTACCATTATATTTCACAATCAAACATACCATCTATTATTTTTCCTTATTTACCATCCATGGCTGCACTTTCCTTTGTATATTCTACAAAGATATCTTATATCGACGTTGGAAGGATTCAAAATCAATGACCAATGAAGATCACAAAAACATTCTCGACATCCAAATTTATAAGTAGTTATTAATAGAGAAGTTATTTAGATGAGGTTTAGGCTAGAAATTAACATGATCAAGTATTCTATTTGTATTATTTATTGATTAGGACGTACATCTCCCTATTAATAGGAATAATAGAATAAAAAACCATAACTAGGCCAAAAATATGTACCATACCATTTCATTGCCATGTCATTGCCATTGTTACTTATATTTTTACCATTGTTTCATATCCAAACTAATAAACTTCTTAATTTGGGGAAATACTCTTACCATTTTATCTAATTTATCAAACCATTACTATCCTTAGCAAGATCGTGTCATCTCACCATCCATTCCTATCTAGACCAATGCATGTTTTTAGTCATTCTACCCAATCCTATTTTGATCTTTACTATTTGTTTTTTCATGAAATTTTTATGAGGGGATTTTGATCAAGTTTCAAATCTTATCAAAATTTGTGTTTACAATGAAAATATATGAAATTAGTGGGATAGTTGATCTAGAAAGATATCTTTCATCCTATCAAGTTTATTTATGTGAGCTTGATTATAACTGCCTATGGGTAAATCAATGTCTCACCAGTCTTGCTACTAATTATAACCATATATGGGAAAATTATTATCATTGACCTATTCTATTGTATCTTATTTATAACCACCTATGGGAAAACTAAGGGCAACACGTGTTTACCATGTATTGTCACATCACCTTGCCATCGTTGTTTTCATTTGACTGGCCATTTTTTAGACTGGAGAACTTGTTGGTACCTAGTTGGTTTTTCCTCACCTTTTATGTGGAAATAATTAATGTGACTTGAGGTCATTTTAGGAATAAGTAGGTCTTTCTAAATTAATTTTGAGGTCACCTTAGTCCCTATTTCTATATGCCCTCTCCATTTTATGAGCAACCTAAGCCAAATGCTCTCGCCATTTTGTGAGTAGGTAACTTGTCATTCTATAACAAGTTAAGATACCTCAAAATTACAAAAACATTCATAAAATTTCAAAAATCCAAAACCATTTGTGTTGTCTAAGCCTTGATCCACCCTATTAGGGCAAAGTCATTGTTAGGATGCTTTATTTTGATTTTGTTTTTAGGTTTTTTTTTTGTTTATTTATTTCAAGTTGTTTGTCTATTTGTGTGTTTTTTATGTGTTTTATTTGTTTTTTTGTCTTCTTGCCTATTTATTTTCTTTCAACACAATTTCCTTGACTTAGTTTATATGTGTTCATTAGGTGATTCCTTGAGCAAATTATTCTTGAGTCCATCCATATTTATATGTCAACATTGTCATCATGGTTTTTATCATTGGTGAATTATTTTTGAGTGTTTATTAGATCAAGAGTTATTCCTTACACAAATTTTGGCCAAGTCTTCATGGTGTTCTATCATGAAGGTTATAATAAAAATATACTTCAAGATTGTCTACAATCAATGGAGCCATATAAGTTTCTCCTTAGCACCTTGGAAAATCCTCTCATCCCACCCTTGATCAAATCAACCCATTAACCATTCTAGTTGTATTATTACTAATCAAGATGAGCATCTCCTCATTGGCAGGTACAATTGAATCATTCACATTGAATAATTTTATTCTTCTATTCATCTATTTCATCACTTTAAACCCACTCACCTTTAATCTATATTCTAGGTTATATCCTTGAGTTATGCTTTCTAATCAGCCCTAACTGGGGCACAATCATCTTTATCCAATCTAGGTCCTCTTAATGATTATAATCACCTATGGGCAAATCATTATTTTTACTTTTAATCTTGATTATAACTACTTTTGGGAAAATTAGTATCCTTTTTACATCAATGCATGCAAACATTTTCTCATTTGGATTAATCTCAACCATGGTTTAATTCCACCTTTCTTCTTATTTCTTTTTAGGGACCATCCATCAATAAATGTGATGGACACTCCCTCGAGGGGGCATCATCCTAGGCTTCTCAAACACCATTTGGAGCTTTGTTCTTCAACCATCATCTTTTTTTTGGCATGCAAATCTTTTATCATTATTTGAGAAGATATTTATTTTACTATGGTTTTTAACATCTTCCCAAATAGGGGTAAACTATAGACACCTAAAATTGGCCACTGATAACCTTCAACTAAGCTTTTGACCAATTTCCACCAAAGTGTATAATCTAGCTTAAAAACACTAAAATGCATTAAATGAGTTGAAATTTATATATTCAAATGCTTATTTTGGCTATCGTAACATTAAATGGGGCAATGAAATTTATGGTCAAGCTAATTTTGATTAGATCATTTTGAGTCAAAATGATAATTTTGCACCTGGGTGCTCTAGATTGCTCCTTTCTATCAAATCTCTTGCACAAGACACATGCCTTTGTTATTTAGTTTTGGTAACATCCTAAATGTAATAATGGATCCAATGCATCTAACATTGACTTCCAATTCCAATCTAATCAAATTTTGGACCAATAACAAGACGTTTTGACCAATTTGATTAATTTGTGCACCAAGAGCCAAAATTTGCACCAAAGTTAACTAATCATGTTTTAGGCTAATTAAACAAAATTATGGCCTTAAGTTAATTTTCCATGGAAATTTTTGAATAAATATTTATTGAAAATTGATTTCTATTAACTACATCATCAGGTGACATCATCACATGGGGTGGCATCTATAAGCCATAAATGCATAAAATATTAGGATTATGGGTCTCCTATGCCTCATAATGACCCTCCATGACTTTTCAATGCCCATTTTTCCAATTTCATGATGAGTATAATTATATATTTAATTCCAAAAATTGAATTAATCCTCAACCACACATCTTCATCTCAAGATGGACAGTTCAGGTTGATTTTGAGCAATCTCAAAAATTTATAAATAAGAGGCCTTACCTATTGAATTTTAAGCTTAATTTTTGAAAATTTACCATGTAAAATTGATTCCAAGATCTATCACATGCCAAATTTATGATGCCAAAATATTGAGCTAGGCCAAGCCAAAGCTACAAAGTACCAAAAAGAAGAGAAGATAGCCAAGCCTCCTTTGATGAAGACTTTATGAGCACAAGCTGAGCAAGCCACTACAACAAGAATTTGAAGCATCCATGGAAGGTGAAGGATTATTGTTTTTATTTACTTTTTACTTTTATTTTTCATTTATTTTTATTATTAAGCTCACCCTAGTAACTAGGCCTAGAGATGTATGCTAGTTAGTGTGTTTTTATCAATTTATTTTCATTTTGGGACTAGCACAATACTAATAACCTCTCTTGAGTCAAATTTCTAGTTCACATATGACCCTCTTGGAAACTATTAATCCTAATAATTTTATTTAAGTGATACCAAATACACACTTCTTTGGATTTAATCCAAATTTATACTCTTGCAATCACTTGAGTATTATTCTTAAGACATCATGGTGTTCTGACTGAAGGCATGACTTCCCCAAGATGTCATCCACATAGTACTCCACTATATCATGCATAATGTCATGTAAAATCATTGTCATGACCTACTAGTAAGTAGAACCTACATTTTTAAGGCCAAAAGGCATGACTTGGTAGTAGAAGGTCCCCCATGGAGTGATGAAAGCTATTTTATGTTGATCTCCTGGCATGATTTTGATTTTAATGTAACCCAAAAATCAATCCATGAGAGATAAAATTTCATAATTGATTTTGAGTCCATGATCATGTCAATATTTAGAAGAGGGAAGTCATCTTTTAGACATGCCTTATTGATGTCTCAGAAGTCCATGAAATTTTGAATTCTGCTTTGGGGATTAGCCACTGGAATAATATTATATATTCAATCAAAATAATCAATTATTCAAATGAAATTAGCTTCCAAAAATTTATATAACTCATTTTTGACTAATAGGGCCACTTTTGGGTGCATCTTCTATAATTTTTGTTTCATTAGTTTAGCATTAGGGTGTACTACCAAATGATGTACTACTAAGGAGGGGTCTAGTCCAAGTATGTACACATATCTCCATGCAAATATGTTTATGAATTTTTTAAGCATCTCAACGATAAATTTACATTCCTTAGGTGTTATATATGCCCTTATTTTAACCATTTTGGGATGTTTTTCAGTCCTAATGTTGACTTTTATCACTTCTTTAATAAGAGACGGTGACTAATATTGTAGATAGGGAGGCAATGATATTTTTGGAACATCTAAAGCAAAGTAATCTAGGATTTATGTATCAATTTCAAATTATTATTTTTATTATAATGAGGTATGTGGGAGTTCATCAATATTTTTAGTAGGCTCTTCTTCTTTAGATTTCTCATTTTCGCTTTGATCATGGGGTTCTTGTTACTCTCTAAAATATGGAGATTGATAAAGATTTATGGAAAATCCTTTCTTTTGATCACCTGAAGGCATAAAATATTGGGATCCCAAGAATTCCAATATTGCTTCATCATTTTTAAATGTATCAAAGGATGGATCATATTTTTTATCCTATTTGATGAGTGAAGAGTAGTAAAGGGAAATATTGATGGTGGAAATGGTGGTATAAGGGAAGAGGTTGGTGGAAACAAACTCTTCAAAGTGACTATAAAATGAACCCATTTTGACTTCCTCATTAGAGAGATAATACTTAGGGATTGAATGAGTATATATAATAATATTCTATAGGTCATCACCAAATATTTTGTACCCTAAACCAAGATATTGTGGATGTTCTTGAATTGATATGGGTTCAATTCTACCTTTTTGTATCTACCCAATACTTTTTTTTGGAAGTATAATCACTGAGAGGGGGGAGGGGGTAAATTACTGATACAAGAAAATAAACTTCAATTCCAATTCTTTAAACTCTTAACCATTCAAAACAATCATTCATGAAGCATATAAACCATTCATTATAATGAACAAAGAAAACAATGCAATATCAAAGCACATAACACATAAATTATGTATAAAACCCTCATGGGGGAGAAAACCCACCTAAAACAAGATATGGAATAATATCATATAATATTATTGATTCAATTTATATTATAACCAACTGATCAAGGAGCACCCATCCCTCAATTTTTTCAAGCACCTACTAGACCTTTAGTTAGCACCAACTAGCAAGGAGACTACAACCTCCTAGATGATCAAACACCACTTAGTTACCTATAAAATGATATCCATATTTGATATAATGTCTGATACACCTGATAATGAAATTACATTTCCCTAACACTTTCAAACTTTCCTCTCTACCTCATACAACTAATGGTGTCTCATACAAACACAAATGTACCCCTTACACAAGCATACAACAACTCTTTCTCTTCTTTACTCAAATACCTCTCATACACATGCTCATGACCTTGAGGTCATTATTATTTAATTCTCTAATCTTATTAAATGTAAAAATATTATTTAAAAATCATTAATATTAGTCATACACAACCTATGCATTACTCTTATAACATATAATCAATGCACTTCTTCACTCTAGGTCATCTAGACAAACTAGTCCTAATCTTGTCTTAAATCAATACACAAATTTACTGATTATCTTCAAAACCAATGTTATATCTTTATAAAATGTTTAAATTATTATGATTATGACTTTAATTTCCTCACACACTTATTCAAATGTCATTCCATTCTCTTTACTCTCTAATTGTATAACTCACAAGCAATGTATCCAAAACAACCTTTTGGATCACTCTACACCTTTTTGCTCATCCTCAATCTTCAAACATACAAGAACACTATTAAAACATATAAAATATGACCTTTAGGTCACATAGATATCCATCACACTTATTTTATATTTAATATATCCATCAATCATACTCACCCTTCTCTATTATTCACTTATCAACACTAATTAACTAACAATAATAGTAAGCCCAAAATATCCTTCTACATATGCATGATTCTTTCTCTAATAAATATTGGTCAAATACAACACTTTAAATTTATCGATAAAAATAAAAAATATATCTTTGTACATGTTACATATAATATAAATTAACTCATTAGGTTGGATACCCTTCAAATGGCTCAAAACAACACACTAGGCTTAAACAAGACCTAAGCAATTAGCCCTCCATTAGGCCATATGTTACACTTAGACACAAATATCCCTTAACCAAAGATGGATCCATTTTAAACAATTTAACACAAGGTCCTCCAAGTATTATTTATGTTCACCACATCATATAACACTCGAAGTCACATGCTCACCTTATGAAACCTCTTTTAACCCTTCAATAGGTCCCATGAAGACCTAATTCACCTTCATGGAACACTTTAAGCCACTATGGTCTAACTGGCCCTTACCAATAACCAAAACCACTTAAAACACTTTAATTTAATCCTCTATTATCCTTTTACATTCTTAATAAACATCAAATTCATTTGCTCATACTCTTAAATCTCCATTATATCTTAAATACCTATTAAGCTTAATTAGCCCAAAAACACTATCTTCACAAAAGAGGCTCAAACTAATTGTATATAAAATTTCCATGTATAATACACATGGATGGAAATATAAATACCTTATAAAATTCATACAATACATAATACACCTTCATTCATCCTCCAAAGGATCATAAAAACCACTGTAAGAAGCCTACTCAAACCTACAATAATTACAGTAAACAAAAGTCAACTTTGACCTACAATAATACACCTATATGGATAATCAAAACTCCAAATAATTTTGAGGATGATCTATATGGAGTATAATTCATTTTTTATTTTTATACCAACAAGTTTTTATCAATATTTTTAATTATACAATCATTTCTTTTTGCATTGGTTTATTTAGAAAAAACACAGTCAACTCTCACGTGCAATAAATGAAATTATACAACCAATCAAACTTCCTAATCAAATTATATGGATATGCCTTAAATTCATATAGCAATTTTATTTTTAAACCACCAAAAAATTCATCCATTATCAAAATTTAAAAAAAATACTACTGACTAGGTTTCCTTTGTAAATTCAAACATTTGAATTCCAATGGTCACTTGATATTGCAAATTTGGCTAAGTATAGAAAATAGTGACTACCTAGGAGACCAACTTTGCACCACCATAAATTTTTTTAGACACCATATCAAGACTTAAAATTTTAACTACATTATCTAAGCACAAATATAAACAAATCAATGTGACCACTTTCTTCTAAAACCTTCACACGTGTTAATGTTGACATCATCAATCTACTTACTCATAAAGTTCTACCAAGTTGACTAGGACAACCTAAACCTTCACAAGACTGCTCTAACAATTTTTTTTCACTTCTACAAGTACATTAAGCACTCTTTTCCCTTAATATTACCCATAAAACATGATCAATCACTTAAAATTCCTGTACATGTGATATGCACTCTCAAATCCATTTGGAACCTATCACTTTATCATTAATGCATTATGTACTAAGATCACCTTAACATTAATGACAATCAATATATCTCAAGAACATGATCAAAAATTTCATCCTTTTTCATTTATTTCAAACATATTTCATAATTCTCTCTCCTAAAGTGAATAAATCCTCCATTCTGCACTTCCCCCCCCATTGATATTAATGACAAAGGGTCTCTTCATCAATATGCCAACTTGATCCTTCGACCTGACAAGCTACTCACATAGCTTATAAATCTACCCCTAACATCATGATAATATGTTATAACATTTTATTAAACCATAATAAATAACACAATCTCCTTGGAATTGTAACATCTCATATATGCTCCCCCTCACTCTATGCATACCTTTCATATTATCAATTGAAGATAACATACCTCTATCTGAATTGCTCGTTGATTCTCAAATTATATAAAAACATTCCCAAACTTCACATACTACTAAACAAACCTAATTTTTTTCCCCATAACTATATATTTCACCTAAATAAAACCAAAATATTGAAAACATATACAAGCAAACTCTCTTACGAGAATATACCTTGAATGGATCCATCTACATCCACATATAGGTTAACACAAATATCTAGCATGATTTCATGAGAAAAATGAATCAAATTATAATCTTATTAGGCCCAAATCACCTCTTTAAATGGTATAAAAAACTTATCATATGAATAAAATAACCAAAATTAATCTGGACAATAATAACATGCTCAAAGCAACTAAACTTACATGAATCCATGCTTATAAGAGCTCTTCAAGAAACCAACTTTAAAAAGCTACCTCATTATGCCATCTATGGATGAAATATGATTGAATTCATACCTTAATTATAATTTAATACAAACTTACCTTAAAATTATTATCCCTTCAAGGACCTCTCTCTTGCACAAGAAAAGATACTCCTCTCCTAGGTCATTTTAAAGAGGTAAATTACAAACAAAGATACATAACTTAAAATTTTCATACCTATACACCAAGGGACTACCTATAACACACCATAACCTCATTTAACACTTTTATATCATCATTTTACACCTTATCACTAATTTTGGTAGCCTAACTCATTGTACAATCCAAGATACACCTTATCAAGGGTTTCTTATTTTAAAACCCTTATGCCAACCAAGGACACGCAAAGTAAGATCTTCTTCCAAAAATAAATTCAGACCTTCAAATCACTTTTCATAGATCTTAATAAGTGACATACATATTTTAAACTATTTAAAAATATATAAGAATCCATACTCAACTTATATGCATATCAAGACAAAGAACATACCTTGACCCATTGACTAGTCTCTCACTTATCAACCTTGCAACATCATTCCATGATGCTTCAAATGAATGAGTAATGCCTCTATGAATCCTAATAAAGACACATAACCTACCAATTCACTTATAACACCAAAAAATTAGGATATTCCCAAGTCTCCATACTCTTACTAGTTTTGTTGTCTTTCTTAAGCCTCTTCATAGGCTTGATTGGCTCATCCATCTTCTCTTTGACTCCCTTGTCAATATACCTTGATAAATAGTGTTATTATCTTGCCTTTATATCAAAACATAAAACAAACCATCTTTACTAATATTATCACAAACCATTCATCCTTGGTCTGAATCTGATCTCTATTAATAGTCTTAGGTCTTTATATCCATGTATAACCTTTTTCTTGCACACTAGGAGCTCCATACACCTTATTTTTCCTTGAGAACTCATTCAACCTGTTCTAAAAATATTTTTTAATATGAGCAACTCTATGAAAATTTAAATAAAAAATATAATTCATAACTTTTTCTTTATGATGGCTATTATCTCCTTTTAATAAGTTACTTCTCCTTTTGTAATCTCTTATAATGTCACCAAACTGATTGCAAGCATAACATTTATTATGATATTAATTGACAAAACTTATGTAATTAGGATTCCTTGATGTTATTCTCATATATTTTTTCATTCTATCATCCTTCTTGACTTGATCTAATTCCTCTTTCTCAACCTTGCTCATTTTGACTACTAGTTTCTCATGCTTAACCTTCAAGGATGCTAGCTTAATTTTCAATTGATCACACTCGGCCTTCTTTGACCTCAATATTAAATTTACAACCTCTAACTAATTTTCAAAATCATGAATATTCATCTTATCCTTTTTTATTTCTAAGGCTACATTAGATTTAAATATACACACCTTCTCCTTAGGAGCATCCATAGAACTTATCCTTAGATTAACATCTTCTAACTGAGATATGAGATCCTTAATAGCCTTCTCAACATATTTATTCATTATGTCCTTATCACTCTTAAAGGTATAAATATTCTCCTCATAATCATTATCCATATACCTCAACTCTTTATTTTCTTCCTTAGTTACTTAACCATTTGGTGCTTCAAGGACCACCTTCTAGCTGTCAAGCCTTCTTGAAGGACCCGCTCTGATACTAATTATTGGAAGTAGAATCACTAAAATGGAGGGGGTGAATCAATGATAAAAACAAATAAAATTCAATTCAAATTATTTAAACTCTTAAACATTAAACATTATCATTCATAAATAATAGAAACCATTGATTGCAATGAACAAAGAAAATAATGTAAGAACAAAGCACATAACCCATGAATTATGTGGGAAACCCTCATGATGGAGAAAACCCACTTGAAACAAGATTTTTAATAATATCATATAAAATTATTTATTTAATTTATATCAACACCAACTAATCAAGGAGCATCAACCCCTCAATTTGGTCAAGCACACTCTAGACCTTTGGCTAGCACTAACTAACAAGGAGGCTACAACCCCCTAGATGATCAAGCACCATCTCAATCACCTCCAAATTGATCTCCACCTTTGATCTAATGTTTGATATATCTGATAATGGACTTATATTTCTATAACACTTGAAAACCTTCCTATCTACCTTATACAACTCGTGGTAATTCATACAAACACAAATCTATCTCTTACATAGGCATACAACTCTTTCTCTTCTTTACTCAAATACCCCTCATACACATGCTCATGACCTTAAGGTCATTCTTATTTCACACTATGATCTTCTTAAATGTAAATAATTTTTTTAACCATCATGAATATTATTCATACATAACCTATTCTTTACTTTTATAACATATAATCAATGCACTTCTTTACTCTAGGTCATATAGACAAATTAGGCCTAATCATGTCTTAAATCAATACAAAAACTTAGTGATTATCTTTAAAACCAATTTTATATATTTATAAAATGTTCAAAATTTTATTATTATGACTTTAATTCCCTCACACACTTATTCAAAATCTCATTCCATTCTCTTCACTCTCCAATTGTCTAAGTCACAAGCAATGTATCCAAAACAACCTTTTGGATCACTCTACACCTCTTTACTCATCCTCAATATTCAAACCTAAAATAACATTGTTACAGCATATTAAATATGATATTTAGGCACACACATACCCTTAACACTTATTTTTTCTTCAATATATCCACTAATCATGATCACCCTTCTCTATTATTCGCTTATCAACACTAATTAATTAACTAACATAATAAGACCAAAATAGCCTTCTACATATGAATGATTATTTATCCAATCAATATTAGTTGGGAAAAAAACTTTAAATTCATGGATAAACATATATTTGGAAATTTTACATATAATATACATTAACTCATTAGGTCATCCATGATTCAAATGGCTCAAAACAACACACTAGGCTTAAGTAAGACTTAAACCATTAGCCCTCCATTAGGCCACACATTACACTTAGATACCAATAACCCTTAACCAAATATGGAACCCTTTTAAAAATTTTAACACAAGTTCCTATAATCATTATTTATATTTACCATGCTATACAACACTCCAAATCACTCACTCACCTTATGAAATCTCTTTTAACCCTCAAACCTTCAATAGGTCCCATGGAAACCTAATTCACCTTCATGGAATATTTTAAGCCACTATGGTCCAGATGGCCCTTACCAATGAACCAAACCACTTTAAAAAAATTAATTTAATCCTATATGAGTCTTTTTCATGCTAAACAAATCAATTTCATTCACTTATACTCTGAAACCTCCATTAGGTCTTATTGTACTATTAGGCTTAATTAGCCCAAAAACATCTTCAAAAAAGAGGCTCAAACTAACTCTATATAAAATTTCCATGTACAATACACATATGGATGGAAATATAAATACCTCAGGAACATATAAGACACATTAATTCAGCCTCTAAATTCTCATAAACACCATTGCAAGAAACCTACTCAAACCTATAATAATTACAGTAAAAAAAAGTCAACTTTGACCTACAATAATTTCTACTTTATAGACATTAAAAACTTAAAATCACTTTGAGGATGATCTATATGGATTCTAATTCATTTTTTATTTTTATACCAATAAGTTTTGATCAATATTTTGACTCATACAATCATTTATTTGCACCTTGGTTTATTTAGAAAAAAATAAAGTCAATAACAGTCAACTCTCACATGTAATAAATGCAATTATACAACCATTCGAACCTCCTAATAAATTTTCCTAGATATCCATTGAAGTCCTATACCAATTTTATTTTTATAATATAATCAAATTAATCCATTATAAAAAGTTATAAACAAAATACTACTAACTGGTTTTCCTTTTTAAATTCAAACATTTGAATTCCAATGGTCACTTGATATTGTAAATTTGGCTAAGTATGGAAAATAGTGAAATCTGATTGGGAGACCAGCTTTGTACAACCATCATGTTTTTTAGACACCATATCAAGACCTAAAATTTTAACTAGATGATATAGGAATAAATATTAATAAACCCATGTGATCAATTTCTTCTTAAGCCTTCACACGTGCTAATGCTGATATCATCAATCTGCTAACTCAAGAAGTTCTACAAAGTTGACTAGGATAACTCTAACCTTCACAAGACTACTCTAATGAATTTATTGCAATTACACAAGTACCCTAAACACCCTTGTCCCCTCGTATGACCCCTTAAACATGGTAAATCACCTTAAATACCTACACACATGATATGCACTCTCAAGTCCATTTGGAACCTATAACTTTGTCATTAATTCATTATATACTAAGATCACCTTGACATCAATGAAAATCAATGCATATAAAGACCATTCTCAAAACATTTACTTGATAATACATATTTTTCATCATTTTTTGGACACGGGGGTATTTTTTTTCTTGGAGAGATAAGTGAGTCATCATCTAGAGTAAACCATGAGTCATCTAATTCTTCAATACATTCTTCTGATAATAGACCTGCACTATAAAATTTTCATTGGTCTAAATTGATACCTGATAGGATTAGCCTTATGCATGACTAGGGACCCATAACTATGTGGAGAGAGTGGTAGTTTTCCCACATAAAATGTTTTATATTTGTACTCTTTGCAACCTATGAATGTGATTTCCAAGCAAGTGACCTCAAGTAGTAGATTTGATGCAAGTATAAGCCAATTTGGTGATATATACTTGGAAGCTATTATAATTAGTATGGAATTACTTGTGCTTAAACAATGATATGATGACTAGTATTGAATTTACAAAGGAAACCTAGTCCACATCTACAATATGAAGGAGAATTTTATGGATTATGGGTCCTATGATGATGAGAAGGTAAATAATTCCTATAGTTAACCTTTCATTATCATCATATACCTTGATCATAATTAGGGTAGGCCCTAAAGATGCTTATAAATACCCTAGTTTATTCAAGAAGTCTAGATTACACAAATTTAATATTGATCATCCATCTATGAGTACCCAGGAAATGTGATGGTGGGATATGGAGACTTCAATGAATAATGGATAATTATGGTGGGGGCCAAATGGAGGCATATATTGGGCACCAAAGTTAATCTATTAAGAAGAGGATAGATGTCCTACTAATGCCTATAATTGATTTGTATCCATGTCATTTATGACCTTGAGGTCATTCAAAACTTGATTAAGTATCTCCTAATGTAGAGAGGAGGTTTTGAGAAGATTTATTAATGAAATTTGAGTTGGTATTTTCTTAAAATGTTGAATAATATCATAAGACTTATTAGAATAATTTGAGACTTTCTTAGAAGATTACCCTTTTGATTAGCATAAGAAGTGAATGGGTCCTTTAGTGGTACCACAAGAACTAAAAATTTACTACATCTAGTGGTAACCACACAATCAATAGTAGCCTGATTGATTTTTAAAATGGTGGATGGAGATAGAGTGGGATCTTGGGTTCTTCAAATTTTAATGGTATTGACATAGTGGTATGTCATGGCATGGTAGTAATTCAATTAGAAGAAGAAGCCTGACCCTAGTCTCTTGGTGGTGTCCTATTTCTTTGATCATTCTTGGGTAATGGGTCCTTATAAATGCTTACTTGTCCATTTACAAATGGATTAGAAGAGCTCTCATATTCTATATCGATATCATCCCTTTGAATTAAGTATTGATTATAGTACTTCAATTGTATACATCTTTATGTATCATGACCTTTGACCCTATGGTATTTACAAAATTCATATTCATAGTACCCGTCTAATTTAGGTTGATGATCATCCATAGGTCTACTTTTAGGAAGGGTGATCATATTAGTAGTAATTAATTATTCAAGGGACATTTTAATTGGTACTACCAAATTGGTGTGTGGTCTTTTGTCAGTCCAAGTCTTTTACTTGCCTCATGGTACTCAAATAGAGTAAACATTTTATTATTATATGGGGTTCTTATTTTTCACTATTTGAACATATTTTTGCTTGGAATCAATCACCCCATCTCTCACAACATTTCTATTTTTGTTGAAGAATTTTGACTTTCCTAAAAAGGAGTTATCTTGGTTCTAATTGTGCTCAGTCTAGGATTACAGTTTAATTATCCCTTTTTTTAATAAGAGCTTTTTAAATTTGCATCCCTTTTTTAATTATTTCATTGAAAGTATTAGCACATTAGAGTTTTATCTAATATTTGAGCTCAACATTAATATTATCCATACATATTTTTGCTAACTCCTTTTTAGGTATTGTACATCATAGGCAAGTTGATAGGCTTCTCCATTTTTGTAAGAAGTATGTCAGGCTTTCCCCATTTCTTTGTTTGGTATTGTAGAGGTCTATGATAGAGATATCATTCTTAATGTTAAAAGAGAAGTGTCTAAGAAATTATTTAGTTAATTCCCTAAAGTTTGATATAGACCGTTTGGGTGAGTGCATGAACCATTCTAAAGCTGGTCTAGTAAGGCTTTTTGGGAAGAATCTTAATAAGTAGGAATCTTCATATGATACTTCATGGTAAACCATGTAGAAATCTTATACATGATCTCAGGGATCACCTTTCCCTTGATATTTTTCAAATTTAGGTACTTCAAAGTGTGGAGGAAAAGGTATTTGAAAGATACTCATTTCCAAGGGTGAAGAGAAAAAATATCATATTTGTATTTGAGATCTTATGAGCATGGTGTATTTTTTGGAGGGTATCCTTAATCACTTTCCACTATTATGTGAATGTGGGGTCCCCAAGAGGATTAGTTGTTCTATTTTGACTATTACGGGGGATATGGGTGTTTTGAGTATTTTGGGTGTTGTGTTTTGAGTATTGTTTGTGTTATGGACATTTTGATGAGGTGATGGAGGACATTGATTTTGGGCATGAAGTAGAAGGTTTATTTGTTGGGTAAGTTAGTCTAATTGATCCTCTAAGGCAGTCTATCTTTGATTAGACTCAATATAATTATTTTAGAGGGGTGTTGGGTGTTCTTCTTCTATAAATTAGTAGTCCACACCTTCCTCTTCTTAGGGTATTTGATTGGTATGTACATTTTGATGTGGTGTATTTAGATGGGTGGAATGATGAACTATATTTTATATGAGGCTATGATCAAAATTTGAGGGTAATGTGCCCCCTGTTTTAATTGCATAGGCTAAAACATGATCATAGTTTTCATAGAGGTATTGGTTAATTAAATTCCTAACCTCGTCATTATTAAGGGGATTAAATAATTCATCCTCTTCTTTGGGGGTATGCATGTAACTATGGGTATCATCATATTATCAAGTTAGATCAACTAAATTCCCCAATGGGTTATTGTTTTGGTTAGAAGCTTGTCCAATCCTAAGTTGGTCACATGTGTGGACCACCATTTTGAAAGAGAGATGTGATAAATGATGTGGAAGTGTTTGAATACTAATGCCATCTAGAGACCAAACCTACTAGTGGTAAAAGATAATGATGTGATGATTTTTATAAAATGATGGGATGACTAAGACAATGAATTGCCAAAATACAAAGCCTTGTAAGAATCCAATCTAACAATGATGAAAGAGAGTGATGGGATTAAATAATTTTTCAATTACAAAGGGATAATTTTATGGGTGTTAAGTGAAGAATTCACTTGATAAGGATGAGTCATGGGTGCTAGATTAGAATCTTAACAAGACTATGTATGTTAATAATACCTAGTCTAGGGATGATAACAAGGACAAAGAGATGGGTGACCGCTAGAATTTGATTAAAAGACTAAATATAGTATCCAAAGGTGATGGGAGAATGTGAGATGGAAAGGGGTGTAGAAGATATAGGGTGTAAAGTGAGAAGATAGATAGAAGCTATAGGATGATGTTATGTGGATAGAAAATATAGGGTGGTATATAATATATATTAAAATGATTAATGGTTAAGTGGTGTTATTTATGTACGCTTAATACATTAAATTACATTAGTTAAATAATAATATACTTTATTATTTATCATGAGTTTATCCATGTGTAAATAAATAATAAAATATATTAAATGACCTTTGAAGAGGTTGAACCCATTAATGTTGTGGTTGGAAAAGGTCATTTTTAATGGGCATAATTCCTTGCCTATATAATAAAGAGTTTATACCATAAGATGTAATGAAAAAAGAGAGAAGAGAAAGCTTATATTAAGTATATTTTATTTCTCAAATAATGAATAATGTTGGTGGGTTTTTTACATCTTCATGAGGTTTTCCTATGGTATATTTGTGTTATGGTGTGTTCAAATTTTCTCTCATTATTTCATGTTGAATGTCCTTGCTATTGGTTTCACATCTAGATCTGGCTAGCATTGCAATCATATTGTTTATTTTATCATGGTATCAGAGCTAGTTGATGCATGATCAAGAGGCAAGATTGAATATCAAGTTTTTGGCATGTGTTCAAGCCTATATTAATCCATTTTTCAAGCCATGGTATGTTCATCAAAATTTTCAATATTTTCCTTCTGTAGAAAGTAAGTTATTCGACTTTTTTTACTCTCCTAAAATCCTAGAGATCTCAAATCTATGTAATTTTTCATATTTTAAGCCTATTTTCATGTCTTAGATATAAATAAAAATCTTAAAATGGGTTAAAAATGCTTCTTTAAGCATTATAATTTTAAGATTGTCTTGTTTGTTAGACTAATATTATGAATGAAAGTATTTTTGAAGCTCCCCAAATTGTAGATCTAAGAAATCAGATCAACATTTCAAATAATTTTTCAAATAAAAAGATCTCTAAGCACTTTGTACATCCCATGAATGGTATAAAAATGGTGAAAAAAATGTTTTAGATAATTTGATTGTTGTTTCTATGTGTTTTAGTGCTAGGTCTGTAATCTTGTGGTTTGGAGAACCTCTTGGAGAGTACTTGGAGTACTATAATCATTTTTTGATTTCATCTTGCCCACATGAGATGCCTTTTTGACATATTTTCCTCTTGTATGGCCTATGTAAGAGCTAAGTATATAAAAATCTAGTAAAAATATTTATTTTTGTTGATTGTATAACCCTTGTAGAGCTTATGAAGTAATTCAAATGCATATTTAAGCAGTCTAAAGATAAATCCAAGTAATCTAAGAGCCATCCAAGAAATTAAATCCTACTTTGAATGCCATAGTATGGCCTCTATAGTGAAATTTTAAAAAAAATGTTGTGAGCCTCTAATTTCTTGTTCCTATTGTTTATGTTGTATTCAAGAGATACCAAACTTAAAAAAACATCTTGGAGAGTCACCTCAAGTATCAACCATTAATTTAGGTTTGTCTCCATCTCATGTAACACCTCTATATGACCTGATAAGGCCTCTAAAAAGATTAAAATTTTGAATTTACAATCCTTTTTTGATCTATCAATCTTTTTGATCTTCAAAATTACTTAGAGAGGTCAATTGGAGAAGTGAGGAAGACTTATGAGAGTTTAAATTTTATCTTGACACTATTGTATAGCTCTGTGTAGAAGTAGTAGAATACAAAATCAATTTCCAAGTGAAAACTCTCAAATATGAGTCTCTCAAATGCTTTGGAAGGTAATTTCTAAGTGTTTTTGAGCTTTATATTATTGAAAATGGTTACCAAATGATTTTGTAGTCCTCCCCTACTCTTCACATGCATCATTCCTTCCTAAAGCATGATACAACATGATTAAAATGGGTATGTAATGTTGTAAATGCAATGTATTTATTAAATGTGGTTTTCATTTAATTACCTATTTTCCACATAGGTAGTGGTCCCTACCTGGGCTTTTTTAAAATCCTTTTTGATTAAATTCAAATTTTATTTAAATATTATTATTTTTGTAAATATTTAATTCTATTTTATTTTTATTTTAAAAAATACAAAATAGAAATTAAAATGATTAAATACAAACTAGCGTGTTTAGTTTATTAACAAGTGTAGTGGGTGACTTGGTTAGCATAATTTTGATAGTTCATTTGCATGAGAGAGGTCTAGATTTTAAATCCCCTTAATCATTTTTTTGATCAAATTTAGTTTAGTATTAAAAACTATTTTTTAATGTGCATGATCATTCACATGAGAACGTATGCCATGTGCGATATTTTGTTTGACTTTTAACCCTAGCAACTTCTTATAGACCATAATCACCCAACTAATCAATTTGTATGTTCTTAATACATTAGGAATGTCCTTGAGTTTATTTTAAACCTCCTATTATTTTTACAATAATTTGGTCAAATAGTGTAATTTGCATCACTATTTATGACATTTGTGTCCACTTTTATGACATTTGCAACTTTCACCCTTGTTGTAATCATTTGTGTTTCTTGAATTATTTTGAAATAAACTAAAGTGGATAGTTTTGTTTACTCACTAGAATATGTGTTTTTTTTTCAAAATCAAATATAAATCACGTTAAAATTTTTGCTTTCTAAACCTTTTTTTTTATTTAGTATAAAATGCAAACTTGTAGTGTCAACTTTAAAAGGAAAAAAATAATATTCATGACTCAAATTATACTATGAATTATTCCTAATAAGATATGTAATGTTTGGTTAATTTAGTATAAAATTATTAGTGAATTTATTGTATGTGCATCACATAACCTACTTCTTAAATTTAACTTGATTGATTGCAAGTTTACATATATTCTTATTGAAATTTGTGTTAAATATTGATTCAAAAATTATGTGCAATAAATATAACCCCTATTTATAAATATATTATTGATATTTTGATTTATCTAAACATTACTAGGATATATATTTCATAAGATGCGGTTGTTGATTCTAGATTCATGCAAGATCCATACTTGGATCATTTGAAATTAGCAAAGTGAATACTTCTAAATATAAAAGGAACTATAAACTTTGGTTTATATTATTGTTTCTTTAATTATGTTAATTTATTTAGTTATTATGATGCTAACCATACTATGATGAGTCTCCTTATGGATATGTGTTTATGTTTGGTGTAGGTGCTATCACTTGGATCATTTCATGTGGAAGTTTCTAAGAAAGCCTTGTGGCTATGAAGAATGATAGAAGAACACCATGTGGAAGTTCTTCATTGTACTAACCTTATAGTGATAGTCAAAATAGTATAGTTTTGATGAAAAATCCAATGCAACACTAAAAAAATAAAGCCTATTGAAGTTCATTCAATGTTGTGCTTATCAAATTTATCATTGAGGGGGAGTGTGCATGACAATGTCACTTCTTAAAATCCATGTGGGTCATGTGTTTTCTTCTATATCTCTATACTTCTCATTGTAAATCATTGTAATATATTACTTTATGTAATTTTGGTAAAAATTATATGGAAGTCTACATTATACCCAATGCATATTAGTATGGAGATATTTATGTTATAAAAGAGTCCAATATGTTTGGTTGATTATTCATGAGAAATTATGGTTTGTATTCTCACTATGGGATGTATTCTCACGACCATGCTAGCCTAAACTCACTTTAAATGGTTTAGGATAACATAGTATAATTCATTCAAAGGTGAATATGGGGATATAGATCAAAACATTTAGGTATATATGGGTGTATAGTGCAATTCCTTTAAAGGTGACTATGTGATTGCAGTTACATAGAATACCTTTGGGTATCTATAGTTGTATAGTATTATTTTTTAAAGGTGACTATGTGATTGTGGTTACATAGTGTAATACCTTTAGGTGTCTATAGTTAAATAGTGTAATACCTTTGGTTGTCTATAGTTAAATAGTGTAATACCCTTGGGTGACTATGGCATGATGAAGGATGTTTCCTTCTATTATTAACCCTTAAAACTCATCATGTGGATGTTTCATAGAGTGTAAGTTCATTATGTTGTTACCTCTTAAAAATCACCATGTATCCCCACTTAACATTAAGGGAGAGTATTGGAATAATTAATAGTCAAGTGGTGTTATTTATGTACCCTTAATACATTAAACTACATTAGTTAAATAATAATATATTTTATTATTTATCATGAGTTTATCCTCGTGTAAATAAATAATAAAATATATTAAATAAACTTTGGAGAGGTTGGACCCATTAATGTGGTGGTTGGAAAAGTTCATTTATAATGGGCATATTACATTGCCTATATAATAAAGAGTTTATATTGTGAGATGTAATGAAAAATGAGAGAATAAAAAGAAGAAAAAGCTTATATTGGGTATATTTTATTTCTCAAATAATGAATAATCTTGGTGGGATTTTACCTCTTCATGAGGGTTTCCTATGGTATATCTATGTTATGGTGTGTTCAAATTTTCTCTCATTATTTCATGGTGAATGTGTTTGTTATTGGTCTCACATCTAGATCTAGCTAGTATTGCAATTATATTGCTTATTTTGTTAGGATAAGTAATGTAGGATGGACAAGATGGACTATAAAATTTACCTATGATATATAATAGATATTATTGAATATAAGGGGGTATGAAAGATGCAAGATGGGTACTATATGGATGATATATGTTAAGTTATGTATATGATAGGAAATATAAATGTGGGATGAGTAAATAATGGATAGATGATATAGGGTATATTCTAAAATATAGTTGGGTAGATAGAGATTATAGGATGGATAGTAATTAGATGGGAGATGAAAGATTAGGGAGTGAAGGATATGATATGAATAAGTAAGATGAATGTGGTTTTAAATGATGAGAAAAGAATGGATAGTCTTTTTACGAATATCTAAGGTGTCACACACACAATAGGGTATGGTTGACTCAGTTTGCAAATAATACGAGTCTATCACAACACTCAAGCAATACTCATAATCATGAATCCTAAATTAGTCAACTGATAAAGGTGTGTAACTCAATGCCTACATCATAAAATAATTTTGTGTGTGAGACTATAGGATAATTACCTATTATGGAATCTTTTAAACCTTTTTGACCCCATTTGTAGATGATGGCCACTTAGGAATTGATATTAACTCTGATAGTGGCACACCTATTATGGTTAAAGGATCCTAATCTAAGTTTACACAAGGGTTTTTAGGTGCATCCCCTATATATGTGAAGGTATATTAGGGACAAAGACCATATAGGATGTTGTCTAATTGTCCTATGCATTGGAGCTTAATCATACCTCACTCTACAAAACCTTTTATGGGGAATTATGCTTAGGTCCTAAATGATAACTCTCATAATTTTTAGACTATGATAGAACACAGAGTTTGGTCTAGTGCATGGTTATTGTGTAGACTAATTACCTAGTGATTACCAAAAATTTTAGTCTGATTAACATTAATTATCGACCTATAGTGCATATGTTTTTCAAGGATGTTAGCACTATATATGAATTATTGATTCAAAAATCATCTTAATTTTCTAGTTGCAGTATAATAAATTTATGTTGAATCCACTAGATAGATATACTATGAAACTACTATGACATAACTACAAAATTACTTCACACTTATGAGTCACACATGCATCACACTTATATAATCAAACTAATTAAAATCACCTTACACAACACACTTAAAGCTAAAGAGAGATAGGATCTTCATTGCAACTCCTTCGAAGAGGACCCTTCCTCATTTAGAACTAAATTCCAATCCTTCTCTAAGAGAATACACAAAATCAATCTTTTCATTACTCAATTTTGTAGCAATTAAATATTTCTATATGAAGTTATAATATTTAATGTGTAATGTTGCAATTCCAATACTTCTGCTATTATCTATTTAGATTAACTAACTCCTAATCTATTCTAGGTTTTGCTATTAAATTTAGAAGGTATTTTATTAAATATTAACCAAAAAACACCAAACTATGAAAAATACAAATACCTAGAAACTACCCCAGTCAACATTCAAGTGGTTAGTAATCGTAGTTACTTATTTTAGGTTTGACTGGGTTAGAAACAAGGCATACTATTTTAATATTTTATTTTTCTTTTTCTTTTTCTCATTATCCTTGTCTTTTTCATCTTTTGTAGCACATCCAATATTTCTTTGCCTGTAGGGAATCCATAAAATAACTATGATTCTTTCCAATCATCTATTTGGTTTTTAAGACAACTATATGTGTCTTTAAGATCTCTTCAACAACAGCTCTATTTTGTATAGTGGCTATAGGCAACCTATAGGTGAAGCCTATAGTTTTTATAGACACTCTACAGTGGTTATGGGTAACCTATAGGTGAAACCTATAGTTGCTATGGGTACTCTATAGTGGCTATGGGTATCTTATAGGTGAAGCCTATAGTTATTGCAAAAACTCTATAGTGGCTATGGATAACTTGTAGATGAAGCCTAAAATTGATATGGGTACTCTATAGTAGCTATGGGAAACTTGTAGGTGAAGCCTACAGTTGTTAAGAGTACTCTACAGTGGTTGTAGGCAACCTATAGGTGAAAGCTTATAGTTTCTATAAGTAGCATGCAATAGCTATGGACTAGCAAGATTTTACAGCCTTCTATGAACCTTCAAATGCTAGTTAGATAAATTCACACCAATATAATTCAATCAATGAAAAAGCATCAATAATTCATAACATAATATGTGTGTGTGTGTGTGTGTGTGTGTGTGTGTGGAATTCATCCCCACATACGAGATTAGAAAATAAGGGTCGGTGACATGGATTTCATCACCATTGATGAGGCCACCAATTGCTTACTTTTATAGCCTCATCCATGCTTAGTATATGTCTTTTTTCATGTAAATCCCATAACTAGTTGTTACTTATGAAAATGAATGAATGAATTTATAATTTTGTGTGTAAATTGATACATATATATATATACATATATATATATATATATATATATATATATATATATATATATATACATGTGTGTGTGTGTGTGTGTGTGTATTAGTTTACACACAAAATTATAAATTCATTCATTCATTTACATAAGTAGCAAATAGTTATGGGATTTACATGGAAAAAGACATATATTAAGCATGGATGAGGCTATAAAAGTAAGCAATTGGTGGCCTCATCAATGGTGATGAAATCCTAGTCACTAACCCTTATTTTATAATCTCATATATGGGGAGGAATTCCACCTCACATACTATCCTAGACTCAAGAAGGGATAACAAACAGGCAAACATAACATCATTAATTTACCAATTAACTACCTATGTGTGAGAGATACAAGTATCTAAGATCGAGTAACAATAGAATATACACACAAGAAAAACCACACACATAAGCAAGTATATATAAATCAAAACCAAAATATAAATGTTTTGGCACCCCTCCTACAATCACAAGGGTCAGAAAACAAAATGGGGTGCCTTAGTCTTGAGGGGTCTTACACAAAAAAGGGTTAGTAATTTAATTCTTGCAAAACCATCACTCCTAAAAGAACACAAATACATAGTGTAATATCACAACTAGAAACTACAAAATTGCTACTCTAAGACAAAATCATATATTCCAAGTTGTGATCTTATAGAAGTTAAATAATTATGATGGTTAACTTGAAAAACTGTGACAATTAGACAAAACTGCAATTCAAGATGCAAAATCACAATTTAAAAAAATTTGAAATCTATGATTTTGTTCAAAAAGGGGAAAATTATCATATATGTCTAAGTTAGATAAATTCTAGTGAGATAAACTAGTCTTCAAGATACTATAAACAAGAAAGCAAACTCAAAAAAGTCTTCCAACCACTACTTTAAGATCATTTATAAACTCTTAGGACTTTAGGGACAAAGTTTCTTATATGTCAGTATACAATAGAATAATTAAATTACAGACATAGGGATGCATCAATATTTAGATAAAGAATCAGGTACACTAAAAAAACTATCATAGTTTCTACCTAACCATAAAATTGTAACTATAATATACAAAATCACTATTCTCAAGTCAAAATCACAAGTTCAAGATTTATGGTTCTATAGTAGGAGAAAAAATAGGTTGATAGTAAGGTGTTTGATATTTCCTTTACTCTCCCTCTTATGCCTATTTCCCCTACATACAAACAACAAACCTATAATATCTTTAGTAAATATATAGTTAGGCCAAAAATGACTAGATTTTAAAATGATGAGACAAGAGATAACTTTGGCCTAATATAGAAATCCTTTCAATAGATAAAACCCTCATCTAAGAATCAAAAACTTTTAGTTCACAAATTTTACCAGTTTAATGAAGATGGAAAAAACCATAAATTTGGATGGAAATATCATAGTTACCTAAGTGAAGTCATAATTTCAAAAGTTGTAATATTGTAGATTATGGTCAAATGGTCTAAAACTTGATTTAATCCTCTTCTTCTTGTAAACCAAAAACTAAAAGACATCCTATGGGAAAAAATATATAATAATAACACCTTACATAAGGATCAATAATAAATAGGAGACATGGATTAGAGAAAAACCAGGTTTGACAAAACTATGACTACAACTATTAATATCACTATTACCAAGGCAAAGCCATAATTTAAAAAAGTTGTGATAATATCTTTAGGGAATTAATAGTCTAGGTGCTATATTATCCTTCTTGACCCTATAAAGGAATGTAGTAATTCTTATAAATAGTAAACAAAACACAAATTTATCTATAGAGGGGTTAGCAAAAGTAGTACATAGAGATATGACATTAACTGTTAGCTTTCATAAAACTATAACTCTAACTAATAAAACTATGATTACTAGGGCAAAATCATAACTTATGAAGCTATAATTTTGTCAAAAGTCAAAAACCTAAAAAAGTTAGAAACTATTAGTGGTTAAACCTAGTCATCAGACAATATCATGACTCTTCCTACAATATCATAATTATAATACCATAGATATCAGTGCAATACCACATATTACCTATGCATGAAATGTTTTTAAAATTTGGTCTCCAACTCATGCCCAATTTTTCCTACAATCATATAAATTACTTTCATTAAGATTATAAGGTTAGTTAAAGGAGTAATGATCCCACCATTGTCACCAAAATGTAGACTAAATTTTAGATTCAACTCCTTTTACTAATTTAAGTAGTAAAAACCTAAAATCTAAACACACAAATAGGACGGGATATGGGAAATAATCAGCTCAATAAGAATAATATTACCATAACTTTACCCCTTAGAGATCCTTTCCAAGATTGCCAAAAGGATGTTATATTAAAAATTGAAGATTCTTGTATTGTTTGCTTGATGTTGATAATGACTTTCAATATGTTATTGAGCTTGATAGTGGTTATGGATGGATGAAAAGAGGATGATAATGGTAGTAAGGTAGCAAGTAGGTTTCAAGTTTTCAAGTTAATTTTAAGTTAAGTTTGAGGGAGGGACTGAGCCTAGTTATATAAGAGTGGAGGGAGAAATCAATTGGTCAAATTTAATTTTGAGAAATTGAGATCAATGGCTAGAGATTTTCTATATAATTTTTAATTCCATGGAGATCTATAGAATAGAAAAGTCTAGAGAAAAAAGGGTTAAAATGGAGGAGATTTATATAATTTGAGGGTTTAGGGGTTTAAGAGTGTCTATAATAGAGTCGTAGGTAGATTATTTTATATTTTTAAATTGGCTAGTGGCGTAGGGAGTATGTTAATGGTAAATAGGACTTATTAGGGGATTAATAAAGGGGTTAATTGGGTACGTGACAGAATAAGGTTTGTAATATGTAGGAAATGGGATGTGGGTCACTAGGACCTTAGTTAAATTAGCTAAGAAATGTAATTATAGGTTAAATTATCTAAAATTACCATAATTAGCAGGGTGAGAATATTTTAGTGCATACAACCCCAAATAGGGATGTCTTAATGGGATCTAAGTTTTGATGAGTGATGCACATGAAAGTTTAGGATGGCTAGTGATTTTTAGGCTTAATTTACAATGGTTGGTAATAATCAATCTAAAGTCTGGTATGATGATATTGGTGGCCAGTTTTATGTTTCTACACCTTGCATCCCATCACTCCTCAGCCTATAGATAAGGATATACCTCCCCCAAAATTGTTACCTAAATATCTTCCCAAATATTGAGAGGTATATTATTTCTGGAACCAATGTGGTACACATCACACTAATCATTTCTACATCCTTCATTAGCATCTCAAGGATCACCTCATAACCATTCCTATGCCTAATACCATTCATCCCATAGGTTTCCCTCATAAGAAGGCTCCCTCTTCTTCTCCCATGGCTCCACCTCTTGTGGTTTCATCTCCACCTATGATTCCCTCACTTGTGGACCTTCCCTCACCATGGATCCCTCTCTAATACTGACTCATTCATTGGTGGCACCTTCCCCACATGATATCCCTCATCAACATGATCATTTATACATTCCTACATTTTCTTTCAAGGATATTTGATGCAAAGTATTTTCTCAACTTTTCTTGAAGATTGATGAGACTTTGGTTGTAGTTCACATTCAACTTCGTAAAGACTTATAAGATGTTATGGATAATGTGTGCGAACAAATATATCAATACTTATGAACACAAGCATTGTGTTCTTACATTTATCCCTTCATTTGGATTGGATGTGTGCTCCACCTTTATATTTATCTATTTTTTATATCCTTTGACATTGTGTCAATTTCTTATCTATTTTGCATGGTAAATTTTGTTTTACATTCCATGTTGCTTATGAGTCATTATTCTTATTATGTTCTCTTATGGATTCTTTTTCGTAATTCCATAATTATTCTTCTTGAGTTCATTTCTTATGGTTACTTTGTTCTTTTTCATAATTTTTTGCTATCTTATCTCTATAAACATGGATAATTGTTATTATGACTTGGTTATACAAACCTTGATCCCTTTAGTCATCTTCATTTACCTTGTGATCAATTAGCAAATAATTCATCTCATTACAATCTCTTTTTACTGGTCCACTTTGAATCTCCCCTTCTTCCCCTTTATTCCCTTTCACAAACTAAGCATACACATGGTTGAGACTTGAGATAACATGTTGGTTCATAGCCTAAGTGTTCTCATCAGTCATATATTTGTTTACTTAGCTTCTTTTAATCAAAGCCTATAGTTCATCCATGTGTATCATTCTATCTCTCATGATTGGTCATCTCAAGTCCATATAGAGGAAGAATCTTAAAATCCATAAAATATTCAAAAGATAAATAATTTAACAAAAGGTAATGATCTAAAAGGCAACATTCAAAAATTTCAAAAGTCAAATCATATTAAAAGATGTAATTCTAAGAACAAATCCTTTTTCTAATCAAATCTCAAACTCTAAAATCAGCCTTACGATAGAGCCGAGGTCCATTGGGGTGTGTTAGGCTAGTATATTATGAAAAGAGAATAACTAAAACTTTTGGTGCTACCTAATTTCTCATAAAAGTACCTAATCTTCGTAGTAGACTGATGACTCTATCAAAAGTCTTGAGGAATGGGGAACATGTCATGGGAAGGTAGGTCCATTTTAATTTTCTTGTTCAAAATTATCAACATGAGTTGATCTTAGTACCACACTTATTTTCCTAAACAACTTTGTACTTATAGAGAATAGGTATCCTTTGTATATTGATGATAACAAGTCACTTAGTGTCTTCTCATGTCCTTAGTATGCCTAATGTCTCTTAAGGTCTTCTTACAAGACACCTAAGTTATGCTTATTAATTTTCCTTTTTCACCTCTAAAACTGTAATATTTCTCCTTGATAAATATTTCTTTGTTCAACTAATCACTCCCCAAGGGATTCCATTTGTGAGTTACAATGTAATGCCATGGATAGGACCTAGCCTTCCTAAAAAATTACCAAAATTTTCACATTATTATTCCAAGCATCCCCTTTTAACACATTTTCACATTGTTTCCATCTCATTAGTTTTCCCTTTGTGAGTTGCAGTATAAGACCATGGATAGGACCTGGCCTTCCTCACAAAAATTTCCAATACCCAAGTCACTATAAAATTAGATGTTTCAAATATGAGATAAGATGTGATTGATTATTTGTTCCACATCATTGACATTCTTCTCATCTTGATTTAGTACGTTTTATTCTTCATTAATATTTCACTTTTATCTTTTTATTTTTTGATTGCATGTAAGAATCCAACCACTTTTCTTAAGTTTTTTATACTTCCCAACTTGAATTAGTGTGATTAATTTATGACCATTTTACCAATTATTTTATCTTAAATACTTCACATTGTGATTTAGTATGATTGATTGAATTAATTGATTTTTTTAATACCATTATTATTTTATGTGATTTCCATTTTTATTACATTATTTTCATACTTCCTAATGTGATTCAATGTGATTTTACTTATTTTAATTTGGTGCCAATTTTATTTCATGGATTGAAAACATTTTGTCCTCTTGTTTACCAATTTCTGGTTTATTATACTTAATCAAATTTTGTTATTACACATTTCCCATCATGATATAGTGTGTAGTGCATTTGTTTTAATTAAATTATACTTTTTCTAGTCTTTTTTGCCTATTTCTTTTTAACCATACATGTGTATGTGATGAACCTCCTACAGCAATTTACCTCTTACAACAGATTTAATCAAAATATGCCAAAATAAAATAACTCTTACCAATAACAGAAACACAGAAAGCTTATATTGATCGCAGGCCTCTTCGAGGGGGCAACCTCCTTTGAGCAAGCTCAATACAATGAATTCATGCCTTTATTCGGCCTTAACACTTACTTATATACTAACTCTATTCTAACAACTACTACTTCCCCTTGTATGTGGGATAATTCGAATAAGCTCTAAGGGATGACTTACAAAGCATATGCGTCCATATTAAGCATGGGTTCCTAACATCCCTTCCCTCTTAAAAAAAGCTTTGCCCTCATAAATGTGGGAATTATTGTTGAATCTGGAAGAGTGGTTCCCATGTTGCATCTTTTGGTTGCATTTTGTGCCATTGGATTAAGACCTCTGTGATGGAGCGGGATAAGTTGGCGGGTGCGCCTGTCCAAATTGCTTCAGGCTCGAAAGGATAACCTTCGTTATCAAGTGCTGGTAAAGCTGTCTGGACTAGATGTTGGATCCAAGAACTTGTTTCAAACATGAGACATGATGAACTAGGAAGGTGGAAGCTCTAACTTGTAAGCAACTGACCCAATCTTTTGGAGAACCTTATATGGCCCATAAAACTTTGGAGCAAGCTTTTGGTGCCCTTTTTGTTTTAGTGATGATTGATTGTATGGTTGTAGACGAAGAAAGACCATATCACTAGGTAAAGGTATGCTCAATGTTGATTAGCATGCTGCTTCAATGTGGAGATTATTTTGCAAGGTGCGGATCTGATCCCAGTTTCGAAGAGTAGTGTCAACTGCCTGAACTGGTGAGCTACCAGGATGATATGGAAGAAGTGGTGGCTGCTTGACCATAAACTGCCTCATAAGTCATTTCGGTGGAAGTGTGGTATGAGGTATTGTACCACCATTCAGCTAGGGGAAGCCACTTGGCCCATTGATGTTGTTGTTTTGAAGCAAAACAATGAAGGAAGGTCTCCAAGCATTTGTTGACAATTTCTGTCTGGCCATCTGTTTGTGGGTGGTACCCAGAGCTCATTTTCAACTGTGTGCTTGTGCGATGAATTAGTTCCATCCAAAAATGGCTAGTGAAAGTGGCATCACGATCTGAGACAATTGAAGAAGGAATGCCAAAGATGGAAGATCTGATCCACTGTGCAACTGTGGACGTGGTGTATGGGTGGCTGAGTGGACTATATTTGGAGAGGCAATCGACCAACTAGGATCACTATCTTTCCCCTAGATTTAGGGAGGCCCTCAATGAAATCTGGAAATATCTGTCCAGATCCTAGTAGGAATGGGCAAGGGCGCGAGCAAACCAGGAGTCAATGTGGTTTCACCTAGGTTTCACATTCAGCCACCATAATTTTGGTTTTCATGCCTTTCCAAAAGAAGTGTCGAATAGGTCCCTGAGTGCCCTGCTAAGGGGGAAGCATGAATTTCATAGAAGATAGCCTGATGTAGGTCTGAAATTTGGGGAAGCACCAAATGACCTTTGTATCGCAAAGAAGCACCATCCCATGAATAATGTGGTATGGTAGAGGGGTCAGTGGCCAATTGATGAATGATGTGGCATAAGGATGGATCATTTACATACCCTTGTTGGACAAATTCCAACCATTTAGGAATGGGCATGGAGATGGTAGAGAGGGAAGGGTGGTCCTCGAAGGTTCTTGAGAGATCATCAGCCACAACATTATCTTTTCCCTTCTTATAGGTGATCTCATAGTCATAGCCCATGAGTTTGCTGACCCACTTCTGCTGAGCTGGGGATGAGACCCGCTGTTCCAAGAAATATTTCAAACTCTGATGATTAGTTTTGATGCAAAAATGGTTTCCCAGTAAGTAGGGTCTCCATTTTTGTACTGCATGTAAAATTGCCATCATTTCCTTTTCATATGTAGACAAAGCTAAATTGCGGCCAGAAAGGGCTTTGCTGGTGAAGGCAATTGGTCAGCCCTCTTGGAGAAGAATAGCACCCAAGCCAATGCCACTGGCATCACTTTTGATGGTGAAAGTTTTGCTGAAATCTAGCAGTGCCAAAACTGGTGTACTACACATAGCCTGTTTGAGTTGGATGAATCCTGATCAGTTGTTGCACCCCAGGTGAAAGCATCCTTCTTCAATAAGGAAGTCAAAGGATCTGTGATATTTCCATAATCTTTGACAAACTTGCGATAGTATCCTGTCAGGCCTAAGAAACCATGAAGGCTCTTGAGGGTGGTTGGTTGAGGCCAATTCTGCATAGCACTAATTTTTTTTGGGTCCACGCGAACCCCATTGGCTGAAACAATGTGCCCCAAATAGTCAATTTCCTCTTGAGCGAATGAACACTTGGATTTCTTGGCACATAATTGATTGTCGGCTAACAACTGTAATGCCTTGTCAAGATGTTGGAGATGCTCAGCCCATGTGCGGCTGTAAATCAAAATGTCATCAAAGAAAACTAAAATAAATTGACAGAGAAAAGGCCAAAAGATTTTATTCATGAGTGCTTGAAAAGTGGAAGGGGCATTTGTAAGGCCAAATGGCATGACAAGGAACTCATAGTGACCCTCATGTGTATGGAAGGTTGTCTTGGGAATGTCATCAGGATGCACTCGAATTTGATGATAGCCAGAACACAGATCCAACTTGGAGAAGAATTTGGCCCCATGGAGCTCATCAAGAAGCTCATCGATGACAGGAATTGGGAATTTATCCTTGATAGTGAGGTGGTTAAGGGCTCGAAAGTCAATGGAAAGGCACCATGACCCATCTTTTTTGTGGACAAGAAGCACTGGGGAGGAATATGAGCTGGTGCTGGGGTGGATAATACCAGACTTGAGGAGTTCCCGAACTAAGTTCTCAATTTCTGTCTTTTGCAGATGGGGGTAATGATATGGCCGAATGTTGGGTGGAATGCTTCCTGGAAGGAAAGGAATGCGGTGATCTTCAGGGCGTGAAGGGGGTAGCCCTACCGGTTCTAAAAAAATGGTTGCATGCTTGTCGAGTATGGCTTGTAAGTCTGTAGGGTGGTTAGAAGCAGTAGAGGGCTGGAGTTGAATGGAATGCAGTTGTGTAATGACCCCATGTGAGCCTTTTTTCAAAAGTTTTTCCATGCGATGAGAACTGATGATGCTAGCAGATCTTAGTAATAACCCTTTTAAGGTGTGCTTCTGACCATTATCTGTGAACTGCATCCAAATCTCAGAGAAGTCCCATAAAATAGGTCCTAATGTGCGAAGCCATTGTGCCCCTAAAACCACATCACACCCACCTAAGGGTAGGGCAAACATATCAGAGCGACAATTATAATCGCCAATTGCAAGACGCACATTTAGACACTTCCCTTTACATGGCAATGTGCCCCCATTAGCAATCATGACTTCAAAGCTAGAACAAGGGTATATAAAGCAGTCTGTTGCCTTAGCAATGCGAGGATCAATGAAATTGTGAGTACTGCCTGAGTCAATGAGGATTGTGAGAGGGATCTTTTTGAAGCACCCTTTGACCTTCATGGTTTGGGGAGTAGTGACACCTGCTAGTGCATGTACTAAGATCTCAGGTTGAGTCTCTTGAACCATTGGGTCCTCTTCAGTGACGGGTTCATCTTGAGCATCTTGAAATTCTGGAATATCAATCTCACTGTCTTGTTCTGGTGGTGACTCCACATCTAGCAAGTAAAGTTTTTGTTAGATGCACCTGTGACCCTTAACCCATTTGTCATCATAGTTGTAACATAATCCTTTTTCTTTATGAGCCCACATCTTTGCCTTAGTTAGGGGCTTGATTGGTGTGGTTATGGTTGTCTGCTGATTCACTGTGTTCTTGGCTGGTAAAAAGGTGGGAGGTCGACATTGTGTGGAGAGTTTATCTTCTGCTAACTTAGCCAGAACCAAAGCATCCATCATATTTTTAGGTCAAAACATTTTTACCTCTGAGCGGATCAGCTCTCTAAGGCCACTAACAAAGCAACTTTTGAAGAAGTCATCTGACAACCCTTCAGTGTGATTAGCGAGTTTTTCAAATTCAAGCTGATATTCCCGAACAGTTCCTGTTTGACGGAGTTTGGTGAGGGTGCCTGTGAAATCCTCAAACACTAAGGGACCAAACCTACCCAAAATTAAGGATGCAAAAGTTGACCAATCAGGTTCATCATTGGTCTTGAGATACCAACGGTACCACTGAAGTGCTTCTTGTTCCAAATGAAAGGAAGCAATTGGGACTTTATTTACAGAATAAGTATTGTGGAGGTTGAAGAATTGTTCAGCTCGATATATCCATCATGTAGGATATGTACCATTGAACCATGGAAAGTCTATCTTAGGTCCACGGGAGGAGTTGGAAGTAAAGGAGTTACGGTATGAAGAAGACTCCTCCTTCTGCATTCGGTTGAGCAAGATGCTATTCTGTTGATTCAAGCCACGCATCATATCGGTTAACTCTGTAACCTGAGATTTCAATGTGGTGATTTCTTCCTCCATGATTTTTGTGCCTGCACGAGTGGTGACCATAACCAGTTGTGAATAGCTGGGGATCCTTCACGTTCCCTACCGTGATGCAGGGCGGGGTTCGGGGCAGCGCCCCGAGAAAAAAAAATTTGGACTTTTTTTTTTCTGCTATTTTTTTTTTTTTAAATAAATTTTTATAAGTGGCTGTTTCAAGAACGGATTGTCTGCAACTGTGTGGTTCGAAATATCATCAACTATGGGTATGTTGTTGTTTGCTCTCTGAACCTGATAAGTTGGATATGGACCCCAGGTTTGTTTGGCTGCCTAAAGGATTTTAAAATTCTCTCTGGCCACCAAAGCTGTCTGAGCGAGTACCGCTCTCTAAAAATTCTGGCCACAGGTTTACCTCTTAACGACAGCTTTTGGTTTACCTCACAGGTGGGATCTAGTCAATCAGGATGGGGTCGTTGCCCTTTTCGCTGGCAGGTCCTCTCAATGGGCCAGCTACTTCGGGGTTCCTGTGGTACTCCTCACAATGAGTTTTAGGGCTTATGCCCAAGCACTTCCCACAGTTAAGCGGATAGGTATTTACCCAATCCAAAATGATGGAACCTGCAATGAAAAATTTCTTGCCAAAAAATGGTGCAGCTCCTAGAAAGCCCTGCTTTGAAAAAAAAAATTTGCTCCAAATCTACCCACAAAGCCAAGAAAGCGCTCTGATACCAAATGTGATGAACCTCCTACAGCAATTTACCTCTTACAATAGATTTAATCAAAATATGCCAAAATAAAATAACTCTTACCAATAACAGAAACATAGAAAGCTTATATTGATCGCAGGCCTCTTCGAGGGGGCAACCTCCTTTGAGCAAGCTCAATACAATGAATTTGTGGATGCCTTTATTCGGCCTTAACACTTACTTATATACTAACTCTATTCTAACAACTACTACTTCCCCTTGTATGTGGGATAATTCAAATAAGCTCTAAGGGATGACTTACAAAGCATATGCGTCCATAGCAATTAAGCGCGGGTTCCTAACAGTGTACTACATAATGCTAGAAAAGAAAATACCAAACATATATTTCTTATAATATATACAACAAAATAAAAATGCATGTGGTAGAAATAAATATATCCATGCATCCACATCTAAAACCAAAATATAACACATGAGACCAATATCTAACTATCAAAATAACATATCTCTATATATACCATGTGTTTTAATACAATAGTATAAAATACATCACTTCAGCTATATGGCTAGGCCCCATAATGTCTATCTCATAGCCAAGTCATGCTACCCATATATGCCTTGGAATGTCCCCTCTGAATAGTGCATTATAATGAGGTTGTCCAAGATCTTAATCCTACTACATGTCCCTATAGGTTAGACACCTAGGATTATACTTGTCCTGACTAGATAGTGGTATCCATATGTGTAACTCTCTTTTGAGTCAAGGCCTACCATTCATATGCCTCTCTTTCTCCCACCCATGCTTTTGGTTGTATCCCATCTCCATGTACCTATAGCTACCTTGTAGCCTCCCCCAATAATATAAAGTAGTGTGTCTGGGCTAGGGTATATGTTATTATAGGATCATTTAACATTGTGAGGTCGTATGGTGCTAACACCCTATTCATAATATCATGGTGTGATCCAATCACTAGGGATCCCCATATGCCCTCCTCATCCATAGGATTTGAAAAATTCAAACTAGATAGATATTAGATCACACATATATCTCAAAATATATCTATCTACATTCATATACAAATAATATTCTACCTCAAAAATTAAAAATCATAAGTATTTATTACCTATCCTAGTGTCACCAATCACTATCTCACCATTTGTTTGTCCACTGAGCATATTCTCTCCATTGGCTCATCCCCTAAGTACCTCATTTATGGGATTCATCCCAATCAAAGCAAACCTTAGAGTCACCACTCATGCATACATTAGGCCTATCCTTAGTGGTACCTCTATATACCATCTCTACATTGGGATAACTAATGGGTCATCTTGAATGACCACCGTTTGTGCTCTATCTTTCTGCTAACATCTCTGTCAGTGGTATAACTGAGGTAGTCACTAGTCCTCCTACTATGGTGCCAACTACGGTACCTATGGCACCACTACATCCACATCCATGCCCTTTCTATATTTTAGATGTTATACTTAACTAGTCCATAGTCTCACACACTAAGGTCTGATCTCTATTCTCTTGATTGGTGTTCTTCCTCCTCCTCTTTCCCTTAGCTCGATCACATGTTCAGCCCAAAATGTAAACACCACTATAGGATCCACTAGGTAAGTGAGTTTGAATTATCTTAGCAAGATTTATAATAGATGTGGCTCTACCCACTAGGTGTAGTGGTACATGATCCACACTTATGTTAACCCTAGTGTCATAGTTACCCAACACAACCAAACTTACATATTGTGCACATAAGGCTGCCACATGATCTCTTCTTATGTTACCATCTATAGTGTTAGCACATGGGGCATGGACCATGCCACTTGATCTTATTTTCACCTTGTAACTTGAGGTAATTGATCATCAACCACATGGGGCAACCTAGATGGATGATACATCGAGAACCTCTCATATATCCAGGCACTAAGTATTACCATTGATCCCATGGTCTTTTGCTCTTTGGATAACATCCCATATATATCATGCATGAGATAAACTTAGATAATATAACCCAAGTCAATAACACCCCTTAATCCAATATAAAATGACAAAAGCTTATCACATACAGTACTACCTTTCCATTTGACTTATGACACAATACTCATACTGTCACAAGCCCTATCACAGCCTTTTAGATATCTAAAATCTAAGCAATATAGATAATGAACAAACTCACCCTCAATCTGAGGTAAATCTTATCTAAGCATGTCACCACTAGGCTAATACTCATCTCTCCTCTTGGTCATTTGGTGTAATTTTGATCATCGATGTTCCCCTTATCTACAATCCAAGCAATTAATATATGTCCTCTAAAGTGATACCAACCTCTATGGTATCCCCATCCACCACCCATATAAATGTTTTTGTCAAACACTCCCAAGATCCTAGGAACATGACCATAAGATAAATACTTAGTGGGATTTATCGCATCTCCATGATGCCTCCCAAGCCCAACATAACCAATCTATCTCTATCTACATCTATCAAGCACTCCAATAGATTAAGTATCCACAACACATCTACCAATCACCAAAATCCCTAACATATCTATAAAAATCAAATAATAAAGGATGTATTAGACCTCCATGTCACTCATAATCATAATACATTCTTTTAAATTTGACAAAAATAAACTAATTTACTGTAATTTATTCGTTTTTCACCAATTTGGCCTATTTTCCAACTAAATCAGCCCTTTTATTACTAATTCAACCACCCTATGGCTTCACAATACTGTATCAACCCCCTTCTTTCATTGCAGTATAATATTGACCACATAGAAAACAACTAAGTCAACCATATAGTACTAAGTCAGCCACCTTTGACTTAACAAACTAAGTCAACCTTATTTTTCCTTCAGCAATACTATATCGACCACTTAGAAAACATAATAAGTTGGACATATAATACTATGTCAACCCTCTACCTAAACAAACTAAGTCAACCATGCACTACTAAGTCAACCCATGCAATGTTTTATTTTTTCCAAATTAAGTTGACCTGATTGACACTATTCTTTTATTACAATGACTTTTTGACCAATTTTCATAAATGGATTTGGAATTTATTGCTTTGACTGCTTCCTACCCAGTACCCCATTTGATCCCTAGTGTCCCTAAAAATTTCCCAAGATTCATTTTCATCTCAATATTTTGCTTAATTGTCAAATTTCTATAAAAACACTCAATTTTTTTAAAAAAATACTTAAAATTTTGAAATTTTTAGTTGTTTACTTATTTTGTACTCATTGTGGCCGTTATGCTTCCTCCCCATCTCCTCATCATCCTGACTCTCTAAGCTCTCACTAGGTCTCTCAGAGCTATAATTTCTTAGAATATCAAATAATAAAAATGAATTCTTTTTCACCCTATTTATATTTACTATTCAAAATTATTTACTCTTCAAAAATTTACCATGAGATTTCTTTTTTGGATCATATATTTGTTTCTACTAACTCATTTTTTGAACCATAAAAATTTATATAATCTTGACATCATAGAGAATATTTCTAACTATTATATGCCCATGTCTCAAGTTTTTTAATTTTTTGCTCTTTTTTCATTAATATCTATAAGTTCACCTAATGTTCGTCACATTGGATGCCTTTAAATATCTCATATCTCCTTATTTATCTACAACACTAAGGTAAGTAAAGGTATGTATTTTCCAATTATGTCCTTTCATTTATCTTATTTTCTCCTTAATGTAAATTATTTAGCATCAAAATTATGTGTTATCATGCTATTTTCTCAAAGCACCATCCCTTGTTGTACCTACATGACAGGTGATGATCTTTAAGTGGGGCATATGTACACGTAATATTTTCAAACTTTTATCAATTATTGATGCTCTTTATCTTGCAAGAACCTATCAAGTCTCAATCTCTCTGATTGCATGCGCTAAGGGATACATCAGAAAAGGGGTGGGTAGACCACTGATGCTTCATAGGATTGTTGTCCCTTTTTAGAGTTGTTATCTACACATTTGTCAATTAAAAACCATTCCCCTAAGATTTGCCTCCTCTTTTGCACACTCATTTAGTCTTTTACCACTTTAATTAACCAGTTCCTAACTTAAACCCCTTTTTATTAGTTTACATAATTATGTTAGCTATGTCAATCTTATATTTTTATTGACAAAACTTATTAAGGGTTTAGGTTGGCCCTTAGCTGACATAGTACATGAACTAGTGAGTATTTGTCAATTACGATACTAGGTCGACCTTGTCGGCCAAAATTTTTGGAAGGGTTTAAGGTTAGATATGCATATATAAACATAATCATTTTTACCATTTATCATGGAAAGAAGAAGAAGCAGGATATATTATAAATCTATTTATCTACCATTCTACTTGAGGAAAAATCTTAGGGTTTCATACTTTCTTTGGAGATATGGATCTAGTCTTATGAATAAGTCTTTTGGATGTATTGATAGTCTATGTAGCCTAGAGCTAATTTATCCTTGTCAACCTTTCATACCATAATAACCTCTTGCAAAGCACCTTGGCCAAGGGAGAGATTGAGTTTCACTGGGTTTGTTTTCAAAGATAAGTATTCCTAACTTTGTTCCTCCTTTGTAAGAGTAGATGTATATGCATTTTCACTTCTCTTCCATGCATTAGGATTTCATATACATTGATGTGAGTATATGTCTTCTATGCATGTTTAATTTCAATGTTTATTGCCCCCACTTTGTGCCACAAGATTTTGTTAGCACTAAATTAGATTTTGATTTACTTGTTATTAGTTTAGTGAATATGAAAACATAGGACCTAGTTAATGTTATTATATAGTTTTTCTTGATTAGAGGCTTTGGAACCCTCCCTAGTAATATTATTATGGTAAGATATCTCTTGATTAGGTCTAGTGGGTCCATTTTGGTCATGACCTCGATTATCTAATGTATCCCAAATTAGAAGTTTAAGTATGATCTATCTTCTCTAAGATAGGATTGATTTATATATATGATGCATTTCCCATTACATACACCATCTACATTGGGGAATGGAAACTCACAAGTTTTAAAGACCATAGCTAAACTTGAGGGACCTGACTCATGAGGGAGATCTGAAGGATTCATCATTTGATAATGTTTGATAATTTCTATTTGAAAGATTTTAAAGGTTATATATAACTCTACATGGTCTAATTCCCCATGTTGTGATGTGTTGTGAACCCTACACTAATTAGACAAAATTATCTCCATGATATTAATTTTTAGAAGCTTTTATACTATTATTATTCTATAATATTGGTGGGTATATTGCAAGGCTTTTTGTATCTTGGGAAGCTATAATTTTGATTGGTGGAATTACCCATCTTTTCTACATCTTCAAGAAATCATTTCTCAACTTTTGGACCATTATTTGTCTATAATCCAATTTAACTTTGGTGGATTTAGAACCCTAAATGACTGCTACATTAGTGTGAGATAGATGTTAATTATATTTGTTCTAATGATGGCCGTTCCTATTTTCCTGATCACTCATGAAATGATAATTCTAATTTGTTATTTTCTATGTCATGGGAGGTAGAGTGTACAACTGATTCAGGTTGAATGCATGGGCACTCTAATTAGCATACAGAACTAGATTGAAATATGGGAATCCATTATTGAACATTTGGCCTCTTGAATTTTGAGGATTAAGTTATGGATTGAGTTATTTATCAATATTAATAGCTTATTGATGTGCCAAAGTTAAAGTATTAGTTTTGGTAACTCTATAAAAACACTACAGTAATGGGATTTAGAGTATTCTTGTATATTTTGAGTGCTAAATCTACATCTAGATTACACATGGCATTCAACCATGTGTACATATTCTAAAATATTACATTGAAGGCTCAAATTTACTCATTAAGATCCCTATTCATGTTGGTGAAATGTTGATACACCAATCTTGGATTAGTCACTTGCCTAAATTATGCAAGAAAAGTATTTTGGCATTCATTCTATGAGATGATAGAACTTTCCTATAAATCGAGATACCAATCATAAGAAGAAACCTATAGAGTAAATAGAAACAACCTGCATGAAACATCCTTATAGGTGACATTCATTAATATTAGAGAAACCTTGAAATATTTGATGTGTCCTTATCTCATCATCCCTTTTGAGGCGGAGAAGTTAGGCAAGTATTTCTATAGGTTATTTGGAATATCATGTTGGTCTCTAGGAATGGAAATAGTATATTTGACTAATGAAGGTTGATCCATAGGAGGGTTTATAAGTGGGACATTTATTATAAGGTAAGGTATCTAGGCTTAGTGTATCTCAGGGATGACAAGTATTGGTCTAAGCCTCATATGATTTGATAATGGTGAAACCAAAAGGCTATCTTGAGACCTAGACCTTTTTACTCTCCTAGGTATCTCCAATGTAATTTTATGTAGTGGCTAACCTCTACTATTGATAAAATAATTAAGTGTTCCCTCCTTCTATAGCTAACTTTTTTCTATTTATGTGGGTTTTATACACACCCTATAAGAATTATTGAAGTAGCCTATAACATTTTAGGATCCTTATAGAAGTGAGGTTCCACTCTAGGGCATGAGTTTTAGGTATGTATTTAAAACAAATAGGTTGTGGATTAGTAGGTTCAACTTATATATTATTTAACTATGTTTTTGGATAGATGTGTGAGATCTAATAAAAAGTAAACATGAAGTAATTTGGATGGGTGGATAATTAATCTATAATATGTATATTTCAAATAAAATCAAAAAATAATGAGAACGTAGAGAAGAAAATAAGGCTCTATATTCTTAGAGGGTCACTTCTAATATTGTTTCTTTGGTGGAAAATTATCTTTAAAACTAGTGTTTTCCACTTGTATCTATTACACACTCATAAACAAGCATGTTTAGTAGTCTATAAAAATAAGTATAAGAAGCTTACTAATCTCAACTAACTATTACTCTCCTTAGGGTTATTATTGTACACCCTTATCTGAGAGGTTACAACTTAGACCAAAAATCTATCTAGAGTAGCTATAGCATACTTTTAGATGAATATACTAAAGGAAATAATATTACACACCTAAGATTATCAACTTAATTTACATTGGTTTCTTAAACTAATGAAATTTACTAATCCTCAATAGATATTACATATCTAAGATCAATATTCATCAATTAAAATAACTATATTCATTCATATTATTATCACACTTCAAAATTATTGAGTTGATACAAGCAAAGAAACTAGAATTTTAATAACATAGATAAGGAAAAGAAAGAACAAACACAATTGCATGAGAATCAATTTCTTAGTTTTTTCCTATATATTTATCAAAACCCTAACCCTTTGAAAATAAAGTTTTACATGTATTTAAATAACCTGGGGAAGGTGTCACCTTATCCTTGAATTGTAGAAAAACTTTGGATTATATTAGAATAACTAGAACATAAGTTCTAGTTCGATACAAAACTTCATGTTATAACTCATAGATTACATTAGACATGCAACATGTGCATGTTATAAAATTAATTTATTTAATTATAACATAAATATAACAAGGTCTAACTAGCCATGAATAATAATTACATGTACAATTATATAAAATTAGCCTTTGACTAAGGTTGACTTGGTTCTACTTGACACTTATCATGGTTGTAATTAGAACCACAGTTGTGATTAGAGATAAGTTGATGACTAGAGTTGTACTAGTAATTACAAAATATGTGGTAACTAAAGTTGTATCCAAATATGAACTAGTTGCTTGAACTAGAGGTATGATTGGAGTTGAGTTGAGAAGTTGAGTTGTAACTAGCACATTAAGTGGAGTCTAAGCTATTGAACTAGAAGATGGTGTTGAATATCCATTCTTCTTGACCTCAAACTCCTAATATTTTTTGTATCTTTTAGCATGTTTCACCATTATTAATATCATATCAAGAATAGGAGGTCTATTTACCCTATATGCTTGTTCTACTAGCCTTGCATGCTCAATTTTGGTATCTCAGAAGCCTACCCAAAAGACTTTCAATTTAGTTTCCTTCTTCCTCATCAAAATAAACTTCACTTCAATATGCTCTAAAGTTAGTCTTTGTAACCTTTACTTAAAATTATCTAAATCTTGTTATATCATTTGTTCAAAAACAAACATGGATACTAGCTTTTTGATATTATCCCTTGTTCGTGTTAATTATAGATCATCCAAAATTTTCCACTATGTGTTTGTCTCATTATATGATCTTATTAACTAAAGCATCAATAGTACTAACTCATTATCAGGCTTCTTGATTCCTTATGACAATAATATTTGATGCATTGGCTACCTCCAAGGGGGTCATCAAATTCAAATGGCTGAATTTCTTATTAGCAATATACAAAACTAATAAATTTAATATGTTCTCATCTTCCTTGAGAACCTTAAACTATTTTGTTACTATGGTTATATGTGGAGCCAATTATTCCTTCAAGGAATGAATGGTATCCAACATCTCATATAATCTTAATGTCATACTTTGTACATATTTTTTTATCTTAGAGGGAACACAGATTACTTGTTGTTATTCTTTAAGAGTCTCCAACTCTTCATTTGGTTCTTTTATTACATATTCTATCATGTCATGAATCACCAATATTTTTCTAGGGTGGGTTTCTATGTAGGAATTAAGGTCCTCAATATAGGGGGACTAAACCTTATTTATGTAATTTTTTTGAAAGAGAGTAAATCTATTTTATTTCTTCCATAGTTAGGCCTCACCCACTATTATCTCCTATCTTCCTCTTCCTTACCCTTTGTATTGAGATTTTATCCTTATCAAAGAGTGAGCTCATAGTGGGAAGCTTGGTGGTCTTCAAGTTTGGACTCTTATATGTTGATGCTCCTAACTCCTTAGTCCAATTTGGAAGAGTCAAATTTGATGCATCTAGTGGATGTGCCTCTATTAGTGTGTCTTTTTCAAGCGTAGGCTTAGGGGCTAGCTTAGGAATTAAAGGGCATATTATCTTGGACTAGTCTACATTCCCTAGATGTGTCATGGGATGGATAATGTAAATTGGCTTCTTCTTAATATCTCTATTTTTGGCCACCACTACTATGGTATACATTACTCCTAATGAGGGTAGTTGTGAACTCAGTTAAGTAGAATAAATTACCACTTGGGTGATGGGGTGGATGGTGGTTATGTAATCAGAGGTGGATACTAAAGGATTAGTGGTTAAAATAATGGTTGTAATAATGAAAATAGGCCCAATAGGGAATGATAACATAGGATTAAAATTAGAGACAACTAGAAATGGTAAAGAAGAAATAACTGGTAATGACATAATAGGAGAAAGACCAAGGGGAGCAGTGAATAGATCACCCTTACCTGATTAGTCACCCATAAGGGGTGATTTTGAATTCATTCCTTATAATATTAGTACCTTGGCTTATTTTAGTTACCCTTTTCATGTCAGGGTTTGGCTCATCTTAAATTGAAGATTATACCTACCCACTTGGTACCTTTGTGGATGAAGTCTCTAGCCTTTTTGACCTAGTTTTTATCTTATAAATTTTTTTTATCCTCTCAACCTAAGGAGCAGACACATGTTGGGTAATAAGGGGAAGATTTATACTAGAGGTTATGGATGCTAAAGCCACCATAGTAGATGTAATCACTTATTCATTAGAGGATTCTAGGTATATGATTCCATCTTCCATCCCCATAATGTTAGCCTCCATATAAATTGATTCTTCAAATAGTTCTTATTTCACCTTCCTCAACTCAATAGTATACATTTGAACTTGAATAGCCTCTTATTCCTCTTTTTCTCCAATAGATGATGCTTCCCTTACACCTTGTTCTTGCTCTTATTATGGATCTTTCATCATAATATGTGGATGTTGTTGGGACCTAGATTTGGTTTTGTGGTTACTAGAATGGTCTACCACTATATAAATTAGATTATGTCTAGCCCCTTGGTGGTTAGATCTTAAATTTGGATTTCCCAAGTGTAAGGGAGGGATCTTCTTGGATTACCCTCAACAAGTCTTCACTTAAAATAGTAGTCTCAGCTCTTTCCTTGAATTTTTCATCATATTTTTCATCAAAGAACAAAATTTCATGATTAAAAGGTTCATTATTATAAGTGATGCCCAAATTATGAACCTTTTATTGCATTCTCTTATGGGGGTCCCAATCCTTATGGGGCAGAGTATCCAAGGCATAAGCCTTACTTGCATTACCAACCTCTTTGAAGTTCTAATAACATGTGTATTTCATCCTCCCAATTATGATATGGGATCTATGGAAGGTACTCTTCTTAATCTTGATCAAGTCTTCATCTATCCCATTCCATAATTGGAAAGCAATTTCTTACTCAGTAAATTTGTCTGGGATGAATTTGGGAAGATGATGAGGGTCAACCTTATGTATAACAACCATGATAATTGTATAGTTTGGGTATGAAAAATAATCACCCAAAGATATGATCATATTGGTGATACTCTCAGATATTCTAGCTAGAGGTTGGCCATGAATTTCCATCCAAACCTAAGGATAAAGGTCCTATGCAATTCTCTATATGTTCCTCACATATGCATAGATGTAAATAAAAGACTATAAGTCATAGATACTATTATTGATGTAGTTGGGGTTGAGATTCCAAAAATCCCCCTTATGTATATAAATAGTCACCATGACTACATCTAAAATATATGACATCATGTAGAAGTTTCCACCTTGGGGTTTCCTATCTTTATACAATATTTGTTCTTTTAGGCAAGTACTAATAACCTCATCCAATGCATAAGTGTGCTCTGAAGTGATGAGTAAGTTAAAAAGTGGAACCCACTCTAAATGAATTAAATGGATGTTTAGGTGTCCAAACATTATATTTAATAATGGCATGCCAATTTGAATACCCATTTAGAACTGAGTGATAGGGATGAGGTTCTTTGTAGTTTCCTTAATTATAAAATTATCTTTTGAAAGAAGCCACTTCCTTACTTCTTGTTCCACATTATTTTCTTATTAAAATTAACCACACTATAAAAATTAATTGTATCATTTTGAATGTTAAAACATAAATACCTCATGAATGCATCACCTAATATATGAAATGATGGTGTTGTTATTGACATAATGCAAGAAACTATCATTCATAATTATCTATTCAAAGAAAAAGTCTCGCAATAAATCAATACATGACATGAATTCTGGCTTAACAACTATGTAATAGAAATCATATCATTTGAAGGATAGTCATTTAGCTATAACTTATTTTTACTCTACTAAGACATCTTCCTCATATGTGAATGGGTCAATTTTATCTATGACTTCTCATGGAGCCAAGTAATTGGTGTGGAGACCATCAAACACTATCTCATCAAAAACAAAATCTAAGTATTATGTTGAATATTTAATAGAGAACCTAGATGGTGCTAAATCTCCCTTGTATTCCCTATATGAGGATGTCATTACTAGTTCTTAGTGTTGGTAAGGTTTGAGATCTTGAAATTGGAAGCTTGGAACTTTGCTATGCAAATTATAGATTATTTTAGATGTAGCTAGGTATTTCAAAATTATATAAGGTTATGTGAACTCAATGTGCACTCAATCTTGATGAAAATCAAATGATTTGATCTTAGTGGCTTGATGTTATATATTTTGGCATTCATGTTTAGTTCATGATCCAATAATAACTAATGTCTATGATCTCATTAACTTAATTCAATTCAAACTTGACCACCTAAGCCTAGTGGGCATGCCATATAGGATACTTAATCATTTTGGAGGTGGGGAATAATGATATTCTCTTTGAAACTTGTTTCTATATGGTTTATTCTATGGTTGACATTTACATTCAATTTGAATGATGTGATATGGTGAGCCTAAGGTTCCAAATAAAAGACCCCAAAGACCAAAATGCTCTTAAAGAGATTCATTTTGAAAGATTTATCATGGAAGTCACTGAAGATAAATCTCCAATCTAAAATTTTCTAAATGAAAGTCACCAAAGAGAAAATCCAAAAAACTAAGTGTTTTTTGGGGACATTATCATTCAGGAGGAAGTTGTTGCAGAAAAAGTTCCCAATCGAAACCTTTCAAAGACCAAAGTTTCCAAATTAAAGTTATTAGAGCTACCAAACAAAATGATCCAAAGGAATTTTTTTGATCAAAAATCTATTGACCAAAACAAAATCTAAAAAAAATTCTTGAATATTAAAACCTTTCGACTGAGAAAGTTTACAAAGACCAAAATGCCAAAGACTGAAAATTTTCTAGAAACTGAAAGTTACCAAATACCAAAAATGCATGTAATGGTGAATAAAATGAACCCAAATAAGTAAGTTTGAATAAATAAACCTAAATAACTATCATACATATAAAAATTCCAAAAAAAAAATTAATATATTAGTTTCAATAAGTCCTTCTAATGGAAATGGTTTATATGAGAAAATAGGTGCACCCAATAATGATTTAATGCTTAAAACAACAAACTTCCACAGGTAGTAAAACCAAACAAACACAAATGAATATCCCAAATAATAAATAAACATTATAAAATAACAAAATGGGATCCCTAATTTTCAAGCAAAATCCAAAGTGGTGTGTGTTGAATATAACAAGACTACATTTCAAACATGGTTTGAGCATTATGAATTTATAGTGGTACCATTTGGGTTGATAAATGACCCATAAATATACATGAGTATTATGAATGAAGTGTTTCACACCTTCTTAGACTAAATATTTCTAGTTTTTATTGATGACATTATGATCTACTGACATAATGAAGAAGAGCATGAAGACCACTTGAGGCAAGTTCTACATGTTTTGAGAGAAAACTAGTTTTTGGGCAACTTATAAAAGTGTGATTTCACATAGTCTAAGGTAAAGTACATTGGACATATTATTTTATGATAAGTAATATTTTTAAACCTTGCCAATATGTGTTCCATTATGGAGTGGCCAACACCCTCTAACATTGTACAATTTTATAGCTTCACGGGTTTGGCAAGATATCATATATGTTTTATTTTGAATTTTTATCGAATTGTGAATCCTATAACTTCACTTTAGAGAAAATGGAATAAGTTTTTTTGGTAAAAAAAATTTGAGGAATATTTTCAATTACTAAAATAAAAACTCATTAGTGTACTGATTTTGGCTATGCCTAATCCTATAGGAGAATTCCTTATTTGTATTAATGCATCAAAGGAAGGATTAAGAGTTGTACACATATAAGAAGATAGAGTGATAAAATTTAAATATCAAAAAATAAAGGATTATGACATTAGATACCCCATGAATGATATGGAATTTATAGCAATCATTCATGATTTTTTAATTTTGTGACACTTTTTTCTTGTCATCATTTTGTACTCAAGATTTATCACTTAAGTCTGCAACATCTATTTAATTAGCATAACCTCAATGCATGTCAAATGTGTTTGATTTAACTATTTTATGAATATTATTTTGATATTATGTATATTAAAGGAACGGAAAACATAGTAATCAATGCTTTGATCAAAAGATGCCATGAGTTGGTAGTAATGAGTTTTTGAACTGACTTGAGAAGTCAAATTTCAGAACAACTTTTGGAAGACAACCTCTATAAATAAGTAAGATAGTCTTTAGATTTTGGTATGAATATGAAAGTAAAATTTGACTATTATTCCTTTGAGCCTAATGGTTTGTTTCACCATAAAGGGTGTGTCTATATACCTTCAATAGGTGGCTTACATGAGTTGATTTTGTTTGAGTCACATATAGTTTCTTGACAAGCGCACCCTGAGGTGAAGAAAATGCATGTTGATTTAAGGAAATTATATCATTAACCCAATTTGAGCATGATATTTTTGATTTTGTAGCTTATTTTCTAGAGTTCCATATGATAAAATTTGAGCATCACCATCTAGAAAGATTGTTATAAACTCATGAGATTCTAAAATTAAAATGGGATATAATCTCCATAGATTTAATTGTAGGATTTCCTACTTCATCATATCATCATGATGTGATCATGGTCATAGTGGATAAGTTGACCAAATTAGCTCAATTTTCTCCCATGAGGACTACCTATAATGTGTCACATCCTAATTTCTCTCTAGCTGAGTACCTTATTTGATATGTGGATATTGTGGTTTATTAATTTATTAAATAATCTTTGATTAATATTGATGACATATGCTAATTATGGGATAATTTGCATTGCTTAATTTACATGATTAGTTTTCTATGAGTTAGTAGTACTTTTGTATTATGTACATTGTGATCATGTTTATACAACATTAATTTATGGATATAATGATGTTTCAAGCTAACTAACTTCTTTGTTGTGAGGTGGATGTAGGATATATTCTTTCCTTAGAGTATGATGGATGTAGAGTATCATCGAAGAGGGTGGTTAGATGGAGACATTGGGGATTGATAGAGAATGAATCTAGAAACCCTTGCACACACCACTTAAAATATCATGTTTAGTAATTATTTATTTGATATAGATGTCACAACATGGTTTTTGTACTTTTATTTTAGGTTATTATTATTATGATTTATGGAATAATCTTTATTGTTGATGATGACCGTATGATTATTCAAGTGATTTCACTAGTTTTGTGATCATAATAGTATATCTTATATCATGCACTTGTTTGACTAAATGAGTGAGTTTAGTTATGTTTTACTTACATTACTGTGTTGTTAGGTAAGATTGCACAATATTATGATATGATGGCATATTCCATTGTTATTAAATATCTATAAGGTTTAGACGATAATAATAATTGAAGATTATTATTATTATTATTTATAAGCTAAAATTATAGGTCAAAAGATAAAAATATCATTTTTTTAAATACCTTTGTATTTGATTAACTATTAACCCAACATTTTTTTAAATATACTAAATACATTATTTTATTATTAAATGATTTAATAATCATTGTAAATATGATAGGGGATAATATAGTTATGTGGAACTATAATCAAATAATATATAAAAAGTAATATCATGCAATGTAATCTATAATCTATAGTATTGGTCAATGGTCATGCATGGGAATACTTCAGTCATTGATTAGATATTAGAATTTGCATGGAATATAGATGAAAAACAAATTGATTAAGGTATAGTGGTTAATGATTATTTTTTTCATGCATATTTTAAAAGGAATATAAAATTATTTTTATAGAAGCCTCAAGATGATTAGGGTTACTAATCATCAGTTGATTTCAGTTAAGCTTATCTTTTGAGGAAAACTTGGAGGATACTATGTTTGCATGGTGATAGATTGTGGAAGCTTGTTGAGTAAATTTTACATGAATTTAAATAGTTAATTGCAGTGACCTTTAATTATGGGAAGAAAGACAATGAAAATTAATAACGAGAAGAGAAGGAGAATTATGGGGGAAACACACACATAACTCATGACATTGAGTAGAGAGTGGAAGAATGTAAAGAAGGTGAAAATGTGAAGGAAAGAGGAAGGAATTCAGTCGATTTCCATTGGAAGACACAAGTAGGTTTTGTATTTTAACTCCTATGTGAACAATGTATGGGTTTTTAAAACTAATTATTGGTTAAATGGGTTTTCTATGTTTTAAATCTAGAGATTTTGAGTGGAGTATGGAGCCCTGTAGATGGCTTGGCCTCCACAAAACCCCACCTTCAACTCAGGGAAAACCTAGGGTTGTGTATTTAACCATAGAAATGCCTAGACTATTAAGCTTTTATGAAACTAGTCTTAAACTCTCTTTTACTTCAAAAAATCTATGTACATTTAATAGAAAAATATCCTTGATGGACATATATTTTTGGCTCGAACTATATTATTTAATGCAGATGTATGTACTCATTTGCATGCTTAAATTTTGATTTGAAACTCAAGATAGTGGTAGAAATTCAATTATGTATACACCATTGGTATTTAAGTGTAAAATAAGGAATTTTTTAATATGAATTGGGTATGTGGATATATACATAGATATAGATATATAAGTATAGACATAATTAAAACTATTGTGTGTGTGTGTGTGTGTGTGTGTGTGTGTGTGTGTGTGTGTGTGTGTATTCTTGAACCAATTTTTAAAGGGATTTATGTAGTAATAAGTTCATATAAATTTATATGTAAACCATGTTGTTGACTATGTACATATACATTTATGTGTATCTATTATATTCAATTATGTGCTTATACATTTTTATATAAACTATGTTATAAATTTGTTTGGTCTATTAGAGGCTAGTTATATTACATACCTGTATATGAAAATCGGGGTTAAGACTCTATTTTATTGATTTGATTACAAACACCTATAGGTTCAATAAAATAATGATACTATTAACTGTGTGATGGAATTAGGTAGGCTATGTATTAAATCATACATATTACTAAATTTAGTTGGTTAGTGATCTTAGAGAACCTAGGTATAGGTAGGAAGATATTGAATGTGGATTGTGTTGTGGTTTTATAATAAGTTCAAGTCCATATTTGTTATTGATTTCATAAGTTTATATATGATTTTAATGTGTTGAAGGACTGTGTATTCTAAAATAATCTTTTAAATAATAGATAGTATTATTACAGTCAATTGGGAAATTGAGCATGAAAAATTGTTTAAAGGCATTTGGATTGTTCATGTGATTATATGAATGACCCATCTGGGGATTATTCAACTATGTTTTTAGATTAATTTTATGCATTTGATTAAATGAAAGTTTCAAAATGATTGAAATAGGAATTTTTTAATTTAATTGAATGAAAAATGTGATTGACTATATGCTACTATTGGAATTTGTAAAATTATGAATGTTTGTTTTAAAAAAGCACAAATGTGGTGAAATTATATAGTTTTGTAAAAAGGAGCTATGGGGATATTTTATGGACTAGATGTATACATTACAATATATAGAATACTCTAAGTCTTGGACAATGAATGTCTACTTTGAATATTCTATATATCGCATATAATTATATTGTATCAAATTTTTTTGGGGGGAATATACGTGTGTACTAGATTTTGGACTATGTATTACATCTGAACAATTTATACCATTTTAATATATATATATATATATATATATATATATATATATATATATATATATATATATATATATATATATATATATATATATATATATCATACTTAGTTATATTTTGATTTAAAACATTATTAACATTGGTGTGTAATTGATTGCCTGATTTATATTTTAATGTTATGGATGTAAGAATTAAGGTATCGTAATTATGAGATTAGTATAAATAATTATGATGTTCAGACTCAATTTTTTTATATTTGGAATATAAACTATACTTATAAAGCTATAAATATATTATTATTTTGTGGAGAAATAACATTATGCATTACTTGGTATGATAAATAACTAACAATTTTGTCAAGATAATACCTAGATGGTATGTATGAGACTATTTTTGGATTCTATTTATTATATGTAATAAACTAGATAATGGATTCATTACACTTCATTTTATGGACTAAATGAATGTATGATAAATTATATACTTAGATAAATTTGGGTGTGCTAAGGAATAATATTTAGGAATGAATCTATTGGTTTTATTATTATTATTATTATTATTATTATTATTATTATTATTATTATTATTATTATTATTATTATAAGTTTTTACTAAATCTCCAATTCATGACCCTAATTAAGTAGTGGATGGATTCCACTAGCTTAATTAGTACCATCAATGTAAGATGAGGTCTAATCTGATCAAGTGGTGTGTATGAATTGACTGATCCTAGAGATCATTTATTATTGAAAAATTTGGCCAAATTAATGTTTGATAAACATTATCATTTGATATGTTGACATAGTTTTCATATTTGTGTGATATCACATTAGAATGGTTTTATTTATGGTACACATTATGTATTAGATATATTTGATACACAGGTTTTAGTTTGTTACTATAGATTCCCACACTATCATTATTTACCCATCCATGAAGGGAGGGTCATCACCTTGTTTGGGAGATAGTACAGGGGATATATGGTCTATGGTTGGCATGAAAAATCACTTAGATGATGCTTTCACTCCTAATTGGAGTACTATACATAAGACTGCACTTGAGATTATATATTGATACTTGATTTGTGGAGACTCTTGAGTCATGGAGACTATGATCAAAGGAGCTTTATATAATTTTTTATCATTTGAGATATTATTATCTATCGTTGAATTGTATCTTTTATTCATTAAACTTATACAACAGAGGCTGTAATTATGTATCAACTATGGCTGAAATTATATTATTTAATTTATGATGTGATAAAATAATTATGGTAATTCAATATTGTTCATAAATTTTATTTCTATTCATGGTGATCCTTAGCTAAGTGGATTATCTAAAACCTTGATGGTTAACTAAATTAATACAATTAACTAAATATCACTAGTTAATATTTCTCATGGTGAAATCTATATGTTAAATATGTCTATTTAATTTTAAAAAATTATTACAATATTTTGGTAAAACCTAGTGTGGTTGTACATTATGTTATCAGAGTTGAGGCTCAAAATCTAAGACTTAATATGTCCAATAATGAAAACTTATTATCTTGACAACAAGAAGAACAATGGTGCATGTTAGATAAAGAGGTGAGGTTACTTTGAATACCAAACCCATTATTGATCCAAACCAATTTGCAATTGAGAAAGCTATAAATTTGGACCAAATCCTTACAACCATGTAAGAGACTAGCAACCAAATCATGGTCTTAGAACAAGAAGTACATGGTTATGAAGAGGAAAATGTTTAGGAGGAACTTGAAGAACATCTTGATGATTAGAAACATCTTAAAGAGTAGAGGCATGAGGAGGTGTCATAGGATATGAGAGATCATGTAGATTTAGAGTTAGAACATGATATGAAAAACATGAATCCACCTAAGTTTGATGGAAGTATTTTTTAAGATGGAGCTAAAGCATGGCTGATAGAAATGGAGAAGTATTTATAGATTTAAAATTACTCTAAAGTTATGAAAGTAGTCTAGGAAGGTTATTAGATTTCTAGTGAATCAGTGACTTGGTGGGAAAATAATAATCTTGAGATGAACCTCAAATCAACCACCACTACTTGGGAATAATTTTTGACACTATTTAGGTCATGATAGATTTCACAGTTGTACTTCAACCGAAATATTTTAGATTTTTAAAATCTTAAGGGGGATTTGTTGATGAATGAATGTTGGGAGAAATTCACCAAGCTTATTAAGTATGTACCTCAATATCAGATAGATGAGAGGTTCAAAATTAATAAATTCATCATGGGATTTAAACCCAAAATAAGTGGTGAATTAGATGTGTATGGTCCATCTACCATGGATTAGGTGTTTGAGAAGATGGTCAAGTAAGAATAAAAACTAAAATATCTTTCCCAAGTCAAAAATAAATTTATAATTTCCAAAAAAACTTTAAAAAGGAACTAAAAGCATAGGAATAGATATTCCAAGGGTCAATTTAGGAATTAGAATGTCAAGTTCACTAGTGGTTTAGGGAACAAGAAACATGGTAATGGCTTCAAGGGTGGTTTCAAGGGAAACCAATAGATTGAGAAGGACTGGTTGGAAGTTGTTTCATATATGGAGGTGACCACTTTGATAGAGAATGTCCTTAGGATAAATCAAATAACAAGGGTTTAACTTCTCTACAAGGTACATTTCAATAGTAGATTCATATAGCTATTGATAATTGACAGACTAAGTATCAAGCTTCACCCATAGAACTATCAAGTATTTTTTTTGATCATCTAGTTTCTATTTTAATTGAAATGAAAGATAAAAAATGTTTCATTGTTCCTAAAGTAATTTGTAATTTATCTATAATATTTGGAGTAATGGAAAATGCATGGTTGATAAAATATGGGAATGAGTCAAAGGTCAACATTAACAAGTGTCTAGTCAAATTAGATATTAAATTGCTTGAGTTTACTATAGTAGTAGATATTTATGAAATACCATTAGGATCATATGATGTTATCCTAGGATTCAATTGTATTACAAATCATAAATCCAAGGTTGACTATTTTTTTAAGAAGGTTTGAGTGTCAAGATGACTTTGGAAATCAAACACAACTTTAGGGTGAGAGAAGGGAGTTGAAACTAAGGGAAATTTATGAAATTTAACTCAAAAAAGATTTAAGGAAGGGATGTTAGGAATTTATCATTAAGATAAATGAGATGGAAGAATCTAAATAATCATCTTTTGAAGATTAACCTTTTTTGAGAAACTTCTATGACATATTCCTAGAAGAATTACCATGATTGCCAACTAAGCTCAAGTTTGATTTCTCAATTGATATCATGCATGGATCAAAACCATAGTCTAAGGCACCATATAGAATTAAAGGTTTGATTCAATTAAGTATGTCACCATGGGGTGATCTATTTGTCTTCATCAAGAATTAAGATGGTAATATTTTCTTGTGCATAGATTATAAAATGTTGAATAAAGAAATTCTCAAAGAATATATATTTGTTTCCATGTATTGATGATATTTTGATCAAATGTGAGGAGAAATAGTATTTTATAAGATTGATCTTAAAGCAAATTATCATCAGTTGAGGATTTGTGAAGAGGATATCATGAAGATAATGTTTAGGACTTGATATGGGCACTACAAATTTACAATGTTACCATTTGGATTAATGAATGCACAAGTAACATTTATGATTCTTATGAAAAGTGTGTTTAGAGATTACCTAGATTTCTTTGAATTGGTTTTTCTTGATGACATCCTCATTTATTCAAAGAATGAGAAAGATCACTTATGATTTAACCTTTTTGAGAATAATTGGGGTTTTTATTCCTATTTAGTTAAAAGTTTTGAGTAAATTAAATCAGTCAATAATTATGCCATAATTAACCTACTAATTTGTTAATTCTGATTGTTGTTTAGATTTTCTAAAAATAGCCAGTGAATAGAGAGAAATATAACTTAGCTTATAACTATGTTGATTTGACTAAAATGAAGGATCATATTGACTATGCAATATTGGGATAGTATCAAGAACCTAGATCTATATTTCATTTGGTAAAAGGATAAGAACACCAAAAATAAGACACTTCAAGGTTTGATGTTATAATCCTATTCTTTCCACTGTTATGCAAACTATTAACATATCTCTAAGCTTTTTGGGTTCTATTTTCCACTCCTATATGACTTTGCCTATGAAATCTCAAAGCTTAACTCTCAATGGAACTCCTTGTAGAGTTGATTTATCTTTGATCCTAATTCTCTAATAAGCTTGAATAGGACATTGAGAAAAGAGAGGGGTTAATTTGTATAAGATTCACTAGATGTGCTTCATACCCTACATGTGGTCACATTGCCTACATACCGATACTCTGAAGAGGGATCAAGCCATATGTAGTTCTCCCTTTAAAAGTGCTTAGTGCAATTGTGAAATGAGAATGTAAGAAATGCTAAAACTAGATATGTCTGACGTGGCTTGTTGTTGGTGTAAGGATTTGAATGACCTTTTAAATGTATTAGTTGGATGTATGTAGAGAATAGGGAGGATTAATTGAATAGTCTTGCTTGTATTCTCAATTGCTTAGTGATATTTGCCAACCCTTTATAAATGATCTTTGAATGGGATTATATATGGATCTATTGGTCATGGATCAAATACAATTACACTAGGCTGACATAATGTAGAGGAAGAATCAAGGTAAAATGGTAATCTAGGATCAAAATATTATTTGATAGGATCACTAAAAAGGGGACATCCTAGGGACTAGTTTTATAGTCCAAGTTGGGAACTATTGTCCTAAGGGTATGGGACTTGGGGGGATGGAATAAGCATGGAAAAAGGGTCCCAACTAAGCTAGAATGAGGTCTTGAAATCCTACAAATGATTGGGAATCAGACAAAAAAGGTGCCTATAAGGCTCATGGGAGAAATCAAGAAGGAAATATGGGTTGGGTATCATTATCCACACTCAAGTTACCAATTTTTGCATTTTATATGACTACATTCACCCCCCCCCTTTATTCTAGTCATGCAAAAAACTGAAATACTAGGATAAAGGAAAAATAGAAAGCATACCTAAACTTACCTATAATGGTGAAGCTCATGAAGCTATTGTGATGTTGGGCATGCATAGAGAGAGCACATTTTGAAGTATGAATCTATAATAAATAAAAAAAGAGTGGATCAATTCTTACTAGATATGCTATATCTAAAAATAAGAATGTATAAATCTGGTTAAGAGAGAAGAATAGAAAGGAATGAATACACCTCACTAGGTACATGAACCAATATAAAACCTATTATGATGTTGAATAATGTTGTGTAATGTTGTACCTAGAGTAATATCATGAATAGATTTGAGTGCTTAATTCCCCAAAAGTGGCTCAAGAATGCAAAACCTAGCTTTTTGGCTCCATCTTCACCTACTAAGTGAATCTATTTGATCATGCATGTGTTAATTGATATATGGACTATGTGTCTAACCCCTCTGAAAAGGTGGCTCAAGAATACCAAAGGCTAGTTAATCCTTTGGCTCCATCATTGCCCCTTGAAGTGAAGTTTGTAAATTGATAGTGATATGAAATGTGTATCGAATAAGATGGCTCTTGAAGCTCATGAATGCTATATAATTTAATAATGTTGGTTTGGATATTCTAATGTATGATAGAAACTAGGCCACTCTTGGCCACTCTAAAAGATGGAGATTAGTCTTGTACGAAAGCCACTCCAAAACTAAAAAATAGGTTTATATGGAAGCCACTTGGGAACTCAAGTACCTGGGAATGTAGAGACTAGGATTTTATGAAAGCCACTCCAAAATGATGCCAACCACTTATAGATGGAATAAGGCACACAACTATTGAGAATTCTTAGGTAATGCTAAAATAAAAAAGAAGATAAAATAAATGTGTCGCACACATTTCCCCCAATCATTGGTATCTAAAACATGAATTTTGATCTAGAAGTTATACTAACTACCGTATCTAAAACTGGAAGTGAGAGCCATCATGTTATGCATGATGACCCTATATCTAGATTTTATAAGCAAAAGTATACTAAAAACTATTGATTCTGAACTAGTTTGAATGTGTAAAATTATAGATGAACTTACTTTTCTACTTGCTTCTAAAAAATCTAGATTTTATACTATTTGGATAAGAGTGCCAAAAATAAGACACCTTGGTGTCCATCATTATTGTCCATGTCTGACACTATTGTCCTTTACTAAAACTAAAAACTATGATAGAATCATCACTTTTTTAATAATATATTTTTCTTTATTTTACCTCTGATTACTATTTTGAGCTATTTTGAAAGCTAATTTTTTGGTTGTAAGGAGTTATAATCTTTATGATAAAACCCTATTTATTGTCCCCTCTTTTGAGGGTAGGAATGAATACCCTATAACGACTACCCTCAAAATAAATATCTCTACAAGTGTGTTATGTTGTAAAGATATATGATATAATAATGATAATCGACAAGATATCTCAAGATATAGTATGGTTTGTATTGAGAGATTGTTAGATAAATAGGGGTATGCCTAGATATATATAACAATGTAATGACATGTACTGAATTGGAACTAGAATGAGAACTTTGGTTAGTTATTAGTTTGTATTTGTCATGGAGGGATGGAGCATGATTTCCATCATAGCATCCAAGAAATCAAGATAATGCATGATTAGGATTGTGGCATTGTAAACAATCAGAAATTATTCAAGTAACAAACACACAAGGTAAAAATCAAGAAGCATGAAAAAGATGGCCAAGGGGACAAAAAAACAAGGGACATGGGAACATGTCACTCAATATATAAATCAAGCATATAAGGCATGTTTAAATTCCACATACACATATAATTGAAACAAGTACATAGAAGAGCAAAAATTAGGGACATTGGCAAATGTCCAAAGACACATACATGAATAAAAGAGGACAGTGACAAATGTCTTAAGGCACATACAGGAGACAAATAGGAAAAATAAAATGAAATCACATCAAGATAATGCTAAGCAATAAAAGAAAGCATTTAATAACTAGAATTATAATCATGATCAAACTAACCAAACTCAGAATGTGAAGGTATGCAAGATATGTTAGTACAAGACTAGGTATATTTTAAGATATATATAAGTGCTCTATACTAGTGGAATATCGATAGAGTAATCTATGTAACATAGTCAATAATATACATCATCATGATAACTAGAGTGTGTGGTGTAGGAATGACATAACCTAGATGGTGTAGTCACATAGAAGATGTCCCCATTGGGTATGTATATCAATGTGTGTCTTGAATGTAAAAGTAGGATACCCCCTCAATGGGTAGAGTGAATCAGTCAAGGATCTGGATGTCACTACACACACTCCAAGAAGATCAAGTGAAGAATGGTAATGTAGATAAATTGACAAACAATAGCATAGAATAGAAAATTTAAGTCTAGTATATTAGTAGAAATGTAAAGCATGGATAATGCATACAATCAAAATGTTTTTGGTGTTTTTGATTTATTTAAATGTTTTTGTGTTTTGAAATTTTGTATTGTTTTTGAATTTTTTAAAGTTTTAAGCTATGTAAAATCAATTAATAGAAACTATGTATAGGTATTACTTGGTAAAATGATTCTAATTGATAAGTCTCATGGGAGACTCTCTATTATGGTGTCCTATATCAAGGAGAGGAATCATGCATGATCATGAAGCATGATGGAGAGGTTGAGGCTATGGCTCTAAAAAAATTATATGTTGCAAATGCTCTAAAATATCTAAAGTGTAAACTAGCTGTGGGGTCTCCCTATAACTCTGAGAAGTGGATGCAACTATAAGGCTATTAAGGACCCATTTGAAAGTAGGAGAAGATATCTAAAAATGTGTTCTATGTGTACATGTAAGAAATATCAATGATACTACCCTGGGCATGATTAATATAGCTAGGAGTTGTTTAGAAAATTGAAACCATGTCTGTTATGAAAGATAAATTTGTGTAGGTGTATGAACTTGTTGTGTTTGTGGTGGAAACCTCAACTATGTCTAAATGTAAACTAGAGGAAGAACTAGAACTGGTGGAACAATAAAAACTAGTGGCTAAACAAAAATTGGTGACTAAACTAAACCTAGTGAATGCAAAGTAGAAGATGGCTCTAAGGTAGGGAGTGGTAAATCATATGGAACTCCACTAGATATAATAACTTGATTAGCATGAATTTATTTCATGCATCTATGAAATGTAGAAGTCACTACTCAAAGTTTTTGAATCCATGGTCAACTAAGTAACATATCAAAAACTCCTACATTAGAAATAATAGTGAATGGTGTGGTCACATGTGTTGGATCCCCATTTATAAGAATTAAAATCTCACCTAATGAACTCTATATGTGCTCATTAAATTTGTTGATAAATATGTTTGTCAGTGTAATATCCTACTTTGAATATCCCAAATGTTTCAATAATTTCACAGTACACATGTTCACACTCAATCCATTGCCTATGAGAACATTATGAATAGGATTATTATGAATGTGAGATATAATAAATATTGCATGATAATTCATATCATCCTCCATAATCTCTTTCTTTGAGAAGGAGATGGAAGGTCTAGCTATAAATTTGGAATTATATACACCAATCATGTTATTCAAAGGATGTAACTCAACTAAAGGTGCCCTATATGTATTTGGTGGGGAATTTACATGATATTCATGATGATCCCCTGATGTATCTCTTATTTCATGTTTGGAATTTTGTGGAAAAGGATCTAAAAATATTTTCAATGTTTTATCCTATGTTGGCTTGGCCTAAGGAGGCTCAACTGAAGTGTCAAGATCAATATGATTATCATCTATTAAATTATATATTTTGTGCCTCAAACTAATGCATCTATTTGTTATATGGCTTAGTGCCCTATGAAAATCATAAAATGCATGTTAATTATATCCCCATGAAAGAGGCTTTATTGGGTCAACTTCTTGAATAGGAGGAAGAGATATGATGTTACATTCTAATAGTTGTAAAATTTTGGTTGGAGAAACTAGTGGATTGGTAAAGGTACATCGAAGAGGTGATGATAAAATCACTCACTGAGGGAAATCTAAATCCACATTAACTATAGGTTAATTTTGACTCTTGTTATTGTGACCTTTAATTTGTATGGGACTTTGATGTTACTCTTGTTTGTTGTGTCTGAGATACTTGTGTACTTGAGTTTACCCATTGAAATTAACTTGACTTCTCTTTCCTTTAGTGTGTGACACATTTCAGCTAAGGAAGATAATATTATTAACATAATTAATTCATGTAAAGCTGGTAGAAGACTCTATTTGAATAGATCATGTAACTCTTGACTAGCTATGGGGCTAGTCATCTTAGCCAAGATAGTCTTATATCAAAGAACATAATCTATGAGATGCTCATTGGCCCTTTGTTTCTATTGTGCAACTTGGGTGTATAAAAATTTATCACTGATTTTAATCCTAATGAGCTAGGAACATGTCGAATAAAGGATTGAATGCATTGACCAACTAATTTGGTAGACTATAGAACTATTATAAATCATAATCCTTTAGTCTCTTTGGAAATAGTTTGGTAAGTAGCCAGTCATTTGGTACATAGTCCAAGCATGCTACATGAAATGTTTTAAAATGTGTCTCCAGATCATCATTTCCATCATATAGAGTAAGCTTAGATTGAAAAAAACATTGTGGCTATGGTGTTAAAGTAATGCGATGTACCAATGGTGTATGTAGAAGAGAAAAATAATCCAAAGCTTGTGTAGGTATAGAGGCACCTTGCTCAAGATGTATCACTTTGGATTTATGAGATTTTATCTCTTACACAAGGGATATCACATCAAGATACAAAGATATACTAATTGTAGCTAGTGGTAAATAAGAAGGTTGGGTTATTCTAGAGGGTTGTTGAGACATAGTTGCCCCATAGTGTCATTTGTATTTGGTTGCTTTAAAAGAATAGAAGATTCAAATTGCTTAGCCTTTTTAATTTCTATGATAATTTTTAAGATAAGATTATGATCTTGGGGTTGGTCCTAGAGTTTTTCTCAAAAAATTTGTAGGATCAAATTTTTGTTGAGGATAACTTCATTATCAATAATTAGTGGAAGTTGATCAGTAGTCCAATGTGGTGGAACATGAGTATCAATGTGTACATCATCATTATTATTTTCATACTACTCATTATAAAAGTTATCTTTATGAAATTTTATGTAATTTGGATGTGTAGGATCTATAACAAGAACCTGAGATGGTTGTTTATCCATGGTTTATGATTGGGTTAAAGGAATCTAGGTGAATTTAGGAGGGTTACCACTAAGTTTTGCACTTTGTCTCAAAGGAAGAGATGAAAGGAGTGTAGGGGGCATAAGGAAAACAACTTGAATGATGGAAGAAAATATTAAATAGATATAATATAAACAAAGGACTAGAATATGTATAAAAAGGATACGAAGCACACAAACATGCAAGGTGATACCTCAAGAAGCAATGGGACCTAGTATGGGCAACTAGGGTTTTAAAAAATATTTATTTGAATAATTACTATGAAAATTTGAAATTGAAAGTGCATTTATGAGTTAGATATACAAGTAAAAAACCCAAATTTATTGAAAATTAATGATTTAATAGGACCTAGTAACTACAACTACGGTTTTAAAAAATAAATATTTTAATAAATTACTATGAAATTTAATGGATTTTTTATTTAAATATGCTAGTAAAAATTCAGAAAATGATTGGAAAATTATTAGAAAATTACTAGGACCTAGTGTGGGTGACTAAGGTTTGAATAAATATTTATTTGAACAATTATTATAAAATTTTGAACTTGAAATTGGATTTTTGAGTTAGATATGCAAGTAAAAAATCAAAAATTTATTGGAAAATTGGTGATTTAATACGACCTAGTAGATGCAACTAAGGTTTGGAAAAATAAATTTTTTTGGCAAATTACTATGAAATTTTGAATTTTGAATGGATTTTTTTATTTAAATATGCTAATAAAAATTTATAAAATGATTGGAAAATTACTAGGACCTAGTGTGGGCAATAGGGTTTGAAAGAAAAATATTTTAAAATTACTACAAAATTTTAAAATTTAATGCTCATTTATGATTTTATTTTGCAAGTAAAAAATTATAAAAATAGATAAAAAAAAATCAATAATAAATTTACCCTAGGGTTTCTAGGGTTTTTATGCACAAACAAAGTAAGTCGGGTTCACCAAATGATTTAACCTTTTTAGGAATAATTGGGGTTTTTATTCCTATTTAGTTAAAATTCTAAGTAAAGTAAATCAGTTAATAATTATACCATAATTAACTTACTAATTTTTTAATTCTTATTATTGTTTAGACTTTATAAAAATAGACAATGAATATAAAGAAATATAAATTAGCTTATAACTATGTTGATCTGACTATGACAAAAGTTAATATTGATTGTGCATGACTAGGACAATATCAAGAACTTGGATTTGGATTTTATTTAGTGAAAGGATAGGAGTACCAAAAAAAATAGGATACTTTAGGGTCTAATGCAATAGTCTTATTCCTACCACTATTTTCCAAACTAGTCACAAAGGTTTGAGCTTTCTAGGTTCTATCCACCACTCCTATATAACCCTGCTTTTGAAATTTCAAAGATTAACTCTTAATGGAGCTCCTTGTAAAGATGATTTATATTCCATCCTAAGTATCCAATAACCTTGAATATGACTTTGAGAAAAGAGAGGTGTTAGTGTGTGTAAGATGTACTAGACATGCTTCACACCTTATGTGTGGGCACACTGCCTAAATACTCCAAAGAGGGATAAAGTCATATGTAGTTCTCCCTTTAAAAGTGCTTAGTGTAATTATGATATGAGAATGCAATAAATGTTAAAACTAGATATGCCTGAGGTGTCTAGGGATTGGTGTAAGGATTTGAATGATCTTCTAAATGTATTGGTGAGTTATATACAAAGAATAAGGAAGGTTGCTTGAATAGTCTTTCTTATATTCTTGATTGCTTAGTGATATTTACCAACCCTTTTCCAAATGATCTTTGAATGGGATTATATAGAGATATATTAGTAATGGATTAAATCCAATGGTGCTAGGCTGACATAATGAAGAGGAGGAATTAGGGAAAAATGGTAATCTAGGCTCAAAATGTGATTAGATAGGAGTGTCAAAAAGGGGACACCCTAGGGTCTAGTGCTATAGTCCAAGTTGGGTGCTATTGTTCTGAGGATATGGGACCTAGGGGGATGGAATAAGCATGGAAAAAGGGTCCCAACTAAGCTGGAGTGAGGTCTTGAAAGCCTATAGATGGATGAGAATTAGTGAAAAGGTACATATGAGGGTTATGGGAGAAAGCAAGAAGGAACTATGGGTTGGGTGTCATTAGTCAAACTCAATTTACCAATTTTTGCATTTTATATGACTAAAAATTACAAAATTTGGAATTGAATTTAAAATGTTTACAAAAGTATAGATTATATGGTAAGTTGTCTAAGTGAAATTTTTTCCAAGAGAAATTTTAGTATTTTGGACAAATTATCTTTGCATATGGTATTTTTGTAGATCCAACAAAGATAAGATCCATTATGGAGTGGTCAGCACTGAAGAATGTGCATGAGGTAAGAATTTTAATGGGATTAGTGGATTTTTATAGGAAATTCATTTTGAAAATTTCTAAGATAGATCATGTGATTACTTCTCTTCAATGTAATAATAAATGTTTCATCTACTTAGATAAGTGTGAGGTAGCATTTTAGGAATTGAAAATGAGACTTACTTCAACACTAGTGCTAAGAGTTATCAATCTTAATGGTCAATTCTCATTATTCACCAATGCATATAGGTATTGTAAGAATAATGATTGATATGGGAGGTGAATTATTCTTCAAAACTTTTACAACTTTACTTTATCATTCATGAATTATTAAAGTAATATAGTTAACTTTCAACACATCAAGGACTATTTGTATGAGCATGAGATAAGAACATAACACATAGAACACTTATTTGAGTGGGAAAACCTTAGGGAGAATAAAAAAAATTAATATATAAAAATTAATATATAAAAATTAAACATCAATATTTATTGAAGAACCAACTTCACATAGAGCACTAACCCCATATATCTAAGTACCAACTTTTAAGGAGAAACCAACCCCCTAAGTGACGTAGAAAAAATTCAACCACCTAAAACCCTATATCACCTTTATAAAAATTTATTTATCATATAATATATGATGATCTCCTTCTTAATTTCTTCTCTCTCTTATATTTCTCTCAAACTAACTTTTAGGCTCCTTCACTCAATTTGGTCTCTTTAAGATAAACTAGGTCATTTGACCTTAATAGTCATTTGCATCACCCTTGTTATATCTTCATGATATTTTATCTAAACCCTTATTATGGTATACAATACCTACTTCAGATCTTCAAAGTACTATATCCTTCACTTTAACTTATACATTCTCAAGCTAGACAATTAGGCCGTATTCTTATAATAGACTATTTCTCGTACACCTCTTGGTCATCCATAGACACTTTATCACTTATATTTTAAATAAAATAGGCCTTATTACATTCCAAAAACATTAATAAAACATTAAAATAGGTTGGTCATATAATATAGGATCAAAACCCCTTTAAGGCCATAAGGAGACCTAATTCAATTAGGACTTCATTAGCACACATTACCCTTTAAAATCCTTGAAACACTTTAAAACTCATCACATGGTAGTAAAATATCATATTTCATTAAAATATACCCATAATAATCTCAAATTAGGTTCATAAAACCTTTTAGCTCCAATAACTACTTGAAGCATGCCATTAGCACTATTCACAATTAGGCATGTGCATACACAAAAAGATTATCTTGAATAACTGAAGCATAAACATAAAATTTCCAAATAACCATACAAAAAAATAAAATATACATAATATACATGTCCTTAGGGTTCATCACCATGTGATTTATAATTCACAACTTATGAAAAAAGTACTCAAACCCTTCTCTGTAAGTAACCCACTTAGAATTGCCAACTAACCTCAAAACACAATCATGGAAATAATGACCTTAAATACCTATAAGACCACTTTAAAATACTTAAAATTAATTTATATGATCATATTAGTTCATTATAACATTATTATATAGATATATAATATGTTTAAATAAAAATATTGATCTTTTAGACTAATATCATAGTCTTGTACCTCACTGTCTCATCCGAATCAAAAAAATCAACTTATGAGAAACATTTTCATCATATCTAATGACCTCTAAAAATTATACTCAAAATTAAAATTATTTAAAATTTTATCCATGCACTTTTATTCACCCCTATTCCATGATAACACATCCCTAATCAACTTCTCACTTATGCTTGGTTTTCTCACTATTTGCACCATTATGCCTATTAGTGACTAGTCAACTTGTATGATTGGTATAACATACCATAAGGATAGAAAATAATAATAAACCATGATGGACATAAAATAAAATTATAAAGCTTTGTCTTCCATCCATTTAATAAATTTGACTTGGTCAAATCAAACTATTATAGTAAATTTTTGAAACAATAAGGCCTTTCGTATAGGGTCCACTCACTCACTTGACAAACCAATCACACCTATAGGTGTTTTAGAGAGTTGAATACAACCTAAAATCACTTAAATATCCATAAAAATATATTATGAGAACTTTAAAATAAAATATTTCACATTGAGTCATTATTAGGGTTTTAGAGAGGGTTAAAACTATTTCTGGTGTTAACGAGTATTCATTAAAGATTACCCCTCATTTTGAAAACCAATGCCTAAAGATATTAGATAGAACCATTACCCATATCTCCTCAATATCTCAAGTTCCCATGTATATTTTACTATTATAGACCTATATTTCACCCTAGCTAAGCAAAGGATTGTTTAGGTCCTCTACTCAAATCTAGTCCAACATGGGAATGACCCTAGGTTGTGGGTTACCTAATCTTGGGTCAGACCTCTAGGATTTTTAATGAGGCTAGTTGCTTTGATGTATCACTTAGCTCATTTACACTAAAACCTAATAATTTCTAAGGTGAAAAGGGAGAGAAATACAACTAAAAGGGAAATCTAAGCTAATGTTGGTGATGCACTAAAATTGATTACCCGTCCACTCTATTTGAACTTCTAAAAACACTAATGAGATAAGCAAAAGATTAAATATAAAACTTCAAATTATTGTTATGCATAAATATTTCATGCAAAGGTTCACCAAGTGACAAAACTTAAGGGAAATGATTGAAAGCCCTGATTCAAGGCACTAACTAGTCAATGTATCCACTTGCTAACTTTAATAAAATAACACTAAACACTAAACATGACCTACATAACAATATAAACTAATAGCTAGGTGAAATCAAGACTTGATAAGGAAGATATTTCTATCACATATGAAAATCAATCTGACATTAATACACTATACCAAAATAATGAAATCTAAAATAGTCATATATTTATCTCAAGAGGTTACAAAGATCAATCTTGGTAGAGTCTAGTCATGCCCAAGAGAGGGATGCCTTTCAAGGCTTAGAATATTGTATTTATAGCATAAGGGAATGAGCGAGATGGGTAATATGAGTGGGAGAATAGAGAAGGAGTCAATAATGATTTTAAGATAATATATGTACTAACTTCTTGAGCTCCCCATGCATTAATGTCACTAGGACTCTATGCCATCTTCTACTTGACTTACTTATGAGGACAAAATCCTCATATCTTTGGACCTGATATATCCATGACCATATCTACTTTGAGTGGATATAGGTAGCTACTTGTTGAGGATCTAGATATGTATAATATGAGACACTTATTCATAATAATTCATATCTTCCCCTACTTCAATATTGAAGAATATGTCTTATTATAGATTAAAAAACTAATCTCACTGATTGGTTTTCATATAGCTATAATATAAATGAAGATATATAATTCACATAGCTTTGTTCTAGACTATATTAGATCTAAATAGACATAATACATCTCTAAACCTTGTGGGAAACAAGAAGACATTGTACATGAGGATCGTAATCATGAAATGATGTTGAAACCATAAGAAAAATAAGTTTATATATATTGGATCCTCCAACAGAGGTCTTATTGAGCTTCAATGGCATCCTTTGAAACATTTTTCCTTGGTTCAGCCTGAGTTGAAGTCATTCTCCATTTGAAGTCCCTTAGCTTTAACTTTTAACATTATGTCATTAATCTTGAACTGGGCTTCTCAAACTATGTTATTTTTCATCTCCCCATTCATTCCATGGGCCCTTCAGTTTGTCCTAGTAGGTTCCTACACTTGTGCCACATGGCAGCCTCATATTCATCCTGAGCTCTATTGACTTATTGATCTTACTCACACCATTGATATTTCTCTATATTAATAAACATAAACCATAGATATTTTTATAATTTAATGCACTTAAGACACTTTTCACCTAAACATTTTCTCTTAGGATATATTGACATTTTGACTATGAGCTTGATATTAATCTTTGATGTATGATCAAATTTTCTCCATTATATCTTTGAGACCCACTTACATCATTAATAACTCACTCACCATTGGATCTTGACTTGAGCTTCCATGATTTGGACACTTTTCATCTTCATGTTCATCCTTAAGAACTTTTGAATTCAAACAACCATTTTCCATATCTTTAACTTGACGTCCCCATGCATGTCCCACTCTACTAGTTCAACTTTAAATGCCTATATTTTGAGATAGAAAGACCATAAAGATATTAAATTTGTATATCATGATTTAGACATGAATAAATTCATGTCTATGTGATCTTTTAGATCTAATAGGTCTTCTAAGTGAATTTATTAAATGCATAATCAAGCTAACCCATTCATTTTTTCATGACATTTGATGATAGTCTAGTCTATCACCTCTATTTTCTTAAGTCACTTGATCATTTGGTCAATTATAAACTCTACTAAGTTGATCCATCCAAGAAAAATATTTATATGTGGGAAAAAAAAATTCCAACATCTTTGGTGACTCATAAGGAAGTATTCATGGTATGCTTGAGAATCCATATTAGTTACCTTGTCTATTTCATTGGACACAAAGTCTCTATTTTGGTTCATCATATTGATCTGAAGCTAAAATTGGATATCAAACCTTAGATAACTCCTTTTGAAACAAATAAATACCAAAAGAAATAAAACAAAATAAAGTGTCTAAGGAACTTATTGAAGGAAACATAAAATAGAATGGAAACTAACCTAAACAAAGCAATGACCTCTAACCTAAGGAAATAGGGAAAATAAGACAAAAGGGAAGAAAACTATTTCTTGTGCTAATCACTTATTAAAATAAAGAAAACCTAGAACAACTAACCTAAAATAAGATGCTTCCCTCCAAGATCAAATGGAAATCTATTTTTTTCACCTTGGAACTTTGAAACATGCTTGTTTTTCCTTGACAGCTATCTTATGTAGATAAGATCAATTAGATGTTCATGTCTTCTTAGGGAAGCAACTAGTTCCTCTACTACCAATTTTAGGTTTATGAGTTATAGACATGAGTCTAAGACCTAGTCATACTCCTCCCAAATTCATGTATTATATAAGAACAACTTCAATTCTTTTTCATTAATGAACTATTGATCATGAACATATAGACCAGCTTGATCTATCTCCTTTGACATATCTGCAATTATGACCTCTAAGGGAGATGGATCTAATCTTGGGACTTCTAGGGGCCATTTGAGTTCATTCTCAACTTCCAAGTGTAGAGAGATGTTTGAAGCTGAAGATAAAAGTTGATTGCTACATTTGAAAAGTTCAAACATGTCATCTTCTGAGAGAAAAACTACTTCTTGCTTGAGGAAGGCACTTTACCTAGCCTGCAATGGACCACATTTAAGTAAAAAATAACTTGAATTAAATATATCAAACAAATATGAATATTTGTTATCATGAAGTTATAATTCAATTGGGGTTTCTTCAATTTGAATTTTAGAAGCAAGTATATCAATTTCTTGACCATGATTAAGAGGCTACAAGTCTTCTTTTGATATCTCATATTGGTCAATCAAAATTTCTTCATCTTCAACATCAAGCTGATGACTGAGACTGCACTTAATTTTATCTTGTTCTTAATCTTCATCAGCTGATTGGTTCTTGTATTCTAGTGCTTATTCAATCTCTTGTCCTTTACAATGAATGGAAACTCTTGAGTCATACAATAACTCTTGGGAAACATCATCAACTTGTCTAACTCGGACATATTTCTATTGTACATCAACAACATCTTCTTCATGTATTTTTTTTTTTACTTGCATCTCAACCTCTACCTCAATTTTCTCTTGCATTTTTTCTTTACATCACTATGGAAGAATGAAACATGTTTATCTTTGCCAAGAGGTGTCCCAATAATGATTTCTTCTTCCTCATCACTCAAGTAACCTTGATTTTTTATTTCTTTAGCTATATCTTTTTAATTTTCCTCACAAAGGAGAGGTTATTTCTCAAAGAGTGGCATAATAGAACCTTGAAAATATTCAATAATATGTTAAAGGTAAAAATAAGTTACCATAGATACTTGATTTTTCTCATGGAGTTGCTCTTCTTGGATCACCCTCACCTCCTTTCTCTATTACTTTTCTTCTTAAATGGCTTTCCATGAAGGAAAAGCTATAGGATTTTGATGGGAAAAGAGGGGAGGCTAAATGATCTCTTGCTCGATATTGGCATCCGAATCTTGGATTATGTCTAATTGTTATTCATTCTTTCTTGATTGTTGAATTTGATTCCAAGTCATAACCTTAGGTTTAGAAACATCTACTTCTACACTTGTTCTTGTTATGGGTGGGAAAGAAGAAATATTTTACTATGTTACCTTTGTAGCTACTATTGAATTCTAGAGATGATCATTTGCAAACTCAATTGGTTAGATATGTCCCCATACAAAACTAAAGATGAAGTCTCTTTTGTCACCAAATATTTTACCCTAGAAGATGTTGTTCAAGCTTCTATAGATTTGGGTAACATGGAAACATTTACAGGTATGTGGGTGTACCTATATTATAAATGAGCCTCTAGGATTAAGGGATAGCTCTATAAATATATTGTGTAATGCTTATCACTTAAACTACTACTTACTTATGGGGAAAAGAGTTTGGGAATGCATAAAATTGAACCTACTCTAAAGGAGGTAATGCACCAAAAATTTCTTCCACATGACCATCATATTTCTACCATGATGAAACAAAGCATACAAACTAGTCTCTAAGTATTAATAGGTTTTAAAATGATCATTTCAATATAGAGGTGAGATGTGAGAAACATCACAAGGCAATTGAACCAGAGGGCAAATTGCACACTCCAAGGACAATCATATACTTGAAAAATATTTACACACTAGACTACACTCTATATGACCTATTAGAATAAGAAATCTTGCTCTAACATGAAAAGATAAGGGAAGGAAGGATATATTATTATCACTTATCATCACCATAAATCACTTGCAAACTTACACAATTATTCAAAAATATGAAAATAGACTTGCATTAATGTTCAAAGGTGAATATGATATTAGTCAAGCAAGGCTTCACCATACATAGTGTGGTCTCTTTACAAAGGCCAAAGTGGCTGATACTTATAACATTTGAGAGAGAGAAGTGGGAAAAGGGAAGTCCCAAGGGGAATTGAGTGAGTTTAACCTCATTTGAACCATAGTTACAACTACCTTTACTAGTATGCTTCTTTGGAACTTATTGATTGATTTGGGTCACCTCAAGTAGTTGTAATAATTCATTATTCCTTAACTCATGATCCATATGGTTGTAATGATGGGATATAGTGGTTTTGAGATAATTTATAGCATGAATGTAGTTAGAATAATTAGATCTATCTATTATAAATTTATCTTAGTGATAACTACTCCAAACAGGTTTATCATGGTGTGCATAATGGAGAGAAGGGGTCCCTTTCATGCAATTGGTCTTGGAGATGAAACCATTGGAGCTTAAATGTATGCCTTTATGGAATATTTTATAATGCTATCTCTTGTTCCAATTGAACCATGCTCATGCTCATCCCCATACTCATAGTTCCACTATAGTTAGAAAACCAATCTCAGACTATCGGTTTTCCTATAGTCATTATATTATGACATTCTAATAAATGGTTGGTTCCTATTAGGTCCACATAGATCTATTATGTCATTTTAAGAACTAAGGGTTCACCATATTTATAGGTCCTTTTGAGAATGATGGACATAATCTTAAGATGATGCTATAATCTTGAAAAGATGGACCCCATCTATTATAAATCTATGAAGTAGAGGTGTATATTGATCTGCAATGGCATCCCTATATGTTCTTGATCATCTGACTGCATCATTGTGTTCTTTTCATGGTTTTGGATCAAGCTTCAATGGCAGATAGATGACCCTATAATACCCATTTTCCTCTATCAAAAAATATTTTCTTGACTTTCATCAAAATTCTTAGGCTCATCTTTGTTTTAATTGGCTATTGATATATGACTCAACATATTGACATAGTGACCCATATTGCATCATTGATCTTAATTGATATGAATGCCTATGATTTTTTGATCTTACCCTTAATTTTTCAACTCTATCCAATATTATGCCACATGGAAGCCCCAAATTTGATTTTAGGATCCTACTATAAGTCTATCAGCTCATACACTTATGCCACATGTGAATATCTCAAACTCCTTAATTTTTTTAATCATCTTTCACCTATTGGATGTGTACCATTAGATCTACTGGGACCCACTATTTGAAAACTAATAGCTATTTCATGAGCTTAAAATTGACATCCTTGATCTTATCAAATCACATTCATATGGCCATCATTGGTTTGTACATGATTGTCAAATTTTAGCTCAAAAGGATTTGGTTTGCTCTAGCTTAAAAGTGATGTTAGCACAAACATCTTATATTGTAGCTCCATCTTTAAAAGCTTATAACTTGAGCTAGAAAGCTCACACTTAAAACTTTCAAGACATGTTTCTAGCATGAATAACTATCTAGCACTACAATATTTTGGCTCATGGGGCCCTCCTAAGTTAAGATCAAAACTATACAAATGAGTTATTTTATTCGTTTTTAGATAATGTCCTAGATATACTGGCTCTTTAGACTCGACAAGCTAAACTTTGAATCTTATATCTCAAGATAGAAGGCTCATCAAGATATAAAAATTTAGAGCATAATCTTAGAAATAAGGAAATTGATTTCACATGGTCTAATGGTCATACAAGGTTTTTTTAGCATATTTAAAAATTACACAAGTAAGCTACTCTATTCTAGTTTCCATGTGACATCTTGATGATGATATAGCTTCACAAAGCTTGTTCTTGAGTTACTTCTTGATCTTTGAAAGCTCAAATGAATTCCTTGAGGCATAAGTAAACATGTTCCATGTTCTAACTACATTGATCACCATGAAGACTTTCCACTTGCATATATGACCCTAAAGAGACCCTTAAGACACCAAATGGCATAAAGATTGAATTGGAGCATGACCAAGACTATAATGGCATATAAAATGACATCAAATGACCTGAAACATACCCATGACATTATAAAAATCCCCTACATAGATTTTGACTATAGGGGGTTGACCTATTTTGGCCTTTAGTGAAAAAGGTCAACATTCTTGGTGATTTCCCAAGGGTGGTATGCTTTCTATGACATGAAGAGTTACCTAATCCTATCTATTGAGATATGGAGTCACAAGTATATAGGTTGGACATATAAAATGCCTTGAACAATACACAAAATACAAGAAAACAATAGGAATAAAACACAAATCAAGGAACCAAGCAAAAACACACATTTTATTAAGAGCACTTATTGGAACACAACACACCCAAAAAAGGAAACACACACCTATTCTAATATTTAAAAAATAGACCTTTAACTCTCAATAATAGGGTTTTAGTATCCCATTCATAGGAATGGACATATCTTCTCCATTCATTCTTGCTAACTTAAAAGAGTTATTATTGCACTTGATGATGACATACAGTTTGCTACATAGGGTATCAAATTTTTTATGCCTCCCTAGTTTTTCCCTATCTTCATCCCATTTCAAGACTATGTCACCTTATTGAAATGATTTTGGAGTTACCTTTTTGTTAAAATACCTCTTCACTAGTATTGGTGATGCTCCATAGTTTGATGAGATTTATCTCTAGTCTCTTGCAACTCCATTAATTTTATCAATCTCACCTCCATTGGAGTGTTCTTGAGTAACTCTATTTGATGTGATAACTCTAAGGCAAGTATCTCTTGAGAGATAGACAACTTGGCTTGCCTTCCATAGACAAGCACAAAATTAGAATTCCCTATTGACCTCTTGGGAGTTATTGTATTACTTAATAAGGTTATCTTTAATTTGTTTTTTGAAGCTCTTTTGTTATGCTCCAAAGTTCTCTTGATGATTTTGATCAGGTTCTTGTTAGTATATTCAACCAAACCATTACCTTGAGGGTAATAGTTGGATGAAGTGCTCAATAATATGCCATTATTTTTTCCCAATCAGATGTCTTAACACCCATAAAATTAAGATAATTATCTTAAATAATATTATAATGAGTGCCAAACCTTGTTATGATGCTCTCATAGAATTCCAAGATAACACTCTCATTAACTTACTTCAATGCTACCACCTCAACCCATATTATACAATAGTCAGTTGATGTGAGTGTCCATTTATGTCTAGTGTTTGATGGGGGATCGATCATGCCAATTAAATCAATACCTCATTGCATGAAAGGTTGATCAAATTGGATAGGCTTCAATGGGAGAGCTGCAAGATTATACTTTACTACAAAGACATCACATTATCTACGCCTTCTCACCCAAGCATGGAAATCCTTGAAAAGGCTGGGCCAATAGTATCCTACCCTCATGATCTTGGCAACTATGGTTCTTGGATATAAATTACCTCCTAATATCCCATCATGAAAATTTTCAAGCAATATTCCAAACTGGCCATTATCAATACATCTTAATAGTATACCATTGATGTCCCTCCTAAATAGTACACCTTCCAAAAGATAAAAGGGAATAGATTAAAATATAAGATATCTCCTTTTCAATCTACTCATATTATTAATTTACTCACTATTTTAGAGATATATAATCACATCCTATGTCCAACTTTATGGAGGTAATGAACTAGCTAGTTGGGAACAATCATGATTGAATAAAGCCTCTTCCTTTAACTCATGAAGACTTAAAGCTAGATGTTCACAAAGGCCTTTACCCCTTACCAATTTTGTCACTTTTATATCAAAATCATACTCCATTATCTTAGTGATCCACCTTTCCCTCTTTTCACTATGATCTTATCTCAAAAGAAACTCTTTAGTACTAGGATGAGAGACCATAACATGAGTCTTTTTATTTGAAACCATATGTCTAAACCTCTTTAGTTCTCTTAAAATAGTAAGGTATTTCTTCTCTAAAAAGGTGTACTTGACTTCATAATTTCTAAACCTTGACTAAAGAATGAAATAGGTTGATCCACACCCTCATCATTCTTTTGCATCAGCATGGATGAGATAGTATGAAGGTTAGAAAATGAATACAAAATTAAGTATTTAGTAAAATAAGGATTCAAAAGAGTGTGAACTTCTACAATTTCTTTCTTTATGGCTTTAAAACTAGTCTTACCCTCTTTGGTCCAATAAAAGACTTGGTTTTTTTATCATAGTTGCGATGGGTTTCACTAAAATTAGGTATGAAGCTTTTTAAAAAAATAGTCTTACCTAAGAAAATTTTAATACCTTTCTTATGTAAGGGCAATTAAAATCTTATAATAGCCTCTATTCTTTCAGGATAGATAGTCAAACCATCCTTGGAAACAATATGTCCTAAGAGGTTACCTTAATGACAATAAAGATGCACTTCTTTAGATTAAGAGATACTCCATACCACCTACATATTTAAAAAAACTATTTAAAGTGTTGAATGTGTTCATTAGCATCTTTATAAAATACTATTATATCATATAGATAAACCAATAGCATCTAATTGATCAAACATTTGAAGGCCATGTCCTTTGCTCTTTGAAATGTGACACCAACATTGGATAGAACAAAAGGCATATTTATATAAGAAAAAGTCCCCAATTTATTAGTGAAGACTATATTAAACTAATCATCTTCACTTACTAAAATTTGATTATAGCTTTCATATCCATCTAGAAGAGAAAAATGTCGATAACCTAAAACCATTTGCAAAATCTGCTTCATTAAAGGTAGAGGATAGTGATCTTTAAGTGACACTCTATTAATATCTCTAAATTACACACAAAGTCTTATCATCCCATTATTATTTATAATAGGCATAATTTTATCTACCCATGCTAAATTATTGATGGGAAATATATCTCAGATTCAAGGAGTTTGGTAAGCTCTAACCTCATGAGCTGCTCAATCTTGGGGTTGATGGGTCTTTCCTTATATCTAATTAGTTTAATTCTAGGTTCAAAATAAATGGTATGGTGTGTTAGGATAGGATAAAATCCTTTGAGGTCCTTATATTCTCAATAAAATATATCATTAAACTCTCTACACACCTCAATAAATGCTTGCTTCTCTAATGTAGAACGTACCTTGCCTAATTTAAGGAGTTTGTCCTTGAACATCAAGACTCTTTCATAATTATCCTCTTTTGTAAACATACTCACTTTCTCCTTATTATTATTATCATTCTCATTGAAAATAATTTCTAATGTCACCAAACCCTTAGGTATCTTATTGGTTCTTCGTTGTACAATATAACCACCCAATTATTCTTGGAGCCTCCTTTAATTCGTTGAAGAAAACTCAACCCCATTTTCTAAGAATCATGCAATATGTTTTTCAATATCAAACACTTGAAAAGATACTTAATTATTAGGTACATAATGTTTGATAATTACCTTAATATGAGACTATTTTCCCTCCTCCTTTATGGTAGTTGGAGTGTCAAATTGATCTCCTATGGTAGCTAGTCTATCAGCTTGACTATTCCAATCCCTTGGGATTAATTGTACATTAAATACATTGAAATATTAAATAAAATCCCATACCCTATGCCTATACAACTTAATCAAAGGGTTATTAATAGAAATCAAATTCCTCACCCAATGCACAACTAATTCACTGTCTCCATACACTTGCATGTTCTTGATTCCTTTTCTCCTTGCTCATTGAAGGCCAAGAATCAAACATTCATAATCAGACACATTAAAAGATTAAATAAAACTAAATAAACATGAATTTTAATACTATTATTTTCATGGAGATGCCACTATAACACTATCCCCTGCACCAACTTTACTTCTTGAACAATAAAAAAATATCTTCCACAGCTCATCATCTTCACCCTCTTCCTTGGCAAGTAGAGGTGTAGGTACTCTTTATTCATGTATATAATATAATATAATATCATTTTCCTCTATTATATCATAAGGATAATAATCATAAATATTAGTATCGTATTCATCAAGAAATAAATATGCAATGTCCTCAAGCTTGGAGGATTTTCCATCATCTATAATAGAATCCTTTTCTTCATGAATAACATAATTCAAATTAGAACTTGTCTCAATGTAAGGTTCAATATGAAACCTTGAAAGAGGTTGTGTCCTAATTATCACCTTGGCCTCATATCTTATTATAAAATCTAAGAAATATGAGTTAGCTAAGAGATAACCACCTATTTTTTCTATGAAATCCCTTGATAGGCAAATTGAAAAGTGGGTTGTGAGATCAACCATAACTATGTCTTGCTATTAGAACTATTTTAAAGAATAAGAGGTAATTTAACCCTTAGGCTATAATTATAATTAATTAAATAATTATGATACTTATTTATTACTACAAGGTGGAAACCTCATGTAAATAAATAGCCATATTACATTTATTTATTTATTTATTAAGTTTTTATTAAAATATTTAATCAAGACATTAATCATTGAAGGTTCATTCATGATATTAATTAATCGAGATCATTTATTTATTCGGGATGGTTGGACCCATTATTCAAAATAGTCACCTCACTTCATATTTACTTATAAATATGTTTTTAACCTTATGGTGAATACAAATTGGTATCTAGACATTTACAATATATTTAAATTATTAAAAGGCTTGTGAAGATTTTGTTGAGAAGAAGTGAGAAGTTGGAGTTGTGTTGGGGTAAATTATTTATCTATTAATGGAAAATTATTTGGTGGGTTTTTTTTACCTATTTGAGGTTTTCCCATGATAAAATTTCATGTCTATGTGTGTTTAATTGATCTAGATTCGTGCTTTACTCATTAAATCTCTTCTAAATCCATTCTATGTATTGCTTCATTCATAATTTCTATCACTTGTAAGATAACAAAACTAGGAAAACCTTGCAATAAAAAATTCAAGACTTTTATCATTTATACCATCTTGGTAGGTTGAACATCTAATTAAAGGACCCCTTTTCTATGTGTCTCATATATCAATCCCAGCTTGTCAGCTACAACTTTCGGCATGATAAGAGTATAATATCCACTATCGACTATGCAATTGTGTACCAACTTATCACCTATAATAAGGGTGAGGTAAAATGGTGGAGGTTTATAAGCCCTATTGGATGGTTCAATAATGTTACTAGGATCATTTTCAAGATAAACATGGCCATGACTTTGATTTGAGGATAAAACACTAGTAGGGATAGTAGATAACTGCTTCTATAGGAGTTCTTTTTTACTAGGCATATGAGGAACATCCCAAAGAGAAATGGATATATTAGTGTTCTTGAAAGAATGTAACATGTTTAAAGAATCCATACGTACTTTCTCATGGGTTTTTGTGGGTATAGAATTACTTAAAACTTGAGGAAAAGGAGTAGAGCTTACCATATTTTGGCTTGATGGAGATGTAGAAGTTTTTCAAACTAACACACTTACAACTATGTCTTGTTGCCTTTTAAGAGGATTGGATGATCATGTGGGAATATTAATTCCACCTCCCAGATCATTCCTCTTGGCCCTTGTATTATCTACAATAGAGTATCCTTGATTTATCACAAAAGTGTCTTTAACCAAAAAATTGGCGAAGATCTCTCCTTGAGGTTGCCAATCCTCATTAACTTGCATCATCACTTCATCCTCATTTGATAGGAAGGTAGTAACTACCCCTTGAACTACCAAAGCTTGTTCTCCATTCTAATTGGCATCCATGAATTGGTCTTGCTACTAATATTCTCCTTGCACCAAATCATTATGAGCTAGTACCATCTCCTTTGCATTGGTGGTAGAGTTAGGATTATACACATTATTAGGCCTATTGGGATTAGGCTACCATTGACCTCTTCTCTTCCATATTATTGGCCATACTATTACTTATAGGGGTAAGGATTCTAATAAATACCTTGTTGCATATTATCTTGCCTATTTTGATCCTCTAAGTCTAAGAACTTTTCTCTTTAATCAACATTATTTTATGTTTGCCTAGAATCCATCTTAGTTTTGGTATTGTCATTAGTAACTTGGTCTACATATAGAGTGTTAGCAGAAGCATGAGACAAAGGAGGCATAAATACTTTAGGTGGAAATATTTCATCTTGGATGAGATTATTTTTAGCTTTGATAACAAGCTCATAAGATTCAAGGAGGGTGGATCCTCCCATATATTGAATCATGACAATGATTTTAGTCCCAATGGCTTTTAAGTAAGTAGGGAACCTAAAACTAGCAGGTGGTCTCATAGGAGGAGGAAACCTATGCCAAGTCTTTTGAAACCTTTAGTTGAAGTCATGCATTATTTTTGTGGGTCCCCTTTTTATCATGTTGACCTAATGTATGAGATAAGAATGGTCACTTTCATTTCCAAACCTAGAAGTCAATAACACTCCAAACTCATCCCATGTTGTGATGGATCTACCTTTTAGAGTCCTATGCCAATCAATATCCTTCCCTAAGGGACATACAAAGGAGTCTAATGGAAATGTTCTCTCAAATAATATTGTGGAAACTAAAAAAGCTATAAACATCTATAATGTTCTCACTAGGTGTGATATGACTCTCACCATTGAATGTGCGCACACCTTTGTAGTGTTAGGAGGAATGGCATCATATGCATGAAGTTGAATTAGATTATCAGTATTAAAGGTAGGGAAAGCATGAGGTCTAACCATGTCTTCTTATTCAAGATATTCAACTTATTTAACCTCTTCAACCTCTTCCTCCCTATAAAAATCTACTCATTCTTCAAAGGGAAGATTAGGTAAAGGATATTGAATTACAAGAGGAATTTTAGGATGAATGGGTGGGTTAATAGGATTGAATATTCTATTAAAGGATGACCTAGTGATAACCATGGATTATGAGGGCACATTTAAATAAAAAATATCCTTAAACCATATTTACTATGAAGGATTTTCCACATGTTGAGTAGCAAACCAATTTCTAGTTGGTACTTACCAAGACCAACATTCACCTTGACAAGTTGTCTTGAATACAATGGGTCCCATTGGGCATGCCAGAAATATTATCACTAAATCTTGTACCATAGAATGAGTTATTTAATATTATTCTAAATTTGGACAACATGGGAACATTTTTAGGTATGTGGATGTACCTATATTTTAAATGAGCCTCTAAGTTTAAGGGCTAGCTCCTTGAATATATTATGCAATGATTATCACTTAAACTACTACTTACTTATGGGGAAAATATTTAGAGAATGTATAAAATTGAACCTACTCTAAAAGAGTTGATGAACCAAAAATTTCTTCCACATGACCATCATATTGTAACCATAATGAAAGAAATCATACAAACTAGTCTTTAAGTCTTAATGGGTTCTAACATGAACATTTCAATATAGACGTGAGATTCAAGTAGTATCACAAGGCAAATGAACTAGAGGGTAGATTACACACTCCAAGGAGGACAATCATATAATTGAAAAATATTTACACACTAGACTACACTCTATCTGACCTATTAGACTAAGAAATGTTTCTCAAACATGAAAGGATAAGGGAAGGAAGGATAGAGGATTATCACTTCTCATCACCATACATCACTTACAGATTTAGATAATTATTCAAAACTCAAAATATAGAATTGCATTAATGTTTAAAGGCAAACATGACATCATTTGATCCAAAACTTAGAAGCTTTGGTTGAAAGATAATTCAAGAAACAAGAACCACAAAATTGAAATAATGATATCTCTAAGAAGAGATGTTTTATTGTTGAAAATTGCAGATACAACATATGCCTATCTCTAGGAAGAGAAGTCTGATTTCCATTTTGGGTTACATATTAATTTATACACATTTTTAAGGTAGGATGAATATTTTAAAGTTCACCAATATCGAGGGAGATTAATTGGTTCAACTTCTATGATTTAAAACAATACATGATTCAATGAATTACCATTTTTAGAAACTTATTATTTTTAGACTACACTATTAAAATTGAAATTTGGGGCACTTCCATTTGTATTTCAAGGGTCAAATCCCACTGAATAGAGATCTATTCCATTTCAAAATGTTTCCCTCATTCTTATATTTCTAACAGTTTAAACAGGGAGTCAAATGGAGCTATGGTGCAAAAGTTATGGCTCCTGAAAGTTCTACCACCAATTGGGGTAAAACCATCACCTAAATTATCATCTAAAATATTGCTTAGATCATCAGTCTAACAAGAATTTTTACATAGATAATGTGGTATCTTTACAAAGGATAAAATGGTATATACTTATATAATTTGAGAGAGATAAGTGGGAAAAGGGAAGTCCCAAGGGGAATCAAAAGAGTTCAACCTCATTTGAACCATAGTTACAACTACCTCTACCAGTATGCTTCTTTGGAAATTTTTGATTGATTTGGGTCACATCAATTAGTTGAAACAATTAATTATTCCTTCACTCATTCTCCATATTATTTCAATGATAGGATAAAATGGTTTTAAGCTAAGTTCTGATATCAATGTACTTAAAATAATCAGATCCATCTATTATAAATTTATCTTAGTGAAAATTGATCCAAATAGGTTTGTCATGGCATGCATAGTAGAGAAAAGGGATCCCTTTCATGTAGTTGGTCCTAAATATGAAACCATTAGAGCCTACGTGTATGCCTTCATGACATTCTTTTGAATGTTATCTCTTATTCCAACTGGATCATGCTCAAGCTCATCCCCATGCTCATAGGTCCACTATAGACAAAAAACCAATCTTAGACTATTGTTTTTCCTATAGTCATTGTATTATGGCATTCTACTTGATGCCTAGTTCTTATTAGGTACACATAGCTCCATTATGTCATTGTAATAACTAAAGGTTCACCATGTTTATAGGTACCTTTAAGAATGGTGAACATAGTCACAAGATGATGATGCAATCTTTAAAATATAGACCCCATATGTTATAAATCTATGAACCACATGTTTGTATTGATATTCAATTGCATCCCTATATGTTATTGATTACTTGATTGAATTATTGTGTTATTTTCATGGCATCAGATCAAGATTCAATGGTAGATTAATGGCCCTACAATACCCATTTACTCCATCAAAATTGGATTCTTAACTTCCATCAAAAGTCCTAGGTTCATCTTTGTTTTAATTGGCTATTGATATATGATTCAACCTATTGGCATATTGACCCATACCACATTGTTGATCCTACTCAGTATGAATTCCCATGAGTCATTGATCTTACCCTTGACTTATCAACTCTGTCCAAGCTTACACCATAAGGAGACCCCTTATTTGATTTTAGTATCTATTTGTTAGTCTATCAACTCATGATTTTATGCCACATGTCAATATCTCAAACTCCTTGACTATTTGACTCATCTTGCATAGTTGGATCAAGATGTCTTATGTAATGCAAATCATTAGATCTACTGGGACCCACTATTTGAAAACCAAAGGATATTTCATGAGCTTAAAATTGGCATCCTTAATCCCATCAAATGATGTCTATATGACCATCATTAATGTTTTCATGACTATCAAATTTCATATCAAAAGGATTTGGTTTCCTCAAGCTTAAAATTCATGTTAGCATGAACATCTTATGTTGTAGGTCCATATTTAGAAGCTTATAATTTTAGCCAAAAATATCACATAGAATTAAAACTTTTAGGACATGTTTCTAGCATGAATAACTATCTAGTGCTAAAATATTTTGGCTCATGGGGGATTCCTAATTTAAGATAATAATTTCATAAATAATCTAGTTCTTTCCTTTTTGGATGATGTCTTAGATGGCCTGGCTCCTTAGACTTGAAAAGATAAACTTTGAAGGCTTAGATCTTGAGATAGAAGGCTCATCAAGATATGAAACTTGTAAATCATGATTTTGTCACTAAGGGCACTGATCTTGAATTCTCTAATGGTCATGTAAGTATTTTTTAGCATATTTAGTAATTGTATAAGCAAGTTGCTCCATTCTAGTTTCCATGTGACATCTTGATGACAATCTGGCTCAAAGCTTGTTCTTGAATTACTACTTGATATTTAAAAGCTTGGATGAATTCCTTGAGGCATAATCAAACATATTCCATGCTATAACTACATTGATCACTATGAAGACTTTCCACTTGCATATATGACCCTAAAAAGACCTTTAAGACACCAAATGGCACAAGGAATGAACCAGACCATAACCAATACTAGAATTGAATATGAAATGACATCAAATCATTTACAACATACCCCATGATATTATAAAAAGTCCTTATATAGATTATAACTATAGGTGGTTACCCCATTTTGTCTTGTAATAAAAATGGTCAGCAGTCTCCTATATGATCTGCTAAGAAACATGGAGATTAGTCTCCTCAAAACATACTTGTTCAGAGTTTTGAGGATAAACTTCTAGGTAGGAAAGTTAGGAAAGGTCTGAATGGACTCTTGAGGGATATGATAAACATTGGTTTGACATTCATGAAGCAAAAATGGTGATTTTATGGGAACATGATGATGATTATGATGACCCTAGGGTTCCTCATAAACTACTAGCCTCTATTCAATGTTTACTATTAGATCACTTATGTCTAGAATATCAACACTAAAATTTGAGTGGCCTTACCTTATGAAATATGAGCATACCTCTTTAGCCTACTAAAAATAATCTCTCATTCTTGGAGATCTTCTCTTTATATCTCTTCCTAGTATCAATACTTATAATATCTTTTTCAAAGCCAAATAGAGTTTTCTTGAAGCTTGAGATGGATTTATTTGGGACTTTAATGGGTTAATCAAGAGGATAAAAATATTAATGAGGATGTTATAAGATTGGTATGGGTTACCATAATATTTTTAAGGCTCTGTATATGGTCTATGATGTTCACCATAAGGCTAATAGAGATCATTGTAGGGATGATTAGGATCATATGGATCATGAGGATCATGTTAGAACTACTGATAAGGAGGTGAATGATAGGGGTATCCACCATAGTTTTTCATATCAACCTCATATGTCAAATGAGATGAAATAATCAATTAAAATATTCAATGAGACATACCTAGGCTGCTTACAACTAGAAGCTTTGATTCAGATTCACCATTGGTGCTAACTTACTTGCTCCCAAAAGTTGATTAGAGGAAAGACACACCAAAAATATTTCCACTCTCTTGGATATTGATCCCATCAGGCATGCCAAAACTATTAGAGACTTAGGTTATACCTTATCTGAGAAAAATATTGTTCAAATCCTCTACTAGAATATAGTCAAACATGGGAATGACCCTAGATTGTGGGTTACCTAATCTTGGATCATTTACACTAAACCTACTAATTTTTGGGGCCAAAAGGGAGAGAAATATAATTGAAATGTAAATTTAAGCTAATGTTGGTGATTCACTAAAATTTATTACTCATCCATTCTATTTGAACTTCTAAAAATATTAATGAGACAAGCAAATGACTAAATCTATAACTCTAAATGTCTATTATGCATAAATATTTCATGCAGAGGTTCACCAAGTGATCAAAACCTAAGTGAAGTGATGGAAATTCCTAATTCAAGGCACTAACTAGTCAATGTATCCACTTTATATCTTCAATCAAATGACATTAAACATTAAACATGACTTGCATAACAAGATAAACTAGTAACTAGGTGAAATCAGGACTTGATAAGGGAGAGATTTCTACCACATATATAAATAAAACTGACATTAACATACTATACTAGAATAATGAAATATTAAATAGTCATTTATTTATCTCAAAATGTTACAAAGATCAATCTTGGTAGAGTCTAATCATGCCCAAGAGAGGGATGCATTTCAAGGCTTAGAACCCTATATTTATATTAAAAGGGAATGAGAGAGATGGGAAACATGCATGGGAGAATGGAGAAGGAGTCATAAATTATTAATATAATAGTTGTACCAACCTATTGAGCTTCTCATGCATTAATTTTAGTGGGACTCAATTTTATCATCCATTTAACTTGCTTATGAGGATAAAATCCTCATATCTTTAGACTTGACAGAGCCATGACCATATCTACTTTGAGTGGCTATATGTACCTTCTTGTCAAGTATCTAGCTATGTCAAACATGAGATACTTGTTCATAACCATTCATATCCACCCCTACTTCAATATCTGAGCATAGGTCTTACTATAGATTAAAAACCAATCTCATTTATTGGTTTTCATATATATATATATATATATATATATATATATATATAATATTGATGAAGATATGAAATTTGCATAGCTTTGTTATAGACTATATTAGTTCTAAACATACCTAATATGCATATAAACCATTTAGGATTTGATAATCTACTTCACATGAGGAATGAAATCATGAAATGACATTGAAACCAAAGTAAAATTAAGTTTTCATACATTAGATCCTCTAACAGAGGTCTCAACTGAGCTTCAATGACATCCTTTGAAACATTTGTTTTTAGTTTAACCCAAGTCAAAAGAATTCTCCATTTGAATTCCCTTAGATTCAAATTTTAACATTGGTCATTGATATTAATCTAGGCTTCTCAAACTATGCCATCTGTCAACTCCTCATTTATTTTGTGAACCCTGTAGTTTTTCTTGATAGGTTCCTATGTTTATGCTATGTGGCAACCTTGAATTCATCTTAAGCTCTATTAACTTATTGAACTTTCTTGAATCATTGATATTTATTTATAATAATGAACCCAAGCCATAGATATTCTACTAGTTTAACATGCTTAAGACACTTTTCACCCATGAATTTAGTCTTAGGATTCATTGAACTTTTGACTGTGAGTTCATCATTGATATTTGATGCATGATCAAATGCACTCAATTACATATTTAGGACTCATTGACATTTTTTATCTCCTGCTCACCATTTGATCTTGACTCAAGATTTCATAATTTGGACGTGTCAACTCCACATTCATCTTTAGGAACTTTTGAATTCAAATGGCTATTTTTTGCATCATTAACTTGACATCCCTACACATTTCCCACTCTGTTAGTTCAACTTTGAATGCATATATATTGAGATATAAAGATCATCAATATATAAAAAAATTAAATCATGATTTAGGAATGAATAAATTCATGTTCATGTGGTCTTTTGGATTTAATAGGCCTCTTAAGTAAACTTATTAAATGCATAATCAAGCTAACCCATTTATTTTTGCATGGCTTTTGATGATAGTCTGGTCCATCTCCTCCATTTTCTCAAGTAATTTGATCATTTATTCAATTAAAAACTTTGCTCAATTTATCTATCTAGGTATAAGCTTTATGTGTGGGATAAATTTGGCCAATAATTACATGTTCTAATGAATACTTGAAAGTCCTTCTCAAGTTGAGAACCCTCCATTCTGTGAACTTGAGAGACCTTAAAACACTTTTAAAAGCCTAAACCTTCAAAATTTCACTTCAAAATTAGTCAAATCACCTAGGGAAACCTATCACATTACTAAAAATTATCATTCTTATCTTTAAATCTAAATCTCATACCTCATTTGGCCACCATCTCTTTCTTGTTTCCTTGGACCTTGGCCTACAAGTCACATTAGGCCTTGAAACTAACCTTATAACCATTATCCAAGCTCTCAACACCTCATATATATTCAAAAATAACATATCACATGTTAAAATAATGTCAAAAATCCTTTATATATCTTGTTAATAGCTTATGATACCTCATTAGGCCAAGCAAGGTCTAGCAGTGGGCTAGTTACACACTAGGTTTATAGGGCCTACCCCTATAGGCTCATCCTAAGACTCACATGAGTGATATAATACCTCAAATACATGTTAAAACAACCTCATACATCTTATTATACCTCTTTACATCTATCTCACCAAGCCACCATGCTCAAACCTTCTCACTATGACTCTTCATGCTATGACTAGTGTCATGACTAGGATTCTCAAGTACTTGAAACTTGACAACTGACCTTAAAAAACTTCTTAATGATCTTATACCTTGATTACATGTCTTACATACTCCTCAAAAAATTTCATCCCTCTCAATGATGCTATCAAACAAGAACATTATTCAATGACCTCATGAACACATTTCTTAAGAACTTTTCACATCAATGATAACATCAATGTCAAACCTCTGCTCAATAATCTCCTCCTTTTTCATTGATGGAAAAATATACTATAAATTTATCATTCTTATATCCCAATTATAATATTTATCCCCCTTTGACATAAATGATAAAGTGATGTCTACAAATTTTTGGATCAAACTCCTTGCAACCAAAAATACTCAACACATAGGACTTATGAGTTCATGACACATAATACAAACATGTTCCCCTATCTCTTTGCATGCCTTATTATAAAAACTCACCTATTATTGGATATAAATAACCTAATTATATCTCCTTAATTATTTTGGCTTCTTCAATGATTGAAATAGGTAGGAATTACACCCAACTCCTGCCTTAAGTGTTCAAAAGTTACATTTGGAAGTGGTTTGGTCAAGATGTTTGTAATATGATCCTATGTAGAAACATAATCAAGTCTGACTCTTTTTTAACTTACCTACTCTCTTATAAAATTATACCTAATGGTAATGTGTTTGGTCCTTGAGTGCATGATAGGGTTCTTTAAGATGCTTATAACATTTATATTGTCACAATAGATAGGTTTAGGACCATCATACTCCACCTTGTACTCTTTTAGGGTCTATTTCATCCATATGACCTAAGTATAACATACATTTTCTACAATGTACTTAGCCTTACAAGTGGATAGTTCTTGATTGTTTCTTCTTGTTTATCCATGAAACTAGGTACCCACCTAAGAATAAATCTCCTTCACTGGTACTCTTCCTATCATCTATACTTCCTACCCAATCTGTATATGTGTAGGCTACCAAATTGAACCCCTTTCTTTTGAGATACCACAATCCATATTCCATAGTCCCCTTGAGATACCTTAGTATCCTTTTGATTTATTTTAGATGATTATCCTTTGGATCTTCTTCAAACCTTCCCACAAGATGTACTACTTACATGATGTCAAGTTTAGAAGTAGTAGTGTACAAAAAACTTCCAATCATTGACCTATATGACATCTAATTGTCATTTAAAGACTCATATTCCTTCCTCAACTTACATCTTGTGATCATGGGTGTACTAACTACCTTGCAATATTCTATCTCAAACTTCTTCAACATCTCTCTTATGTACTTTTCTTGTGAGATGAATATACTTTTTTTAGATTGAGTGATTTTTAAACCAATAAAGAATGATAGTTATCCTATCATGGACATATTAAAATATTTATTCATCACTCTATAAAGGCCTTGGTCATGTTCTCATTATTTCTACCAAATTTGATGTCATCCATATAGATAACTACTATCAACTGATGGTCATCTTCTATCTTTATATATAGATTACTATCTGCAACTCATCTTTTGAATCCTTGACCGTACAGATACTTATCCAACCTAGCATACCAAGCTCTAAGATATTGATTTAGACCATAGAGTCCTTTTGCAATATACAAACATAGTATTTGTCATTAGATATTGTTACTCAATGTACACTTCCTCTTCCAAATTCCCATTGAAAAAGGTAAATTTGACATCCATCTGGTATACCTTAAATCTTTTGAATCCTACATATGCTATAAACAATCTAATGGCCTCTAATATTGCTAATGCTACAGTTGTATCATCAAATTCTACCCCTTTAATTTTTGTATATCCCTTTCATAACAATATATCCTTCTTCCTATTAACTTATCCATCTTCATTCAACTTATTTCTAAACACCTATTTTGTGTCAATGACATTCCTGTATTTAGGCCTAAGAATTAGTTCCTAAGTCTCATTATTTTTTATTTGGTCTAACTCCTTAGTCATAAAACCTATCCAAAATTTGTTTTTTATTGCTTCTATAAGACTCTTAAGTTTAATCTTGGCCAATAGAGCAAAATTATCTTGATTTAGATTACTTACCGATCTTCTCCTTATTTGCACGCATGTGTTCCTTTTACCAATTGTTTGAGTTTCAAGGTGGTCTCTTTAAATCTATCTTGAGGTTATTTTTGAGTCCTATCACTCTTCAACTCCTTCTTCCTCATCAACCTATATAGTCTCCTCTTCATTCTTGAAGTCTAGATTATCTAAAGTGTTCTTTGACTGTGAGTGAGATTTCCTTGTCTCATCAATATTAACATTGGTGATTTTCACTATATTTTGTATTCTCATTTTATAACATCTATAGGATAAGTTAATTGATGAGTATCCTAAGAATATGTATTCATCAAATATGGAATCAAACTTCCCCAAGTCTTCATCATCACTTTTGATGAAAATTTACCTCTTAGACACTCTAAAGTGTTCCACATTAGTAGGTCTACACTTCCATAGTTTATAAGGAGTATTATTTCCATTAGTACTTATCTATCCTCTATTCAAAATGTAGATAAAAGTGATTACTACCTCTCTCCAATATCCATCAGATAATATAGACACATTTAGCATTGTTCTAGCCATATCTTGAACTATCCTATTCTTCCTGTCCACTACTCCATTTTTTTGAGGTGTCTTAGCTATTGAGAATTATCTCCTTATTCCCTAAACCTCATAAAAATCATCAAAATCATTGGACCAAAACACTCCTCCTCTATCAAATCTTAGGCACTTGATCTTCCCATTATTATCATTCTCAATAAGATCCTTGAATGCATTAAATTTGTCGATAACTTCTAATTTTTCTTTCAAGAATGCAACCCAATTTATTCTTGTGTAATCATTTATGAGTAACATGAAGTAACTATCTCCTTGAATGCTTTGAATTATTATAGTCCCTTATATATCCATGTGTATTAACTCCAATAATCTTGTATTAGGTTACTCCTTGGACTTAAACCTTCTTCTAGTCTACTTACCATGTTGACAAGCCTTGCAAAGTATGTTTATAGGTTTAGTGATCTTAGGCATGTGCTTCACAAGCTTCTTTGTTATAATCTTGACTAGATTTTCAAAGTTTAGGCAACCTAAAATTTTGTTCCATATCCAAATTTCATATATCTTTCTCATGAATCATCTCTCCTTATTTATCTCATTCAAGATATATAGATTGTTTTTAGTCCTCTTAGCATTATAAATTAGCCTTCCTAATTTGGCTTTACTTATCTCACACCCTTTATTATGAAAGGTTAGTGTGTGTCCTTAATTACACATTTGACTTACACTAAGTAAATTATGTTTCAAACCTTCTGCATAAAACACATTTTGTGTCTTGGTCTTCCCATTATCCAAACTCAAGACACCCTTGCCAATTATATTAGTAGTTATGTTATCTCCAAACCTTACTATTCGTACAATATTCATTTTCAATGAGATGAACTTATTTATATCTCCTATCATGTGGCTTGAGAAACCACTATCTATATACCATTTCATGTCTTCATCTTGAATGTGAAAGGTAGTTTGATCTAGCATGAAATCCTCTTTGGTTGCCTATTCCTCCTTGTAAAATAGTCCATATTGATTCTTGAGCTCAATATGATCAGTCTTGACTTGGTTTGGCTTCCATACTAATGTTTGATTCTTCTCATGAATTATAGGAGATTCATATGTGTTTTTGAATCTTAAGGTCCTTATAACTCTATTAGATCATAATCTTACAATGTTTCCTATTTTATGATAGATGTAGCAAACAATAATTTTTTAATGACCTCTTGACTAATTATTCCTTCTCCCATGGTCTCATGATGACTTATCCTTTATTTCATTGGGATTCCTAATTGGTATTTTCATGTTGGTAATATTTACTCTCTCTAAATTCTCACACTCTCTCTCAAACTTTCTCATTTTGTCTATGAGTTGCTCATGTTCAACCTTTAAGGAATCTAGTTCTATCTTCAACTAGTCATACTCAACTCCCTTTGACCTAAACCTTATGTTGACACCTTCAAACTAACCCATAAGATCCTAAATAGAATAATTTTGATGCTTCAAGTCATAAATGGAACTTATGAGCTCATTTTCAAGGTCTAATTTAGCTTCTCCTTATTCAATTTCATAGTATACTTCTTCATCATACATGTTGTCTTCTTCATATTGATCACAAGACATCTTGTGCTTCTTAGGATCACCTTCATGTTGTTAGACTTGTCTAAAAGGACTAGATTCTAGTACCAATTTTTAGAATCACAATGATTTAGAGCAGGGTGGTGAATTAATCATCAAAAAATTTACAACTTTACTTTATCATTCATGAACTATCAAATCAATATAGTGAACTAGAAACACATCAAGAACCATGTTTATGAGAATAAGACAAGAGCATAACACATAGAAAAATTATTTTAGTGATAAATCCTAAAGAGGAATAAAACTCATTGATATATAAAAATTTAATATATTCTTATAATATAAACATAAATATTTAGTGAATCACCAACTTCACATGGATCACTAACCTTAATAGCTAAGTACCAACTCAGTTAGGCTTTAGCAAGCACCAACTTGCAAGGAGGCACCAACACCCTAGGTGACTCAAAAAAAACTCAGAAACCTAAAATACTTGATAAATTTAGAAAACTTTTATTCTCATACAAATTATTATTATCTCCTTTTTCAACTCTTCTCTCTCTTCTATTTCTCTCAAACTACCTTTTAGGCTCCTTCGCTCAACTAGGTCTCTTTAAGATAGATTAGGTCATTGCACTTTGATATTGATCTATAGTATCCTTGTTATATATTCATTATAGTTTATATGAACCCTTATTATGTTCTAAAAGACCTAATTTAACTCTTTAAATTACTATATCCTTCACTTCAACTCACACATTCTTAAGATAGACAATTAGGCCTATTAAGCTGTATTCTTATACTAGACTATTTCCCATACACCTCATGGTCAGACATACAAACTTGATCACTTATATTTTAAATAAAATAAGACTTATTAAATGATAAAAAATTGAATAAAACATTACAATAGGTTGGTCATATCATATGAGAACAAAATCCCTTTTAGGCCTTAAGGAGACCTAATTTAATTAGGCCTTCATTAACACACATTACCTTTTGAAATCCTTAGAAAATATTAAAAATATCACACAATATTATAATATCATATTTCACTTAAATAAACCCCTAATAATCTCAACTTAGGTCCATGACACATTTTAGCTCCAATACCACTTGAAGCATGTCATTAGCACTATTCACAATTAGGCCTGAGCATACCCAGAAAGTCTATCTTGAACAACTAAAGCATAAACATAATTTTGAAAAATAATAATGGAAATAAATCACAAATAAAAAATATAAATTACCTTATTTTCATCACCATGTTATTTTTACTTCATAATTTAGGGCAAAATTACTCAAAACCTTCTTTGCAAGTATCCCACTCAGAACTGCCAACTAGCCTCAAAACATAATCATGGAAACAATAACCTTAAGAACATTTAGAAATAATTTAATATAATTAAAATTAATTTATATTATCTTATTATTTCATCATACCATTCTCAAATAGATAGATAATATGGTCAAATGGCAATATTGGTCTTGCAGACTAATCTCATAGTTTTGTGCCTCACTGTCTCATCTGAATCAGACAGGTCAACTTATGAGAAATATTTTCATCATATATACTTACCTTAAAAAATTATATCAAAAATTATCATTTATTAAAATTATTTAACAATGTATCCATGCATGTGTATTCATACTTATTCCATGATAACACATCCCTAATCAAACTCTCACTTTTGCCTAGTTTTCTCACTATTTACACCATTCATTATGTTAGTAAATGGTCAAATTATAGGACTGGTTTAGAAAACTTAAGGGATATAAATTTCTCATAAAACACCATTTAAATAAAATAAAAGTCTTAATATTTCTACTTTATCCATTTATCAACTTTGATTTGGTCAACTCTAACTACTATAACGAATCTTTGAAAGGCAAAGCCTTTCCTATAGGGTCCACTCACTCACCTAACAAACCAATCACAAATAGAGGTTCATGAGAGATTTTAATAAAACCTTCAAATCACTTATATATCCATACCAATCTATTTTTATCACTTTATAACAAAATATTTTTTGTCAAGTTATTGTTAGGGTTTTAGAGAGGGTTAACATTATTTTTGGTGTTAAGAATTATTCATAAAGGAATGCCCCTCATTTAAAAAAATAACAACTAGATATATTAGATAATACCCTTACTCATATCTAATAAATATCTCAAATTCCCATGAATAATTTACACATGCCAATGAACACCTAAAAGTCTTTCTTGGGTTGAGAAACCTCCATTTTATACACTCGAGAGACCTTAAAACACTTTTACAAGTCTAAAAATTCAAAATTTGACCTAAAATTTGGAAAAAACACCTATTAAAACCTATAAAATCTCTAAAAATACTCACATTCTCATTATTATCTTGAAATCTAAATCTCATACCTCATTTGGCCACCATCTCTCTCTTGTTTTCTTAGACCTTGACCTGTAAGTCACATTAGGCCTTAAAACTGACCTTCTAACCATTATCCAATATCTCAACACCTAATATACATTATTACACAACATCTCACATTATAAAATAATTTCAAACATCCTTCATATGTCTTGTCAACAACTTATGATGCATCATTAGGCTAAGCAGGGTCTAGAGGTGGTCTAGTTACATATTAGGTTTGTAGGTCCTACCCCTGTAGGCCCACCATAAGACTCACATGAGTGATATAATTACTCACATACATGTTAAAATAACCTCATACAACTTATTATTCCTCCATGCATCTATCTCACCAAGCCACCATGCTCAAACCTTCTCATTAATATTGTTCATGCTATAACTATTGTCATGACTAGGCTTCTCAAGCACTTAAAACTTGACAACTAACCTTTAAACACTTATTGATGCTCTTATAATTTTATCACATGTCTTAAATGTTCCTAAAACAATTTAATACCTCTAAATTATGCTATCAAATAATAAAATTCTTCAATGACCTCATGAACACCTTTCTTAAGAACTTTTAACATCAATTCCAAAACTCAACAACAAGAACAATGATCAAAACTGGAGATGCACTTGGAGGATTTATTATGTATGATGGTTAAGTGTTATCATTTTAATATATGAAATTAAATCCTTATGAGGTAAAGTATGCCCCTTTTGACCTAGAAATTGTGGTAATTGTGCATGTTTTACAAGTTTGAGGGCATTATTTGTTAGGAAAACCATTGAGCTCAAGATTGATAACTTGGGAATCAAATACATATTCACCCAATTTAATATAAATTCTCTTCAAATATTATGGTTATAATTATTATCTAATTATTATTTTGATATTAACTATATCAAAGGCAAGGAAAATAAAGTAGTTGATGCCTTAAGCTATAAGAGGCACATAATATCCATAATTACTATCAAAAGTACTTTCAAGGATCAAGTGATCAAATTATCTCTAGGAGATGAATTATATGATCATGTTTGGAAATAATTATCTAAAAATTCTCATAATCTTAAGTAGAAGGGATTAAGAATAGAGAATGATGGTCTTTTACGATACAATGCTAGGATGTATGTACCAGATAAAGAGATAATATGAGGAGCATAATGCTAAAGTAATTTCAAAATTCCCTATATTAAAGACATCTTGGAGTAACCAAGCTCATTTTTTAGCTTATATCACTCTATTTTTATAAAGGAATCGAGAGAGATGCAATGGATAATGTGTCTCATTATCTAGAATGTTAGTGTGTGAAAACTAAGTATGTACATCTAGCCAGATTGTTATATCCACATGACATATCAGAATAAAAGTGGAATGTGATTAGTATGGACTTAATCTAAGGTTTATCATTTTCATATAATAGGCATGACATGATCTTGGTAGAATCTGATAAACTAACAAAGGTATCTCACTTTATACTAGGAAACTTGACTGATGATGCACCTACTCTTATGAAGAGATTCATAAAGGAAGTGTATCGATTGCAAGGTTTTCCAAATAATATTATTTAAAATTATGATCCAATGATTACTTATATATTTTTGTTGACTTTGAATCTAGGTACACAACTTAACTTTAGCACTACATATCACCCACCGACTGATGGATAGATAAAATGAGTTAATCATATTTTGGAAGATCTCCTTCATATGTATTACATATATAAAAAATACAAGTGGAAAGAGTACCTTCCATTAGTTGAGTTTACTTACAACAAATCATACAAATTAGATTTGAATATGTCTTCATTTGAGGCCTTATACGAAAGAAGGTCCAAAACACCAATCAATTGGGATAGGTTGGAAGATAGGGTAGTCTTTAGACCTGAGATGCTTTTATAAATAGAATAACAAGTCAGGACAATTTGATAGAGGTTGGATGAGGCCAATGATAAATAAAAAACTTATGATAATTTGAAGAGAATAGCTAGGCAATTTTTAGTAGGTGATAAAATGATTTTATGGGTTAAGCCTTGAAAAAGATCAATTAAATTTTGGAAGTCATCTAAAATTTCACTGAGATATGTGGGATCCTTCAAAATTTTGGAAGTGCTCAACCCTATATCATATAGGCTTGCATTTCCACCAACTCTAGCTCTTTTTTATAATGTCTTCCTTGTATCTTATCTTAAAACATATATGGTTAATCCTTCACATGTGTTGGATTGGAATACTTTATAGGTTATAATTCCCAAGGTGGTCATGGTAGAACCAATTAAAGTAATTGGCATAAACTCCATTTGCATAATAGAGACATGTCATAGTGAAAGGTCTTGTGGGACAAATATTCTAAGGATAGTACCACTTAGGAGGACTATGGTGATTTTTACAAGCTATTTCCACATTTGTTTGCTTGATTTATTTCTTCATATTATATTATTTTTTACTAAATAATATTTTTTAATTCATAACTTGTGTTTGAATAAATGTCATTGAGATGATGACCATCATTAAAGAGGAAGGATGTCACATCCTAATTTACAACCTATTTTATCTATGGATTATTATGGTTGATTAGTTGATTAACTAATATTTGATTAAGCTTGATGACATATGCTTATTATGGGATACTTTGTGTTACTTAATTTTCATGATTAATTTGCTATGAGTTACCAGTGTTTTTTTATTTTGTACATCATGATCATGTTTATAAATCATTATTTTATGGATATAATGATGTTGTGGGATAACTACCTTCATTATTATGATGTGGATGAAGGAAATATTCTTCCCTTAGAGTATGATAGAGGAAAAGTATCATTGGAGAGGTTGGTTAGATGGAGATGTTGTGGGTCGACAGAGAACAAATCCAAAAACCCTTGCACACACCACTTAAAATATCATGTTTAGTAATTATTTTTATGATATAGATATCATAGCATATTTTCTATACTTTTATTTTAGATGATTTTTATTATGCTTTTTGGAATAATCTTGATTATTGATGATGATCGTATGATTGTTTGAGTGATTTAACTAGTTTTATGATCATACTAATTTATCCTATATAATGCACTTGTTTGAATAAATGAGTGAGTTTGGTTATGTTTTACTTACATTACTATGCTATTAGGTAAGGCTTCATAATGTTAGGATACGATGCCATGTTCCATTTTTGTTAATTATCTACAAGGTTTAGATAATAATAATTATTTAAGATTATTATTATTATTTATAAGCTAAGAATATAGGTCAAAAGATATAAATATCATTGTTTTTAAATACTTTTATATTTGATTAACTATTAGGCCAAGGTTATTTTTAAGTATATTAACTAAATTATTTTATTATTAAATGATTTAATAATCATTTTAAATATGATATAGGATAATATAGTTGTGTGGAGCTATAATCAAATAATATCTAAAAATTGATATCATGCAATGTAATCTATACTCTATAGTATTGGTTGATGGTCATGCATGAAAATACTTCATTCATTGATTAGATGTTAGAATTTACATGGAATAGAGTTGGGAAACAAATTGATTAAGGTATAGTCATTGATAATTATTTATTTCATACAAATTTTAAAAGGAATATAAAATTATATTTATATACGCCTCGAGATGATTAGGGTTAATAATCATCTATTGACTTTGGTTAAGATTATCTTCTGAGGAAAACATGGAGGCTACTATGTTTTCATGGTGATGGACTATGGAAGGCTTTTCATTAAATTTTTCATTCATTTAAATAGTGAATTGAAGCGGTCATTAATTTTGGGAAGAAAGAGAATGAAAATGAATAAGAAGAAGAGGAGGAGAACTATGGGACATAAATACACACACATGACTCATGGTGTTAAGGAGAGTGTGGAATAATGTAAATAAGGTGAAAACATGAAGTAAAGAGGAATGAATTCAATCAATTTCCACTGGAAGACATAAGTAGGTTTTGTATTTTAATTCCCTATGTGAATAATGTATGGGTTTTTTAAACTAAGTATTGGGTAAATGGGGTTTCTATTTTTTAAATATAGATATTTTGAGTGGAGTATAGAGCCCTATGGATGGATTGGCCTCTATAAAACCCCACCTTAAAATTAGTAAAAACCTAGGGTTGTGGATTTAAAAATAGAAATGCCTAGACTATTAAGAGTTTATGAAACTAGTCTTAAACTCTCTTTTTGTTCAAACAATCTTTTTACATTTAATAGAAAAATATCCTTGATGGATATATATTTTTGGCTCAAACTGTATTGTTCAAATCAGATGTATATGTAGTAATAAATTTTGAGAAATATGGATTTAAGATAATGAAAATAATTTAAATCTACTCAAAACATCAAACTACCTAAGTAAGATCTAGAGCCATTAGGATCAAATGCAACTAGATGAATGCAAAACTCAAACTAAAAATCTAATCCTAAAGCTAATTAATCTAAACCAAGATTAAACTTATAAAAAACAATAATATTGTATTTATATTACTTTAGAATCATAATTTTGGCATTAAAATTACTTGATCATAGATGTTGGATGCTTATGATTAAAGGATTGGATTGACATAAACTTAGTTGATTGTTGAGAATTGCTAGTTGATCATATTGGGCATTAAGACTTTATAAATTATTAACTTGGTTTCTATGGAGGATTGGTCTTGTTTATATATAAAATTGAGGGAATAATCAATGATTATTATTTACATTTGTTTTTTGAAGATCTATGGTGAAGAATTATCCAAGTAATTTAAAGCCTCTAGATTTAGAGGTTTCTAGAGAAGAAGGGTGAGAATAGAGAGGATTATAGAATTAGAGGATTATATAATCCTCATAGGGTTTAATTAGGATTAGGTAGGTAATTATAAGGTAATTATGTGGGTGACTAGGGATTAGGGATGTAGAAGAGACTAAGAATAGGCTAGTAGGTGGGTCATGGGAATTTGAAAATCCTAAATAATAGATAAGTGGGGATTAGAATAAGATAAGAGATTATTAGTGGAATTAATGAAGAAGTGGGATATGATTATAGTTATTTAATGAATAAATATAAAGGGATATATTAGATAAAAAGGGATAAATTAGATTAGACAAGATAAATGAAATTAGTGTCGAATAATAGGAATATTAGTGAAAATGAAGGAAGTAAATAGATTTAGATGCATACATTTTTTACCTCTTTTAAAAGGAATTGTGAGTGGAGGAAAGTGAAATGAGTGATTTTATTTCAAATAAAAACCATGAATGAATGTTGGTATATGATATTATTTGATGTGATGCCCCCTCGAGGGGAAATGTAGGGAAGAATGAGATAGATGGTCACTCAAAAGAATAAGTGAAGGGGTGGAATGCAATGAATAAATAATGGGATGGGATGAAATATGTGAGATATATGATGAAAAAGAAAATAAATATGAGAAGTGAGCTAAAAATTGATGATGTTCATGGAAAAGACATATGCATAGGTAGTAAAGATGATTTTGTCACGGTTGGGAAAATCAACTATAACATGATGATGAGAAGATTAAAAAGGATGCAAGCATTAGATGTATCCCAAAAAAGTATGCATGCAAGGGAGAGATATTGGCCAAGATAAGACAAGGATTTGATAGGAGTGATGATGGTAAGGCTATAGTCGAATGATAAGATGAAGGAAAGGAAATATAAGAAATGATAGGATCAGGTAACCAAAAGATAAAGGATAATAATTAGACTTAAATTCAAATTAATGAGCCAAATTGTAATTAATAACAATGATACTCCTATTAATAACACATGCAAAAGATAAATAGGTGATAAATTTGCAAATCATGGATGATGGAAGAAAAGATGGATATGGTGATTTTTTGGGCCCAATAGATAGGTGTGGCTTATTGATGAAAAATATTAACAAGATTATTACAAGGATGATGATTGATAAATAGGCTAATTGATTAATTATTGATATTATAGCACAAGGATTTGAATGATGCAATACTAGGGGATGTTTATGGTCAAGTTATCCCAAGGCAGTAAAAAGTGGCCAAGTGTTGCCTACATGTCTAAAAAGACCTTAGATAAATGTAGTTTTGACTAGAGGATAAATGACAATTTATGGAAAATAAGTTGATGATGATGATTAGTGATTATAATATGATGTGAGTGATTATAGGATGTGACTCAGATGAAAATTAGATGAAAGGATTAAATTAGTGATGAGAATAAGGATAATCAAATAATCAAATAAATGATGAGGGTGTCGATGATCAAGTCATCACAATGGTCATAAGGTTCATCAAGTCTAGGTAATCTAATAAATATAGAATTTGGAAGTTTGTCCCATGATATATGCATGACCAAGAGGGCATTGTGCCAAAGTGCATTGGAAAATAGTGAACTCTACATCATTAAGGACATTATAAGCATTATTATGACTTTAGTGACCTCATAACATCCTCATCCATTACCTAATAAAAAAAAGAGACATGATCCAAACATAATATAAATAATATATATACATGATGTAAGATATTTAAACAAGTCAAATAACATACAAGCAACATACTCAAGTATTTACATGCAATGTCATTATGCCTTGTCTAATGATGAGATGATTGATTGGGTTGGACTAGGATGATCATGATGTGATTGTGGATGTAGGTAGACTTGGATTTAGAATATATTTGGATTTATATAGGATGATCATGATAATGGTTAGGACCTAGGTAAGCATATGGATGTGGATATGGGTTTTGAAATAGACAAGAGACTTGGATGAGGATTTGGATATGTGAACTTAGTTTTTGGATGAGGATAAGGAGTTGGAGTTTTACATGAGAGACATAAGATTGATCAAGTAAAAGTGAAACTAGGTTAATGTTAGCTTGATATATACTAGATTTAACTTAGTTTATAATAAGAGGATGGATGATGTGATTGTGAAAGATGAAATACATGAAAATGATGCAATTAGGGGTTTAGCCATAAGATAATACATAATGGACTATTTTTGGCTATTTAAAATTTTATTATTTTCAAGGTTTTTGACATATTTCAATTTTTAGGATTTTTTAGAATATGTATGTACACTATAAAAATGGGGTTACTAGCAAAGGGAATACCAAGCCTAGAAACTAGGATGAAGATGGATGGGATGAATATAGAATGAAGGTGATGCAAAAAAGGGGATGAATACCAAGGAAGAAGGGTCTAGGGATTTCCAATGACCACATTGTGAAATAACCAGATGTTTAGTTTCCTAAATGTCCATTAAAGGATATGCCAAGATGATTCTAATATATTTCTCAAGATAGATTCCATTTCCTTACAAAGGTCAAGATGGGAAGGAAAGAGAAATAGGATGCATGATATTATGGAAGATTATGGGTAGGGATAAGGGACCAAGGGATTAAATATGCATAGATGATATGGAGGGATTTTTCCCCCAAGTGTTGAGGTAAAATGCAAATAATGTATTATTTTACCATGATGTTAAATACTAGTATTCATCATGGTACTTTCCCAAGGCATTAGAAGACTAGTTTTCACTATTGGATGAATGATTTTTTTTTAATTTTTGGATGTCATCTCAATTTATTGGAGAAGGGTGAGGTGTAGGATTGTTGATACCATCTAGATATTTAACTAAAACCTATTTTGGAGATATATGATGCTAGGATCATGTCATGACTAATGGATGTATCAAAAGCTTGGTGGCCTTTATTGACTCTTGATTTAACATCCTCTAGATGTTTTAACTTGGTGTCTTTGTAACCCTTGTAAGGGACAATGTTTCCTAGGGATTATATATATGGTATGGATGGGAACATGTCATGATTGTGAGGATGGGGTATAGGATGTGAATGAGGGATATGATAATGATGAATGATATGATGATATGGGGAGTGGAAATGGGGTTAGATAGTTACATACACCTTTGGATATGGTGGAGGAAATTATTTATATTTATGCCATGAGATTAAGGGATCCAAGACCTTTAGATTTCTTAATTCTATGATCCAAATATTAAGAGGATGGTTGGCCATATGATTATTACTTTGGACATTATTTTGAATTATTGAGTGGGTTTGATTTTGACTACCCCTTGGTGCCAAATTTTGGGATTCACTAGGGGAAATGGATAGATGATTTTGATTTTGATTTGACATTTCACTAGTGCTTATTTTTGGATTCACTAAGAGAAGACATTTGTTGATTAGGCTAATGATTTGACATTTATTGACTTTGATTTATGTGATCAAAGATGATTTGATCATGATTTATGAATTTTTAAATATGGTCTTGGACCTTTGTATATATGGCACATGATGTTGAATGCAGAGGGGAATCTAATAATGCATGATCATGTTTATTCCCTTTATGGAATGGAATATAGGAATTTCAGAGGTGAGGTGGATGATTAATGTTGTGTGGTGAATTAAGGATAATTTGGTAGCATAGTCCTCATAAAGGTCACTAGGAGTGCTAGCTTTAATTTTAGAGAAAGTTTCTTCAATAATCTCAAAAGGATCACTAAGACTAATGGTAGTATATCCATCCAAAATAGGATTAGATTCACTTTGACTATATTCAATAGATAAAGCTTATAAAAACTCAGTTATGACTTCATCATCTTCATCGAGATAAAATGATATGACTAGTGACTAGTTATCATTTAAATTATGGTTATATTTAAAAGATTAGGCATTATCATCATCTACTAAAATATCTATTAGGGATGATGTTTTTGATGAGGAATCTGATTTAGATACTAGTGTTGAGCATGATGTGGATGCAAATAAAACTTGAATTAGCTCTAAATCTAACTCTAATGTATAAGACAAATGTTGCTAGTATAAGAGTGATTATCCATAAGTGGCCTCTCAACATGAGGTTTTTGATATGATGGATGAGAGGAAGATGATGGAGGTATAATGGATTGAGTAAAGATAGGCCCATGGAAGGAATTATGTGAGAAGCAGAGGACTAGGCTTATGGGGAATAGACTTGGCTTCGATGGAGGATTTTTCAAATATGGTGGGATCATGGAAGAGGGATGTGGTATTTTGACCTTGGATTGAAAGGGGATCAGGAATGGAATATTTGCATTACTCTTCTAGTTCACCTAGGGATATAGACTTATCTAGTTCATCCTCAATTTCTATGTCACCAAAATCAATGAGGTCTTAGATGTAGTCTTATAAATCAAGACATTTATTGATGGTATTACCCCAATTTTGGTGATATACATAGTATCGATTAGATTTATACCCATATAGCTTAAGCTTAGTGGGATCAATATGTTGTATGGGTGGATAAACCATCATGTTAGTGGGAACAAGTTGGAAAGGGGATTTGAAGGACATAAGAAGGGGAGTATAAGGACCCACTTCCATTTTTGACTTAAATGTGGAAGCATTGGACTTTAGATCAGATCATTATTTTTTTGACTGGGTGGATGAGGTGGCCAAAATAGGATTCCTTTTGCTAATCAAGAAGGGGTAGTTGATTAGTTATGACTAGTGAAAGGAGGATTTGAATGGGACTAACATAAATGGGTTTGGGTTAGGGGTAAGGTTAATTGAATGGGATCAAGCCCTTTAAGAAATTAGACACCCATTTCAAGGAGCCACAATAAGACTACCTATGGGCTTTCATCAAGATACTTATTAAATAAGGAAATTTGTGAATGGGGAAGGTCAAGACTAGGATGCGGACTAGTGGATGGTGGAATGTAATGTGATGGGGATGAGGATTGAGTAGGGACTTATTTAGATAGTGACTTTAGTATTTTGGGTACAAAATAATTAGGAAGGTGGGTACCCATATCCAATATTCATAAGAGGAATTTGTCTTTGTTATCTATGATGTATTGATTGATTAGGGTGATTGCTTTAAGGAATTTTCAGATCTATTCAGATGAGCTAGGGGTTTATGTATGGGGAAGGATGTATAATGTTAGTTTGGGGTGAATGGGATCAAGGTTGAAAGTTAGGTGAGCACCCATTTCTAGTGCTCACAAAAAGGCTTCATCCCTATTGGCCAAGATGTATTGGTCTAAAAGAACTAGGTCCAAATCCATGAGGATAGATAATAAAGGATGGATGATTAAGGATTAGAGATGGTTATCTATTGAATAAAGTAGGTTTTAATTACTAAGATAATATGTTAGGTGATGATGAGGATGAGATGGATGAAATGTGATTGACATGATGTAAGACTAGGATTAGATTTCAGATCAATAGTATAATAAGTGCTAGTGATCTATTAACAATGCCTAGTTTTCAAGCTAGCAAAAGATTAGGGATTTTATGGGTGGCTTGTTTCAAATTATCAAGATGATGGTTGGATGGGTGATAGTTATAAACAAGCAAGATGAATTGATGATAAAGACTAGATTGATAATGATTGGATGCTGGATTAAAAATGACAAAATGATAGGATGCTAGTAGGATACCAACTAGGTATGAGATCTTACCAAATGATGAATGATAGTAGATTAGAATGATAGGATGATATGAATGAGTAACATGAGTAATATCTCAAACCTTGGACTAATTTGCTCAAGATGGGAAGGGATAGGATTAACAAGGATAAGTATATATAGGTGATAATGAAATGATGTGGGGTAATATAAATGAGACATAGATGCTTTGGACATGGGTGTGACCTAAAGATCTAACTAGGATAAGATAGGATGAGGTGACTAGATGAGGGAAAGGTTAAGATAAATGATTTATTATGGATAGAGTGGACTTAAGACAATATATAGATGACAAGATGTGATTAGATTATGTGAGTGGTGGGGTATAGTTAATGATGGGATAGGATAGTGGAAAGGATATAAAAAGACAACATATACAATAAGATGATGAGATAAAGATGTAAAAAATGATATAATAATGAAGCAAGGATATATAGAGTGACATGTGTAGAAAACCTAGATAAGTGTGTATAGGTTTGGGTGAAAGGATGACTTGGTTCACAATAGAATGAGTCTAACATGACACACACCCAAGAAAGTAGACCACAACCCTATTATTAGTAAGCTCAAAGGTATGTAACCTAATGCTCACTTCATCTAATGGCTTCATGGGTGAGGATGTAAGCTAGTGACCCATTATATAATATATTAAACCCTCCCAACCCCATTTTCACTTAACGACTTCTTAAGTGTTGACCCTGACTCCAGTAGCAAAACACATGTTATGACTAAAAGGTCCTAAACTAGGTTTGTACAAAGTGTCTAGGGGAGTCCTTGATATATGTGAAGGTAGGATGGGGCCCATGTATGTATAGGATGATTTATAACTACCTTATATATTAGATCTTAAATTCCCTTTACTCTATAGAACTATTTATGAGGAATTTTTATTTTGCACCTAACGACAACTCTCTTAATTTTTATACTCTATTGGAACATAAAGTTTGGTCTAGTGCATGGTGATAAAATCCATATAATCAATCCATAGAAATAAAAATGTGAGGGTTTTTGGGTGGTTTTTTATCCTCCATGAATCATTGTGAGGATTCAAGGAGGAGATGATACACCATCATAGCCCTTAGAAGACAAATAGGAAAATAAAAGGATTAATTAACTGATTAATTAAGTGTTAGATATTTACAAGAGGCAAGATTATACAAGACAAAATGATTAAAGAGATATATAAAATACAATGATTAAAATGATTTTTAAAATTCCAAAAGGAGTCTTTGATAGGCAGGCTACAAGAACAAAGGTTAGTAGTTTGAATTTTGGCACTCAAAAGAGGTAACTTGTAAGACAAGGATTAGTAATTTGATTGATTTATGGCAAAACTAATAATATGTAGTTAGTGTAAATCAAAATCACAAATAGGGAGCACAAGATCATCACTGAGAAGTAAAATTGTTGATTATGAGGTATGATATTATTGTGATTAGTTAATCATGCTATGAACCTATAAAACCATGATTAGAATTGTAAAGTTGTAATTAAGAAGGCAAAATCATAACTAACAAAAATTCAAAATTAATGGTTTTGTGGTGAAGCATAAAATTTTACAATTTTGACTTTAGACCATAATAGATGTCTATATAGGCTATGATAAGTCACCTAAATGCCCAAAAATGCCTATTTACAAATAATCAAGATAGGTGTAGAACTAATTGTGATGTATAAAAATTGTATAAATGGGTATTAAGATGTTTATGAAAATGGATAGAATTTTGAATCCTCTGAGGAATAGAAAGAATTATTAGTTAGATTCCATCCTATATCTACCCTATATCTACTTTACGGATCTAAATATGATAAATCAATAGATAGAATTAGAGTCCAAAATAGAAAAATTACAAAATTGCTAATGTTAATACAATACCATGATTCTTAGATCAAAATCATGACTTTGTGATTCATGGTTTTGTAGTAGGTAGGAAAAAGGTGAGGGATGGTTTTTGTTTTGTCTTTAAATGACCTCGTTGCCTTGCTCATTTTTTCTAATCCTACAAATTATTCAATCACATAGCAAATTTGTAGAGATAAAAAACTTATCACAAAATGTGGTTAGCCAATTTTGTTTTTTCTTAAGACCCAAATTACTTAATCAAGATGTAGCAAGGGGTTTATATGATGATTAGGTGATTATTGGATTCTAAAAGACAAAAAATATTCATACTAAAGATGCATATCATAGGACAATATACAATTGTTAGTGATTTTATCAAAGATCTCAATATCGTGACTCTTGTCACAATATCGTGATTCTCGAGTCAAAACCATGAGTTTGAGATTAGCAATATTGTGTCTTAAGTTTTGTTTACATGATTCCTTAATGCCATTTTATACATTTGATCCTACACATAGAGGATAAAGGATTTGATTTAGAACACAAAACATTCAATATTAGTACTCAAGGGGTTAATAAATGATATATAATAATAAAAAGTGTATTAATTTTTGCCTAACACTAGTGCCCTGCAAAACCATGATTAGAGTTGTAACATCACAATTACCAAATAATATCACTAATCTAAGATTAGTAATATTGCATCTAAATATTCAAGTAGCAGAACCTTGGCCAATATTGATTTCTTATAGTCATATGGTTAAAGTCATGAATTTCTAGCATAAGAATGTACAAGGTAAACATACAAAAGTTATAAAACAACAAATATTAGACATGATAAATGATTTTTATCTTGACACAAGGGGCCTATAAAACTATGATTAGCAATGCAAAACCAAAATTACCAAAACAATATCACTACTATCAAAGTATCAATGTTGCCTAAAGATAAAAACCTATCAGACCAAGATCCTTGAGTAGTTAAACAAAATTAAGACTATATAAGCAAAATTGTGACTTTAGATGCAAAAATGCCACTTTCAAGTAATGTTACTATCAAAAGTTAAAAAAAATTTCAGGGTCAAAGAAAAATATTAGCAATCAGGTTAGATGGTTAATATAAAACCAAAAAAATTGGGGTAAAACCATGACTACAAGGTTGAAAATACCAATGCAAAACCACAAGTTTCACATGTGCATGTAAAATTTCAAAGTTTATCACTTTTCTTTTCCAATCAGACCTGAAAGCTACCAAAAACACTTCTAATAGATTCAAAAAATTTAAATTAGGAGTCTACCCCCTCACCCACTATGGTCACCAAAATATAGTAGGAAATTTTGAGTAATATGGATTTGAGATCATGCAATTAATATAAATCTACTCAAAACATCAAGCTACCTAAGTAAGATTTAGAGCCATTAGGATAAAATGCAACTAAATGAATGCACAATTCAAACCAACACTCTAACCCTAAAGTTGATTGCTCCAAACCAAGATTAAATAGATAAAAAATAAAAAGATTAGATTGATATTACATTAGACTCAGAATTTTGGCATTATGATTTCTTGATCATGGATGTTAGATGCTTTTGATTATTGGATGGGATTAGCATGGACTTAGTATATTACTGAGAGTTGCTAGTTGATCATGTGCGAATGAATACTTTATGGATTCCTAAGTTGGTTTCTATGGAGGATTGGTCTCATTTATATAGAAAATAGAGGGAAAAAATAATGGTTAGAATTCAAATTTGGTTTGTGAAGATCTATGGTGGAGGATTATCCAAAGAATTTAAAATTCCTTAAAAGCCATTAGATTTGGAGGCTTATAGAGAGGAAAGGTGAGAATAGAGAGGATTCTATAATTGAAGGATTCTATAATCCTTTTATGGTTTAATTAGGATTAGGTAGGGGATTAGATAGGAATTAGTTGAGTGATTAGGGACTAGGGATGTAGAAAGCCTAGGAAGAGGCTAGTAGGTGGGCCATGGGAATTTAAAATTCCCATAGAATAGATAAGATGGGATTATGATAAGATAAGAGATGATCAGGGTAATTAATGAAGAATTTGGATAAGACTATAGTTAGTGAATGAATAAATATGAAGGGATATATTAGATAAAAGGGGATAAATTATATTTGATGGGATACATAAAATTAGTGTTGATCAATAGGAATATTAGTGATAATTAAGGAAGTCATTGGATTTATATGCATACAATATATACTCATTTAGTTTTTTGAATTTTTATTTGAAACTCAGGTTAATGGTATAAATTCAACTATGTATACCCTGTTGGACTTTAGGTGTAAAATAAAAAATTTCATTATTTGAATTGGGTATGTGGAAATATACATAGATATAGATATATAGATATAGATATAGTTAAAACCTATGGTATATAATCATGTGTGTGTGTGTATAAATATATTTTTTTATGCATTCTTGAACCAATTTTTAAAGGGGTTTATGTATTACTAAGTTCATATACATTTATATGTAAAATCTATTATCGACTGTGTACATATATATTTATGTGTATCTATTATATTCGACTATGTGCTTATACATTTTTATATAAATTGTGTTACAAATTTGTCAGAACTATTAGAGGGTTGTATAATGTACCTATATATGTGAATAAAGGTTAAGACTCTATTGTATTTATTTGGCTACAAACAACTACAAGTTTAATAAAATAATGATACTATTAACTTTATAATAGAATTAGGTAGTGTATGTATTAGATCACATGACTTGTGAATTTAGTTAGTTAGTCAACTTATATAACATAGGTATGGGTAGGAGGGTGATTAAATGTAGAATATGTTGTGGTTTTTTACAAAGTTCAAGCTCATATTTTGTATTTATTTATTTATTTAGTTTTTATATTATCTTAATGTGTTTATAACTATAAAGGAAGGACTATGTATTATAAAATAATCTTTTAAATATTAGATATTTTAATTACAATCAATTAGGGAATTGAAAATGAGAAATTATTTAAAGGAATTCAGACTGTACATGTGATTATATGAATGATCCATATGGGACTTAGTTGACTATGTTTTTAGATTAATTTTATCCATTTGATTAAATGTAATTTTCAAAATGATTGAAATATGGATTTTTTTTTAATTAAATGGAACATATGATTGACTGTATGTTACTTTTAAAATTTGTAAAAGTATGTATATTTTTTTTAAATAAGTACAAATATTGGGAAATTATATATTTTTTTAAAAAGGAGCTATGGGGATAATTTATGGACTAGATGTAGACATTATAGTATATAAAATGCTCTAAGTTTTGGATAGTGGATATTTACTTAGAATGCTCCATATACGATATATAATTGTATTGTATTAAAAAAATGTTTTGGGGGAATTTGTGTGTGTGTGTGTGTGTGTGTGTGTGTACTAGATTTTGGATTTTATATTACATCTAAATAGTTTTTACCATTTAAATATATATGCATATCATACTTAGTTGTATTTTGGATTGTTGTGTAATTGATTGCTTGATTTATATTTTAATGTTATAGATGTAACCATTAAAATATCATAATTACGAGATTAATTTAATCAATTATGATGTTTGGGTTGTCTTTGTTTATATGTGTAATATAAACTATACTTATAAAGCTAGAAATATATTGTTTTTTCATGGAGAAATAACATTATGAGTTACTTGGTATGATAAGTAACTAACAATTTTGTTGAGATAATACTTGGATGGTATGTATGAGACTATTTTTAGATTCTATTTATTATATGTAATAAACTAGATAAATGGATTCATTATACTTCATTTTATAGACTAAATGAATGTATGCTAAATGTTGTACTTAACTAAATTTGGGTGTGCTAAGGAAGAATATTTATGAATGAATCTATTATTATTATTATTATTATTATTATTATTATTATTATTATTATTATTATTATTATTATTATTATTATTATTATTATATGTTTTACCAAATATTGCATTCATGATAATTAAGTAGTAGATAGCTTCCACTAGCTTAATTAGCACCATCAATGAAAGATGAGGTGTTATCCGATTAAGTGGTGTGTATGAATTTGATTGATCCTAGAGATCATTTATTATTGAAAACTTTATCCAAATTAATGTTTGACAAACATTATCATTTCATATGTTGATATAGTTTTCATATTTATGGGATATCATATTAGAATAGATTTATTTATGGTACACATTATGTGTTAGATATATTTGGCATATGGATTTTGTTTTGTTACTTTGGATTCCCATACCATCATTATCTAACCATCCATGAATGGAGGACCATCCACTTTTTTGGGAGATAGTGTAGGGGATCTATTATCCATGGTTGGTGTGGAAAATCACTTGAATGATGCTCTCCCTCCTAGTTGGAGTACTATACATGAGACTACACTTGAGATTACATATTGACACTTGAGTCATGGAGACTCTACTCAGAGGAGCTTTTTATCATGTTTTATCATTTGAGATATTATTATGTATTTCTAAACTTTTATCTTTTATTCATTAAGATATACAATAGAGGTTGCAATGATATATCAGCTATGGGTAAAATTGTACTTTTTTTCATTTATGGTGTGATGCAATATTATGGTAATTTTATATTGTTCATGAATTCTATTATATTCATGGTGATCCTTAGCTAAGTAGATTAGATAAAAAATTGATGGTTTACTAAATTAATGCAGGTTGTTAAAGATCACTACTTAAGAATTCTTGTGGTGAAATCTATATGTTGAATATGTGTATTTAATTAAAAAAATTATTGGAATATTTTAGTAAAACCTAGTGGGGTTGTTACATAATGTCAATTCAATGGTAAAAGTCTTCTTGGATGACATTTTTAGATTGTATAAAATTCCATGTAATATTATATCAGATAGAGATCTGGTATATACTTCTCACTTATGAAATTCATGGTAGAAGGCATTGGGCATGCATCTCAATTTTTGTACTTCCTACCATCCAAATATTGATAGACAGACTAAAATGATCAATTAGGTCTTGGAAGACATGTTATGCATGTATGTTATTAGACATTAATCCTATTGGGAAGACTATTTTTATTTTCTTGAATATTATTATAATAATAGCTATCATAGTTTTATTCATATGGCACATTTTTAGGGCTTGTATGGTCAAGCCTGTATAACCCTAATGAGTTGGGACTGATTCAAAGATAGAGTCATTATTGGCCATATCATGTTAGAATACATGAAGTGACAAGAATTTAAAACTTGGTAGCATCTTGAGACTGATAGGGATCAACATAAAAAAACATGCTAATGCAAAGAGAGTTGATTGACATTTCAATGTTGGTGACAAATTTTTCTTAAGGGTGAAACCCAACAAGAGTCCCATCCATTATATAAAAGGGTCTATGTTGGTACCTCATTTTATTGGACCATTTGAGGTCTTAAATTCTATTTTCCTAGTAATTTATATAATAGCCTTACTATCTAGAATATCTCATGTTCACAATGTATTTCATATCTCTATTTTGCATCAATATATTGATAATATTTATCATTATTAGATTGGACAACCTTTTAGGTCGATATCAATGAGGATATGACTTTAGATCCTATCAATATTTTAGAGCACATAATGGTAGTACTTCAAGGTAGAGACATGGATCAAGTCAGGGTCTAATGGGATAAATATGAGGAATTAACAACTACTTGGCAAGATGATGCACCTTTGAGAATTTGGTATCCTCATCTCTTTCATTGACTTCTTGGTGGATTTTTCATAAGGGGAGGGGGATGTAAGGACTACTTTACAAATTGCTTATCTTTTACAATATGATTATGAAATTATGACTTATATGTTCTAGTTCTTGAATTATGTTATTAAGTCACATCCAATTGAGGCAAGCTAATATATTTAAGGCTTTCATGTGTTTGGAACCATGAGAAAGACCAATTATCAAGCATGTTTTTAATTTCTTACTTTTGAAAGTATGATGCTTACATTTCTTTATGTAATGTTAATTTATGAATTTTTTATGTCTATGAGAAATATTGGCTTTAATCATGATTAAATAATTGCTTCTAAGATTATGAAATTGAAACCACTTATGTATTGAATTATATGAAATTATCAATATGGATGTTGATATTCCATAAATTATTGGTTATGTTTAATTGATTGAGTGACTTATTTGATTAAACTATGTAGTTTTGACTATTAGGTTATAGGAATTTGATGCATGCATCGAGTGTGAAAGAACAAGAAAAGGTCTAATAAATTAAAATGACTATGTCAAGCATGGTTATATTACTAAAATAACTTTATCCTTATTAGACCCATGATAAGTATTCAATTGCCTAGTCCACCATCTAGTAAACATAGTGTTTGATCAGGTGGCCATCCTTTAAGCCTAGTTGGTGAAACTTGTTATCACCTAACTTTAATATCTTACTACCAATGTCTAGAATGTATAATGGTTGATTAGTAAATCTCCCTCTGATCTATTTAATAGTTAGATCAAGTAGGAAAATAGGTAAATAAGTCCTAGAATTAACCATAAAATATTGTAAACCACCATGCATCTTAATTAAACATGTTAAAGAATGTCCCTTAATGAAACATGGGTTATCAAGTGGCCCATGGTTGGCCAATTATCATATATTTATATGTAAGACTCTAACTCCCTTAGTCTAGGACTTTTTCCAATTTAGAAAGAAGTTAACTTAACATAAGGGAAGGAAAAGTAGTTGTTAAGAATAATAGGTTAGGAGAGCTGAGTCTAGATAACTAGAGGATAACACCCTAGTAGTTTGAAGGTCAATATGTGAGATTAATAAAAGCTTATGTTTTCTATTGTTAATTTGGAATGAAATGATATTATTCTTTATTTTATCTCTTACTTTCAAGATAATAATACTACTTAGTTTATTCTACCTATTTTATTGTTACCCATGCTTGTATATTAGCCACCATATAGTGCTTTCATGTTTGAGGGCCTTGGAGCGGTTGTTCCTTCTTAGGTCAATGAAATGATTTATAAATTCTTATGTGAATATATTTGTGATGTTATGACACTAAGTGATGGTGGTCTGTGAGAAACATCTTCATGTTGATAGCATATCAAGGTCCTCCTACGCTAGGAATTGTGTAAGGTTTATTGATCCTCCCATGAATGTCCTGACCATAACATGTCAAAATATTCCTATGATAAGCATGTTGTAAGGTTATTTGAATATTAATTAGACATCATATTGGTAACAATTTAGGTTCTCATATAATGAGCATGGTGGTAGGTTGTTCAACACTCCCATGACCATTGGCAGGATGGAATAGAGTGAAACATCCTCTTGTTACTCAAAAATTTCTATGGGCCTTGTTATGCTATGAAATATTTCCTTATATTTTTATATTTTTGAATTATTATCATCACCTAAATGATCATTTGAATGATTATTTAATTTATATTAGGACTTAGAGTCTCTTGGGGTGAGAAATAAGAATAAGATTATAGATTTTTCATAATCACTCCCTTGTGTTAATATGTCCTTACTTATGTATCCACCCTTTCCTTTTCCAAGTGATATAAAAATTCTTGGATTTGGGGGTCTCAAGCTAGGGGTTACATAGAGAAACAATTTGATGATGACAAAATTTTGGGTAGTGACCATTCCTTGTTATGGTTAGTAGATGTTTGGGAATGAAAGAGAAGCACTATTGAAGACTGACTAGTTTTCCTTATTTAAGCAAGCCTAGAGATATGCCTCTTACTTATGTAAACATCTGGATAAAATATAATGTATTATTAATGAATTATAAATAAAATTTCTTGTAATATGCTTATGAAAGAAATAAATTGGATAATACTCTAACTATGAACTAAGACATATGATTTCTATTTATTAAAACCTCAATATCAAAATGAGATGTAACTATTTATGAATTTTTGATTTATAGGATCTTGGGAAGAGCCCTATATGTATAAAAAAAATTAGCTTAAGGCACTTTCAAATATTTTTTTAGATTGATTTCCTTTCTTAAATCTTTATCATGAGTGACTGGTATTTTAAGCATTATGCATCTCTTTATATTAGAAGGTGAGGAATTTAAAGGAATTAAAATTATATATAAATGAGTGGAACTTAGATACATAGCTATGAAGTTTTTATTTAGAATAACAATTTATGTTTTTGAAATGAATTAAACATTGATGTTTTCTAGTGTAATCATGTCAATCATGAATAAAGACTTGTGTCATCTTTGTGTCGAACCTTTTTTTAAAAAGGATTCATAACTAGTTCTGAATGTTTGTATTGAGACCCTTAAGGGAAGGAGTTATTTTGTAATGAAATATCTCTAGTATTATGGATCCTCTAATAAAATATTGTGAGTTGTTTGATTATATCTTTGTGAATAATAGTTTCTTCATTATGGATATATCTCTCCTTTTCTATCAACTTTGGTTTATTCATTAAATCGAGCTTGGGAAAGGATATTTTTATGCATTTTTTAAGCTTTGAATTTTTAGTTAAAATTATAATAGATATAATTTGATTAATCTTAATGGTGACATTATCTAAAGTTAAAAGGATTCCTTGTGAATAGTCCCTTTGGTCTTAGTAGTTGAGTAAACTACATGCTATAAACATTACTTTTATCAAGACCATATAATTAATAAATAATAATTATAATATAATATTAGATAAACTATTATAATTCTATAAAGGTATGAATCCTTTAGGTTTTATTGAGGTCAACCTTATCAAGGCTTAATGATTTAAGAAAGTCATGTAGACCAACCCTTGCTTTTAAATTTTTCCTTGTAAGTAAATATCTTGTTGTTCTTATTGTCACTTAAATTTTCACCCTTTAAGGATATGAAAATATCTCCTCATCCAAGTGGCATAATGTAATCACCTCTAGGCTTGTGGGTAACCTAAGGAATGAGGTGAGTCTCTAGATAGGGCTAGTTCCCTTGATGTACCACTTAGGATTGCAACTACTACTAACTTTGGGGGGTGAAAAGGGAGAGAGATAACTAAAATAAAACTAACCTAAGGGAGGTGATACAGAAAATATATTGATGACATCTAATCATATTAATATTACAATTGAAATCAAAGGACAACTAAGTGTACACTCTCCAATCTATGTTTACTTACATCAATATTACATTGTGAGGTCATGGATGAATGTGAAAGGATAGGAAGACTAGACAAGAGGTATTTAATGTAACTTATGAATATAATAACTCACTTAAACTTTTCCATTTTTTGTAACACATCACATGCCCTACAAGAAGAGGCCATAAATAGGTGAGAGAATGTGACAACTTACTAAGGAATCCATAGTCTTCACTAGGCAAATTGAATAGTCAAGTCAAGCACACTATGAAAAGTCATGGAAAAGGTAACACTTAGTCATTTTATTGATCAAAAGGTATAAAAATTATCAGGGATTCACCATACTCAGGTGGAGCATAGAATACAATGGCCAAAATGACTCTCTTATAAAGCTTGAGAGAAAGAGAGAAGAAGAAAAGTCAAAAGGTAACAAGGACCCTTGTAAAGATGATAAATAAGTTATCCATGCATGAGAAGAGTATATGGGTCAGACCATGAAATTAAATGAACTAAAAATGTCAATCCAAGTCATCAAAGTCTTATAAAGTGGCACAAAACTCTTCATTCTGGCTTAGAAAAAACTACCTACATAATTGGACTTATTTGGACATCCCATAACTGATGAGGAAAATGTATAAGGATTGGAATGGAAGGGTATACTCTCATAAATTAATTTCCATTCATTTTTTTCATTCTTGGTCCTCTATAAACCTATAAAATTGAGTCATCATCATTTGTTATTCAAAAAAATGCTCTTTTATGTACCCTACACACTTGGCCTCCAAATGCCTTAAATTTTCCATGAAAATCCATAAAAGGTAGTGGGTGACATGTGTAAATACCATCCATGTAACTATAATAATAATGGCAACCTTAAATGGCCATCCACTTGAAGTTTTCACACTTCTCCCTAGCTTGTGCAATATGCCAATTTTGATTGGCCAATTTGAAACACCTGGTTGGGGAACCTATAAGTTGATTCAGGGAATCAAATTAATATGGGGAGTTATTTTCATCATAATTTAATACATATATTTGGCATGGTATGTATCCTAAGATATTTATTTTCATCATCCAATAACTATTCTGATAAAACTATTCCATTTGATTACATCTCCAACTTTATTTCTTCAAATTGGTCTTGGTTGAGGGTTTAGTAGGGTTTTAGGGAAATTTTGGGTCTTAAACATTGTTCATATAATTTCCACATATAAATTATATAAAAATTCCACAAAATTTATCTTTTGGGACCCTAATAACCACCCTCAACTTCTTTTACTACCATACATAACCTCATGGAAGATATGAGTAACCAGACTTGCCTCATCAAGCTTATTTTTTCTAATTTGCATGAGTCTGAGTTAGCTCAAGGTCCAAAAATGGATTTTTTTGGATATATTTTCACTATAATAGTTTTAAAACCTTTTTAGTAACCCCATGAACATGTTTTCATAAATTGGAAGACTTAAATCATGCTATAAGTGATGATAAATCCCCATTTGAACACTAGGTCTAGCCACGTCCAAAAGGCCTACCAGCAAGTTTGGCTAAAAATGATATTTTCTGGTGGATTATATATATATATAGATTTAACATCTCCATAATGACCCCCTAAACATTTTAAAACTCAATATAACATTCATTCTATACTAGAAATGAAATTTTCTCTTCATTTGCCCTTTAGGCCTTCATTTTACTCATTAGGTCTGACTACAAACCTAGAAGTATGGATTACATTTTTTGGTTTCCCATGTTTTTATGGATGTTATTCAACTTTAAAAACTCACTTTAAGTGTCTAAAAAACTTCTTATTCATTTTTTTATCACCCTCATTCAAAACTATAGGGTTCTTGTTCCTCAAAATTACTCTACCTCTGAGATAGAATAAAGGGGTATTACCCTATTTACTCATCAAAACCAAGTTTTAAATGGGGTTATCCAAGTTTTTAGGATTATTTTTAAAAAAATTTAGTTCCTAACTGCATGATCTGACCCTTCAAAACCACAAATTCTAAGACTAATTCTTTTAAGGGTAGATTGTGCAGGGTTTTATGCAAGTATACTATGTTTTAGCATCTTTTGAAGACCCCTCCTCTACTTTTGTTAAGGTGATTAACATTTTTTAAGTTAATTATCCTCATATTTTATTTCCAACTTCAATAATTATCAAACTTTTTTCACTATCTGCCTATAACCACTATTGACTAATTTTGTTCTAAGGCCTGTAGGTTCAAATTACCCATCCAAAGGACCTTGCCTGTAGGTTACATTGCAATCTGAGGAAATTTTAATATGATTATAAATCCATTGAAATTAAAAATAAATTTTGGAAATGATCCATATTAATTCATTTCACATTCATGCCCTATTCATACTAAAAACCTCTCCTTTATGCTTACTAACTTTGTTCTCTATTTGGAGGATCCTTGTAGGTGTGTTTTCCTTAACTAGACTCTAATAAAAATGTGTTAGACTCTTCATGATGATATATAAGTGTATTTAAATTATTTATTTCTTAATTTATTTATATTGTCTCTTGAATACTTCAAACTTATTCACTGCCCCTCTAGGTCAACAAAGTCAATTATATTTAGGTAGATAAAACCTTGTAGGTGTATGTGATAGCTCATTTAGCCTTTACCATGGTAAATTAGGGTCTCTTTTGAATATCATTAGGTCAAAAAACACTTTTTTATTATTTCACTCACATTATATTACCTTAAACACCATCAAATTACTAAAGTATCTCACTATCTACTTGACTGAGATAACCCTTAAGACCCTGCCTGAGGTCATTATTAGTTCACTTGAACCTTAGAGATGATGCTTCAAGACCCCAACTAAATAAATATTCATTAATTATTAATTAAAAATTATTCATCTCATTTTAAAAATTCTAACACACAATAACTATTTCTTCTCATACTCTTTATCAACACAATTAGAAATAGTCAACTGAGCAATGAAGTCATGTAGGTGTCCATACTTAGTTTAGGTTTTATTTGTATTTTTTGGTAAACCTTCCTTAAATATTGATCTTTAACCTATTATATCTATAATTTTCATGTTGTATGGTCTAAAACATCATCCAAATACCCTACTTGAGTCACCCACTTCCCCCTCTTAGTTGTAGATGCTCATTTGGGAACCTATACGGACTGAGAGTATACTTTAGAGTAAAATAATAATATATCTTTATCCTTTGATAATATCCTATGTCATTAGTGTCACTTTAACCCTTATAAATAATCATATAAAATTTCATATTCTCATTTTTCACTTTGGGTATAGAAGGCCTCCTTGAGGAATCAGGCCTGTAGGTTTCAATGAAACATTTCAATGCATAAAATGTTATTTTGGGCTCCTCAAACAACTGATATCCACCAATTATCTTGACAAAATTATTTGTATATTCCTTATTCCTACCAATGGATACAAGTTTTAACAACTTATTTGTTCCAAGAGTTAACTCAACCATGCTATAACATGTACATAAAATAATGAAGACCTCTATTTTGTCATTTTTGGGAGATGTTCCTAGAATTCAATCATCTGTCTCCTGAATATGGTTCCTCAACTTGTTTAACAACCATCATTCAAAACAAGTCCACAATTATCTTATCAACCTATTAGGATTATAAAAGTCATTTTATCACTTACTAATCACTTCAAAATGGCCATATTGCTCTTCGTATTATTATCTATAAATGCACATTTCATAGTGTAGGTAACAAGTGTGGAGTTATATGTAGTGATTGTTTGGAATGGACAAAAAATGTGGAGAGAGAGCCTTATGGGAAGATAAACTTATTTAAACCCTCCATATTAACTATTTATACCAAATTCACTTTGATACAAGTTATATAGCATCCTTCCAATGTGAAATCTCTTTCTTACACTTGTATGTGTCTATCTATGGCTGACTGCAAGTGTTTGGGAATCAATGACTAGAAATCATGAACATGATTATATAAGGAATATGAGAGGTAAAGAGGGTGTCAATAGGATATTTAAAACATCTAATTAACACTAACACAACCCCCTAGAACTATTGACATATCATGAAACCTTGAAAATGGTGCAAGATTTATGTCACACTCAAAAGAGACCAATCTACAATTTTGATGTTATTTTCTCATCCAAATAAATTATAACATGAAAAAAATAATGTGAATAATTATATAATAAAGCAAACATCCTATGTAATTATTAAAAACAACTCATTGTATATAATCCCCCAAAACAAGGTAAAACTTATAGGGTGCATGAATGAGATAGCAATTTTGAAAAGTCAACTTAAAATAGATGATTCATAAATCAAAAGATACCATTAATAAAAATTATTATACTATAATGAATTTGTCTGATTTTAAAACAATCTCCCAAAATCAGTTGTCCTGAAACTACTTGTGTTGTTTGTACCAAGCAAAAACCTGAGTGTCACTTCAATCTGCCAAGAAGAGTGAAAAGGTATAAAAATGGTTTTGGCCTAATTTCAACACTTAAAAAGAAACTAAATATTGTAAATTAGTGTGAGGAATATGAAGAGGCATCCCAAAATCCTTTTCTATGTGGCATACTTCCCTATGTGTTGTACAAGTGCCATTTTCTTTCTTTTTGAGTTGATTTCAATAATTTTAGTTAGAGAACCTACAACATTCTAAGGTAAATAACATCCATAACATATTAAATAACCTCTTTTACATTTTACACATAAAAAATGACACCTAGGCACCTTGGGAACCATGCCACTTGCATTATGACCCTTAAAAGAACATTTAATGACTCAAAATGATAAATAAACTAATATGACTAAGATCAAACATAATATAGCATTAAAATACATCAAAATACCTATTAAAAACCTCATGAAAATTTTTTATACCCATATTATAGGCCTAAAAATTAATATTTTACCTAAGGGTGCCCTAATTTGACCTAAAAGTCAAATTTGATCATCAAATTGGTGACTCATAAGAGTAATATGGCTGTTATACTAACTAGACTGATAGCCTTATCAATCCATTGGGCTTATGAAGTCATCTAAGGACTGATAAAAATAAGATACTTTGACCATTGACCATAAACTTGACCAAGACAAGACAAATAATTGCTACCTTAACCACACAAATCAAAAGACACACACAACAAAGAAAGTAAACACATAAGACACACACATGTGCTCCAAGCACTTAGGAAAATTGGGAAACAACCTATTATGCACAACTATCAACTAAACATACCTCCTTTCCTAGATCAAAAAGAAAACTTCTTGAATCATCTTCATGGTGAGATGAAGCATAGTGCCAAACTTGCTTCTTCTTAGATTGAATACTTTGTGTATCAGACCTCTTCCTTGGCACTTCACTTGATCTAATCTCAAGTAGATCATCCTTAAATAAGTCTCCAATGTATATATACTCCTCTTGAACATGTTTACACACTTCATGCTATTTTCCACTCTTCATTTCATAGTCAACTTTTATATCCTTAGTAGGCATGTCTCCAAGAGGATTGATTTATTATTCCTTACAAGATTGAGGCCAATAGGAGCTCATCCCATCTTTCAAGAGATGATGTGTTTCTCCTAACTAAATGAGAGAATTATATCCCATATTTATGTTTTAAAACATGTCATCATCAAATGAATATGCTTCTTGAAAGGATAGATTTGAAAGAATTCTTTTCCTTTGCATACTTACTTGAGCACCAATTTTGCCTTCTCCATCTTTGACCAGATCATAGCCTCCTTGAATAGGATTATATCCTACTTCAATGATTTCAAAAAATTCATTTGAAATATGATTAAGAACTTTTCCTTTCCCATCCATGGTATCTTTCACAGTGAGAAAAAAGTTAATGATCATTTCTTCCTCATTGGAAAAAAGAAGACATCCTTCCTCATCAACCCAATCTAAAATCTCGACATAAGAAATCACCTTTTCTTCATATTTTATCAGATCATATTCAAGTTCTAATTCCTCTATCTTTATCTCATGTGACTTTCTCAAGACTACCACTTCTTGAGGGATGGCTTGAAAGTGTTATCCCTTCTTGATAGCACATTCCACTTCAAACATGGAGGCAAAAGCCTGTGAATTGTCCTTTTGGTCACCAAAGGGAATCCCTATGGTGATTTCTTCCTCATAAACACTCATGATTTCTTCTTTATCAGCCATGAATTGAGCATGTTCCTCTTCATTTGCCTCTCTCAAGATAGGTTATTCAACACAAAGAAAACATTATTCATCATCAACCAAACAAATATATTCAACACAATGACTTACCTTCTCTTCATCACTTAACACCTCTTGAGGGATTTCAAAATTAACTTAAAATACCATAATTTTATCACTTTTTTCAAAGGATACAAGATCTTCAACCTCCTTAATTATGATGTCAAGACTAGGTATCTTGAAATCATGTGATCTAGCCCAATGAGGTTGCCAATGAGGTAAGTTTTCCTCAAACAAGAGTTCTCTTTCTTTATCAAACAAATTATCCTCCTTTAGTTACCATACCATAGGTCCATTGAGGAAAAGGGTGATGGGGTAAGGACAAGATGAACTAGTTAGTGGAGGTGGCACATAGAACTCTAAATTAGATTTAGAATGCAAGGTAGGAGGCTCTTTAGGAAGTTCTTGAGGGAGGGGAGATGGGATGTGTTTATGCATGGGGTCTTCTCTTTGGTATAAAACCTCCATCACACCTTAAATTATTATCTTTATTTTTGTCTCTAACTCTTCTATTTTCTTGGATAAGTTCTCTTGTAAAATTCTCTCTTGAAGCTCATAGGAATCATCATGAGGATAATAAGTGAATGAGGGCTGCCATCGAACACAAGAAGCTTCTCAAGGAAGGGTGAGAAGGGCTTACAAAATATCAACTATATTTTCCATTTCATGATATTTCACAATGTTTCCATCTTATTTCTTTCCCCATGAATCTACTATTTTTCTCTAGCTTAGGATATTAGGATTAGATGTCTTCTCAATTTCACACTATTGATTAAGGATTTTCTCCTTCTTTCCCCATGAATCCACTATCTTACTCCAACTTAGGACATTATAATTATTAGTCTCCTTTTGAGGTGGTTTGGATGAAATGTGAGAGGAAAATGAGGGTTTGAAATCCAATTCCTTTGATTCCAATGTGGAATATTACATCTGCATATTTGCCAACTCAATTTTCCTATCAAGGTTTGCATCAAACACAAGATTTTTCTTTTCAACTCTCTCCACCAATTGATTGGGAAAAGGATGAGTTTGATAGACTTTATTTGGCTCATGAGTAAGGGTCATGTATGGTTGATATATAACTTGGGGAAGTGGTTATGAAGGTTTATATACTTATTAAGGCTATCTCTCATAAATGTTTAGCTTCTCTTCTAAATATGTAATCAAGCCACTCATATTTAGCATATCGCTCATGAGCCTTTACCAATTGGCTCTTTCAATAGGTACCCACTCTTTCTTGACTAAATCTAATAAATTTCTCACTTGATGGATGGAATTATTAGGAATCCCATGACCACATCCCCTTATATTATCAAGCTATAACATATACCTTTCATATCCCAAAAGTGCTTGTTTGAAGGTGGAAATGGGCTAATTAGAGAAAGGATTAGGTTGAATAGGAATAATACATTAAGAAGGCTAACTATAGACTGGTAAGGATAAGGTATGGGTTAGATATGATCATATTGACGCTGATGAAATTCATATTGGGGCTGGTAAGGGTCATGACAAGATTGACCAAGGACTTGTTCAATTTGATAGGGAATGACACAAGCTTGAAATGTCTCACAAACTTGTGTAAACAAAAAATCAACACCAAAGTTAGCCATAGATCTTCATTTAAATAAATAACACAAATAAAAAAATTTACCATTAATATTCAAAGGATAATGAAGGATGTTTGACTAGTTGATGTGTCTTCGAAGTTGCTATTGATTATCGAAAAGATGGCTTCAAAGGCTAATTATTGAGAGACAACACAAAAAATCTCTCAATCTCTTAGAACAAGAGTCCCACCAAGCATGCAAAAAACTATTTTCACTTGTATTTTTACCCTTTAAGGATATTTAAATCTCCCCTCATCCAAGTGGCACAATGGAATCACCTCTAGGCTTGTGGGTAACCTAAGGAATGAGGTGCGTCTCTAGATAGGGCTAGATCCCTTGATGTACCACTTAGGATTGAAACTACTACTAACTTTAGGGGGTGAAAATGGAGAGATATAACTGAAATAAAACTAACCTAATGGAGGTGATACACAAAATATATTGATGACATCCAACCATATGCATATTAAACTTGAAATCAAAAGACAACTAAACATACACTCTCTAATCTATGTCTTCTTGCATCAATATTACATTGTGAGGTCATGAATGAATGTGCAAGGATAGGAGGACTAGAAAAGAGGAATTTAATAATATTGATGAAGACATTAACTCAATTAAACTTTTACATTTCCTAGAACACATCACATGCCCTACAAGAAGAGGCTATAAATAGTTGAGAGAATGTGACAACTTATTAAGGAATCCATAGTCTTCACTAAGAAAATTCAACATTAAAGTCAATAACACTATGAAAAGTAAAGGAATAGGTAAAAATTAGTCATTTTATTGATAAAAATGTATAAAAATGATCAAGGCTTTTCCATACTCTGGTGGAACATAGAATATAATAGCCAAAATGGCTAGCTCTTATAGAGCTTGAGAGAGAGAGAAGAAGATAAGTAAAAGGGTCACAAAAAAACTTTTAAATATGATAAAATAATTTATCCATGTATTATAAAAGGATATGGGTCAAATCATGCAAGGTCATGAAGTAAAATTGTCAATCCAAGTTATCAAAGTCTTGCAAAGTGGCACAAAACTCTTCATTCTGGCTCAGAAAAATTGCTTGTATAATTGGACCTATTTATAGGTCCCATAACTAATGAGGAGAAGGTATAATTATTGGAATGGAAGGGGATACTTTTTTAAATTCCTCTTGATGCATTGGCTTCATGTTTGGTCCTTTAGAAACCTTTAAAAGTGAGTCATCATCATCTACTATCTAGAAATTTTCTCATCTATGCACCTTGCACACTTGGCCCCCAAAATTCCTTTAGTTTTCCATTAAAATATGTAAAAGTTAGTGGGTTACATGTTTAAATACCCTCCATGTAATTGTAGTCATTATGGGCACCTTAAAAAGCCATCCACTTGAAGTTTTCACACTTCTTCCTAGCTTGTGCAATATGGCAATTTTGATGGGTTGAGTTGAAAAACCTAGTTGGGTAACTTATAATTTGCTTCAAGCAATGAAATGAATATATGTATTTATATTAAGTCTTTATTTCATCCAAAATTTGTCTCATTTCTTGACTCCTTCTCAAACCTATAAAATAAAAAAATTGTCAAAAAGAACCTATTTTGAACCCCATATGTACAAGTCCATATAGATAGTTGGCATGGGATGGATACTGAGAGAGTAATTTAAATCATCTACTAGCTATTATTATCAAACTATGCCATTTTATTCCATCTCTAATGCCATTTCTTCAAACTAGTTCTGGCTAAGGGTTTAGTAGGGTTTTAGGGTAGTTTTGGGTCTTAAGCATTGTTCATAAAAGTTACATGTCCAACTAGCATAAAAATTTCATAAAATTTATCTTAGGTGACCCTAATAACCACCCTAAATTTCTTTATCCACCATTCATAGCCTCATGGAATATATGAGTAACCAAACTTGCCTCATCGAGCTTGTTTTTTCCAATTTGTATGACTCTGAGTTAGTTCAAATCCAAAAATGGATTCTCATAGATTTATTTTCACTCTAATAGTTATAACACCTCTTTAATAACCCCATGAACATTTTTTAACAAATATTAAGACTTAAATCATGTGATGATAAACCCCCATTTGGACACTAGGTCTAGCCATGCCTAATAGGCTTACCTGCAAGTTTGGCTCAAAATGATTTTCTTGGTGGATTCTATATATCTAATAGCTTTAAAATCTCAAAAATAACCCCTTAAACATTTTCCAACTCAATATAATATTCATTCCATACTATAAATGAAAGTTGCTCTTCATTTACCCTTTAGGCCTTGATTTTGCCCATTAGCTCTAACTGTAAACCTACGAGTATGGAGTACCATGTTTGGTTTCCCATGTTCTTTCTTGGTTTAACATTTTTTTATGCGTGTTATTCAAATTTAAAAAATAAATTTACATGTCTAAACAACTTATTATTCATTTATTTATCACCCTCCTTCAAAACTATAGGGTTGTTGCTCCTCAAGAGTGTTCTACCTTTGAGACAGAATAGAGGGGTGTTAGCCTATTTCCTATTCAAAACCCAATTCTTGGAGTGGCTTATCCAAGTGTTTAGGATGTTATATACAGAAATTTAGTTCCTAATTTCATGATCTGACCCTTTAAAACCACAAATTCCAAAACTAGTTCTTTTAAGGGTAGTCTATGTAGGTTTTTATGCAAGTATATTATCTTTTAACATCTTTTTAATACCCCTACTCTGCTTCTCTTATGTTCATTGACATTTTTTAGGTTCATTTTCCTCATCTTTTATTTCCAAATTTAATAAGTATCAAACCTTGTTTATTGTCTACCTATAACCACTATTGACTGATTTTGTTCTAAGGCCTGTAGGTTTAAATTACCCATCCAAAGGACCTTGCCTATAGGTTACATTATAGTTTTAGGAAATTTCAAATATGACTAGAAATCCCTTGAAATTCCAAATACATTTTTTCAATGATCCATATTCATTCATTTCAATTTCATGCCCTATTCATACTAAAAACCTCACCTTTATGCTTACTAATTGTGTTCTCTATTTGGAAGGATCCTTGTAGGTGTATTTTCATTCTTAGAGAGCCTACATTAGCTACCACCAATTGAAATATCTAGGTAGATTCTTCATTCTTAATAATAGATTCTGTTAGGCTAAATGTGCATCACATAAATGTTAGACCAAGAAGGTGTCTAGGAAAAATACTCCTTTGATGCTAAAACAAATGCAAAAACACTAGATACATTAGCTACCTCTCATTCTTTAAGTCAACTTTGAGCTTTCCTTCGTATGTGCTTTAGTCAATTTCATAACTTTGATCTCCCCTAGTTTTGCATTTGTATTGGTCTTATCCATTCATCGAGTTATTTGCATAACATTATGCCTTAGTTGGACCCTTCTTGGTGACTCAATCATTTATTAAAAAATTTCTTTTATTATATTAAATTTTTCATGGTGTTGCCTTTATCATAAGACTACTTGGTTTATTCTACCTATTTTATTGTTTGACCATGTTTGTCCATTCATCACCATGTAGTTATTACCTATTGGAGGGCCTTGGATAAGTTGTTCCTCCTTAGTTGAATGAAATTATTTATGCATTCTTGTGTGAATATATTTGTGATGTTGTGACACTAAGTGATGGTGGTCTCGTGAGCAACATCTTCATATTGGCAACATATTAAGGTCCTCATATGCTAAGCATTGTAAAAGGTTGTTTTAACCTCGTATAAATGTTCTGACCATAACATGTCAAAGTCCTCATATGTTGATCATGGTGGAAGGTTGTTTGGCCCTTAATTAGACATCACAGTGGTAATAGTTTAAGTCCTTATATAATGGAATGGTGGTAGGTTTTTCAACTCTAACATGAACATTGGTAAAAGGAATAGAGTGAAACATCTTCTTGTTACTCAAATATTTTGGTAGGCCTTGTTATGTTATGAAAGCTTTCCTTCTATTTTTATATTTTTGAATGTTTAGCTTCACTTGAATGATCATTTGAATGCTTGTTTGCTTTATATTGAGACTAAGAGTTTGTTGGGCTAAGAACCAAGAATAAGACTGTAGGTGTTTCATGATAACCCCCTTGTGTTAAGATGCCCTTTCTTAGGTATTCACTCTTTCCTTTAACAAATGATATAAACATGTTTGGAGCTGGGAATCTCAAGCTTAGGGGAGTCTAGAGTAATAGCTTGATGATGACAAAATTTTGGGTGATGATCTTTCCTCCTTATGGCCATCAAATGTTTGGGAACGAAAGAAGAGCACTATTGAAGACTAACTAGTTTTCCATTGTTTAAGTAGGCCTTGAGATATGCCTCTTTCTTATGTAAACATATGGATAAAATATGTTGTATTATTAATGATTTAGTAGCCAAACTACTTGTAATATTCTTGTGAAAGAAAGAGTTTGGATAATAATCCAATTATGGATTAAGATATATGTTTTTTATTTACTAAAACCTCAATATCAAGCTCAGATGTAATTATTTATGATTGCTTGATTTATAATATCTTGGGAAGAGTCCTATATGTATCAAAATTCTTTATCCTTGAGGAAATTTTAAATAAATTTTTGGATTGATTTCCTTGCTTAAATATTTGTCATGAGTGATTGGTATTTTAAACATTTTACATCTCTTTATATTAGAAGGTGAGGAATTTAATGGAATTAAACTTATCTAGAAATGAGTGGATATTATATAAATATCTATGAGGTTGTTATTGGGAATACAAATTTAGATTTTTGAAATGAACTAAACATTGATGCTTTATGGTATAATCATGTCAGTAATTAATAAAGACTTGTGTTGTCTTTGTGGCAAACTTTTTTGTAAAAATGAGTCATAACTAGTTATGAATGTTTGTATTGAGACCCTTAAGGGAAGGATTTATTGTGTAATGAAATATCTCTATCTTTATGGATTATATTCTAAAATAATATGTTTCATTTGATAATACCTCTATGGAGAATATTTTATTGATTATGGATATGTCTCTCTTTTTTTTATCAGCTTTGGTTTATTTGTTAAATCAGGCTTGGGCAAGGATGAGTTTTATGCATTTGTTAAGCTATGAATTTTTATTTTGAATGATAATAGAGATAATTTGTTTAATCTTAATTACATTATCTAGAGTTAAAAGGATACCTTGTGAATAGTCCCTTTGGTCTTAGTAGTTGAGTAAACTACATGCTATAAACATTCCCTTTATCTAGACCATCTAATTAATAAATAAAAGTTATAATATAATGTTAGCTCAACTACTATAATTATATCAAGGTATAAAGAATTTAGGTTTGACTAAGATCATATTTGTTAAGGATTAATGAGGTGACGCAAACCAACTCTTGATGTTTAATTTTTACTTGTTAGTAAATCTCTTATTGTTATCTTTAGCTTTAATGAAATGAATTATGCCTCAAGCCTTAACATTTGAATCATTCAACTAAGCCTTTAAATCTATCCTTGTTATGAGTATATCCATTTTTACTTTTGAGATTTCTATGAAAATTTGAGTCTCTTAGATTTTCTACATACTTGGCTAAACCAATGATAATATCAGTTTAGCATCAAAGGAGTATTTTTCCTAGGCACCTTATTAATCTATTGTTAATGTGATACAGAATTAGATTAGTAGAATCTATTCTAAGGAATGAAGACTTTTCCTAGATCTTTTAATCGATGATAGCTAATGTAGGAATTTTTATTTGCCTTAGCCAAGTTTTCATTCTTTAAGTCATTTTTAAGCTTTCTTTGGGTTGTGACTTAGTCAATTTTATGACTTTGATCACCCATGTTTTCACCTTTGTATCAAACTTAGACATTTGTCAAGTTATTTTCATAGCATTCTACTTTAGTCTGGCCCTTCTTGGTGACTCAATCATCCAATAGAAATTTGCCTTTATCATATTAAATTTGTCATGGTGTTGCATTTTGACATAGATGATTTATATTTTTGGCCTTTTGTTTTGATTTTTCCTTACTCAATTTCATGAATTTTGATGAGGGGTTTAGATAAATCCACGTGTCACAATCCCACTTACCTGGGAGTGATGTTAATGTGATATATTATACAGTTAGTGCCAAGATAGAGGACTAGAAAAATTTTACCATGTGGCATCATCCCAGTGACTTATAATCTTAGAGGGGGCCATATAGGGAGCCATGCCTCTCAAGCAGTAGGCCAATATATATCTACCAAGTGGTGGCACCTAGAAGCATGAGTGGTTTAGAGGGTTTAAGACAAGCATTAATAACCCAATACTTCCATGTTCTATGTAATAGAAGGGATCAATGCTTGATGCTAGAGGATGGTAATATTAAAGCATCAAGGAATAATACCCAAATACCTCCATGGTTTTAAAAACATGAGGACTACATAGTGGAAACATTCTAAAGTGTGGCATCCTAGAGGAATGGATGAGTAGTGATGGATTTAGGGTCCTATAATCAATATTCATGGCACATCCACTTTCCTTGGTATATTAGGATTGAGAATACCTAAGGAAAATATATGGAATCCATTGACATAAGTAACTAATGATTAATAAGTTGATGGTCATTTCCATGTCATAACTACATTCACCTTTTGATGGGATATCATAGAAGTATTCTGAGTGTAAGGCCCAACTAATCTTTGTTTTCTACTATTAAAATCTTATGGCAGTTATAAGATATATTTTGTGTGATTAGATGAATTATAGTATATATGCATGATCCTAGGTGTTATGTTGGTATTATGTTATGCCATGCCTATCTTTTAGAGAAAAAATGGGCATGACACATTGGGTTTCCTAACCAACCCTTCCAACTTTTTTTTTTGGTTTAGATTAGTGTACATGATTTATTTTTCTTTACTTTTGCTTGCTTTAGTTAGGCCCTAATTTATACATTTTATTTATTTATATTAGTTTCCTTATTTTATAAGGTATCTCCCTAATTGTATGTATACTTCATTTAGATTAGGTCTCATGTTTTCTACATTTCCTTTATTTGGTTTGGTTTTATCTCATGTGGGCCTATTTTGGACCTATTTTTATTTATAATTATGGCATGTTCCTTATCATTAGCATCCCATTACAAAAATTAGCCTAATCTGGAAATAATAACTCGTAGTAGAAGAGTATACCATGTGAATCCCCTTTCCATGTGTTAGTAGGCTAAAGAACCTCAAATGGTGGATATATAATTGATATAGTTATTTGAGCCTTTAAATTTATAAAGTGAAAAGTCACATTTTAAAATTTGCGTAAGTTGCTTCATTCTTATTTTATACATTTTATAAATTTGGAGGCATGCGATTTTAAATAAAACATATGAATCAGAAAGGTTTATTTTCTTGTCCAAAGTCATCAATTGCACTTAATTAAACATCTTAATCAAGTGGAAACATTGATTAAGTTTGAGTTTTATTTATAAGCTAAATTTTCTAAGACTCATTATAATAATGGCTTGGTTCCCAACTCTTAATGGATAAAAATGTAAAATATCTTTTTTAAGAAATAAAATTTCACAGGAAATGGAATAAAAGGCAAAATATAAAGTTTTCCTTGAAAGGATGATTTTGATAATCTCCACCATAGGTTTTCTAACCTAGATAGAAATGGAGTAAGGCCTGAAGGGGACCATAGGTATCTCTATTTGGGATATAGACACTTGGTTGGTAGTATATAAATGTCCATGCTATTCCCCCCAAGCTAAATTATCAAATATTATCCCTCTTAGAAGTTATGGTCATCTAAGAAGGTCTAAAATATTTTATGTGAATAGAAGAGCTATAAGTAATTAATCACTTTACACACACCAATGGTCTAAGTCTGATTTAATAATTAGTATACCAAAATTTGAGGTAGACTTTAGTGCCTTCAACTTTCTAATTTTTTCCAAGGGAATGCTCATATTTTACACTAGTATGAAGGTGTGAAGGTTTGTGGTCCAAATTTTGGAGTGATTTAACTAGAGATTTTAGATCTTGAATGCTTTTATAGTATTATCCTTATGGAATCCAACATTTTTTGTGTCCCTAAATTCCCCTTATTTAAATATTTTCATATGGGGACTCTATTGTTCTAGTTTGGTCTTTGGCTTACAATTTCATATATGTGAATTTATGCCTTTTGAATGTCTTATTGGTATTATTCAAGTCTAAATAATCAAGTCTTCATTACAAATGCTTTGTCTAAATGGCACATCTAGAAGCCTTAATTGATAAACACTTAAATTTTCCTAAAGATTTATAAATCTTAGCCATGTTAATTCATGTTTTATATTGGCCCTAATACTATCTTTAGGGTGTAAAAATTATGAGAGTTTGAGAAATCCTAGTGAATGAGGTAGAGCCACATGGAAGCTTTCAGACCTGGTAATTTTTCTAGGGCATCATACTTGTCAGATCCTTGGGAGAGTCTAACAAATGAAATCACACCACATGGCATTTACATAAAAATTAAAAGAGAAGGTCATGGAAGAACATATGGATGATAAGAGGTAAAATAAATGCATAGGCAAATATTGAGTCATCAAGGAAATGCATCATAAAAATAGGATTGATTAAGGAGGATATGCTAAGTTTGATGAGCCATGTAGACATGCCAAGTCATTAGAGAATCCATGAGATTGAAAATTGATAACATGTATGGCCATCAAGGCCATAAAATATATTAATAATGGGCATACCTTAATATCTATCAAATAATTAGTATCCTTAATTTCAATTCCTCAATCATCATTGATGTTTTTAATTTCCTAGTCAGTGGATAGAGATGGAAGAAAAAGCCATAAGCTCCTCAAATTACCTATTTAAGGAGGTTTCATCACCATTGAAAAAATAGAATATTTAAACATTAAACTATTTTTTTCATTAGCCTATATTAGAGTAGCATTTCATGTATGATATATTACCTTAGCTACTTGGTAGGGCATGGTACTTTTGGGGTCAAAACTCTAGAATATTTGTGTTAGGATTACACCTACCATTCCTTCTTTGTTTCCCATAGATTATCTAACAAGGGACATTGATTATAATGGAAATATTTAATAATTTTTAATACATTTTTATTATAATTTATTCATTTAATGTCTCTACTATTTTTATTTAACTAGTTTATTCATGTTAGGACTGTTAATGTGCTTGTTTGTAGATGATTGTCTTAGTTATGTTGTGGAGTAGATATTATAGCTAGTCTCTTGAATGTATTAATGTTTTATTTTATACTTATTGCATTCATTTTATGTAAAATATATAGATTATAATATAATATACAATTAAAATTGATTCCATAGATCAATGGTTTTCACAATTATCCGTATAATCTTTCCCACTGAGTGGCTATAAGTTTTTGAAATCTCTAGACTAGCCACACAATGGTATAACTATGGTCAAGCATGATTTTAAGTTCTACATTACCCATAAGGTCATTTAGATCAAAGACACCCCCTATTTTTTGGCCTACCCTCTCTCCTTTTTATTTCTTTTTGGATAGTGTCCTCCCCTAATTTAGGTTGTGATAGGAATTGTAATGAAGCAAAGCTTATTATTTCACATGTTGAATCAAATAGGAAACATGATTTAGACAATTAATTGTCAATAAATAAAGTATATGAACGTGAAAATATCATATCAATTAAATCCATAATGGTAATAGTTGCTACTCTTAGAGCACAAGTTTATACTAGGCATTGCTCAGTGCTTGGACTACTAGAAAGGTCCTAAAATCATTTCATCCCATGTGTTGTTATCTCCCTTTATCCCACTATAATAGTTAATATAATATTTATTTCTATTGTGGGTCATAAATTGATACCAAACAAATGTTTTCAAAATTACTATGTGACATTAACCAATAAACTTTTGTAATTGCATCCAAGAACCATCACATCTCTATCCTGACAAGGAGGGGAAAAAAGGAATACAATTGTATTTTTTTGTATTCTACTCCATTTTTTCTTTTTTCTTCATCTTAATCAACTAGAGGACATAAATTTAGGCATAGTTGTATGTTTTTCAATTTTATTTTGATTTTATACTAATGATAAGTAACCTTTTGTAATTAGTGTTACAGATCATATTATTTAATAAAAATTTCTATACACATTGATGAAAATATCAATATTTTTATCTCACTTAAATTTATTATTTCTTCAATTATTTCAAGTGAAATATTACTTTTCAAAGATGATCGTCATTTATTTATTACTATCTAAATGGGATATATTCAAGTCAAGCTTTCCTTGATTAATGAAGGATCCAAAACTTGCATTATTTTTCTTGACTTAATTAAAACTCTTAAATATTTTGAATGCAATCTTAAATCTACTTAACATACATTCCAATTCTATGATTTAATACAAATGCCTCCCTTTGGTTTTGTTTTTATCCCAATCGTATTCCATCCTATCATGGTAACAGTTATGGTTATGATTTTTAATTTCCCTCTATCTTATAATATTTTACTCGATCAACCTTGGAAACACCACATGATAGCTAATATTTATTATGTATGCCAATGTGTCAAATTTCCCCATAATGATGCTATATATAATATTCAAGTAATCCTTGTAATTTTTAACAATTTAAAGATCATGGTGTCTTTAAAATACCTACCCTTAACCTTTGCCTAGCATTTCCTTTCCCAAATATCAATGATTTAACTATCTTACCAATTCTAATTGTGGTTACAATGGACACTCTGAAGTTTTCAAAAACATACCCCTTAACCTATTAGATTATAATGATGATGATGATCCCAATGAGATAAGTGTTGGGATAAAAACCTTGAATCTCCTTCCTATAATTATTACCCCCTTCCTTGTAACTGTATTCTTCCTATAAAATGAATGACATTCCCTCTACTATAGTCTTAATATAGGTTTCTATAAACCCCATCAAAACATGATAATAGCGGATAAATATGTGAAATATAACATAAAAATATAAAAGAGGGACTCTGACAAAAAAATTACATTAATCTAACCATGGAATAAAGAATAACCATAAACCATAGATATATTAAACTTTGAACAGTAAGTATTTTCATAATATAAATATTAAAATTAACCCATAACATATCAACATGAGGAACATAAGGAAACATAAAGGAAGACCATTTTTGACTCTCAATATTTAGGGACCCATTTTAAATACAGATGATCAATATTTATAGAGATTTCCAAACACTATACCGCTTCACATTCTAATAGTTTGCTACAATCCAAAAGAAGACTTTTCACATTCCAACGGATTTTGATACATAATGAGAATAAAATATAAATAAAAATAATATACCACATATAATATGGTTTGCAATGCTCACTCATTATAAAAATATACACCGTGACCTTGAAGCCCTATTTTTTTAGATAGGTATTTGATTCTGATCAAAGCTATCAATCAGTCTAGGATAAAACTGAGGGCCTAAATCCCCAAATGATCATCTATAACATATATTATATATACCAATAATGGCCATAACCAGCCTAAGAATACCAATAATAAACACAACTAGATAAAGAATACCAATGACTAGCCATAACCAGCCTGAGAATACCAATAATAGCCATAACTGGCCTGAGAATACCAATTATGGCCACATCTAGCCTCATATACCATAGTGATATTTGAACTTGGGTGGGATTTTAAATAACCAACCCATTTTACCGACTCACCTACATCTCATTGGTGACCTTGAATCCCTATTTTACTACCAAAACTTTCCTATACTTAAATCATTATCTTGTCTTGAGATAAAGTCATAGAAAATGTGATAACTATAAAGGATTAGACTGAAATCATTATTTGTAGCTATTACTTAAGGTGTTATGTACCATTTTTCACTTCTTTTGTTTTCAACTAACAAACCAATCTATTTCCCTTTTGAGTTTTCAATAGACTAGCATAACTAGTTGGCTTCCCTTTATAGGTTTTCAAACAACTTGGACCAGCTCTTAATATTACAATAATTTCATATGAAAATCTATTTAAAGTTTTAAAATTAGAGTGTGCAAAGTACCTATAATTAAGATGGTGGGAGTTATTTTTCTAGATGAACTAGAGGAGGCTATGAAGGTGACTCCATTAGACTTATTATTGAGGAAATTGTGACTAGAACATTTGGTGTTGGTGGTAATTTCTATGTTTGGATTGATAAATCCAAATATTCATCAATATTTTTTTTATGAAGATCATGTTATAGCTGGTTTGGAGGGATGAACTTGGTCTCCTACATGATTTATGTGATAGAGATATCCAAATGTGCCAAGTTATTTTTGTACATTATCTATTCAATAGAACTTCCCTTTCTATATTAAGCATTATTCATAGTGGGATTTGGCACACCATTATATTATGAATATTTCCATCTTTTGTGATACGAGGAGTTCCCTATCATTTGACACTTTCTACTAGATTTCTTGGGATAGATATTATAGGAGATATGCATGCCTCTGTGTTTGTATGCCAATAAATTTATTACATGGCATCTCATTTTACCACATTTTTACTTTTTCATGAGATTATATCTTTATTAATGTGATTAATTGAGTGTGGCATCTAGTGTCTTAGAGGTATCTGATTGAATCTCCATCATTTTTTTATATTTTTCCACCTTATCAAACTCTAGTTTGGCTTCATCCCATGAAGTGCTCAATTGTTGATTCCATTCAATAATGTCTCATGATATATATTGAGCATGAAGTGTATCTATATCCAATACTTTCTCATATTCCTCCAAGATTTCAAAAATTTCTTATCTCTACCTTAATTTCCCCCTGTGTGTGAAAGTGTTGCATCTTTTATGCAACAATATAATTTTTTTAGATGCAAAAAGAGAACTAGGAATTTCTTATATTAGGACATCACTTGATTACCCAAGACTTAAGTGACTAATGTAATGAAAGTGTTATCAATGACTTGATACAACTCAGTGAATTAGAGTTGTAGGTCTGCATTTTCCTCCTAGATTTATAATACTTCTTACTCTAAGGACAATGCCTTCTATGTGATAGATTATTGAAAGGACACCCCCACTTCAATTTTATAACATAAAGAAAGCTAGGACACATGAAGACATGATTCATGTATTATTATATTCAAATCCAAAATTTAACTCACAATTATGAAAAGTGACTTCTTGATTTGTATCCTTGATAAATAAAAAAAAATTATGTGACTAGAGGTTTTAGGTACATCCCAAAACCATTGGCTGGGGAGTTTTTGCTTTTATTGATATGCCTACTCTCAATCATACTATTAGGTGGATCTCAATAATTATGATGTATAATTTTTTTGTTTTTATTTTAGTATCACACTTATAATTAAGGATTCTACTACCTTTTTTATTGTGACTTATTCTATGTTACACTTCACTTCTACTTTAGCATTGGAATCTGCCTCTGCATTAGCTTTAGCATATAACTCTACTTTGGCTTTGGCCTCTTGTTCCTATGCCTATTTATTTTATTGTTATTCTTCCTTACATAGATATTCTTTCACTTTTTTCGCTTATACCTTAACTATTTCCTTAGCTTTAACTTTCTTTTGATGTGTTGCTTGCACCTCTTGACTTGTTTGTTCAACATATTTCTTCATAGATTATTCTTATTCATATTGTTGATTATTTTTTATCCATATTTAATTGTTTTATACATTCATTGTTGGGCCTATGTTTCTTATTGTTTATTCTACATAACACCTTATTCCTTTTTTTTCTTTTATGCAGCCACTTCCTCAGCCTTTTTCTTCTCTTATTGCTTACTCTACTCCTCATCTTCAATAGCATTTCACTATATCTCCTACTTTTTTCCTTCAATTTTCCTCTTGATCCTTTTTCATAGACTCATTTTCCTTTTCTATCTCAAATTTTTATGCTATAACTTATTGCTAAGATATGATGTAATCATGTTTAGTTGGATATTTAGGCTTAAGTGGGCCTAGAGATTTGATATCTATGTGTTTTTATGAAGGATCCATGTTCTTGTTTTCCAAGGATTTTTTTATAGAATGTGGCACTAGTGATTTCTTCAACATCTTCTAGGCCTGAGTTATTTATTATTATTGGGGTGTTAGATATGGAGCTTTTTATGGTTAATCTTCCATGACTATGAGAAGATCAAAAAAGAGACCATATGCTCTTTGATTGATGGTGAAAATATTATACAATAGGGGTCATCTTCTTGAACAAAAATCCTTATTATGGGATCTAAGGTTCCTACACTTATGTAGATATTACATTGGATATAATTATTTTGGGAAGGTTATTTTCACTCATAAAGACCCTTCACTTAAATATAATTAAAATATTTTCACTTTCTAAGACTTTCACTCTTCCTCCTACCAAATAATATTGACTATAATGGATGGTATAAGTGTGGTAATTACAACCCACAAGTCTTTCCTTACTTGGTTTTGCATTTGTCAAGTGTGTAATACCTTCTTGAAGAAAAAGTATTTTTATTATTCTTGATCATAGACTTCAATGTATATGTCTATGATTATAGACTATAAAACTTCCCATTCTTAAACATTTAGTTTACAAGATCACATTATGTTATAATTTTTGGGGCATACTTATGACCCAACCATAATTTGGTGTCATGTGTCCTTTTTCTAGAGGTTGTGAGGCTCTGTGTGAGGTTCCTTCCTTTTTCCAATAGTAGTCTATGACAGGGCTACTTTTGTTTGAGGTGATGCCTATACCTCTACTTTTTGGTGTCCTAAAATTTTTTATGGTAATTTATGTCATGCCCCTAGAGGCTTGGACCATAATGGAGGTAATGAGTAGGTAGCCATATATTTTTACTATAGAACATAGGCCTGCACATCAAGCATAGTGATAGAAAAGGGAAATAATGTGATGGGTGCCTTTATAAGATCTTATAATTTGATTTGTATGCTATTATGGATCATTTTGTCCCAAGTATTAAATTCAATCTATAGGGATATGAACATCATAATCAATCATCTACAAAATTTCCAACCACCAAACATCAAACTATCCTATCTATAACTAGGTTTTCCCTATTTTGGTCACAAAAATATTGAAAATTTTTGTTATAGGATTGAAGTCTATGTCAAGATTGATTGGTCCCTAAATATACTTCTAATGTGAATTAAATAATTAATAATAATTTAATTTGAAAGGTTTATGATGTCCCACTGACAAACTTCTCAATATTTGTAATGAGTTTTGAAACCAAAAAATATGGACAATTAAAATCCTCATTAAGCCTTAACATGAAGTATGTGATGTCAATGATACCTTTGGTGGCTTTCTTAGAAATTTTAGTGGTTTTTTAAATTTTCTTCATGATGTATTATACAAGGATTCAAATTAAATCATCTATAGATAGGCTCAATTTAAATCCCCATAGATTCTACGTTGTTTTTTTCCATTATATCTTGGTGAATTGGTGGTACCTTTTCCTTACAGGAGTTGAATATTTATCCCTTGTAAGAAACCTTATTGTGTGTGCCATTATGGTTGGATTGATTAATATTATCACATATTGTGACAAATATATATCACCATCATTATATCTACTTATAATATTAACTATGATTTCATCTAACTACCCAAAGGTCAAAAATTTGAGCAATCACTCTAAATAAGACCCTTGAAACCAATGTTGAAGCATAAGGGAATAAAAATGTGCTTCTTCTATTTGATGATGGATTATTATATTTGTTTCAGTAGAACATATGAAATCAAATAGTTTAGGATCATGATATATAGTTTGATTTAGGGAAATACCAATGCCCATATCCTTTTTCTGTGTGACTGTGAGTGGAATGAGAAGTTGATTTTTATCCATGTCATCTAGTCTGATATTTGATGAGCATTTGTTTGATATATAATTCAAAATAATTAATTATATAGGTGTAAGAGAATGAAAATTTTTAAAATATATAAGGCTCTTATTTTCAAAGGTATACAATGGCATAGTGTTGTTCATGCCCTTGTATATATAGTTTTTACCATGTTATTTTTACCTAATAAGAATGTGGTGAGTTGTACATGTACCACTATATCTTATAAATTTAATTAAATTAATCATTGGATAATTTTATTATTAGTAACCCAAGTTTCACCCTACTGAAGTAGATTGTTTAGATCTCCTTCAAACCTGAACTAACATTAGATTGGTCTATAGGCTATGGGATACCTTTACTTAGATCAAACCTATAGATTATGAGTCTAGCTCCTTTGATGTACCAAATTTGGAACTGCTAGTAAAACCTACTTTGCTTTGGGGGTGAAAATATTTAAAAAGATAGCTGAAAGGGAAATCCTATTCTAGTGATGGTGATGCACCTATATTGCTAGTTCATCCACTCAATTTGAACTCTAACTAACACTAATAAGCAAAGCAAATCACTAAATCTTATAACTCCAAGGGAATTATATATGAAAGTGTTTCACATAAAGGATCCATCAAGTGATGAAAGCATGAGGGCAATGATGGAAGGTTTGATATAAGGCACTAACTAGTTAATATCTCCATTGTTAGCTCAATCACTTAACATCAAACACTATATATAACCTAAATAAGATGATATAGTAGTAACAAAGTGAGATTAGGACTTGCTAAGGTAGAAAACACTACCACATGTGCAAATTAAACTAGTATAAACATACTAAATCTATATCAAGGAATCTAAAAATAGTCATTTTATTCACTTAAGAAGTTGCAAAGCTCAATCTTGGTAGATTCTCATCATGCCCAAGAGAGGATCATAAAAAGGGATTAAAATAATAAATATATATAACATGAGGAGAGAAGAGAATAATATATATTAGTGTAGAGGAGAAAAAAAAGAGTCATCCAATCATTAATTTTAGTACAACTTCACTTACAACTTTGCAAATAGTATTATAAGAATCTCTCCATGTCTAGTGCTCTTTCATGCTCCTTGAATGAGCTCTTTAGCATTGAAAACAAGGTGGTGAGCCATCATAGGCATATAACATATTGTATTACTTATATAATAATATCAAGTTAAGTCAAATTCCTTCCTACATGAAGATGATATAATATGCATTGATTTTTAATCAAGGATTAGTTAACTCATGATAAGGATCAACTATGCATGTGATTGATAATTAAGACCAACTATGCATGGAAATTCCACATAGAGACTATTTATCTCATGTGATTAAACTTAATATTAGTTATGTGGCATGAATTTTCTCTTATCAACTCTCTTTAATAACTTTCAATGCCATTTTCAACTCTTTATTGGTTAATTAGGTCTACTACACAATTAGGCATAGTAGCCTAAATATTTGCATTTGATATCTTTGAAAGCCTATATGAAACTATAAAAACCTATGAATAAGTGAGTTTTTGTAATGAATAAATTCCTCAAATCATTAAATATCTCATCTTCAGTAAAAAAACACCTGAAACTTGGTCAAACTAGGTGACTAGTTCACCTTGTCCTTAAATCCTACAGACTAGCTAATTTGAATAAACTCCCAAGGGAACCTACAGGCATGATTCTAATAACTTGATGACTTTCAGAGGTATAAAAAGTGTCAAAATTCAATCTATAGTTATTATAACTTCCTTAAACTAGCTTATACCTCTCCTCATGTAATTTTTCCTATCAAAATCCTATTTTTTTCCATGTCTGTACAACATCTGTGCAACAAATTATCATGGACATGAATATCTCAGAGTGTAATACATGATTTGGGTCATAATTAGGTGGTTTAAATCTACTTTTGTGCCTTTTATTTCAAATATTATCCATTGGGTTTGTAGTAGGGTTCTATAAGGGTTTAATAGTGCTCAATGTTCTTAATGATGATTTATAAAGATTGGGATTTGAATGACTGAACCAATGCCACAAACATTTGTGCATTAGGTCCTTTACCTCTCCCAAATTCCTTATCTTCCCATGAAAATTTTCCATACCATGGTGAGCATGTGAAGTCACCTCTCTAATAAGAAACAAGCCTTCTAAGTAGTGTTTGGTATTTCAAGGTCAAAATGATCAGTCATACCACCTTTTTTGTAGCTCAAAACTAACATATACCTCACTTAAAACATTATTATGATGTCCATTAATACTTTAAATGCCCTCATGATCTTACTTTATCTTCTGTCACCCCTTCTTAATGGTATTACATATTAAAGATAATAGCTAGGCATATGTGTATGCAAGGTTCTTCAATATTTTGACCTTATGATGATTTCAAATGATATTATATATTGCATATAACTTTAATAACCTATATGAGGTCTTTTGGGTTCATGGAATTGGCTTAATCAAGCCATCCACCTTCAGCGTACATACACATAGCCTTTTGTTAACTTACATACCTATTTACCCATATAAATATCCATTTAAATCTCTATCGATGGATCTGTCAAGGTTATTTAGAAATTTTAGGACCCCATATTGATTTTTTATCTCATTGAATATGCAATTACCCTTAATTTTCATGTTTATAGGCTCAAACTAGACTTATTTAGCCTATTCTATAAATTTAAAGTCCTATATGTGCCAAAAAATAGGTTATGGAGATGATTAGGAGAGTTATAAAGACCCCCAACACCATTTAATGATTTAAACATATCATTTGGATGCACCTTTAGGCATCTTTACTCAATCAAGTAGGTTTTAAGGTTTTGCAAGGGTTTTAGGGGTTTAAACTTCTTAGCAATAGTTCATAGCATATGGAACCCTAATGGAAAACATCTTTCCATATATATTAATTAAATTTAACCACTCAAAAACCATGACAATATCAAGCTCCCATGTAAAATATGTGCAAAGATAGGTATGTGGTGAAATTATTCCTCGACTGGTTATCTTATGTTGTGCAAGTAGAAAGGAAGGTTTGAGAGTCAAAAATGACAAGTTTGATACATTTTATCCACTCTAATACCTCCTTAATTATTTTAAATTACCCTCCACCTCATTATAATTATCATCAAGTTAAAATCAAGCCCATGGATTAGTTTACCATGGTGGTAGGGTTCTTAAGGGTTTAAATCATGTCTACCTATTCTAGCCCTCAAGAGCATATTTGAATGAATTACTAAGTATATATCAATATAAATAGGTTTTTCAAGACTCAACACCACCTTACTATTCCTTAAAAACCCTCACATCAGGTTTTAACCATCTATCATACTTGTAGACCTCTAAATAGTCCTCTTAGATCCATTGGTGACTATCAATAGACAAGTATGACTTTCACAAACTGTTTTATGATTCCACTATTATTTTGACATAACCAAGGTTATAGATATATAAAACCACTCATGAGTACCACTTTCACCAATTTTTATATCTGGATCATGTCTTTAGAGGCATGTGGATACATTTTCCCCAAGACTAGCTAGTGGGATGCTTGTGTTTTCAATGTTTCAAAGGTTCATGACTGAGTTTGCTTTCCTTTCATCTTGTCACTATGTCTAAGGATGTTTAAAGGGATTTTTATATAGTATTATAACCTTATTTTAATATGTTTTATCATTCATTAATCATACTTAGTCGTATTGTACCCTATCAAACACCATTTCTCTTCATAGGCTCCCACAACAACTACCTCTATCAACACTATTATAGGTGATCATTGGGGAATTGTAAGTGTTTTACAGAAATTCCACCTTAATTTTTCACCTTGATACCTCCCAAGATATTTTAAACTCTCCTCTCAACTTTTTGTTTAGTATATTTGCATTTTAAATGATGTTCTCATGCTCCTACACAACCTTGATTTTGTATACAGGGCTATGTACTATACTTTCCTGAGTTAGTAGTAGAGGACATGATCTTAGTGAAGGTATGAAGACATAAATTTGTCATTTTATTAAATATATAACTTTTCAAGTTTCCTCCTTGACTAAATTTCATTTTGAACTGTAATTGTCTAGGGTATATAGATATATCTATACAATTAACCCTAGTATGGTTGTAGGTGAACATTTCTATTGAGGTGTTGTCAATGATGCCTCTAATATGTAAAATATTTTCAATTAGGTGTAAAATAATATTCATTAGGTATATTTTATGTTAGAATTTCAATGACAATGGTTGCCTTGTTACTCATGCATGGAGCTTGCAGTATTTTCTTAGTTAGGTAGGTTGATGGATGATGTTGATAATATGATCATGTTACAGAGGCCCTATGGGGTGTGAAGAGTTCTTGGAATGAGTATGGAAGTGATACATTTATATTTGGTTCATCCTTGTGGTAATTTATGCCTATTTGGTCTTTTGGAAAATCAAGCTAAGTGAGTATATTGATGACATCATCATTCACATGTGTGGAAGTGTTAGAAGGAGTTGGTCAAATGGATCTAATTGGTTTTGTGACAAAATCATATGGTCAAAGTTTTAGGTCATAAATATGTGTGTATCACAAGATATAATGTTACAAATTTGGCTTCCCAAGCATATTTATCTATTTTCCATAAATAGCCAAATTTTCATTAAAAAGTGATCGTTGGAATTCAAATATTTGAATTTACAAAGGAAAACTAATCCTCATTATTTCAGCTATAACTTTTGATGGAGCATGAATTTGATGATGGTATAAAAACCAAATTGGTATAAAACTTCAAGGGAAATCCTTGAAAAATAATTTATAGGTTGATTGATATTACATTTTCATATATTATGGTCTAAAGTTGATTGAGGGTTTGACCATCTTTTGCAAGTGACTTAGGAAGCATGTTTGAGTTTTTATTGATGGTGTTTGGATGTTTCAAGGTGAATTATCTATTTTAAAGTGTTTTGAACTCCCTGAGAATAATCTATATGTAATTTTTAGGTTTTACCAATCCATATTTAGTATGAAAAATTACTTACAAGTTGACTTTTGATTCATTCATGGTGTTTAATATACAAGGCAAATGATTGATAGGTTTTGCATATGTAGAGGTGAGTAAGGATGAATGTAATAACTTAAGGGTGTATTAAGGGTCATGTTTCATGGAACTATATTCTTTTAAGGGGTTTTATATTCTTATTTTTTCTTAGTGAAGTGCTAAAGGGGTGAATATGTCTCCATAAGACCTAAAAGGCCTACTAAGGCCTAATTAAAAGACGTAGCTACTTAAGGGTGACTTATGGATGCTATGGTTTACATATGAAGGTGGTATTTAGATATGTATTATTGGGATATAATCCTTAATATTTAAGGAAATTTTTAGGGCTAACCAAGAAGGTGATGAACATGTATACTCTATAAAGAGAAAAATCAAAGGTGATGGTTTATAGAGAGTTGATATGTAAAGGGCTATGAAGTGTGAGTGTGTTTGGTGGATGGATTGAAGTTCAAAGTAGATTTAGGAATGTGTACATGATGTATAGTTCATAATTTTTAATCTATGATAGTGTTCTTGTAGGGTTAAAGATTGAAGATGAGTAAAAAATTATAGAGTATTCCAAAAGGGTGTTTTGGATGTATTGTTTATGTGTGAAAGATTGAGAGAGTGTGAAGGATTGAAGAGAGGTGTTATAAATTATGTATCCATCATATTGAAAGAGAATCATATTTATAGGGATGTTGATATTATGGGTTTTGTGTTGGTGCTCAACATTTAGGAAAAGTTGGTGCTTATTCATGCTTAAGGGTGGGTGATCCTTGTGAATTAGGTGATTCACTAAAGGTATCTTGTTTGTGATATCTTATAGGATAATTAGTCCATGTGTTTTCAGGATTGAGAGTGGGTTTTATTGCCTATGAGGGTTTCCCACATGATTCATGTGGTGTGTGCTTTAGGGCAAGGAGAAGATTAACTTAATTCTAAAAGCATCACATAAACCTTGGACTTTTTTTTTTAAATAATTGCCATTGTTGATGATAATTTTATGAGGAAAATCAAAGCAGAAGATGATGTGATGGTTGTTAAAGTTGACAATCTTTTCTATTTTAGTCAAGATAAGAGGAATAGCCTCTACTCACTTGGTAAAATATTCAATCACAATAATGATATAATGGTATCACTAAGAGGAATGGGGATTAATTTCACTAATAACGTTTAGACCCCATTATGATAAGGGTCAAAAATTAGTGGAAACACAAAGACTATGGCCAGGTACATGGTGTAAATTGGCATGTTGTTAACACTTAGCACACTTTTTCACATAATCACAATAGTCTTGGTTAAGGTTAGGCCATTAATAGCCTAGGAAAAGGATGTGTTTAACTACAATGAGGCCACTAAATTTTCCTTCATAGATACCATCGTGTGTTTCCCTAATAACATGAGAGGTTTCATGATTGCATAGGCAATAGAAGAGGAGGCCATCAAAGTTGAATTTATAAAGGATTCCTCCCATAATAATTTAATGTGAGGTACTCTAGATAAATTATCTTTGATCATTCCTATAAATTATAGAAGGAATGATGGCAAGGTTAAGGTAGTCAAATGTCTACTGATACCAAAGTTCAGGTTGGGTCTCTTCCACATGAAAAATGGTGGGAGAATCTGATTTGACATATAAAGGTTGGGTAAGTTAATAGATAACAATAGATATCTTAGATTTAGAGGATGTAGATGGGATCTACGATGTGAGGGAAGCCATGGTATTGAAAAACTTATTGGTGGATCATAGGTTCGACTAGATGCGGTAGTGTTCAAATGATGTTAAGTGTTCATCAACTAGTTATTTGTAATTTTATAGAAGATCATTATTACACTAGTAAGATCCATTGATTTTATTGACCCTAAGTTTGTAGCTACAAAATATATTGATTATTTTAAATCCTAAGGCTAAGGAAGTATGAAGGCCTATCACTAGGGCTTCATACTCAACCATATTGTTGGTACATTCAAAATAAAGCTTAAAGGATAAAGGAAGAGGCTCACCATCAAAGGGGATAAGGACGATACCATCTCCCCCACCACATTAACATTTTGATCCATCAAATAACATGGTGACTTGATGGGTGAAGTATTCCTAATAGAGGCTTATGATGGACTCATCAGGAAACTCAAGAGGAGGAGGTTGGTTGTCTACGAATGGTGCCTTATCCAATTGGTTGGCAATGACTTGTCCTTTAATTAACTTTTTATGGAGGAACTCAAGGTCAAACTCTATTAATATCATGATCCTCTTGGCCATACATTAGTTTTGGTATGGCTTGGAGTGCATGTACTTGATTGGGTTAGTATTGGTTATGATATAGGTTTTGTGATTAAGGAGGTAGTTGTGAAGTTTGGTGGCCACAATACTAAAGCTAAGTAAAGTTTCTTAGTGTGGTTATATCAAGTCTCATACTGTAAAAGCATGTAGCTAATGTATTACATGGATTTCTCTCTATGTTGATCATCCCAATGAGAAATCATTGCCCTTATGGAGTGGTGGAGTGGTTGGTGGTAGAGATATAAAGGTAGAAAGGTTGGTCATCCTTGGGAGGGGTAAGGATAGGTGGAGATAAAAGGTACATTTTGAGTGAATCAAAAGCATTTTTATAGTAATTATTCCACTTAAAAGAGACATCCTTCTTTAGAAAGTGGTGGAAGGGTTGGCATCGGTCCTAAAACTGGGAGATAAAGTGACAAATGGATTGAATCTTCCGCTACAAACTATGAAGTTGCTTAAGGTTGATTGGGGGAAGCATGTCAAGGATTGTTTTGAAATTGGTGGGATTGAATTCAATTACATAAAAAGAGACAATAAAGATGAGAAGATTTCCTAATAACACATCAAAAATTCACTTCTTGGGGTTTAGGTAGACATGGTAATCGATAAGCCACTCAAAGATGATCTTGAAAACAACTAAATGATCCTTTCAGAGTTTGGATTTTTTGAGAAGGTCATCCACATAGTCCTCTACAATCTTATGGATAAGGTCATGGAAGATGTAGGTCATGGCACATTGGTAAGTTGCAACAGTGTTCTTTGACTTGAAAGGCATGATTTGATAGCAAAAGGTCCCCCATGGGGTGGTAAAGGCAATTTTGTGTTGATCTTCAAGGGTAATTAGGATTTTATTATAACTCAAGAATCTATCCACAAGAGATAACATCTCATGTTTGGATGTAAGATCAACTAACTAATCAATACTTGGTAGAGGGGAGTCATATTTGGGGAAAGTAAGGTTGAGGTCACAAAAGTCCACACAAATGTGTAGTCCACCTATGGCTTTAGTGATAGGCATGATATTTGAGACCCATTGGGGATAGTCAATGGTTTGAATGAAGTTAATAAATAGAATATGTTAAAGCTCTTCTTTGATAATAAGGGCTATGTGAGAGTGCATGTGTCAAAGCTTCTACTTGACGAGCTTAGTTTCACAATTGGTGATTATGTTATGGGTTGCAATGGCAGGGTTAATTCTAGACATATCACTATAAAACCAAACAAATGCTATGTTGTGGTCTTGGAGGAAAGAGGGGAAATCTCAAAGTTCCTTAGTATTCAGTGATTGGCTAATTTTGACAATGTAGGGGTCCTTCAGAGTACCCAATTTGATGTCCATGGTGGATTCATTCAACATGGTCAAAGTCTCAAGAGAAAAGGATTTGTGGATGGAATAATCCAAGGTACCAAGGTAGGTGAGAATGGAATCATCATCCTAGCATTAAATAGTGTTAATGGTAGGAGATTTATCTCCTATCATCTCAGGTTAGGTCAAAGGGATGGTTATGATTTCCCCTTCCTTTTTATAAGTCATGGGTTCAAGGATGATCATTTTGATGAAACAAAAATTATGTGGGATGATGTCATCATCCTCACACACAAGTAGAAGAGAGGTTGGTGAGGAAGGGGTGTCTTTCTTAGTAATCGTGATGGTAGGTGGTTTGGTTTGCTTCTTGTTCAATAGGATGAAAATGAGGCCATGTTTCTCATGATGATTCTTGGTCTCAATGGATACCAAATCATGTGGGCCATGCTCATATCATCCAAGACCAAATCTTTTTTTAACACACCTATAGATTTAAGTCTTGGTAAATCCCAGCTTATCTAGGTAGGAAAAACTGATGGTAGATGGTTGAGGTGAAAGAGAAGTGGTGGAGGTGATGATGGGTATGTCAAGTCCCTCATAGATGAATAGGTTTGGTAATGGGGAGGCCCAAAAGGAATAATAGTTCTAATATTAGGGTCATATCTTAGGTGGTTAGTAAGTTTACCATACTCATGAGTAGGGAAGGTGTCAAGGGATAACAAGTGATATTCCCCCAGCAAAAGGTGGTGGAATGTTGATTCCAAAGGGTCTAAAGTGGGGATCTAATTATAGGGGATGGACAAGCTATTCAATGCCTCATTGGTATAAGGAGGAGTGACTTCCTCCTTCATGGTGGAGATCTTATCTTGGGTTAAGGAGGGTGTACGAGATGGATGTAAGAGGACATCATTGGGTCAATAGGTCATGTTACATGTTAATAAGGGACTTGGGTCAACTTGTATGGTGATGACCTAGCCTTTTTGCTCAAATTTAATGAAATAATGCAAGGTAAAGGGAATGTAACCCATAGATCAGATCCAAGGTCATCCCAAAAAAACATTGTATTGGAATTCACCTTCCACTACATAAAAGAGTTTGGGGAGCATGTGAGGCCCTACATGGATATGAAGGACAACCATTCCTAGGGTAGTGTTCATGATGTCATTAAAATATTATAGGATGGCCAAGGTTTTGGACATGACATTTTTTGAAAGGTTTAGTTGTTTATAGGCATGGGAGGAGATAATGTTAATACTAGCTCCCCCATCAATCATGACCCATTTAATTGGGGTTTGGTTGATGTAATAAATAATAAAGAGAGGGGGATCTATGTTATCTAAATGGATAGAATGTATTTTTAAATTATTTAAGGTGATAAGGTTGGAAATTTGGAGAGCATCAACAAAGGCTACTAGAGGTTGAGGGTCTTTAGATTAGACCTATACCATTTTTAATGCCTCTATCATTGCTTGTAAATGATGAGGTGAAGTGGTAATCAACGAATATAAGTGCATCTTCATTAGGGTCTAGTGAATCTATTTGACCACCACTCTCTTGATGGACTCAAAGAGGTTGTATTGGGAGGCACCTAAGATAGATACCCTGGGTTTGGATGAATGTAAAGGTGTTTGGTTAGGGTTTGATTGGAAGGCATAAGATGGCTATGTCCATGGGATGGATAGTTTGGCCTTTCCCTTATCCCTTTGTTGTTCTCTCATGACCACATGAATGGCATGGATAGAGGGAGCAATTGGGGTAGGAGATTATTTGGCTCTTCACCACTCTGAGGTGAGAGTGGAGGAGTAGGTAAGTATTAGGTAGAGGGTGTTATTGTTGGTTGGACTAGTATAGGGTTCATGGGAGGTTTATTTGTTAATAGATCATCCTCATCATAGATTTAGTATATATTGGTTTGGAGAGCTTTTTAATTCTCCATGTCATGCCTTGGTGTCCTATGATAAGAGCACACATGGTGTTCATTATACCAAGTTGATTTTGAACTAAGGGTGTCGAACATCTTGATAGGGGGTAAGGTTAATAAATAAGCTTGTAATAACTATTGTAAAATGGTGGAGTAGGATTCAACCAAAGGTGGAGAGGCTTTAGGGGTTTTGGCCTTGGCCAGTAAGGTGGAGGTCCTTTTGCTAGTGGGTTTAGTGACAAAAGGTTTAGGTAAGGTTGTACATTTGGTTTGTGGTTTTGATTTGGGCAAGGTGGTGGTTAAGAAAGTAAAGGTAGGAGGTTTTAGGATAGGTATCTTGGTTATTTATGGTTCGATGAAAATAGGTGTGTTTGAAAGCAAGTGTGTTAGTGTAATGAATAATGGCAATTGGGTTTTAGTTGGGACAAATGGCTTTAAAAATAGAGTGGAGGGATGAGGCCCCAAGATAGAGGGCAAGCTGGAGGGAGGTATGATTTTGGCTCTCTAACCTTTAGTATTTTTACTCCCTTGGTTGATTTGGGTTGGTGCTTGATTATTGGGTTCGGTGAGGTAAGCTCCGCCTTCACAAATCAGTGAGTAAGAATATATTTAGGTAAATTACCAAGGTTCTTGGTTGGCTTAGTTATTTTTTTGGATAATGTGATTTTGTTGCTTAGGTTTTAGGTGATTTAGATGGCTTAGTAATTATTGGGTTGGTATAAGTTGTTATTGATTTGGTCAATAGGGTAGGAGTATAGATAGCAAAAGTGATGGGTTAGCCTACCAAAGGTGGGGTTGTAGGTTCCTTCTTGGTGATATAAGGTATCCCTAATTTTTCCTAGAAGGTGTCTCGATCCATGTCAGGGTTGGAGACAAATTCTAGTTTCTACACTAACCTAGAGAATGGTTTGTAGGCTAGTTTTATTCCCTAGATAGTGGACCTAAAAGATAAGCCCATAAGTTGAGATAGATGGGTGGTAACCTCATCCTTTTCCTCAATCAAAGGATGTAAGGTTTTAGTAGGTTACTCCTCTATGGGAGGTGTATACATGGGGGCTTCCTCTTTGGGAATGATCTCTAAAGGGGTCGTAAGTTACTCGATGGTTGATAAAGAAGGTAAAATAGGTGTTTATTCTAGTATCTTAGTCAAAAGAGGGATTGGTAGCTCCACTACCTCAATAAGTGGAGGAGGAGAAAGGGGGAATTCTACTAAATTTATTTGGGTCTCCAAAAGATGATAAGGTAACTCCACTACCTCATTAAGTAGATAGGGTGAGGAATAAATAGGTTGGTTAGTAGGTCCTTCAGTAATGAGTGTTCTAAGAACCATGTTAATAATATGGGCATCATGAGAGTACTCAACCATGTTGTTCTCATTTTTGATAGGTGCATGATTAGGGAAAGGTTACCTAAAGATGTTAATGGATTATTTTTAAGGTTCATTGGGTTTATCTAACATAAGCTCACCCTTATTAATGAGAGATTGGACAATGCTCTTGAAGGTGTTGCACCTACTAATGTCATACCCTATCACTTGATAAAAGGCACATAAATCATTCTCATTATACCAACTAGGTGCAAGATGAGAATAATAAAATTGTTGAGGTGGTTTTATAAGAGGAAGATATATGATATTGGCCTTCAATAACTTCTCTAGGATCGAAGCATAAGACTCTCCAAGTGGAGTAAATTGATTTTGGGTGTTCTGGTTTTGGTTCCTTGGGTTTCCATTTAAGGAACTAAAGGAATTTGGTTGGTTGGTAGATTATGGAGAAGTGGCTTTAAGGAAAAATGCATTCATAGTTCCCTTGATTTTTGTCTCAGTGTTGGTTTAGTTATTTGGTTTAAAGGAGGAAGCCTCATTGGTTTTGTAGGTAGAGTTCTTATTTTTTAGTTTCAGTTTTCCTTCATCAATGGATTTATTCTTTAATTTTCATGTCATGGTGAAATCTTCATCAAAATTATAGAAGCTCTAAACATGCAGTGTGGAAGATATGTGCTTGGCATATGCTTAAGCAAATATTTTTATCAATTTGGGTTGGCATAAGGAAAAGGAGAGTTGGTTGATTAGGATCCACCAATGAACTACAAAATTAGCAATAGATTCATCATCAAACTATAAAATAGAGTAGAGGTTAGTGATGGAAACCTTCTTGGAGATATTTATTAAAAATTGGTCTAAGAAAGTTTGTGCTAGTTGGGTAAAGGAGAACATGGAATGCTTGGTTAAGGTACTTTACCAATCCAATTCTAGTCCTAACAAAGACATAGGAAAAGTTTGAAGGAGGGAATCATCATAGGAAATAAAATAACTTGAATGCCTAAATTCCTTAATGCGTTGTTAGGGATCCTCCTTACTCTAAAACTTGGAGAACTTGGGAATTTCCCATTGAGGAGGATATGGCTTGATAGGTATAGATGGGTGGATGGACTATTTATAAATATATTCATAAGATAGGAAATTATGAGCCCTAGAGATAGATGACTCCAGAGTTGTCATCTTGTTCATAAGCATCTTCATTAGGTCTATTTGGGGTGGTGTACTTGAACGGTTATAAGGTGCATAATGGTTGGGGTTGAGTGATGTATTAATGATTTATCAGAGGTTGAGAAGTTGTCACATATGAGTAAGTGGTCATAGGTTTTTGGGTTAAAGCTACATATGAATATGTGGTCACTGGTGATGGGGTAGAGGGTATGTACTATTGAGTGAGTATGGATGGTTGATTCAGATGTAAGGGATAAGTGGTAACCCTATAAGTGATAGGTAGTAAGGTAAAAGGTATTTGTGTTACTATGCTTTGAAGTGGAGTGGGGTTAGCCATAGGAATGGTAGTGATGGTGGTAGTAGGTACTCTAATATTAATTGGGCTATGGGTAGGTAAAGGTTGGGTGGTGGGCATGTTGGAATAATTATTAGTCAAGCTAGGAGGTGTATGGGTGTTAGAAGGTTGAGCTAGTTGGTTCTACATGGTTGTGTCAAATAGGTTACCATCTGAGATAGATGCCTAAGTAGATAATGGTTAGTTGATGATAGCAGCAATAGAAGACTTGCCTAAAAATATGAATGGCATGCCATAGGGTGGATCATTATGTGGTGTTGAAATGAGTGTATGGTGAGCTATCATGTTAAGATAATGTTGTAAAGATACTAGGTTATTATCCAAAAAGTTATAAAAGTTTGGGTTGCCTTGGGAGACTATCTGAGGCACACTAGAAGCATTAGAATGATGAGGATAACTCTTATAATTTGATATATACTCCATAGATGAAGAGGTAGAGGAGATTGGATAATCTATAAAAGGGTCCTGACTTGCTAAGTCTCTTCATTGTTGATGAGTAAGAACCATGCAAGTAGGGTGAGATAAAAAAAATACAAAAGAATCTTAAAAATCAAATAGAGAGAAAGCAATAAAATTATCAAGGAAATCCAACACACACTAGAGTTTGTTAGAATCATATGATTAATTTTAATCTCGCTTTTGGATTATGCCTTAAGTTTATGAAAATGCATGATAGAACTTGGATTGTAGATTAGGTACTATAAAATCAATCTATGGTTGGTTTTAGGTTGTTTAGGTGATCAAAAGGATCTATATTGGAAATCAATACATCATAGTATTGGGGCCTACCCCCTCAATTCACACACTACAGTGATAAGGGTATCAGGTGCTTAGCCAATATATATTGATTTCTAGAGTTTATACTCAACTAGAGAGTTGAGTTAGTTCTCCCTTTAGTAATGACCTCTAAGTAAGATCATCAGGAAAGGGCAAGGTGACCACTAGGTGATGAAGTCCTAGTTGAGACTTTAATTGATGAAGGTGGTTTGGTTTAATGTGTGAAACAAAAGTGATGATACGATAAAATTACTTTGATTTAAACTAAAATTGAGATAAAATTAGAAGCAAGCAATGGATGTACTTGATTTTAAACCCAAAATAAATTTTAGTTTCATTAATGAGCATAGATAGAGAAAAAATCATATAGATGCAAAGAAAAGAAACCCAAATTAAATACTCAAGGTCCAACCAAGCATGCCAGAATGTTTTAGTGAATTCTATCTTATATTTCAAAAAGGGAAAAAAGAAAAAATTAAATATAGGTATGGTTGAAAAACTTGTTTGGTTGTGCACATGTTGAATCAGATGATTGTGAAGAACTCATCTTTGTCTTGGGAAGATGACCTATAAATAAGACAACACTAAAAAAATGGTAGATTAAATAGATAGTTGAGTGGATTGCCTAATGCTAGCTAGATCCCAGAAGCAAGAGCTTCCTTAGAAGATGTAAATCCACACATTTTTAAAAATTAATTTTTTAAACAAAATATAAATTACTTTAATCAATAATCAAAAGATATTTAAATTGAACACAAGAAATGATTGCTGAATAAATAGACTATAAATGACTAAAGTAGCAATAAACAAGTCAATACTAGTATTAAATGGCTTGGGTCTATTTCATAAAATTAAGCCGGGGTCTGTGAATAGGTAGGGATACAAAAATTTAGATTTGGTTGAGGGTAAGTAGGTGGAAATAAATTATTATTTCTTGTCATAATGACCATCTATGATTGATGTAATCGTCAATGGTCAAGGTGACCATCGATGGTCAAGCTAACTATTGATGGTTGGGCAGATTTTTAGCAGTTAGGTAGATTGTTAGTGGTTGAGACAACCATTATTGGTTACTTTGTGTAGATCTAGGTTGGTAAATAGTTGATTGATAGGACCACAAGGTGGGATTTTAGGGGATGGATTGTTGTTGGGCTAAGTGTGAAAGGCAAATAAAGTAAATGAATATCAGAAAGCAAATACTTATCTTATAGAAGGTTGATCAGATGGTTGATTGAGGTGGTTAATTTGTTGGTAGAGATTGATGTGATTTTGGTAGAGTAATGGTACTTGGAACTTTAGTAGAGTGGTGATGGCAAGTTAGCTCTCTAGTGCGATGTTTGGATCACTGGATTGTTGATGATGATTGACTTATAAAATAAAGGAACTTTAGATGCATAAGCTCTTGATAATAATTATAGATGAATTTGAACTCCATGCTCTTATCTTCTTATAAGTAAGGTAATATATTGGAAACAAGATGTTAACTACACCCTCTAATTATAACTCACTCATGTAATGGCTTGTACATAGATAAAGATGAGCTATTTTTAGAAAATCAAGGTAGGGTGACTTGCATGTTTATGTTTAAGGAGGTGCACCCTAACCATCAATGGTCAGGGTGATCATCCATGGTTGAGGGTCAAGGCAAAGGGTATATAAAAGGTAGGTTAAGTTAGTTGGGCAAACTAACCATAGGTTAGGCTCAGTTAGTGGTCAAAGATTTAGATTGGTCCCAAGGGGCTCCTAAGGTGGTTTAAGGGAATTTTGACATTCAGAATCATGGTGTGTATATTTTTGGTGTCTAAACTTAACCTTATATAACCCTAGGTTTTCCATTTCCAACCTTTTATGACCCTCACATAGATTTATATTTCATATAATCATGATAATAATGACATAAATTTAATTACTTCTTTATTCAATTTTTTTAGCTTCTCTTGCATGTTTTTTTCCTTTTATTTGGAATGAATTCAACGATGGAGTAAACACACATGTACATGATGATTTAAATTATTTAAAATATATGTCATATTTCATATCATGTTATCTTTCTCTTATTTATGATTCCATTAAGAATACAACCCTTACACATAGAGGATTTAGTACATAAGCTAACAACTATGTTTCAAGTTTCAATGTCATATTCTATGTACAAGAAAGAGTTCCCTTTCTTCCTCATCTCCATGAGGTGGATAACTACTTTCCCTCTAACTAGGTCCATGTTATCACTCTTCTATGAGATGAAGCATCCTATACTATTTTTACTAATTCCCATACTCAACCTATCTACACCTCTTCCCTAAAGGATGGGTGCCTACATGTTCAATCAAAAGCAACTAGGGTTTGCACTTGTGAGACTTTAAGGGATAAAATTATTAGTATGAGTAGGCTAATATCAGAATTAAAGAATCAAAATTAGTTATTAAGTGAAAATTTCACATTATTGGAAAATCATATTACTTGTACATAATCTTCAGAATATGCTAGTGTAAACCATGGGTATGCATCTACACCTAGCAAAGTTGTGCCTAACACTCTTTCATATAAAAATCATAAAGTAAAACACAATGAATTTATTATGAGTGATTCAAAAATATTACAAGGTTATAATAATAGTTCAAGTGAGATATTAAGGTAAATGATTAAACTAAGTTGATAGGCCTACCTCTTCTACACCCAATGAGGATATCTAGATATTATTGTGCATATCATACAATGATGGACACCACACCGATTCATGTTTAACATTGAAAAGGAAAATATAATAGATAATAGATATAGATGACTCAAATAGTGACACATCATCTAAACAACATATAATGACACATCTACAAATTCAAAAAATATTAAACTTTAAAAATAGTACAAGAGTAGTTACTAAAACATAACTTAAAACAATAGAAGGTTCACAAAGCACAATCAGAGAAAGAAACATTACAACAAGCACAAGTAAAGTAAGTAAGATATGAATTCTACCTCTCCAAAATGAGGCTCAACTTTTAAATTAGTATGTGTTTGGTCTAAAAAAATATACAATAGTTTGATTATCATAGTCAAGGTTTGGCCAAGTAGGCCCAAGGTAGCACTAATCCTATTATAGCAGTTGATAATGTTGGTCAATAAGGTTTAGGATTTATTGAACATCCTAAGGAAAATCATTCATAGCTATAGTTTATCAAGGAAAAAATTCCAAATACATAGGAAATGTTACAAAAATATCAATAACTTAAGTTGCAAAGTCAAAATCATGTTAAGCCAACAAGCATTCTCAAAAAAGGCTTTCTAGCAAAAGAGCCTCCACAACACCATATGTCTACAATAAGCACACTTTCAAAGGGAAAAATTAAAATTGATATTCCAAAGCACAATTAAGAAAAGTCAACTCCATATTATAATTCAATTCCCTATATCATTCTAAGTTATTATGATTTTGATGATGAATAATACCTAGATTCTAAAAGAGTTCACAATAATCTTCAACCGATATCTCTCCAACACACCATTACCAAAACCATGCGTGCTTTAGCATATACACAAGGGCTAAACTAATTGTCAACAAATTGATTGTTATATAGAAAAATAATATAAAAATTAATGTATAATACAATGGATAACCCTTACTTTAGTAGGCAAGGAAAAATAAGACTCAAGCTTAACTAGCCAATGTGGGATAAATCTCCACATAAAGACAAAACTAGCAAAAGAATGAAAATCCTAGCTTAAACCTAGAAAGCATGAGAAATATACTCTAGCACCCACCTGAGTGAAGATAGGGGATAATAATAGAGGATGTAGTGTGAATCCATGTGTCCCTATGGATGCCAATCCATCTTGTTGAAGTACATGGATGTTTATTCATTATAATTTCCAAATGAAAGTAGGAATGGTGATAAATACAAGGATCACTAAACACAAACACTATACTCTTGAATACTAGGTAGAATGATGAACTTGAAGATGCATTATTTTAACACCCTTCAACAAGATGTTGAGAAGTGAGCACAAATATTGGTAGGGTTACCAACCTGGTGTCACTGGTGGGGATACCACACTGGTGTCACTATAATAATCACCAAGAAGGCCATGGATTCAAGAAAAAAAATATTCATATGGGTTTTAGTAAAAAAATTACATGAATAATATACCCATGTATAAATTAATAATGCAAAAAACACTAAAAAAATTATAATGTATACATATAACTCTCATAAATGGAGAAAAAGAGAAAACCCATAGGAAAACCTCCCCCCCAAAAGAGAGAAAAGAAGAAGAGATAGCTAGAAATCCCCCCAAATATGATGTTAAATCAGTTCACACTCTAAGTAATTAAAATTCATAAAGGAACTCAATATCTATGAGTGGTATGAATCCATTAATCAATCACAAAAAAAACTAACATTGGGCTTTACCAAAATAGCTTCAATTAAGAAGACTATCAGTGGTGATGAAAATTCAAAAGAGTACTACATGTGCAAAGAATAATCAACACCTAAGAAGAAGAATGTACACCACACCCCCCCCCCAAAAAAATTCTAAATGGGTGGAATGGAGGAAAAAGTTCTACACGAGTGGTATAAATCCACTACTTGAACACCAAACAAGTTGACATTGTATATACTAGAATAGCTCCATATCATATTAAAAGAGACTGTAGATCTATCAAAAAAAATATGACACTAGGATTCACCAAAATAGCTAAATTTCAATCTATGAGAGACTATTGACCATCAAAAAAATGGTGTCAAAAATATAGATACGATCTCACAAAAAGGATGGCCCTGGTGGTGATGGGAGAGACAACCAACTGAAGAAGTGAAAAGGTGCCAAAAATAGAGCACACAAATGCATGAAGGTAGACAAGGTTGAGTCAGCAAACCCCCAATATAACTTTATAAATTAGCAATGAATAAAATATATCCCATACACAAAAAAACATCAAATGTAAACAAATAAGACACTAGGCTTCAATAAAATAGCTCCAAACAAGGAAATTGGTGACCTGTCAAAAAAACCATCAAGTATCATGAGAGATGCTCCAAAAACAAGGGAGAGAAAACATGTCTCCATAGAAAAAGGCAAGGTGATAAGAAAGGGGCCTTGATGGAGACATGACACAAATTACAAGAGTTTTAAAGTACCAATGCATGTTGTGGATTGATGGAATAGTGTGGCAAATGATGAAAAAAACCATCATGTATGTAAAAAAACACACCAAAAAGGATCAATAGCCAAAAATAACAACCTACAATTCACATGAAAAAGGACATCGAGCTCAACCAAAAATGAATATGAGATAGTGCATAAAATGAATAAAGTGGTAAGGCCCATAATATAAGTAACCCCCTGAATATGGCACTTTATAACTTTAGTGCATTTACAACAAAAATATGACTAATGGAATGGGAATTAAAAATAAAGCACTTTTACAAAAAGTGGTACTCAAATATGAGTTATCAATAAAAATTCATGGCATAATCAATTTCCCATCATTAATGGCCTATTTTAGATAAAATTTCGCAAGTAATTTAAATGCATGACCAAACAAGGGGTAAGGTAGCCTTCCATCCACCTGTTGGAAATGTCACGGAGTGTAGAATGTAATGGTTTAAATTGTGAGGTGGAATTAGCCTCCTACCAACTTGGGCCTCACCCTTCATCTTCAACAGGTGAAAATACAAAGACTAAAAATCACTTAATTCCTCCTTTAAATATATTATTTTATAAAAAATAATCAGAAAAAAAATTTGTGCCCCACCATCTGAATACACATCACCTCACAATTATGTTCCCGACATGATTAATTTGTCCCTACTTTATAATTGTCCCCCACCCATAACAAATTCCAAAATGCACCAGGTGATCATATCTCTGATGAATGCTTGAATAAGAGGCAACAAGTCTTTAAGTTGAAACCCATGGCTAAGTTACTTGAATGATAGTCTTATGCTCCTTAAAAATAATGATGTAATTAGAAACGTCAAGTGTGGACCATCGAATGAAGACATGGGATCCTCACAGATCTACACAAAAAAATCCTTATACATCCAAGACAAAGGTTTAAAAAATTAAAACCCTTAAATATGAAAAAAAAATTATAGTAGATGCCATATGACAAGATTTGAAAAATGAACAAAACCCTACAAACTCACAGTAAATAAAATTGTAGTAGTATGATCAATTAGATCTTGATCATAAAATAGATATACGACCAAGTCAAAAAAAGATAAATAGAGGCTACAACATAAAATAGTTGAGTAATGGCTATTGGAGGGTGGATTTGATACCATAAAAGAGTTCACAACACTCTTCAACTAATATCTCTCTAACACACCATTACCAAAGCCATGAGTGCTTTAGCATACACATAATAAATAAACCAATTGTCAACAAATTAAATGCTATATATAAAAATCATATGAAAATTAATATATAATACAATGGAGAACCCTTGATTAAGTATCCAAGGAGAAATAAGAAATAAGATTAACTAGCCAATTTGGGATAAATCCCCACATAGGACAAAACTAGCAAAAGGATGAAAATACTACCTAAAACTTAGCAAGCATGAGCAATATACTCAAATAGATTCACACTACAACACCATTCAACTCTAGCATAGCAATTGCACTTCATGAGAGATTATCATTCCTATTTTTGACATAGGTTACAATAATAGTGAGTCTCTCATGAGACTCATCGATTAGTATTGTTCTTCCCTACTTATACATACTTTTCTTATTTCTTTCTCCTTGTGCATAGTTTCATTTTTATGTTGCTTGTACATAGCTTATATCCAAAAAATACAAAAAAATATAAAATTTCATAAAAAACACCAAAAAATTCAAATATTTACTCAAAAAACACAAATTTATAGATTGTATGCATTGTCATGTTTACATCTCTTATATTTTCCAAACATTACATATGCTAGCTATCTTAGTATATTCAATTTTATCATACATACATGCTTCACTTATTCTTGTTGAGTGCTTGCATATTTCTATAGGACTTAGGTCCACTGCACTGATCCATATTTGTTATTATCTACCCATTTTGGGCATTTACATAGATACACAGATTCTTAATTTGACACATTCACCCATTTAGGGGCACCCTATACACAGTTTTGATTATCATGTTCCATATTTCTACACTTTTACATCACAACTATAGTATTATTATATCTTGATATTTATCATGCTATATTTACTTAGATTTTTTTCCATCTATTACTACTTTAGACTCAGCATATTTACCTTTTGTCTATTATACATATTTTTATTACATGTTCATGCATGCTTTCATTTCTAGCTTTCCTAGTTCATAATTGATTATATCTCTATGATTATTATATTCAATGGCATTTGAATATGTTATTTCTCTTTAGCTCTACACCACTTCTTTTCACAGTATGTATGCTTTGGACATGTGCCCATGTCCTTGTGTGTGTTTTTCATGATTGTGTATATGGAAATTTGAACATGTCTTTTTATGTGGCTCTGAGCCAACTTGCTTGTTATTTGCATATGTGTACATTTGAACATGTCCTTGTATGTATTATTTTCTCAAATTTAGTGGCATGTGCTCATGTCCCCTATATTGTGGCCCTTTGCCTACTTTGCATACCTCATGTGTGTTGTATGTATGTTTTATTATATGTGTCATGACCATGACACTTGTCTCTTGATTGTTACACACTTTAGTTTTAAATATCATGAGGGACCTCATGCATCTCTCCTTCCTTTTTGGGTGCCATGATGGACATCATGCCCCATCCCCCTAGGTAGATACTTAGTTATTACTCAGATTTGTGTTAGGTTGTGGAGCTAAAAGCTTCACTGATGCAGACATGGAGGAGGTTGGAGGATGTTGCTAAAGTGTCACAGACACTGGCATTAGTCAAGCCAACCAATGTCGACAAGATTAGACAGGAAGTGCAACCAACATCGGTCAGGGATCGGCCGGCGTCGGTCACCTCTAGGCAGACAAGGACTAACATCGGTCGCCTGTGTGGTTTGAAACTGCGAGTGTTACGGATAGTTTGTTAATGAACTGGTTGTTTGCATGATGAGAGCCAATTTTAGACTCAAAGCTGTGGATCTAATTATTGTAATTAGGTGTCTAATTATTGTTTGCATGAGATCTATATAATAGACTAATGGGCTATATTGTAAGGTGTTCTAGTTTGAGTTGAGAAAAGTTAGCTCCTTATGTGTGTGAAGTGAGCAAGGGTGTTCCTCCTAGTTCCACAGCAATGCCAAGTGTGGGTGTTGGTTTTGGAGAATCAGAAGGGTTCTTTAAGTGTGTAGGATCTTGGTTATTAGGTGTTGCATGGCTACTTTTGGAGATCTACATGGGTAAGTAAGATCATTGATCTTCAGGTGTATGTGTGTGCATGGTCTAGGTTTGTAGGTGTGTAGAACCAAATTGATTTGCAAGTGTGCAAGATCAGGGAGGACAGCAACACAACAGGGAGTAGGATCAGGTGGGATCTACTTGGAGTACAATGTGTACTCAGTTAGAGAGCAAAGAGGAAGGCAAGGTAGTTCCTTCCATAAGTAAGATCATTGGGTTGTAGGTTGTTGCAGTTCAAGGGAGATCTACTTGAAGTATGATTGTGTACTTGTGGAGTGTGTGGAGCACTTGTGGTACTGGCAGTAGTGGATACTGACTGGTTGGAGGTGAACACCAACTTTGTGTTTGAGTTGTGTGTTGGGACCGTAAGAGAGAGAGCTTTGAGGAGAGAATTAATGTTCACTTGAGGTGTGGGAAGCCTCTGAGAGGTGGTGAAGAAGAAGTGGCATCTTCTTTATTGTATTCTTTTTTGGATGAGTATTAATACAAGTTGTGTATTGTCTCTCATATTCTGTGTTGTTTCTGGTTTCTAGTTACTTGTTACTTCTGGTTAATTTCGCATGTTTAATTTGTTTGTGTATGGTAATCAATTGTGCTTCCACGGGTTCCTAACAATTTGTTATTACATACATTGTTATATCTATCTTGATAGTTTTGTGAATGTTATACATAACATACATTGCACATTATAAATTTATGCTCAAATTATCTTACATTCTAATGTTATGCATGCACATTATATTAGATTATTATGCATATATCATATATGCTTTGGATAACACACATATTATGAAGATTTTTATTTTGAGGATAATTATTGGACAAGTTTAATAAATAGCCTCAAAATAAGGGGATTCATATGGGTTTGACATAGAGTTCAATCTACCAAAATACACTCACAATACATTATTCAAAACACAAGCTCAAATTATATAAAATAGACTCAAGTAAACATAAAATAGAATAGTGACATAAAGATTAGTATAATTTCATAAAAATTAGAATAGATAGACATTAGCTCTTAAATTGGGACACTAGAACCACATGGCACTATAGTCTAAGATATGGCACTACTATCTAGTATTCTTAGTTTTAAAAAAAATCTAGGTTGGCCATAAAATTATAGAATGTATAGTCTAAGTTTGCACAGTTTTAGCTATAGATTTACTAGTTTTGCTTAATTTAGCTCAGATTCATACCAATTTAACTTAGATTCATACCAATTTGCTTAGATTAGGGGCATCATGCATGGCATGACCATTCCCATTATAGTTTAATTACTTAGATACAGATTATTACAACACAATATTGAATCCATATGCTTAGATATTAGATTTGGGGGCATGTGCATGGCACATTATTTCCATATGCTCACACACCAGTTGATTATATAGAATGACAAACTCCATGTCATTCTCTATTTTATATACATCAAACATCATATTCTAGGTTACACACCAATTTCATGTCTTACTCTATCTATAGTGGTTAGCATTACTGAGTGGCCTGGAATTACCTAATATACTCCAGTGGCTATAAAGCTAACATTTATAGTTATATATGCCCAATTAGACATTTCCAATTTACATCCCATAGTTTGAGTTTGAGATGTATATAATAAAAATGGATATGTAATGATGGATTCATATTCTATATGAGTTCTTGATCTACTTACATGAGAGGGTTGGATACACCATCAGTCCAATCCAAGTTATTCACAGGTCATAATCCACCAAGGGTGGGTAATGATTAAGTCAAAACCTGATTGAGCTGTTGAGCCACCCACACATGAGGATTGAGCAAGCCATTATATTAGTCAAATATATTCACCAATTAATCACTATATACTTGCACACACACTTGTTATCACTAGATTTATGCATTGGTTTATGTATCTAGTGAGGTGTATTTGTTCATTTCCTCTCTCTTATCCCTTGGTTTTATTTAGTTTTGTCTTTTCTTTTGATATTTATTAAGGATTAATTTATGTACATTTCACTTAGAGGACATGAATTGAATCATGCTTCACATACTCAAACCTAGCTTCACAAGATTTACCTCTTAGTTAAGTCTAGGCACACTTATTTTTTCTTTATACTAATCATTTTACTTTGTTGAATTTATATAATAAATGGGGGGTAAATTCAATCACCTAAAAGTGGAACTTGAGTGATAAGAGTGCTACTTGAGACCACATATCCCTATCTTATCCCTAGACTTGTCTTAGATCATATTTTCACACTTATCCATATTTTGTGCGAGCCACAAGCATCCCTATATATCTCTAAATTAGTCTCGTACCTTCATTCTTACATCTTGGCCCTTTGTGCCTAGTATTCTACCACTTAGACACTCGAACCATAATAAGGATAGTAGTGCCACATGGTGTTAGTGTTTTAATAATGGCACTATTATCCTTTCCCTCTTATTTTCAAAAATAGATGTATTGTCAAATCTTAAACCTCTTAGGGTCAGCCTAGACCTCTTTTAGCATCTACACAAACACCAAAGTAATATAAATACATGACTTTAACTTTATAACCACTAGATGAAAATTAGATGTAAATTACACATACAAACTTAGAACAAGTTGTGAACAATTAAGATTATCAATCCATATTCTACCCTACTTCTACATATTACCATCTATAGTATTCTTAAGCTCATATTTATGATCTCAAGCACATTCAAATCAGTCAAGTCAATTATCACACTAGCTTCACCTGCACTTGCACTAGCACTTAGGTGGGGAGAACTACATCAAGATTGATCCCTTTTCAAAGTATTGGTATGTAAGAAACTATCTTCATAGTAAGGTGTTGAGGATGTCCAACTTACCCCACTAATAAACACATTATTTATATTATATTAATTGGATGTCCTAGAACATGGAGTATTAAGGTTTACTCACAAAATTAAACAAAATAGGTAATCTATAGGGTATTATAACTCATGTATGTAGTAACAGACCTAGACACAAGTAAACCTAGAAGTTCAAGATAGTCCTACATAGATGACACTGGTGCCACATGGTACTCCTATCCAAAAAAGGTGATAATATATAAGATGGGTTTTGACACTTGGATCCTATTTGTAACACTTAGACCAGCCTTTACCTTAATTTTCAACCTCTAGATCATCTATCTTGATCATTTTATAGCTAAGTTCTTATTTTCACCATTTATTACTATTTTTAGAAAGGTCAAAGTTATTCATTTCTATAAAATTTTAGTGATTGTACTTATTTCATATTTCTACCATGATTTATTATACTCACCTCTTTAACAACATAGGATTTACATACATTACGTCCTAAAAGGTTAAAACACATACCTTGTGAAAAGCATTATGTATTGAAAAAAAATATATGATATCTACTTAACATGGAATAAATCACATATGAAAATAAGTAAGCTAGCAACATGAGAGAATGCTTTTAGGTCCTAATTTTAAATTTAAAAAAAATGAACTTTTCACATATATGATTTTTTTATGTTTTCCATATTTTTAATTATTTAATTTTGAAATGTTTTAATTTTAAAACATTTGAAAAGTGTTAAGAAACAAGGTCTTGAAGATAAGATAAAATTGGAGGGATTCAAATAATCTTCTATAAGGTGTTAAAGCATAGTTTGTTAAAGCATAGTTTGTTAAAACAGAAGGTAAGGAAAATGGACCCAATGTATGTGCAAATAATTTATAGCAATGTATCACAAATGATTGGTATGTAGATAAGAGAGAACATGTATGTAATGGGAAAGATAATATGTTTTCTCTTGGAGAATGTATGAATATATAGATATGATCATGTAAGTAAAACGGAAATCATAACATGATAAATATACAATAGTAAGCAAGTGGATTTCCATAAAGAAAAAGCCTCGAAAACATTTTAAGATATGTGTTTTAGATTGATCAAATTAGATTTAAAATGCATGAGGGCAAGTCCTCAAAGTGAAACTAAATCCAAGGGATAGAATAATGTTAAGGGATATAATAATTAGTAAAAAATCAAAATTAAAGAAGCTATGTATAAAATAAAGTGTAAATATTTAACCAAATATATTTTAAAGGGGAGTCATGTACGCATAATTCATAGCATGTTATGTAGTGATTTCCTATGAAGACAAAGTGTCAACCATAGATATCTATGAATCTAAATAGGAACCATATGTTGTGAAATAACCATCTAAATCACTACTCATATGCCCATATAAACCTATACCCTCAAGTATAATAGGAGAATATGTAACAACTTATAACTATGGTGAAGCTCTCTGCATAACCTATGATGTCTTAGGAGATGAATACTTATTTTTAGGTGCCACTTTATGCTTATAATATTGTGTCATGCACTTTAGAATGAACTAATTGTGATCATGTGTGACTGTATCATGCTCAAAAGTAATTGATTTTGTAATATTCTCATGTGTAATAGTATGATGCTCATAGATAGATGGAGAAACTAATTTAGTAATATGCTTTTGTGTGTGTGTGTGTGTGTATATATATATATATATATACAAAAGCATATTACTAAATATATATTTAGTAATATGCTTTTTTTTTTTTGTGTGTGTGTGTGTGTGTGTGTAGTAATATGCTTTTGTGTATATATATATATATTATGCTCTTGAATAGTTTATAGACTACTTCATTACCATGTTGCTCAATGTATGCTCCTTCCAATTATTCTATAGGAGGAGGAAATATCATTGGTTCCAAATGATATTCATATTAGATTCTTGGAATCTTGACTACTTGGTTACCATGTATATATTTGAGATAATTATGCACTGTATAAGATTTGCTCTGGTATTTTATATCCAAAGGCATCCTAACGGCATATCAAATAACCCTATGCTTAGTATATCTAATAATGGAGTGGGCACTATGAGAGGTCCCCACTTGTAAGGGTAGCACTATATTCCCAAGAGTATCTTTTTTATGACCATCAAATGATTTGAAAACTCTAAAGGTATTCTATAAATATTTCTTGGTATAACCAAGAGAGTAGATAAGTGTTACACTGCACACATTTTTTCTTGACCCATTTTATATTATAACACTATGTATGGATTTATTGTCAACATATGCTCAAATAAAGAGTACATGTCTATCTAAATCATCAACAACATCTTAATTATCATCAAATGTGATAATAGGATATGATGTTTTTTTATTATAACTATACCAATGATTCTAATAAGCGTGTTTCCATATTTAGAAGGTTGAGGATGAGCATTAAATGCATATTGTACTTAAAATTATCCTTGTTATTTGTTTTTCATGATTTTTAAAATGACATTTTGAGCTTTGAATTGTCATTTGCTTGTGGCTTACCCTAATCAATAGGTGTACCAATATAAATAATTATATCATTGATGAGATTTTAAATCTTCTTCTTGATCTTGAAACATTTTTTTATGAAATGCCCAATACATTAATGGTAGTCAAAATATGCATTACCATCAAACTTTTATATGTGGCCTAGACATGTCTATTTCCATTCATGGAGGAAGAATGATGAGATTACAATAAATTAGATTTTGAAACAATACATGAGGAGGTGATGATAACCTTTAGAATTTCCTCTTTGGTGGGGCTTGTAATTTAAGATTTTAATTTGGTTATGATATATGAAAAACTGTAATCTTAGCCTCATTTTCTCTTTCATTGGGTTTTCTCTTATAATTTAGCTTATTTGGAAACCACAATATAGAACTAGCATGGCATAGGAATACCATGGCACAAAACTAACAAGGTACGAGAAGACAAGGGCATGAAAGTTATTGATGTGAGAAGACCCAATTAAAGATGGAACATAACTACAAAGAACCTAAGAGCATAGGACTTAAAACAATAGAAAAATACTTGGGGAGTGCAAGGGAAGTAGGATATAGTTGAGAAGTGATTCTTAAGGACCATCTAGACTTTAATCATCATGAGTTTTGTAGTAGCCCTTGAAAAAGAGAACATTTGGTAGCAAGGATCTAGCATCAAATAAGAATATATGGGCACAAAGGCCTGAGTCCTTAGGAGAGAACAATTAAAAGACTGCCATAACTCTCAGTTTACTAAGAAAATGTTGGCCAATCACCCATTTATCATTTATTATGTAACTACTTGTTCAAGTAAAAATAAGTATAAATACCCTTGTGTGGAATCATGTAAGGTGACTGATGATGGATAGCATATTGTGACTATATAATATGGACTTGTGGATATAAAAATCAATTTAAGTGTTGTGTATTTTTGATAAATTTATATTTTATCATGAATAGTGGGTTGTATTAATTAATTTGTTACTTATCAATCATTATGAGATTTGTAGAACATGTATTATATGAGATTGCATAGACAACCCTTTAAATTTCATGGCATTTGGGTTTGTCTTCTTGGTTTTTCTTATTAATGAGTCAAGGTCTACAGTCATGTGTTTATTTTTTTATGTAATTTCTTATCAGATATATGAATAAACTCAAGTATATGACTACTGTGTTACTGAGCATCAAAACCCATGAAAACCAGTCTCTTGTTGCATGCTTTGGGTAAGCGTGCAATACCTTAGTCTTTCATGAGATCCTAGTGTGCAAGACTATTAGAGATACACTTTAGTTCCTAAATAATAATGTAAAGGAAATAAACACAACATTTTGGTTCCATTATTGGGACCCGTAGCACTTGATGCACAATAATGTGTTATCCCTAAATTTATTAGGCTCAATTCATGGGTTAACCCCTATGAAATCTGTCTATTTCATATCCCATGAACTCTAAGCATGCAAAATGAGTCTAATCATTGCCTTATCACATTTGTATTTCCTCAAAAAGTTAGTCTTTTAAGGAAGTTTTTCACCACGTGTAGTACAAAGAATTTTATCTAAACTACACCAAGTTTAAAATGGTGCAAATTGGATAATTTTATCTAGACTGCACCCCAAGATGTAAGATCAAATAAATTCTTTATTATTGCACATGCAAGGTCAAAGAATTTCTCCACTCTTGCAAGTGGCCCACCACTTTAATAATTAATACATATTAATTACTAGTTTTCTATATAATCAATCCGAGTAATTTTATTTTTTACCCTTGCTTTAACTTTCTTCTCCTCACCATTTTTGATCTCCTATGCATCTTCTCAACCACCATTTCTACACATGTTTGTTTTGGTTTCACCCACAGTTTTAGCATTATACATCAGATCTCAAGTAAGTTCTTTTAGTTTTCTTTCTTATTTTTATTCATTTTATTTTCATCCTAGGTTTCCTCATTTATTGCAATCAAAACCATGGGCACATTTAAAAATCCCATTTTCATTTGCTTTTCATTTCTTCCATCTAGTTTTTATGTACTTTGCCTGCTTGGTGTTTTTCAAAAAACCTAGCATTTTGCATTAAACTTGAAACCTTCCCCCTACATCCTTATAATCAAAACCCTAGATGTATTTTTTAACCTTGTGTATCCCCTATGCACCTTGAAGAATTTTCTCTAAGAGGCATGATCTGAACAAACCTTCCTATGGGTGCACCTCAAAGAAAAATATTTAATTTGCACTCCTTTCCTCTAATTTCTCATTCACTTAGGATATTTTTCTCTAAGGTACACTCCAACTCTTTTTTCCCCCATGCACCTTTGCACCTGACCATTTCTCCTATGCACTTGAGAGAAAAATCTTCAAAGTATACATCATTGACCCTTTGGTGCACCATAAACTCAAAACTAGTGCAATTCAGAGAAAATTTTACAACCTACATCAAAACTTACACCAAACATTTGTGTAGATCAGATATTTTTCTCCAATCTGCATCAATATTAGCCTTACCCTCTAAAAGTGGTTTAGGTTAGAGAAAATTTTCTGACCTACACTAGCATTAACATTGAAATACCCCAGTTGGTATAGGTTAGGGAATTTTATCTGACCTAGAACCTGACCTACCAAATCATGGTGTTAGTCAAAGATAATTCTTTAATCTATACCCAATGAAATACCCAAGTTCAGTGCACTTTGAATAATTTTCTTTGAATTTCACCCAAAGCCTTCAAAACTTGTGTAGTTTGGAGAAAATTATCTGAACTACACAGTATCATTTCTATCATGTTAAATCACAAATTTTTCCCACTCCTATATTTTCTCCAAGATAGATGAAAAAATGCTAACTCTAGAGAAATGTCATTCCACTTTTTAGTCACTTGATCAATATTAGAGGATTCTCCTACTAAGAAAGTGATGAAGTAAAAGTTTCAAGGTGTGTTTTTAGCATCTATGATCGAATCAAATGTAGACCAGGTCAGCTATACTAAGATTGGCCATTTGATATGGTTGAATTATTATAGAGTCTTGGTAGGGATCCCACTGCACCACACATGTAGGCTATCCTAAATAATGAGATTCATTTGGTAGTCAACACGAGATCTAGAGTTCATTTTGATAGTTGTTGTACACTTTAATACTTAGACCAGATCAATCAAGGATGTATATGGAAAGGTTATCATTTGTCTTGATGAAGAATACCTTGATAAAATATTTCAATTTCATCTCTCTAATATTGAGGAATACTTAGATATAATTGTGAATTCAACCCAAGAGTACTATGCTAAAAAATCTGACAAATGCAAAAAACACATCAATTTTAATTGGCTCAAAACTCCTTGACATTCCATTGTGAAATGGCCCAAGTAATTTTATCATATTTATTTATTAGAGGAAGTAAGGGATTTAATCACCCTCCTAAGTAGACTTAAGGGACTTCCAACATCAAATATCTTCCAATAATGGATGTATCACTATATTTTTGTCATTAAGAAGGGAAAATAGAGAATCTTATGGGGGAATCAAATTAGTGATGCCATATAACACCAAATCTCTGAGGTGACCTCTTCTCTAAAATTCTATATGACCTTTTATTTGGTATACATTATAGCCAACATGAAATATTTCCCAAGATTAATTGATGTTGGTGAGAGAAATAAGGTTCTTATACATGAATATTACCCATAATTGACTCTCAAAGAAAGCATAAAACTTTATAAGAGAGTCAATGATGTCTTATTTTACATGTTCATTTGTATCTTCAATCAAGACCTTAAGAAAAAGAGAAATTTAGATGCAGTATTGGAAATAGTCAATAAGGTTGGTTGTATTTTTATACAATTCCCAACCTTCACCTACATCAGGGTATGGGGTTCGATGAACAACTTTATATGTCGCCTAAGTAACTAAATGACAAGTTGATTTTGATGTACATGTGCCAAAAAATGATGAGTGTGCATATAAAATAATCACATGCCCATAAGCAAGGTTTTAAGTTTCTAATTAACATTGGTTGAAATATAATTTCAACCACTCCAAAAGCTAAGATAATGGAAATTGAAATACAATGGATCACTATAAAGAGATTTAATATTAGAAAAGACTTTGATTATATAATGATGAAGGAGAATCTAAAAGGGAAATATACTCATGTACATAGAATTGAAAGCATTTGGGCAGAGTATAGGATTGATGAATATGTGAGAAAGTTAGATTATAGCCATGTCATCATTGATCAAATTATCAATCTAAAGTTGGCTGATATTAAAAAAGAATTTTCAGATGATGAGAATGTATTGGACCCATCATATGAAGGTAATCAAATTTCTTCCACCCATATCCCTCCAATTTAATGGTCTATAAAGGAATCCACTTCTATCAGAGATATATTTTAACCTGTTCTTGCAAAGACTAATACTTGGTTGGAATCAAATGGTATTAAGTTGAAGCAATTCAAAACTAGATTTGAAGAAGAATATGATGAAGACATTGATAAAAAGTGGGAGGAACTAAGAATGAAAAATAAGGAAGATGCCTCCACCTCTACACAAAAACTGAGGTTCATGTTCTTAAGTAAAGGTTAAAAAAAGGAAAAAAGTTGATGTAGATAAAAATGTTGAAGTAGAGGAGGAAAATCCAATCACAAGTGAATCACCAACACAGATAGAGATTCATCAAGTTGTGACCTCTCAAGCTAAAACCTCTCAAGTTGAGACAACTCAAGTAGCATCTTCATAGGTAACAGCTTCCACTATTCCCTCTATCACTTCAACTACACTAATTATTTCTATAGTTCCCCTCTAGATATTCTTTCATTTCCTCCTTCACCTACCAGTGCCACACTTTTCCAATTTCCTTCATAAGGCACTTTAGATTAAGTTTTTGATTCCCTTTCAAATTTACCTAGTCCTTCTAAGTCATTGGGATATCCCACCAATCTATACTTTACCCAACAAGACATAGAAAAGTTCATATCCACCCCATCATCCAAATTGGAAACACATATCCCATGCATTCCCATATCAAATATACTAATTATAACCCCAAAGTGCCCACTATACAAATACAAACTCCACGCATCATAACCACTATTCCATTGGTATCCATTCCATTATTGGTTACCACTATCCCACCTTCCATTCCACCCACTTCACAAACTATAGATCTTCTCCAAACATCCCGATCCTTAGTATCATCTATGAAAGAAGACTCATCAACCCTTCCTCCTTGGCTCATGACTTAAAAACCCAAGAGGAAGAAGCAAGTTTTTTCCCTTGTTGATTTTTATTTTTGTCAATTTGTGCTGGTAAAACCAAAAATAGAAAAGAACGCTAAAACCATATCAAGAGTAATTTTTTATTCTGGACACAAGTATGTTGAGGTTTAAATGCCTCCCAAAGATAAAAATATTGAGAATATCCAAGTATCTAAATATGCAATAAGATGGATTGATCTTGGGAAAAAAACATATGAAAGTGCATAGGAAGATTTACATGCAGTAATGGCATCGTTGATCAAGAGATATGATAAGGACAAGAAAATTAAGGATCAACTCAAAGTACAAGTAGAAAAATTGAATTTAATTCTACTAAATATCACACAATCACCAAGCCAGTAGAACCTATTGGTAGTGAAACCACTAAGAATACAATTCAATAGGCAAAAAAGATTGGCTCTCAAGGTTGGGTTGTTAGTTGTTGGATTGAAATATTATTAACATAAGGTACTCAATGGTTACATTTTGTCATCAATTTTTTGAAAAAATTGAGTGAATTAAAAATAGAAATTTATCAAACACTTAAGACTCTCACTCAAGACTTGTAGTTAATTGAAAAATATATTCATACATGGACTTAGTTGCACCAGTTTAAGTTGGAACTCTTGGTTGAGAAAAAAGTCATTTCAAGTAGTAAAGTGTTCATCGAATATAGAGAGGCAATGAATAATAAGAAGGAATCCCTTAAAAATTTAATTAAGGATCTTGAAGATGCTAAATATATGTGCATTCATAATGGGTTAGACCTTATAAATAAGATTATAAAATTTCTTTGTCAGACTAAAGATGATTCTCAAGAAATTTTTCCTACTAAAATGGTAATTCAAGAGTTCACTTCCTTAGTTCAAATAAAAATTGAGACTAGAACATTCACACTAAACTCCATTCAAAAAATGATTGAGTTCCAAGTCATACTAGATAAATTACAAAGAATCTTGCATAAAATTAAAGATGTGCTAGTTAATCTAGTGGACTCCATCACAAGGGTCCTTATCATCTATAGAAGTACATCGGGGCCAGACAATAATGAGTATCAAGCTACCCTAAAGAGATATGAATCATATCTATATAAGAATAAATTCTTGTGTCTACAAACACTTAGTTTATTTTCATATTTCTTTATATGTGATTTTGTTTGGTGTAATTTGCACGTAGGATAAGTACACAATCCTCAATCAAATTAGAATTTGTCAATGAATAAGTCAATGTATTTATGTTTTTCCTATTTTTATTCATAGCTCCTCTCTATAAATATGAGGATGTTCATTTTTAAATGTATGATCAACAAGGATATAGAAGCAAAACACTGTTGAATTGAGAAATAATTTTTGAAACTTTGTGTTCATATTATAAATCTTAAATTCCATCAATATAATAAAATCAAGTGATCTTTCAATATTTGTGTTGGAATATACTTGTGGTGTATTTATAATGTTCTTATGTCTTTTCCATTACATTTTCTTCTATTTTTATTGGAATGTGGTGTGAAATTTCAATAAAATAGAAGGTGCTAGGAAGCTGATTTTGGAGTCTTTGAGATACATTTTAATTATTGGGTTTGTGCTCATCATTGAAAGAGGCTTAACAGGGAGACTTTGGGCCATAAGTTATTTTTCTTTGGTGATTTATCTTTGTTTGAAGTAAGGTGAAGACTTTGGGCTATAATTTTTTCCATCTATTCATGTCGTTTGCTGGTATTATTTTAGTTATTCTTTTAGCTAACTAATCTGAATATCGATTATTATTGCTCCATCAATTAGTTTTATATTTTCACAATACATTATAAAGAATAGAAGAAATTTTGTAACCAAACATCAATTTTGAAAAAATAGAATTAGATGATATGATAACACCCACTTTGATAAAATTACTGTAAATAAGTGTAAATAATTACTTGTTGTGTTAGTTAGCAATAAGAAGGGAGCCTCCCCTTTTCTTGAGGAGAGATTTATCTCATCACACTATGGTTGAAAGTACCATTTTTTCACCATTTTGTCTATAATAAAATATTCACCCAATAGTTTTTGGTGATTCCATTGGGGAAATGAACATGTAATCAATTTTTACACGCATTCAGTTGAAATAAGATGAGCACCTTATTATTTGCTATTATTTTATTGTAGTTAATCTCTTTTCATTTTTGGATACTTTCATGATCTGGTGGAACAAAGCTACACTCATGGTAGAAGGGAAATGGGACACATTGATCCCACATTTGAGTTATTTCAAGAATATAACTTTAATCTTTTGTCAGCACATGTAAGGTCACCTCTTCAGCGTATAAGAAGTTTTCCACCTACCAATAAAGGATCTCCTATACCAAAGAAAGTTTCCAATGTTCATAGGTTCTTACCTATTTTTCTTTTGCAAAGACTTTTTATTCCTCCCTACAATCCACATAGAATGGTTGTTTAAGGTCCATGGAGAACTATTTTTGGTTTATTGAACTTGACACCACCATCTCATGAACTTGTGGTTCACAAAAAAATTTCCCCAAGTTCTATGGTGATGAAAAGTAACATCTAGATGAACATATTATTACATTTGACATTGCATGTAGAGTTATTGGAGTGTAACATGAAGATGTTTCTATAAGGTTATTCATAGAAACACTTCAAAGTATTGTTTTTGATTGGTTTTATCATCTTGCAATAGATACTATCATAAATTGGGTAACACTCAATGCTAAGTTTGAGGCAAGATTCAAGTTGAAAGAAGATGTTGATGTCTTGTTGGCTCAACTCACACAAATGAAGAAGGAAACACATGATCCCATGCATGAGTTCATGGTAAAGTTCAATAAGTTGAGGAATAAGATTTTAGTGGTTTCTCAACCTATGCATGAGAACTTGAAATGCTTCTTCATCAATTCTTAGTTATCAAAGGTTAGTTTTCTTTTACAAAGAGCAGCCCAAGCTAATCATGATGATACTCAAAGCTTAGACACTGAAGTAAAAGATGACTTGATATTGACTGAAAATGTAAAAAACAATTCAAACAAGCCTAGAGGGAAGCCCTCTACAACTTCACCTTCTACTAGCACCATGGATCCTATGGTGCAAAAGTTGGAAAATGAATCTATAGCACTTAAGAAGCAAATGTTCCAAGTATGTCCTTCCTTTCATACAAGTATAATCTAGGAAAAACATACCCAAATGCTTCAAATTATTCCAACAATGCTACACAAAACTAAAATTAGAATAAGCTTCCTCCACCACAATCAAGGCTTGCATAAGAGGCACCACTAAATAATATACCAGTCAATTGGTTAGAACCTAAAAATGATGAAGTTCCAGAGCTTGAATATGTTCAATAAGATGATGTTAATCCCTTCATAAGAGATGAAGAAGGAGAATTTGGTGACTCTGATATCAAGTTTCTAAACTTTGAAGAATAAGAAGCAGAATAAGAAGAAGATATACATGGAGAGTCTTATGCCATCTTCACCCATTCTCAAAGTCAACCAAATCAACAATAGAAGGTTGATAAAGCTAAATCCAAAGATGAACCATGTAATGAGGTTATGATTGATAAAAGAGGAACTCATTTTCTAATTTAACCAAAAAACACAGTGGTGGATAAACAAGTAAGTACACCTCCTCATTTTATTTCTTCTCCTTTTACATCTAGACCTAGTGCCCAAAACCCAAAATTTGAAAATAAAAATACCTTGTTTTCCTTGGTTGCCCTATATCCAGATTTTGATATCATAGACCATGTTAGGAAGAAAAAAATTTAAATGTTTGAGGCTAAGTACCTCTAATATAATCTTGACCAATTTGAAATATTGGCAAAGTTTGTAAAAATCAAAGGGACCAATTCTGATCAAACCTCATCTAAGGGTATATTTATTAACCCTAAACCAAGACCAAAGAAAAATAACCTAGTTGTAACTCCCACATTTAACTTGAGAAAAATAGAACCTTGTTATATTTCCCTATTTATCAATGGTTATAAGCTCAGTAATTGTGTCATTAATTCAAGTACCTCTGATAATGTGATGCTATCTAAAGTAGCCACTGCCTTGGGGATAACTTTGACAAAGAATTTTGGCCATTAATTTTCAATGGAAACTAAACAAGTACCTCTCATAGGCCAAATCAAATATGCATAATTTACATTTTCCATGTTTCTAGAGATAAAGATAAAGATGATAATTATCATGGCTGATGTTTCAGCCTCATATGGAGTTTTATTGGGACATAATTTTTTTAAGGATGTTGGTGGTGAAATCAACATGGATTAGTCTAAGGCTAGAATACCTATCAAAGGTGTGATGTAGAAACTTCATCCAAAGAAGCAAGTAAAGTATATTATGATAAAGATTAAGGATCCAAAATCCTAGATTCTCTTTGAAACCTCTAGAATGGGTACATATTTCTTGACCATAGATTAAGATCCAATATCTTTAGATGATATTTTAGATAAAGGTCAGGAAATAGAAGATTCACCTTCTTCGAACAAAGAGATTTTGGATTTTGAAACTATCAAAGTTGAAAGTTTAAATGATGTTTGGACTTTAAAATTTGATAACATTTGTTCTTCAACTGGATCTGGAGTTGGGATAGTCCTCATATCCCCAAAAGGAAAGATCTTCACTTTTCCTTTCATGTTGTAGTTTGATAACACTAATAATATTGCTAAAAATGAAGCCTTGTTGTTAGAAATGGAGGTTGCACAAAATAAAAGAATTAAAAATCTCCATGCTCAAGGTGATGTTGAGTTGGTCATTCATCAAGTATGAAATTTTCATCAAAAAAAGAATGAAAGTCTAAGGCATTATCACAATCGAGTCTGGGATTACATGGAAGGTTTTGATACTTTTAATAAACCAGTAGTTTCAAGAGAATATAATGATAGGGCATATTCATTGGCTATTTTAGCCACTCTCTTAATTCCTCATAATGATTTATAAGGAAAAAAGTATATCATTGAGTTAGTCTTTCGACCCAACATTCTTGATAATGTCAATCATTGGTAGGTTTTTAACAATGATGAGCAAGTCATCACCTTCTTGGATAAGGAAAAAAAAAATAGTGAGTTATACTTTGAGGGGAGTGACTCTACTCCACAAGAATCAATTTTTGAGATAAATGAGGAAACTAGTGAAGAAATTTTGCAACTGAAAGGAAATAGAATTCCCAAAGGATTCGTATCCTTGGAGAGTATTTTTGATAAACATGATCGATTCATCAAATTTCAACGTTTAAAATTAAATTCATCTACAAAAATTGAGAAATTTAATATAGGAACAGAGGATGATCCCAAAATGATAAATATTGGAAAATGTTTCTCATTGGAAGAAAGAGAGAAGTTAGTGAGACTTCTACACTGGTACATTGATGTATTAGCATAATTATATGCTAATTAAAAATCTTTTCAACCCAAGGAAGTGCAATGTGATATTCCTCTCAAACTTGGGTCTCAACCTCATAAACATAAATAGTGATAGTATAATCCTAAAATTTCAAGTACCATCTTTACTAAAATTTAAAATATGTTGAATGTTAGGATCATCTTTCCTATACATCACTCAATGCGGATAGCTAATATTGTTCCTATGAGGAAAAATAATGGAGAAATCCACATCTATGTTGAATTTTGAAATATGAACCAATCATCTCTAAAGGATAATTACCCATTATCGGTAATGGATCAAGTAATACAAATAGTGGTGGGTTCAAAGATGTTGTCTATGCTAGATGGTTTCTCAAGATACAATCAAGTGGAGGTGCGTGATGAAAATCAACATAAGATGACCTTCACTACTCCATGGGGCACCTTTGCATATCAAAAAATGCCTTTTGGGTTGATCAATGTTGGTGCTACCTTTTAGAGGGCTATGGATATAGCTTTCTAAGATGTGGTTGGTAAGTTCATCATGGTCTACCTTGATGATTTAAATATTTTCTCAAAGAAATGTCAAGATCATTGTGACCATTTACAAAAAGTACTTCAAAGGTGCCATGAACATGGAATATCCCTTAATCCCAAGAAATCCATTTTTTGGGTTACTAAAAGTAAGCTCTTAGGACATATTGTGTCCAAGGAAGGAATAAATATTGATCTTGAATGGGTCAAGTCAATTCATAATCTTACTCTACCATCAAGTAAGAAAGGAGTGCACTCCTTCTTTAGGAAGGTTGAGTTTCTATGAGGATTTGTACCTAATTTCACTAATAAGACATGTCACATTTTTGATATGATGAAATGGAAATTAATATTCCATTGGAATTTATAAGGGAGAGTTACATTTCATGAATTCAAGGATGAAATTGAACTTGATCCCATTTTAGTCTGCCCTGACTATACCAAGAACTTCATCACGTATAGTTATGCTTCTGAGCATACTCTATCCACAATCTTGGTGCAGCCAAATGAAGAGGGGATTAAATCTCCTATAGATTTCATGAGCTATCCTATAAAGGCTCATGAGCTTAAGTACTCACCCATGGAGAAATATGCTTATGCTGTGGTCAAACTAGTTAAGCATTTTAGGTATTACATCCTTAATTCTCACACCATTGCACTAGTACCAGATTCTATAGTCAAGTTTAACCTAACTTATAAATAATTTGGAATAAAAAGAGGTAATTAGATTTCTAAGATCTAAGAGTATGATATGGATATCAATCCTAAAAATCTAGTGCATGAAAAAAAATTGTGCCAGCTCATTGCAAAAAACAAACTAGAAGAGATATCCAACAATGAAGGAGACACAAAAGAAGAGCTACTTGTGATCTTGTTCATGAGCATAATGAATGAATGTTATTTTGATATTGATCATTTCCTCACATATGGAGAGAGTCCAGAGCATTTGTCTCACAAAGAGAAGAGGAAAATCAAGCTTAAAGCTATGAACTTTGTTCTTTGGGACAATAGTTTATACAAGCAAAACATTGATGGAATTTTTCTTTGATGTGTATACAAATCATAGCAAGGCAAGTTATTGGAATATTTTCACAACCTAGAATGCAAAGGACATTTCTTAGCTCTAGTCATAACTCATAATATTTTTTGGGTAAGGTACTATTGGCCAAAACTTTTTCAAGATGCATATGTGTGGTTGCATAAATTTAAGAAGTGCCAGCAATTTATACGGAAACCTAAGTTAGAAGCCCTACCCCTCAAGCTAGTAGTCATTGAAAAACCTTTTCAATAAAGGGGTATTGACTTCATTGGCATGGTGAACCCATTATCAAGTGTAGGTCATAGTTACATTCTCGTGGTTATTGATTATTTCACTTAGTGGGTGGATTCAATTCCAACCAAACATGCCACTTCAGAGTTTGTTTACAACTTCCTCAAAGAAAATATCATCACAAGGTTCAAAGTAACTAAAAAATAGTAACTGATAATGTTGCTTATTCCACACCCTAGGAGATGACTCAGTTCTATTTTGAATATGGGATTATATTATCTCACCCTTCGACTACTTCCTCCAAGGAAATGGTCAAATTGAGTTGAGTAATAAGAACTTAGTTACTATTATCAAGAAGTTGGTAGAGGAAAATTAGAGATCCTGGCATAAGGCATTGTATGATGCATTATGGGTTGATTGCATCACTCCCAAGTGAGTGATTGATATGTCTCCTTTTAAATTTTGTATAGATTAAATGCAATTGAGGATGAAACATTTGAAAGATCCATACACAAGTTTATTATGTTCATAGCTAAATTAGAGGAGCAACATACAAAGGTGGTGGACCGCATTGCTGAACATCAAAGCCAAGTCAAGAAAAATTTTGACAAGAAAGCCAAACCATGAGATTTCTAAGTTGAAGATCTAGTTACTTTATGGGATAAGATAAGAGAACCAAAAGGAATGCATGAAAATTTTGATTCTTTGCGGAGGGGTCCTTTCTTCATTCATTAGCTTTCTAGAAAGCAGAGTTTCCTTTTGGTGTATCTAGATGGAACACCATATTGTTGCCTTATAGTAAACAACATATGAAGCTTTTCACTTAGTGAAGTTCAAATAAGTTTGTACATTTTGTATATACCTTTATATTCTTTTATTTTATCTTTTGTCTAGTCTATCACCTAACTCTATGGCCTAATGGAGAAAGGCACATAGAGTTTTGGGATTCTCTTTCCTTCAAGCTTTACAAAGAATGCCTAAAAAATTCCTTAGTTGGAGACAGCTATTATCCTTGAATTTAGTAGGTTTAATTCATGGGATAACCCCTGTGAAAGTTGTCTATTTTAGAGCTTATGAGCTGTAAGCACACAAAATGAGGCTAATCACTACCTTATTGTGTTTGTCTTTCCTCAAAAAGTTAGTCTTTTGAGGGATTTTTCACCCCATGTAGTTTAAATAATTTTCTTCAAACTACACAAAGTTTAAAATGGTGCAAATCAAAGAATTTTCTTTGGACTACACCCCAACGTGTAAGAGTGAATAAATTCTCTACTATTGCACATGTAGGGTCAAAGAATTTATCTACTCCTATAGGGGCCCACCACTTTGGTAATTAATATGCATTAATTATTGGTTTTATATATAATCAATTTTGTTTTACTCCTACTTTAAATTTCTTCTCCTCCTCATATTTTAGCCCATGTGCATCTTCTCAACCACCATTTCTATGCACGTTTGCTTTGGTTTTGTCTATGGTTTTAGTATTCTAAATTAGATCTCAGGTAAGTTCTTTTATCTTTATTTCATGGTTTTCTTCATTTTTATTTTCACCCTAGGTTTCCTCATTTATTACAATCAAAACCTTGGGTGTGTTCATAAATCCCATTTTCATTTACTTTTCATGTCTTCCATCTAGTTTTTACGTACTTTTCCTACTTAGTGTTTTTCAAAAAATATAGCATTTTGCATTAAACTTACAACCTTCCCCCTACATCCTTATAATCAAAACCCTAGATGTAGTTGTAAATTTTGTGCATCCCCCATGCACCTCAGAGAATTTTCTCTGAGAGGCATAATTTGAATGAACCTTCCTATGGGTATACCTCAGATAAAACTATTTGATGTGCACTTTTTTCCTCTAATTCCCCATGTACTTTGGAGAGTTATCTTTGAGGTGCACTCCAACTCTTTCTCCCCCATGTACCTCAAATAATTTTCTTTGAGGTAATCCTTTGCACCTTTACACCTAACTATTTCCTTGTGCACCTCAGAGAAAAATCTCTGAAGTGCACATCACTGACCCTATGGTGTACTTTAGAGATTTGTATTCAAGGTGCATCATAAACCCAAAACTAGTGCATGTTTGAAAGAATTCTCTGACCTACATCAAGGCTTACACTAAAAATTGGTGTAGATCATATATTTTTCTCTGATCTACACCAATCTTAGCCTTACCCTCTAAAACTGGTACAGGTTAGAGAAAATTCTTTGACCTACACTAGCATTAATATTGCAATACCCAAGTTGGTGTAGGTCAGAGAATTTTCTCTAACCTACACCCTCACCTACCAAAGCATGGTGCTACTCAAATAAAATTCTCTAATTTTCACCTAATGAAATACCCATGTATAGTGCACTTTATATTTTTTTTGCTCTTGCATTTTCTCCAAGATAGATGAAAAAATTCTAACTCTAGAGAATTTAAATTCCCCCTTGTAGTCACTTGATCAATGTCAGAATATTCTCCTACCAAAAAAGTGATGAAGTATAAGTTTCAAGGTGTGTTTTTGGCTTCTATGATCAAATAAAATGTATACCAAATCAAAAATATTTAGATTGGCCATGTTGATATGGTTGAATTCTTATAGAGGGTTGATAGGGATCCCATTACACAACACACATAGGCTATCCTAAATAATGATATTTATTCGGTAGCCATATTCCCCATGTCAACACAAGACCTAGAGTTCATCTTGATAGTTGCTACACACTTTGATAGTAAAACCAAATTAGTCAAGGATGCAAATGGAAAGGTGATCATTCAGCTTGATGAAGAATACCTTGATAAAATATTTCATATATTTTATATTGATGAATACTCAAATATAACTATGAACTCAACCTAAGAGTACTATGATAAGAATTTTGACAAATGCAAAAAATACATCAATTCTCATTAGCTCAAAACTCCTCAACATTCCATTGTGAGATGGCCCAAGTACTTTTGTCACAGTGATTTCTTAGAGGAATTAAGGGATTTAACCACCCTCCTAAGAAGATTCAAGGGACTACCAACATCAAATGTCTTCTAATAATGGATGTATCACTATATTTTTATCATCAAGAAGGGAAAATAGAGAATCTACTGGGAGAAATAGATTAGTGATGTCATATGTCACCAGCGCTCTGAGGTGACCTATTCTCTAAAATTATATATGATTTCCTATTTGGTATATGTTACAGCTAGCATTAAATCTTTCCTAGGATTAACCAGTGTTGGTGAGAGAAATAAGGTTCTTTTACATGAATATTACCCATAATTAACTCTTAAATAAAGCATAAAACATTAAAAGAGATTCAATGATGCCTTCTTTTAAAATTTCATTTGTATCTTCAATCAAGACCTCAAGAAAAATATAAGTTAAGATGTAACATGGGAAACAGTCAATAAGGTTGGTTGCATTTTTATATAATTTCCAACCTTCACCTACATCAAGGGATGGGGTTTGATGAAAAACCTTATATGCTACACAAGTACCCAAATGACAAGTTTATTTTGATGGAGATGTGTCGGCAAATGATAAGTGTGCATAAAAATCAATCAAATGCCCACAAATGAGGTTTCAAGTTTCTAATTAGCATTGGTTGATAGATAGTTTCAACCACTCTAAAAACCAAGATAATGGAAACTAAAACATAATGGATCACTCTAAAGAGATTCAAGAGAAGAAAAGACTTTGATTATAGAATGATAAAGGAGAAGCTAAAAGGGAACTATACTCATGTATATAAAATTGAAGACATTTGGACAGAGTGTAATACTAATGAACATGTGAGAAATCTAGATTATATCCATCTCATCATTGATCAAATTATCAATCTGAAGTTGGTTGATATTCTAAAAGAATTATCAGATGATGAAAATATATTGGACCCATCATATGAGGGTAATCATATTATTTCCACTCCTCTCCCTCCAATTCAATGGTCTATAAAGGAATACACTTATATCATAGATAGATTCCAACCTATTCTTGTAAATACTAATGCTTAGTTAGAATCAAAAGGTATTAATTTGAAGCAATTCAAAACTAGATCTAAGGAAGAATATGATGAAGACACTGCTAAAAAGTGGGAGGAACTAGGAGCAAAAAACAAGGAGGATGCCTCCACCTCTACATAAAAACTGAGGTTCATATTTGTAAGTAAAGGCAAAAGAAAAGGCAAAGAAGATGATGTAGAGAAAAATGTTTAAGCAGAGAAGGAGGAAAATCCAATCATAAGTGAAACACCATCACAACTAAAGATTCCTCAAGCTATGACCTCTCAAGTTGAGACAACTCAAGTAGAAACTTCATAGGTAGCATCTTTTACTATTCCCTCTATCACTTCAACTACACTAATTATTTCTACAGTTCCCCTCTAGAATATTCTTTCATCTCCTCTTTCACCTACTAGTGCCACACTTTTCCAAGTTCCTTCACAAGGCACTTTAGATCAAGTTTTTTATTCCACTTCAAATTTAGCTAGTCCTTCTAAGTCATTAGGATCTCCCATCAATCTATACTTTACCTAACAAGATATAGACAAGTTCATGTCCACACCATCATCTAAATTGGAAAAATAGATCCCATCCACTCCCATATCAAATGTACTAATTAGAACCAAAGTGCTTGTTATATAAACATATATTCCACCAATCATAGCCACTATTCCATTATTGGATACCACCTTCCATTCTACCCACTTCACAAACCATTGATCTTCCCCAAATATCACATTCCTTACTATCATCTGTATAAGAAGACTCATCAACCCTTTCTCCTTAGATCATGACTCAAACACCTAAGAGGAAGAATCAATCTATGTTCTTTAATGATTTTGATTTTGGTCAACTTGTGCTGGTAAAACCAAAAATAGCAAAGAAAGATAAAACCATATCAAGAGTAAGTTTTTTATTCTAGACACAAGAATGCTAATTTTGTAGTGCCTCCTAAAGATAGAAATATTGAGCATATCCAAGAATCTAAATATGCAGTAGGATGGATTGATCTTGGGAAACAAACACATGAAAGTGTAAAAGAAGATTTACAAGAAATAGTGGCATCCTTGATTGAAAGATATGATAAGGATAAGAAAATTAAGGATCAAATCAAAGTACAAGTAGAAAAATTGGCTTTAATTCTACTAAATATCATAAATCATCCAATATAGTAGAACCTATTGGTAGTGAAGCCACTAAGAATGTAATTCAATAGGTAGAAAAAATTGGCTCTCCAGGTTAGGCTGTTAGTGCTTAGATTGAAAGATTGTTAATGCAAGGTGCTCAATGATTAAATTCTACCATCAGGTTTTTAAAAAACTTGAGTGAATTAAAAATGGAAATTAAAAAAAAACTTAAGACAATCAATCAAGACTTGTAGTTAACTAAAAAATATATTCATACATGGACTCAGTTGTGCTAGTTCAAACTAGAACTCTTGGCTGAGAAAAAAGTCATTTCAAGTAGGAAGATGTTCATATAATATATAGGCAATGAAGAATAAGAAGGAAGTTCTTGAGAATTTAATTAAGGATCTTGAAGAAGCTGAAGATATGTGCATTGATAAGGGGTTAGACCTTACAAATAAGATTAGATAATTTCCTTTCTAAACTAAAGATGATTCTTAAAAAATTCTTCTGTTGAAATGATAATTCAAGAGTTCACTTACTTGGTTCAAATATAAATTAAGACTGGAACATTCACATTGGATAAAATAAAACATGTGCCAGTTGATCTAGTGGACTCCATCACAAGGGTGTTTGCCATCTCCAAAAGTACATCAAGGATAGAAAACAATGAGTTCCAAGCTACTATGAAGAGATACAAATTATATCTAGAGAAGAACAAAAAATAGGAAATTCATGTGTCTATGAACATTTAGTTTATTTTCATAGTTCTTTATATGTAATTTTGTTTGGTGTAATTTGCATGTAGGAAAAGTACATAGTCCTAAGTCAAATTGGACTCTGTCAATGAATAAATCAATGTATTTATGTTTTTCCTATTTTTGTTCATATCTCCTCTATATAAATAGGAGTATGCTCATTTTTAAATATATGATCACTATGGATATAGAAGTGAAACATTGTTGAATTGAGAAACAATTTTTGAAACTTTGTGTTCATATTGTAAATCTTGAATTCTATCAATATAAAAAAATCAAGTGATATTTCAATCTTTGTGTTTTAATATACTTATGATGTATTGGGAATGTACTTATGTCTTTTCCATTACATTTTCTTGTGTTTTGATTGGAATATGGTGCAAAATTTCTATACAATAGAAGGTGCTAGGAAGCTGAATTTAGAGTCTTTGAGCTACATTTTAGTTATTGGGTTTGTGTTTATCATTGAAAGTGGATTATCATAGAGACTTTGGGCTGTAATTTATTTTTCTTTGGTGATTTTATCTTTGTTGGAATTAAGTTTAAGACTTTGGGCTGCACTTTGTTCCATCTATTCACGTATTTTGTTGGTATTATTCTAGTTACTCTTTCGGTTAACTAATATGAATATTAGTTATTATTACTCCATCAAGTAGTTTTATTTTTTCACAATACATTTTAAGGAATGGAATAAAGTTTGTAACTAAACATTAATTCTGAAAAAAGAGAATTGGATGATATGATAACACCCACTTTGATAAAATTAGTGTAAATAATTACTTGTTGTGTTAGTTAGCAATAAGAAGGGAGTCTCCTCTTTCCTTGAGGAGAGACTTATCTCATCACACTATGGCTAAAAGTACAATTTTGTTACCATTCTACCTATAAAAAAATATCCACCCAACATAATGGAAGATGCTTAAACATATATCCCTTGAAAGTATTAAACAATAGATTACCGAGGTCGAGGATAATTTTTTGGTTCATTATCTTCAACCAATAATTTTTTCACATGAATGGGTGGAACAACATATCTAAATATCATTATATGAAACCTTATTTGTTGAAGTCACTATTCATTTGCTTGCTTGGCTCTTTTCTTATGCTCAAGTTCAATCACAAAATTTTTGGAGGATACAAGCTTGGATGTTAGAACATCAAATGGCTTTGGCATGACTAAGAATGTCATGGACATAAGCTATTAATATACAGTGGAGAGGAGTGTTCAATAGATACATCTTGGAATATATTTTAACCACTTACTCTTATCCTGAAGAAGCTAAGTTATAGTTTCTCCAAGAACCATGTGGTCAGTATATTCGACATTTCCCACTAGAAGTAAAGAAGTTATTTATTGATTTTGGACTCAAAACTCTACCAATAGAGGGATAAACCCATCCTTACATGAGCCACATAATTGGAAGGGTAATATAGAGGTGTTGGTAAAGAATTTTTAGGTTTATAATGGTAGTCAGTTAGTAAGCATTACAGAAGTAGAAATATGATTAAGCTCAATAGAGGATCATAGGTGGAAATAGCATAGGAAGGGAATAGGAGAACTCAAGAGGTGTTGTTAGGATCTGAAGGGAAGTGGGAAGGCACAAAGAGGACTCCATCACTTTTTAACCGTGTCCCATGCCAATTTTATCTTATGAAGGAAAAACTAGTTGAACTAAAGAGACTGAAGAACCATGTTTGAACCAACCCAATTCCCCAACCATAGTACATGATCATACTTTTAAATCATGTGAATTACTTATATATAATTGGGATACAAATAGTGTAGATTCATAAATTGATCTTATATGATAAATTGTAGCTGAACCTATTTTAACTCGTACATAATTATCACTTTATCTTCCTCTTTAAGGGAATTTCATTGGCCAACTTGATATGCCTAGTGGGCCAAGCATTCATAGTGAGCATATTATAGGCCCAAGCATTATTAATCAGACAACTATCATGCCTCACATCATGGGTGTTGCTACTAGAGGCATAGGAGGAGGAATAGAAGGCAACATGGGAGGAAGTGTGGACTTTTCCCTCAAAAAACAAGATTTGGGGGTTCCCAATAGCCACTAGTGCAAACACCTCAACTTCCAATATTATATTATGAAATGATTCTTCATCTACCTAAATATCAAGGTGTGAATAATGCTTCAAATCATGTTCATAAGTGTGAAATCATTTAGAGGGTGTAAGGCATAACTTATTATGAATGAAAGGCCACACAATTTACAAGCACACTTTTAGAGAGAGCACATAAGTGGTATAGGAATGTTGACCCTTAACAAGTGGTAATTAACTATGATAATCTCAAAATGGAATTTATTTATGAATTATATATTCTTTAATTTGATCAACAAATTATTACTATGCTAAAATATATAAAATAAGAGCTCACTGAAAGTGTACAGAAGTATGATGCACGGTTTAAAACACTTTTGTCCAAGATTTCCTTAAAAATTAATATTTATCACCATACCTAATGGTTTTTTGGAGGTTTGTTGCTTCCTTTTAGATGAACATTATCTCAAAGGACTTTTACTAGCCTATGCAAAGCTTTGGAATCTACCCTTCATGTTGAAGATATTGGTAGAATTAACACTAGAATCAGTCCTTTTATGGAAGCTCAAATAGCTTTGATGGCATCATAATTAGAGAACTTAACTATAAACAATGCATAAAACACTCTTAATTATCTTTAGTGTACTGATTTCAATTTTAAAGGCCATAATAGAAGTAACTACCCATGAAAAAACATATGTATTATACTAATTTAGTCATGTGAAATTTTCCATGAAGAACATGATGTACAATATTGTCCTCTCTTATAGTACGATACCCATTCCAAAGTGTCTAAATATTGTAAAATATGCAATGCCTACACCCATGACATAAATTATTACCAGCTAATTAGTGATATACATCAGGTATGCATATATGGTACCCGCCAAACCTTTGTTTCCAACAATCAAGATGATAGTGGATATCGTGGATGAGGTTGAGGTTGAGGATGAGGACAAAGAGGTGGTCATGTTTCATCAAGAACATCTTATAAGTGTGGATCTCTCTATCACTATCTACAAGATTGTCCAGTCTATCCAACATGTACTTTTTGTAAAAATAAGCATCAGGTGGAAGAATGTCCTAACCTATACACGGCCATCACTAAGGAAAGAAATGAAAAATGTGTTGGTATGATTTGCATTGAAAAACCTCATTGGCAGTCATGATCTAGCACCCTAATATCTCAACAAGTTAATATCATCATGCATAGTGGTGGATAACTCAGTCTACATCAATTCCTCCTATTGAGAAGATATAATGTGAAGAGCCCCATGCAAGGAAGTATCTTGATTCCTAGAAATATAAGGATGTACTTAAAGATACTATGGCATTTGGTATGAAAACTACAAGGAGAAATTTAGTTTCTTAAGGACCAAGAAACAGCATAGTGTGTTGATCTAAAAAAGGCTATAGAACCTCAAAATGTGGTAAGAGATAATTTCCAATAACTTTACAAGCGTATGTTGGATGAGGACATTATCCCAAACTGATTAAATATCTTAAGAATTAGGTCTAAACACTAACTGACATTCAACCTCAATTTATTTGGCCAACTAAATATCATTGATTAAATCATGCTCATTAATAATATACTCATGTTCCTCCTAGCCCTCAAGAGGACAAGGAAATACTGGTGAATGTTGCCATCAATGGTTGGGTGATTCAATTTATCTTGGTTGACACTAGAGTTGAGGTTAACATCCTCAAAAAGGATGCATGGCACAAAATTTCTAGTCTAGCATTATAACCATCATCGTATGTGTTGTTTATAACTAATAAAACTCATGCTCTACCAACTAGAATCCTTAAGAATGTAATGTTTAATATCCTTGAAGTTCTTTTCAAAGTTGATTTTGAAGTACTTGAGTTAGCTGAGGTAAATGATTTTCTATATCTATTGGGGTGACCTTGGTGCTATCTAAATAATGCAAACTTAATCTCAAAAAATCATTACATCAATCTTGAGAATACCAATCAATGTGTTGTTATTCCATTAGATCAAATACATGAGCCCCCATACGTAGAAATTATTAAAATGGAAGAGGATATTAACCACATATATAACATCATAGCCAAATATGGTAAGCATCATGATCCCACTCCTGATAGCATCATTCAATGGATGGACACTTAGTCTCTTTCTGATACTACAAGTAATGCTTGTAATTATTGGGCACATGGTGACTATGACCTCACTATAAGTGTGTGTGATTTCATTGGTAGTTATGAGAACATTTCATGCCATTATCATAAACATCATATATTTTTTCACCTTATTATCATAGAAATCATGAGAGGACCAGTTATGGATACACTATTAGAAATACTTGATGAAGTTCCTCAATTTCATAGAAAAATGGAAATCTACGACTTCATCTGGTAACTTAAAGATTTATATAATTTTGATATTGATCATATGCATTCAATAATTCACCTTTTTTAATGGCATAACCATAAGGTGGTGGTGAACCCATAATGAATGACTACTCTATTAGGATCAAGTATGCTCTACTTTGCATCACCAATTTGATCATGATAACTGGAGTCTAGTGTATAATCAACTATAGCAAAGTACGACCACTAAAACTACACAAAAGGTTTTGAATCCATGTGGAAGGCTAAAGAGTCTTTCTTACTAGAGTAATTAAGGGTACATATTTTTTATATAACCTTACAAACTTAGGATAGATCATGGTATGTTCATGAATAATGACATATATGGGTACCCATTTTTGGCATCTATTAAAATAAATCATGAACTTGGAATTATCTGACTCTTCTCTAAGAATGGTTTTGTGACTCACACTCCATGCTATGCACAAAGTAGTTATTGGTAACACTATTCCAATTAAAGATCACTTGCGATATGTATATGATGTCCTAGAATAGGGTTTAGTTCTCATTAATGATCCATCTAAACAACTCATTCATGTACTAGACCCTATCCTTGATTAGGGATATCATGAAGAGTTTCACCTAGGGAAGCAAAAATTGGTGTATTATGTGGATGAAGGTGAAGGTTCCAAAGCACCTGACCCATTAAAAACTCATTTAGATATCCCTATAGACTATGGATCCTAAACTATTCATGATATTGGTCCTGATGTAGACCACCCATACTCATAACCTCTTCAAATTATACAATGCAACATTGGCATAAAGGAAGAACCAAAAATAGCTACCATAGGTAAGTACTGGACTAACACAAAGGTTTCAAAAATATTTGGATTGTTAAAATAATACCAAAATTTATTTCCAATAAGTTATAGTGAGATGAAAGGTGTTCATCTGACACTAGGTAAAATACATATCAAACTAGTTGATGATGCTCAACCAGTAAGGGAAAGGCCATATAGGATGAATCCAAATTCGAATGCATGCATGAAAGAAGAAATTGATAATATGTTATGTGTTAGAGTGATAACCCCAATTGATGAATTTGAATGGGTCAATCCCATGGTCATAAGTATAAAAAATATGGGTGTGTTAGGATTTGCATTGATTACCACATACTTAATGCATCTTAGGTTACTGATCCTTTCCCAATGCCATTCATAAAATAAATCTTTGAAGGTGTCATTGGGTGTGAAATTTACACTTTCATAGATGGATTCTTTGGGTACCATTAGGTCTAGATCATTGAGGAGGATCAACCTAAGACTACATTTGCCATCGAATAAGGATCCTTCACATATACTATCATGCCTTTTGGGTTAAAAAATGCACCTATTATATTTTCCTATATATCTATTGAGGCTTTTAAATATTTCATCTATAAATTCCATCAATTTTACTTGGATGACTGGATAGTTAGTTTGGTAAAGGACCATTGTTCTAATCTATGACTCATGCTTGAGAATTGTCAAGTAATTCAAATATCATTAAATTTAAAGAGTTTCTTTTTGCTACACATTTCAATGTTTTTCTCAGTCATATTATCTATAAGTATAGACTTTTGGTAGACCCAGCAAAGGTAGCTATCATTCTTCACCTCCCAACATAAATTTCATGCCTTTCTAATGACATATCAAGTATTATCAAAAAATTCATCCAAGGATATGCAAATATTACAACACCTTTGCAAGAATTATTAAAATATAACAAACAGTCTATTTAGACCCACTCTTGCCAAGAAGCCTTTGAGGCCTTAAAGGACAAATTGTGTTAAGTTGTGGAGCTAAAAGCTTCACCAAGATGTAAATAGGAGAAGTTATGGAGGATGCAGAGTTATGGGGAGTTGCAAAATCAGTTGCAGGGAAACCGGCATCGGTCTGATCAGCCGACGTCGGTAAGATGGTAGTGAGGAAGCAACCGACGATGGTTACCAGTCGGTCGACATCGGTCTTAGAGGTGCCAGCATCGGTAGCCTGTGCGTGAACAGGCAGTTCGCATGTTGATCCTGGAGAGTCTATTTTTGGACTGTTTGTTTGCATGTTGAAGGCTAGTCTTCATCTTGAGTTGCGTGTCTAATTATTGTAATTAGGTTAGTCTAATTATTGTAAGCATGAGATCTATATATGGACTCATGTGCTGTATTGTAAAAGTGTGCTAGAAAGCCATAGAGATTTTAGAGAGATCTAGTGTAGCTCCTCCTAGTTCCAAAGGGGTGCTAAGAGTGTATGATCAGGGAGAGTTGCAAGGTCTGCAAGGTCAAGGAGCTGATCCATCGGGGTACTGGTTGAAGAATCATAAGGACTTGGTGAGGCAAGGACAAGGGTTCTTCAGGGGTGTAGAGATATCTACATGGTGACTAAGGTTTAGTGATTTGTAGGTAGCAGAGAGCAGGAGATCTACTTGGAGTACGGTTGTGTACTTGGTGAACTGGCAGCGTGTTACTGACTGGTTGGAGAGGTGAACATCAATTCTATATTTGAGTTGATTGTTGGGACTGAGAGACAGAGGGAAGAAGGTCTTGAGGTATCGCAAACCTTTGAGGTGGAGGAAGAAGTGGCATCTTCCTTATTGTATATTCTTCTGAGTGATTATTAATACAATTGTGTATTGTCTCTCAATTCCTGTGTTGTTTCATATTTCTAGTTACTTATTGATTCTGGTATAATTCTGTGTTTAGTTACTAATACAAGAAGTAATCATATGTGCTCTAATTGGTAGAGCAAGATCCTGACTAAGTAGGCATCGAAGCATGTTTATTGTTCTAAGTTCTTGACAAGTGGTATCAGAGCTTTTGGTTGGGTTACTAATAGGTGGTTTCAGATCTGGTAGTGTTTGTTGATTACAGGTTACTCACAGGGGTTTCTGATTGAGTGGGAGTATAGTAATGGTAGAAGAAAGTAAGCTATGAATGGAGAAACTAAATAGCATGAATGGTCTGATTGATGGAAAGAAAGAGCAGGGAAAAAGATATTGTTGGTTGGTAGCAGATCAGCATGAAGGAACTGAAGATGCAGATGTTGCAGGTGTTGTTACACAGGATGCTTTGGGAGGTTTCTTGGATGAAGTTGAATCTTGGATAATATATTATGTTGCCTCTTTCCATGCAGCCCCAGGGAGAGGAGCTAGTGAACCTTGCCAAAGAATTGGCAAAGGAGAAGTGAAGCTAAAATTGCAGATGGATGACACACAGTGGTTGAAGGAAGTCATGCAGGTACCAGTCTTGGAGATGAGTCTAATTTCTTCAAGAAATTTGGGTGATGAGAGATGCACTGTAACTCTCACAGTGGATACACTTGAATTAGATGGTGGTAATAAAGTAGGTATCCTTTATCTATCTACTTATATTGTTGATTCACCTTCTATTGTAGAGATGTGGCTTCATAGGCTTAGTCACATATGTAGAAGGAGAATGTAGGTTTTGAAGTGGAAGATAGATGTCTTTGACAAGCTAAAGAACTGGAAAGCCTTGGTGTTCATGGAGGAGATGACATACAGAGATTAGGTGAGGGAACTGAATTATTCTGAGCAGAGCAAGGTTGATTTGATTAGGACTTTGATCCATGGAGAGCTCACGGGTAAAAAGTTATCACTCACAGATGAACACAGGTACCAGCATCGGTCATACAATAATCGACATCGGCAATAAGAAGACCGACGTCAGTCATGAAGAAACTGACATTGGCAGAAAGGATATTGGCATCAGCCAGGAGATGACGTCGGCAGTCAGGGTCAGTGCAAGAAACTGACATCAGTTGGGAGCAGACTGGGAGATGGCTGAGATCGGTCACTAGAACAGATATTGGGCGAACAGCAAGCTATCAACAAGTCTCAAACGCTCATGTGGAGGTTAAAAAGGGTAAGTGAACCTCATATTTGTTATTCACCTTCTTTATATTGCTTACTGATGGTCAAGAACCAGGAAGATGTGAAGAGGCAATGCAGGTAGAATCTAGATATAGTGGGAGCTTGGCATGGATGAGGAGTGTGAGTCCTTGGAGAAGAACCAAATAGGTATTTGTTGGTAGAGTTGTTAGCTAGAAGTAAGCACTGAGAGATAGATGGATTCCCATAGTTAAAGAAGAGAGTGGATGGATACATGAGATGGAAGGCCAAGGCATATGGTCTTGAAGAAGTTGCAGGATAGTGGTACAGGTTTTGACAGGTGAATGACTAAGCAGAGCTTCAGTCAATGTCAGTGTAACTATTGTGTTTGTTCTTACCAGGTGGATGATGAGTCATGACATTATCCTATTACTATATGTGGATGGTCTACTAGTAGGTTTGTACATATAGGTATTTGCTAAGCTAAGGGTAAGGTTAGTTCAGAGGTATGTCAGGAAGAATTTGGAGCAACAAAATTCTTTGGCATAAGAGACATGGAGATTTTATCTCCAGTGGGAGCTGATGTGAAGATGGTGTTGGCAGAGTTCATGATGCAGGATGCAGAATCAGAAACCTCACCAATGGCTGGACAGTTCAAGCTTAGCTTGAAATAGGGTTCAAAATCACATGAGGTCTAGTGTAGACCTGAGTTTTCCCAATCAGTGGGGGTTGTCAGAAAGTATGGAGCCAATTCGGGGAAGGAGTACTGGAGGGCAGTTCAGTGGGACTAGCAGCAGGGATTCTTGTTATGCAGGGTCAAGTTTTTCACTACATGGATATGTAGGTTTGGATATGGCAAGTTACTTGAATGATAGGTATAGCATCACAGGTTGTGTGGTGGTTGGTCTTCAGGATTGATCTTGAAGAGGAATACAAGCCAGGGAATAATTTAGATGATATACAGGTACAGGTACAAGTGTAGCTTTTTATCTCCAAGTGGGAGATTATTAAGTTGTGGAGCTAAAAGCTTCACCAGGATGCAAACAGGAGAAGTTATGAAGGATGCAGAGTTGTGGGGAGTTATAGAATCAATTACAGGGAAACCAGCGTCGGTCTGATCAGCCGACTCGGTCAGATCAAACCAGTCGGCCGACATCGGTCTTAGAGGTGCCAGCTTCGGCAGCCTGTGCGTGAACAGGCAGTTCGCATGTTGATCCTGGAGAGTCTATTTTTGGACTATTTGTTTGCATGTTGAAGGCTAGTCTTAGTATTGAGTTGCATGTCTAATTATTGTAATTAGGTTAGTCTAATTATTGTAAGCATCAGATCTATATATGGACTCATGGGCTGTATTGTAAAAGTGTGCTAGAAAGCCATAGAGCTTTTAGAGAGATCTAGTGTAGCTCCTCCTAGTTCCAAAGGGGTACTGAGAGTGTATGATTAGGGAGAGTTACAAGGTCTGCAAGGTCAAGGAGCTGATCCACCGAGGTACTGGTTGAAGAATCATAAGGACTTGGTGAGGCAAGGACAAGGGTTCTTCAGGGGTGTAGAGATATCTACATGGTGAGTAAGGTCTAGTGATTTGCAGGTAGCAGAGAGCAGGAGATCTACTTGGAGTACGGTTGTGTACTTGGTGAACTGGTAGCATGTTACTAACTGGTTGGAGAGGTGAACATCAATTCTATATTTGAGTTGATTGTTGGGACCGAGAGAGAGAGGGAAGAAGATCTTGAGGTGTGGCAAACCTTTGAGGTGGAGGAAAAAGTGGCATCTTCCTTATTGTATATTCTTCTGAGTGATTATTAATACAATTGTGTATTGTCTCTCAATTCCTGTGTTATTTCATATTTCTAGTTACTTATTGATTCTAGTATAATTCCATGTTTAGTTGCTAATACAAGAAGTAATCATATGTGCTCTAATTGGTAGAGCAAGATCCTGACTAAGTAGGCATCGGAGCATGTTTATTGTTTTAGGTTCTTGACAAACTGGTCACTACTCTAATTTTACAATTCCATAATTGGACAAAATTATTCCATGTCCATTTTGATGCCTTTGGAATGGTTTTTGGTGTAGTGCTTGCACAACTAGGTGAAGGTCACCATGGTCACCCTATCTATTTTTCTAGTATAAAACTTACTACAATTGAGAATAATTACACCACCATGGAACACAAAGCAATTTAAATGGTTTATGATTTACATAAATTTTGATAATACCTATTGTTAATTCATTTTATTTTTATATAGACCATGATGCTTCAAAATATCTGGTAAATAAACCTATGTTTCATGGCCAAATCTACTATTAGATAGTATTGTTTCAATAATTTCAATTCTCTATCATGGTCAAACCAAGAAAAACTAATTATGGTCCTGACCATATTTCTTGAATTGATTATGGATAACCAACACATGCCATTGAATATGACCTACTCGATGTACAATTATTTCATATTCCTCATTTCCTTGAGGAGTTAGAATAAATTGCAACTTTCTTAACTACTAGCTCAATGCCTAATTATTTGATTCCATAGGCTAAGAGGCAACTCATAGTTCATGTTACACCATTTTAACTCATTGGAGGAGACATCTACAAGCTTGGTTGAGATGAAACTATTCGACGCTATGTCATGAAACATGAACACTCTGTTAGGTTGTGGAGCTAAAAGCTTCAACCTTTGCAAACTGAGGAACAGATGGTTGCTGAGTTCTACAAGAACCGGCGTCGGCAGCAGGACCAACGTCGGCAGAGTCCAGTGCAAAAGGCAACCGGCGACGGCAGGAAGTCGGCCGACGTCGGCAGAACCAGACTAGCAGGGACCGGCGTCGGTCGCCTGTGTGTTCCCGAAGTGTTTGTTTCATGGACAGTTAGTTAAGTGAACGATGAGTTTGCATGTTAAGACCAGCCAGAGTCTTGGGCTGCGAGGATAATTGTCTAAATTAAGAGTCTAAGTTAGTGTTTGAGTTAGGGATCTATTTATAGACCCATTGGCATGTATTGTTTAAGGCATGAGATAGAAAGGAAGAGTTCCTTCTAGTTGTAAGATCTGTGAGTTGCAGGTTGTTGCAAGCTCATTGGGGATCTACATGTAAGTTTGGTCTTTGAATTGCAGGTTGCAGGTTCATGAGAGATCAGCTTGAAGTGCTATAGAGTGCTTGGTGTACCGGCAGGGTTATTACTGACTGGTTGGTGAGGTGAACACCAATTCTGTGTGTGAGTTGGTTGTTGGGACCATTTTTTGTGTAGGAGAGTGTGTGTGAGAAGAATTACTGTACACTTGAGGTGTGACGAATCTCTGTAAGGTGAAAGAGTGTGGCGGCTCTTTGATGTATTCTTTTCTATATAGTGTTAATACAAGATAGTGTATTGTCTCTCATATTCTGTGCTATTGGTGAATTCTAGTTACTTATGTTTCTAGTTATTTCCGCATATTCAATTGCTTATATTTGGTAATCATACTGTGCTTTTTCTGAGGAGCAAGATCCTAACGAGTGGTATCAGAGCATGTTTGTTGTTCTAGATTCCTGACAAGTGGTATCAGAGCATGTTTGTTGTTCTAGATTCCTGACAAGTGGTATCAGAGCTTTTGGTTGGGATACTAACAGATTGGTGTAGATCTGGGTAGTGTGTTTTGATTACAGGTTACTCACAGGGTTTCTGTTTGAGTGGGAGTTGAGCAATGGCAGAAAGCAATCAACTACGAATGGAAAAGTTTGATGGCAAGAACTACCAATTATGGAGGATGCAGATTGAGGACTATCTGTATCAGAAAGATTTGTACTTACCGTTGGGTGGGGTTGCTAGCAAACCCTTGGATATGAAAGATGAAGAATGGGAGGTTCTTGATCGAAAGGCTCTGGGATCTGTTAGATTGAGTCTTTATTCATCTGTGATTTCCAGCTTATCACAGTGTAAGACAACGGTGGAGTTGATGAAATCTTTGGCAAATTTGTATGAAAAACCCTCGGCTTCTAATAAGGTATTTCTTATGAAGCGTTTATTTAATTTGCAAATGTTGGAAGGTGGATCTGTTCATAGCCATCTTAGTGATTTCCATGGTTTGGTAAACCAGTTAAGTTCAGTTAATATTGTATTTGATGATGAACTTAGAGCTCTCTTAATCTTGTGTTCATTACCTGAAAGTTGGGAAGGTTTGGTAATGGCAGTTTCTAATACTGTCTCCTTCAAAAGTCTTAAAAGTGGATGATGTTGTGAGTGTGATCTTGAATAAAGAGATACGCAGGAAAAGCACAGGGGAATCATCTGGAGATGCTTTGAGTGTTGAAGGAAGAGGAAGGCCAAGAGAGAGGACAGAGCGTGGGAGATCAAGGTCGAAGATAGGCAAAAGATCCAAGTCCAGGTATGGCAGAATAACCTGCTAGAAATGTGGAAAGCAAGGGCACTTAAAGAGAGATTGCAGATCGGGTGAAGATCACCATGAAGAACATGGAGAAGAAGCAGATGTTGCAGGTTACGTTGCACAGGATGCTCTGGTATGTTCTTTGGATAAAGTAGAATCTTGGGTATTAGATTCTGGTGCCTCTTTTCATGCATCTCCACATAGAGAATTTTTTCATGAGTATGTCCAGGGAGACTTTGGAGAAATTTGTGTAGGGGATGGTAAGCCTTGTCAGATTGTTGGCAAAGGCAAAGTGAAGCTGAAATTGCAGACAGGTGACACATGGGTGTTAAAGGAGGTCATGCATGTCCCAGTTTTGAAGCGGAATCTGATTTCTGTTAGAAGTTTGGGTGAAGAGGGTTGCACAGTAACTCTCACAGCGGACTCTTAGAAGGTTACCAAGGGTACACTTATTGTAGCTAGAGGTAAGAAAGTAGGTACGCTTTATCTATCTACTTGTTTTACTGATTCTCTTTCTGGGTTATCTACTTCAGCTGTAGATTCAGAGATGTGGCTTGATAGGCTTGGTCACATAGATAAGAAGGAGATGCTGGTTCTTGAGTCAAAGAATATGCTTTCGGATTTGGAAGGCATGGATCGTGGTTTCTGTATGCAGAAGAAGAAGGTAAGGTTTCTTGAGGAATCCGATGTTAGTGACAAGAACGGGAAAGCCTTGGTTTTCAAGGAGAAAGTGACGGATAGAGTTCAGCATAAGGTGCAGAGGAATTCTGAGCAGAGCAAGGGTGATTTGGACAAGGTTTTGATCCAAAAAGAGCTCGCGGGAAAAAGTCAGGTCTAACAAGAAAAACACAGAGACCGACGTCGGCAGGAAAACTGGCATCGGTGTCCAGACAGGGACCAACGTCGGCTATGTGCAGCCCGACGTCGGTGACTCGGGGCAGAAAAGAGATCGGCGTCGGCCAGGGGAAACTGACGTCGATAGGGATGCAGTTGCAGGGAACTGACATCGGTCGGCTGTAGACTGAGATGTGACCGGCATCGGTCACTGAGACGAATTTTGGGTGGACAGCGAGTTGTCATGGAGTCTCAAGCACCCATATGGAGGACTAAAGGTGTAAGTAAGTTCTTAAATTCGTCATTTCCCTTCTTTACACTACTTGTTGCTCACTTATGGCATAGGACCAGGAAGTTGTTGAAGAAGCAGAACAGGTAGATCCAGGAAACAGTGGGAGCTTGGCATGAATGAGGATGTGATTCCTTGGAGGAGAACCAAACAAGTGTTTTGGGTAGTGTTGCCAGCTGGAAGTAAGCACTAAGAGACGAATGGATGTTGAGGATGAAGAAGAGCGGAAATGGATACGTGAGATGGAAGATCAGGGTATATGATCTTGTATTAGCTGCAGGGCAATGGAGGTTTGATCATTGTGTTTCTCTTTACCAGGTTGGATAATATTAGCTACATTATCCTATTTTCTGTATGATGTGCTTGTTGCAGGGTTACATATATAGGTATTGCTGAACTAAAGGTAAAACTAGTTCAGGGGTTTGTCATGGAGAATCTGGGAGCAGCAAGATTCTTTGGCATGAGTGTGATCTAGAGACATGGAGGTCTTGTTGACTTTGTTTCAGGATGATTGTGTGAAGCCGGTTAGCACGCCGATGGTTAGACAGTTCATAGAACAGGTGTCTTGATTCACATAATGAGGTTGAGTGCATGGTATGTACTAAACCTGAGTTTTCCCAAGCAGTGGGAGTTGTCACAAGTTTGGAGTCAATCCAGGAGAGTAATACTGAAGGGCAGTTCAGTGGGACCAGCAGCAGGTGCACATGCTATGCAGGGTCAAGTTCTTTATCTACATGGTTGTAGATGCGGATGTGGCAGGTAATTTGGATGACAGGTTTTGCACCACGGATTTTGTGGTGGTTGGTCTTGAAGAGTGATCTTGAGGAGGGATACAAAGCCAAGGAAACAAACTAGATGGTGTATAGGTACAGGTACAGGTTGCAACTATTTATCTCCAAGTGGGAGATTGTTAGGTTGTGGAGCTAAAAGCTTCAACCTTTGCAAACTGAGGAACAGATGGTTGCTGAGTTCTACAAGAACCGGCATCGGCAGCAGGACCGACGTCGGCAGAGTCCAGTGCAGAAGGCAACCGACGACGGCAGGAAGTCGGCCGACGTCGGCAGAACCAGACTAGCAGGGACCGGCGTCGGTCGCCTGTGTGTTCTCAAAGTGTTCGTTTCACGGACAGTTAGTTAAGTGAATGATGAGTTTGCATGTTAAGACCAGCCAGAGTCTTGGGCTGCGAGGATAATTGTCTAAATTAAGAGTCTAAGTTAGTGTTTGAGTTAGGGATCTATTTATAGACCCATTGGCATGTATTGTTTAAGGCATGAGATAGAAAGGAAGAGTTCCTTCTAGTTGTAAGATCTGTGAGTTGCAGGTTTTTGCAAGCTCATTGGGGATCTACATGTAAGTTTGGTCTTTGAATTGCAGGTTGCAAGTTCATGAGAGATCAGCTTGAAGTGCTATAGAGTGCTTGGTGTACCGGCAGGGTTATTACTGACTGGTTGGTGAGGTGAACACCAATTCTGTGTGTGAGTTGGTTGTTGGGACCATTTTTTGTGTAGGAGAGTGTGTGTGAGAAGAATTACTGTACACTTGAGGTGTGGCGAATCTCTGTAAGGTGAAAGAGTGTGGCGGCTCTTTGATGTATTCTTTTCTGTATAGTGTTAATACAAGATAGTGTATTGTCTCTCATATTCTGTGCTATTGGTGAATTCTAGTTACTTGTGTTTCTGGTTATTTCCGCATATTCAATTGCTTATATTTGGTAATCATACTATGCTCTTTCTGAGGAGCAAGATCCTAACGAGTGGTATCAGAGCATGTTTGTTGTTCTAGATTCCTGACAAGTGGTATCAGAGCATGTTTGTTGTTCTAGATTCCTGACACACTCCAAATTACTCTAAGAATTTCATGAAGACATTGCAGGTAGACACTATGTTGGGGAGGCTACTGCATACAAGGTACTATTTTTCAGACTATGGTGGCCTACCCTCTTTCAAGATGCCAAAATGCATGTTAGGAAATGTGATGTTTGTTAGCATATTAGAAAATTGAATCACTGAGATGCCATGCTATTACATCTTATTCTCTCTCAAGAACCATTTGAAAAGTGGACCATTAATTTTTTCAGCCCCATCAATCCATTTGGATGACATACATATTCCTATTATATCAATACAATAACTAATTATCTCATGTGTTGGGTTGAGGTAATGCCAATGAGGGATTATACTAATGATATTACCACATGATTCATATAAGAACACATATAACCCATTTTTCTTTCCCATTAAGTTTTACTATTAATCATGATACACATTTCCTCAATGAAACTATCCATGTCCTACTTGTTGAGTTCATGATTACCCACCACAAAACAGCACCATATCATCCCTGGGATAATTGCACTACCAAGGCATTCAATAAAATTTTATGCACAAAACTTATAAATATTTTTAATATTAGTCACACTGATTGGGATGATAGAGTGTTTGCAGTACTTTGGGCTTATCAAATAACTTATAAGCACCTTAACAAGAACATATTTTTCAATCTGGTGTATGGCATAGAAGTAGTTCTTTCAATTGAATTCTTGGTACCATCTCTTTTTATTGTGTATGTTGGATAATTAGATGAGGATTCGTCATTAAAATCATTTTTAGATACTTTATTATAGTTGATTGAAGCCCATTTCCTTGCTCATTGGAACCAATATGTGGATAAATGCAGATAAAAGGTATGGAATGATCTACACATTAAGCACAAAACATTTACCCCTGGAATGAAAGTCTTACTCTATGACTCCAAGTTTGTGTGCCATTATAGGAAACTTCATATTCATTGCAATGATTTTTTTTTGTTCATAGCATTCACCCTACTAGTGCGTGTCATTTAAAAAAATTGGATGGTCAATTTCTTCCTAGACATTATAATGGTATCTGGCTATGGTTGTATTTCTCTACTTAAAAGTATATTTTTTGTAATAATAAGGCTTATGCCATTAGTGTAGGATTTCCTATTTTCAATAAAGGTGTTGCCTTAGTTGTGCATGTTATTTCTTTTATTAAATGTTATTTTATTTTTTTTACTTGTAAAATCATGGAGGACCACGACATAGTTTTAGTGTGGGATAATAGGTAATACATATATTCATCTTGAAGATGTGCTCACAAGTTAAAAAGTCCTAGGATAAGAGATTCCTACAAAATAGTTTGAATATTCAAAAAATTAAATAACTAGATCCCACTCCAAATAAAATCATGGGATAGGATGTGTCATTAATATAAAAGGAGAATTGGTTGTAATAAGTGTGCTAACATCATGAGAAGACAATACCATTAAATGCATTTATGATGTGAAGTGACGGATAAATAATGGTGGCCATTAGAAACATCTTAATTATGAGAAGTGATGGTCAAAAATAAGGGGTATTAAATGCAAGTTACCCCATCAAACCTATAAAATGGACTTAATATCTCATTTTAAATTTTACTTTTGCTTTCATTTGAGTTTTGTAAAACTAAAGAGTGAACTAAGTCTAGGTGATTCTAAAGTAAGTGCAAGATCAGAGCATCAAATCCCATGCATGGTTATTGATAAGGATATTAATTAAGTGATCACGTATAAACTAACCTTAAAGCATGATTTATGATAGATAAAATTGGTAGCTATAGGTTGCAGAGGTATATGTCTACCATTAGAGAGTGACAAAGTAGAAAAAGTTGAGTCATCTACACCACAAACATGTATTCCTTTAGGAACATTGGATGGTCATGCCTTAACCTTTAGTCTCCAAAGAGGGTGATGGGGCATTGATAATTGATCCATTACTAATCATACTGAAAGAGGAAATACCACTTGTTAAGGGAAGTAATACTAATCAAAGAAGAAACACCTAAAGAACAAGGGTAGTGATTGAAAGTCATAGACTCTGATATGGTGCACTAATAAAAGAAGGCACAAGCACTTCCACCACCACCATTGATGATAGAAGAGATGCATTACCCAAAAATGGTGTTGTATGTGGAAAATTAGGTGTCAAAAATACCCTCATGTACCATATTTGATTACAACCACCATCAACTAGGGAATGAGGTTGAATTACATAATGACTACCGATTTGAGTACCAAAACAACAAAAATAAATTGGTGTATAACCTTAAAATTTTAAATGCCTTGGAAATTTTAAGGCTCTTTAATTTTTTCAACCTTTCATACTTTTTAAAACTATTGGAAGTATTAAAATTTCTAATCGTATGCATCTATGAGAACATCTACTTTTTTGGGTACATCACGAAGATTATGCTTGAGATAATAAGCAAGGTGTTAGGACTAGAATGCTCCAACATGGATGTGTATTTTCAATTGGAAGATTCAGAAGAGATAGATGAAATAAAAATGGTTCTCATGAACCAAAATTATGGTCATGCCATGCACATCAATAACTTGCAAGATCCTTCCCTTCATTTAGTTGTATGCATCATCATGACCAAGATTGGTGTCACTGATCATTGGAAAGAGGTGGATATGGCTCACCTCTATATCACCCACCAAGTGATGAGGGCCTAAATTACAATTAGGCAATGTATTTTTCCCATAAAATCAAAGAGGATGTCAAGATGACCCATCAGATACTAGGCTATAGGTTTTCATGGGGGTTATTTTTGTTGTTAATGGTATTTGATGAAATTAGTGTACCAAACTACACCTCTAGAGAATTGAAGTGAGGATACCTACTATAACATAAGTCCTCTATTGAGCACAATAAGGCATTCATGTGCCTTGGTCATATCACCCCAACATAAAAAAGAAAGATTAATTCATGGTATGGCAGCATGAAAAAGGACTTTAGGAATGAATGGCACATTTTTAAAGACTTTCCCATCCAAGTTGGTGAGTAATCCTAGTTTACATTAAAACAACATTTATCTCTAGATCGTATCAAGATGGACCCCTTTAGAGAAATCTCATCATGGTTAAATATGGCGTATGCTTTCACAACATGATACTTTGTCAATTTGATGAACCAAATTTTTGATGCACAACCTCTCACCCTAGAAGTAGACTGAATTAACTTGGAGATTCCAACTCTCTAGAATATGTATGTCTATCTTGGAAATAAGTCTGATAAGGAGAATCATGAGACTAATAAAAATGGCATTAAGGTGAAGTAGACCATAGTTAAAGAAACTATGCATAATCTATTTTACATGTTGTAGCCCAAGAAGAAATCTTCAAAACGTGTGGAACATGCAAGGGAAAAACTTTTGCCTATACCACATATTGAGAAGAATAAGTTAGTTGGGCATGATGATAACATAATTTCATGGCTATAACCTTCAAAGTGATAAAATATTACCCAAGAACTACCACCTAAAGCTTTTCCACCTAGGGATTCACCTCCATGATCCCTCCACCAAGGGCTTCACCACTAAGAGATTCACCTCCATGAGCTTCTCCACCTACAACTTCACCTCCAAAAAATTCTTCACTAAGTGAATCACCACCAAGGGTTTAACCATCAAGGTTTATCTTGTAAAGTACACTAGAGAAATAACTTGAGTGATCAATACCATTACTCCCTATGAAACTAGTGCAAGAAGAACCTGAAGGCCATAAGGAATAAATAGAGGAATCTAACTCTAAAAATACACCTTCCCCATCATGAGAGGAGGATACCACCTTTGATGATGTGCAATTGGACACTGGGGGTCCATTTGGTGAAGAGGGGGATGGTTTTTATACTCATAAAATAAGTGGAATGGACATCAATATCACTTCTTTGGCTACAAATATAGAGGTCAAAATCCTTGAGCATAACCCTAACAAAGGAAAGGAGCCAACCATTTATAAAGTACAACCACCTTTGATTAATGTGTCCACCAAATTATTCACTCAATATCCAATAGGAATTTTAGATAATATGATCTATTTATCACTTCATTTCCTTCCCCAAGATGCAACCATCGATACAAGATGACAAGTGTCCTTCTTTTTAGATATGTACAATGAAGAGTACCACTTTGAGATACCTTCAGATAGCTCATGTTTGATTATTAAGCACCAATGTTTCCAACTCCACTTTGGGTTGATCCCAAGAAGATATCTCCTCTAAAATATTGTATTACATTTTTTAAAATGGCCTTTGAATTCACATGGTAGAATATACTTTCAAATTCTGACGTGCATGATGTAGAATAGAAACATGGCCAAGTAGTGGCAATGTATGAGAAAGAAGATGCCACTTGGAATGAACTTGAAGAATAAGTGTCCACACTAAAGTAACAAATTAAAGAAGCCATAGAGGCCAAAGTAAAAACTTTAAATTTTTGTAAATCCATTTTGAGCCAAGAACTGGTATTAGTAGATGAAGTACCTCTAGATGGAGAAGTTATGGATAAATTGGAGACCCTTGTAAATCTCTTATTGAAACACTGTAAGGAAGAAACCATGTGGAGAAATGAAGCATTATGGGAGGCTGAGGAGTTTATCATGTCCATAAAATTCTTCAAGTGTGCCTTCAAAATAGTTGGGGAAGTGATCCCCAGCTTGGATGAGATTTTTGAAAAAATGGCATGGCCTAATAAAATTTTAGAGGTTCGGCACAATGTACAGGAGTCTTAATAGTAGTAGTTGGTATATGTTGCCCTCCTAATAAAATACCACACTAAGTGAGAAAAATCATTTAAATATTTCAAATATATGGAGGAAATAATAAATGTGCATCGGTAGAAACTTAATTCTAGTTTGACAACTCTCTAATGATAGATTGTCATTGAGGTTAATAAACTTGAATAGGTTTAGAAGGATGCTAGTACATCCCTCAACCAATTAGTTAATAAGGCCAATGAATGTCCCTAACAACCTAAAGAGATAAATAATTTAAAGGTGGCCATATAAGAGATAGCATCCAAATTGCTTGACACATTATCATATTGGGACAGTGTCAGGAAGTAGATTGAATAAACTAGGCCTGAGTTATTGGCTAAGTTGAGACTAAGACTTAGTTTGAGATGGACTAAGTGTGTAGTGTGGGGTGATGTTGGACCCCAAATTTTGACTAAGTTTTTTGGATTTTTAGCAAGTAACCTGCATGAAGTGATAATAATATGGCGTAGGAAAACCATGGTGCAAGAAGACCATGTGTGGAACCAGTGAGGCACGAGAGGATAAGGGTGTGGAAGTTATCAGTGTGAGAAGACCCAATCAAATATGGAACATAACTATGAAAAACTAGAGAGCATAGGACTCAAAATAGTAGTGAAAGGCTTGGGGAGCATGAAAGAAGTAAGAGACGGTTGAGGAGTGATTCTCAAGGACCATATAGACTTTAATCATCATGAGTTTCATAGTGGCCCATAAAAATGAGGACATGTAGTAGTAAAGATCTAGTATTGAATAATAATATAGGGGGTGTGAAGGCCTAATTCCTTATGAGAGAATAATTGAAATACTACCATTACTCTTAGTCTACTAAAAAATTATTTTCCAATCACCCATTTGTCATTTATTATGTAACTACTTGGTCAAGGAAAAACAAGTATAAATACTCATATGTGGAATCATGTAAGGTGACTAATGATGGATAACATATTGTGACTATATAATATAGACTTGTGAATATTAAAATTAGTTTAGGTGTTATGAGTTTCTGATAAATTGACATTTGAGAATGAATAGTGGGTTTCATTGACTAATTTATTTCTTATCATTCATTATGATATTTATAGATCGTGTATTATACAAGATTGCATAAATAACCCTTTAAAATTCATGGCATTTGTCTTTGTGTTTTTGGTTTTTGTGATTAATGAGTCAAGTCTATAGTCATGTATTTATTTTTCTATGTAATTACTAATTATATATATGAATAAACTCAAGTATATGACTAGTGTGTTACTGAGTAACATAACCCATGAGAACTGGTCTCTTATTATGTGCTTTAGGTGAGTGCACAAGACCTTAGTCTTGCATGAAAGGCCAGTGCACAAGCCTATTGGGGCTACACTTTGGCACCTAAATAAAAACTTAAAGTAAATAAAACGAACACTTGATAATTTAATTAAAAAGAGAATTTGAAATATAATTAAGCTTGTTTAAAGTAAATAAATTGACTTCACACTCTTTGACTGTATGACATAAATCATCAAAGGATTTGAACTTGTCAAACATAATTGACTCTTGAAGTGGAGAGAGAAAAATTTGAGTGAAAATATATTGAAGCTCATTATCAACCATTTTATTTTTTATTTTATCCAACATAGTCTTGTCTCTTACAACATATTCACTAATTATTTTATTAGGCCCTTATTTTAACTTTATAACTTGAGCATATGATAGTTTTTCACCAATGGTGATAGAAAAATGTGTTTAAAATTGATTTTCAAAAGGATCAAAATCCTTTACTAATTGAAGAGGAAGATCATATAACCAAGTGCATATTCTTTGAGACTTGTTGGAAAGATATTTGTCAATAATTTGTATTATATGCATAGTGTAGACAAGTTGAATGGAATGCACATAAATATTATTCAAGATTACCTTTGCCTTCATATATAGTAAGTTTAGGAGACACAAAGTAAACCAGTAATGGATAATATGTAATTTTGGGTGCCAAATGGGTATGTAGCAAGGAACATGACTCTATGGAGTGGCTACCATAAGAAAGAAATTAATCAATTTGAGATAGTTTAGCTTGTAAGGTAAGAATTGTATGCTCAAGAATAGTATTTGAAGAAGTGATTGGTTGAGTATAAGTAGTATGAGTAGGTATAGGCATGGATATGTGTTTTAAACCAAACTATATTCCCAAACTAAGGGATGATGATATGGAAGTAATTTTAGGTGTAGAAATAGGAATGGATGCAATAGTGTAAGTGGTAAGATAAGGAGTAGGGGATTTGACATCCCCAAAATTGTGAAGAGGTATCCAATTTATATTGATGCCCAATTTTTGATGATATAATTAGATTAATTATCTTATTTACCTCTTAGGTTTTCTTGGAAGATCTTGAAAAAATTTAGATAATTCTTGCACTTGATTTTGATCTACTCCATTAAGTTCTTGCAGATCAATATGAGTTTCATGTTTATAACTCTCTTCATTATTTTATATATCAGAATATGGATTTTAATTTCATCAAACTAAGGAATTTTATAAAAAAAACATCAAGACTTTCCATTGCATAAGAAATTAAGGAATCTACATTTATGAAAAATGAATACCACTTAATCTAATGTAGTGCCTTAGAGGCATACAATACAATATCAATCAATTAAAGCTAATGACTATGAATACAATATAATAAAAAATAAAGGTATAATATGTGATCTAATCAAGGATTTGAATTATTATGTGGGTTCTCAAATATACTTTCTTGTTCGTAGAGTATTATCGGTCTAATGTTTTAGAGCATTATATATAGAGGCAAAGTTATCTTTGTAGCCCACTATCCCATCTCTGAGGGTATAATGAGTGTAACTTGGGTGATATGCTCCTCTCAAGTACACCACAAATAAAACAACTATAAAAACTTTTAGATGGTATAAAAATGGATCCCATGAGTTTACGATATGCTTTTCATATCCCCAAGATGAAAAGGTTGAAATCATGCCTATAATGGATGGACTGGATGGGTGCCTTCAATGTGGATACCATTTACCAATTTTTTATCAAGGGTCACATGATTGGAAAATAACCTAGTAAGAATCAAAATCCATGAAGCAATGTTTAAACCATGGTTTTGATTGGTTTTATTGTCTAATGCATGTTTTCTAAAAGGTGTTGCCATTAGATTGTGGTTGACTTGTTGTTAATTGTCTTAAACCATCAACCTTATATTTCCTAAACATAATCATGGGATACATTGTTAGATTTATAAATTGATATTTTAATTACTATTGACTTTTATTGTAATTTAGTTAATTCTATACAATTTTTTTACATTGATCACTTTGATAACTTTGAGATTGTTTTCATATTTTTAAGGGCTTGGGTCATCAATCATTGATAAACTCTAGTAACATTTGGCCTTACCATGTTTTGAAATCATCTTTGCATATTTTATTGATTTTTATAATTACTATCATTGAGTGTTTGACTCAATATTAGTAATGCTTGAGTGTGGTCTACGTTGTTAGTTTTAATTCTACCTTGAATCAGTCAAAGTCTTAGCTAGGACTTGACCATTGTTTGAAAAAATGTTTGTTAGTTGTAGAACAAGGTTCAATGGTGAAATGAATACATGGAAACCCTAGTGATTTTTTTCTCTCTTTTAAATATTGACTAAGTTTTTAACCTTTATACCATTGATTAATTCAACTCCTTTGATTAGTAATCCTTTCACACTTAAAGTTAAAGTCAAAATTGGTCAATATAGCATTACACATTATGGTAAGCTAGTGCTTGTATATTTTTAATAGATTTTAAAAGACATGTTTGTCAAAGCATAAATACTAGTTAGAAAACTGGTAAGAATTATTCATAAAGGTACCAATCTGTACTTAGATTTGACTATAGAGTTAAGTGGCTTGAGTGTTAAAAATTTTCCATTTTAAAAAGGTTTATTGATTAACTAAATCTTGATTTCATGTTAATCATAACAACCAGTAAAATTGATAATCTTGACTTTGTTTGAGTATTTAAAACTTGAATCAAATAACAAAGAGTTGAGGTAATAGATTAAAATTAGAGTTGAGTCTTATAACTAAGCCATTAAGGCCATTCTATACCCTAAAATTTAAGATGAGTGATTAATTCCCATTACCAATAAATTATGTAGTAGGTATAAATGGAACCAAGAGTAATAAAAATTGGTCATGGAAAAGGCAAGAATGAAAGTAAGGAGTTGAAAAAGGGAGAAATTGAAGCCACAAATTGTATAGGTAAGTATTATCTCTCAAACCCTAATTTTTTTCCTTTGAGCTTGGAATTACTCCAGTCTACATGTCTTTATCTAAATGTTTTGTATTCATTTTCATGATATGCATTTATATGTTAATTTAAATTTATACATACACATGAAAATGTATCTGAATGATTATATTTCATATTATGGTATGAATTTCTATGTTTATGTAAATTTTATGAATACACATGTAAATGTAAACTTAAAGGCCTATAATCATAAGTTGATATCCTTTCTTTGTTTACATTTTTGTCTTAGAGATTTATATTATGTTATTCATAATTAGTTGAGAATTAATCCTATCGATTTTCGTTCATTTGGTTACCTTTTGTGGACTGATGCAAAAATATGGATTGGATGTATTCGTTTAATAAACTATCAATAACTTTTAATTTTACCTATATCCATATCATTTTTTATAGGTTGAATAAATGTATTAATACTAATTTTGGTTCATTATAAATTAACATTTTCTAATCTTAATGACTTACAATATTATCCCATTATGTGGTCTGAGGTTATTCTACTTTTTTAAGTTATAAATTATTTGTAAAATTGATAAGATTTTGGTTTTGTAAGACCAAAATGTATATTAATATTTGGTTTTTTGGAGGTATATTTGACAAGGGTTATAAATGGTGATTTTATTTGAGTGACAAAATGACTTGATCTTACTCATACAACCTACCATTATTTTGTTTTGAATGTGTTTCAAATAGATTATAATTTTGTGAAGTTGAATGCGAATTGCTTGGAATTAATTATTATACTTGATTATTTATATATTTATATTTGATCATGTGAGAAGGAAAATTTATTTTTTTATGTGGCAAGAATATTTGTGTATCCTTAATTAGTTTGGAAACATTCTTTATAAACTCAGTAATGAGATTTCAATCATGGCTATTTGGGGTTGTGATGCTTAATTTTCATATATTTATTGTTGTGAATTATATATTATAAAATGATGATTTAATTACATTTAGTATTTTTGTTTTCAATTTTTACATACTGGCATTCCAACCATATTTGTAAGATTTTGATCTTTGAGAATGAAATAATTATCATCTTCAAATTACCTTATATATTATTATAAATTAGTAATGATAAGCTTGGAATTATTAATCCAATATTAAGATGTTACAAAATGGTAATTTTATTCAATTATAGTACTCTTATTCCAATATTGGATAGATAAAATTAAACTTGAAGATATGATGGTATATATGAATCTTGTAGTTCTTTTATTTAGATTTTTGGGGGATTTATACATGTTAACAATAATAATTGTATAAAGCTGAATATTTGATATTATAGTGAAATATTTCTATGTTATATACTCATATGTAGGTGGTTTAGGTTTTGATGGAAAATATGTTTCCAGCTTAATGTTGACTCATTCTTGTTGGATGCAAAGGATTTTTTTTTTTGGGCCATCTTTGATTGTAAGGAAAATCTTATCGAAGTAGTTGAATCCTTATTTGATTTATTGATCTTTCTATAAATATTTTTATATTAGTATGGTTTTGTGACTTAGCTTCAAAACCTTCATTGATGTTGATACTAGATACATTTTAATAGTTCCTATGTTGTGCTTTAAATATTAAGTGGAGACTGACCTTTGTAACTTATCAAACTCAGGATGTTTGACATTATTTTTATGAATGAAACCCTACTAATGTATTCTTTGAGTTGGATAACATACTCTTATGTATTGTAAGTGTATATTTATTTCATTATTTACAACATAAAAGACTATATTAGTATGCTTTGTATTTTATTTATTGTTTAATTTTCTTCAAAATATAATATTATAATATCCATTGTTTAGAATATGAAGTTATTTGTATAATGACAAAGTTGGTTATGAGGTACTAAATGACATAATGAAATGATAATATTTGGTTGATTGATCCTTTTGGCACTATTAGATATAAAAATTGAATGCATTTTTTTGGTATGAATATGCATGTTTGATTATCAGTCTCTTTTACATTATAAACTTACAGTATGTGGTATGTTGAAAGATGGATAAAATGAAATTTTTTATATGAACTTGTTTAGTATGAGTGACTGTAACATGCTCTGATTTGTATGCTAGTTTGGACAAGAAGATCAATTATTTAAACATTCAAATTTATTCAATCTATGATTAAGATTCTGTAAACAATGGTCATTTGGAAAATTATTAATTTTAACTATTCATGATTTTTATGTAACCTCTTGTAAGGCATAACATGTGCACTTGCATTTGAATTACTTGCATGGGATTATGGGACTGTGCATTGGTTATTATATATGTTTTAATAATTTTAATGTCATAAATTAATTGGATTTATGAGACTGACTATGATATGTTTCCTAGTTGTATTGTGAAGATTTTGGCCTTTTCTTGTGATTCACTCTTTTTCATAGAAGATGTTAGTAAGAAGATGATATGATGTAATTTAACCATTATGTCATGATGTTTACCTTTCTTAGATTTATAAATGATATAGACAATTTTTTGGTCTCATATTATGGTTTTATAAATATTTTGATCCTTTAATAGCATGCTAAGGAGAGTATGGAAGAGTTATGGTTTAATCTTATACATGCAGGAGTGTGTCCTACTCTATGGTGGAGAGCTAGCTCTTGGCATAGTGATGTATAAGTAATTAATGTATATACTTATATTATTTAATGATTTGGAAGATGAGTATGGAGTTGTAATTTACCTTAGTACTAGAAAAGTTGCTTCTTCTTCTATTATCTTAACATAAATACATGATCATATTAAATTTTTGAGGTTTTGTTAAGATGTTGTTGACTGTATATCTATGTGGTGAAGTTAGTATATGATGTTAGTTTTGGAGTTGATTTGTTAAGGTGTCTTGATGATAGTTTAATATATGATAGATGGCTCATTTATTGTCTTAAATTGATTTTAGTGAGGATTATTTTAGGAATAGGGGTACTTTGTCTAGTAAGCCCTAAATAGTTTACTTACATGGTATCTCAATTTGGGATTTGTGAAAATTCATACTTTACTTATGGGTACTAATTATATAATAAATTTGTATGTATAATATACTATTTTAATTTAGTTAATATAATAAGGAAACCTTCTTACTTGACCTAATTATGATTCAAGAAACCTTCATTGACCTATATCAATATAGATGGTGGCTTATTAATAGATAGAGCAAATCTAGTCTTCAACTATGAGGTTGTGAAGGATTCTAGTTGATAATTAAAGTAATTATTTTGATTACAAAGTCATTTGATGTATTGGTCAGAGGATAAAATATTGTAAATTATTATCTAGAATGATTTTGTATGTGTATTATTGAGGTACATCTTTTGGTGATTTTTAATGTATTTTATTGATTTAATCGTGATTAATGAAAAGATTAGAAAAGCTACTTGGTATTCATTGAATGGAATAATGTTAGACCTAAAACCCTAATTACATTGTGTGATCTTATGTTTATGAATAGATGATAAATATGAGAACGTTATGCACCTAAGTAAACATTTATCCTATTGGAAACCTACTCTAGTTGAAGAGACTTTATTTTAATAGATAGTATAGATATGTTTGGGATCCTTGTCTTCATTGGGAATTGGAACTTATAGATTTTACCCTTTGGTTCAAATTTGATAAAATCACAATCTAAACTTACAAAACTATGAGGACTACCCTAAATGTATTAATCATTAATAATGGAGATAACACATTTCTATGGAGTTATAACTTGTAAAGACTTTAGGGTAATAAACTTAACTTGAGATTGGAAAGAGACATTCTACCCAACCCAAAATCCAAATGTCTATCTAAGGCTTGATCAAATCCAGACGTATGGATATGAAATTACCATGGGTGTTTTTTGTTATCCTACATGGATTGTACATTAGGAAAGTCTTATAAAGACTAACTTATTACTCTGAGGTAAGGTAAATAAATGTGGTTATTGTTGGAATTTGTGTAAATTAATTAACCAATTAATTAGTAAATATGCATACAACTACCAAGGGAGGATAAAAACAAATTGTACACCAATTCATTAATAATTTTTAGAATCAATTGTGTAACTACATGGATTGATGTTGGAATATAAGAATCCTACCCTTATAAAGTCAAAAAAATTATGGGTTCATTTTGGGGGGTTATTGCAGTGGTATCATAGCTTCAACTATAAATATATCTTAGAGATGAGAATAAAATTACCTTGAATTTCAAGTTAAGATAAGTTCAATTCAATTTTTAGGTGAACCGTGTTGTTATCTAATGGAATTTATACCTCTCAGTAACTAAATGGGATTGTATTCCATTTCACAACTTTAAGATGTTGGGAGGCATAAACTTTCCTTAAAACCAAGTTATTTAGGGAAATTCAAAAAATTCATTGGCGGTATTTAAATGTTCACCCATAGCCTTGGCTAAGTCAATCCTTCCCAAAATTAAGTTACATCAAGGTAAGCATCACTTGCCTACCATTTACTTGTATGGTTAGGTCAATAGGAGGCAAGGTAATAAAATATTTGATCTTATAAATAATGGTAAAATGCTTGGTATATGTTGATAGATTCTCTGAGAAAGTCATCATATGATACTTGGGGTATAATTTCCTTGGGAATTATAAGGGTATAATTTTCTTGGTAATTCCAATGGTATGACTAACACCTAGAGGGATAAGTGGGGTGAAAATAACTAACGTGTTTGGGAAAGTCATAGAAGCTTAGGGATATTTATTTATGAAGTAAATTTTTGAGTCACTTAAAGGCATGAATGGTTCTTGTTACCTACTAATATTTTAATGGATATTAAGTATCAAAATATGTTGGAATCAACTTTTTCTTGGAAAAAGGTGAGGCTATATTTGAGATCCCTAAAACTAATTATGTCCTATCATATTGGATTTTGGTTTTAGATAACTATCATGACTCCCAAAGGAATATTGGAGCATGTAGGCTTCATTTTAATGAAAATGCTCTTAATAACATCAAATTCCTAGTATGGGTATAAGTTCTATGATATCCTAACATGAATAATAAGGCCTATTTTGTGTTTTTTTAACCTTATGATGATGATAACCTACAATAATTAATGTTTTTTATTTAGGATAAGGGGGGGATTTTTTTGAACTAAGGTCCCTAAACCCTAGGATATGTAAAAACAAAAAAGGAACCATGATTTACCAATGACCAAACAAGAAATAGGACCAAACAGGCCCAAAGACAACTAAAAATAACCTCGAAACTAACAAAAAACAACCAAAGAAACTAGTCTAAATCTAAACTAGCAAAAACATCCTCTCAACAAGATTTCATGTTTTGAAGGTTCATATCAATTTTGAGAAATAATTTATCTTTTTCCATGCCATACTGAGATCCACTACTCTACCCTTTCTTGCCTTTCCCTTTGCCACTGACACTGGGCTCAAAAATCTCACTAAGGTGAGCTCATATGTTTTCAACATTTTGTATACCCTTATTCATAGCAGCTTTGATATAATTTACTAAAAAACTTATGTTATTATAGAGTTTATCATTATCCTCTTCTAATAGATCCACCCTAAATGATAAACTCTAAATTTGTTGCTCCTCCTCCCTGGCTAAAAAGATTTAACTCATCTTTGAGTTTTCCTACTATAGGGAGTTAACCTTGCCTTTCAGCTATGTGATCTCTCACATAAACCACCACATAATATATTTTTGAAGGATGAGATCTTACACTATGTTATCTAATCTCTCTTTTATTTTAAATGAGGTAACTAAATTGTTAAAGGCCTCATTTTGATCCTTCAGATGCATGTTTTAAGAAGTCTCCCCTTCATCTATGGGAACATAATTAGGCTCCCTATTCGCATTCTCAGCTATCAAATTATTATATGATTTGATTCCCTATTCCAAATATTTCCTACACTCCCCTGGATCTTCACTTCCCTCTTTAACATCAATAAAATCCCCTACTGAATCTCCTTCTTTACTATGCATGTCATGAAGTCCTTGTTTCCCCTAATTAGACCTTACAGGCTTAGATGAACTTTATGGTCTTTTTTTATGTTTTCCTATGGCTTATAATTCTTTAATTCATCCTTATTAATTCTATTCTCCATAGGTTCCTTAGTGTTCTCAATTTTCTAAATAACCCTTCTCAAAGTCACATGGTATTTTATCCAAGCTTTTTTAATTTTTCTAATATCCATAGGCCCCTCCTCTATTTTTTCCTTTTGGGACTAGGAAATGTCTGGGTTAATTTGATTTATACCCATAAAATATTTGAAAATGAGTTATATCATTCCCTCATGTCTAGGAGTAGAGTAATTTCCATGTTTAAACTTCATGATTGACACCTCCATGGATTTTAGGAAAAAATTGGAAGACTAAAGGGCACACCATGCCTGAAGTAATTCAACATTCTAAATAAGGACCATATAAATAAATTTTAACTACCTTCCAATGTAACATCTTGCATTAGATGAAAATAAATTTATAAGGATTCCTAATCAAAACCATTATGAAACTGCTCCAATTGCTCTCCCTCCTTAAATAAATGCCTCTTTATCCAATTTGGAATCCCTGGGTGAATAGTAACTCTTTGTTTCCTCAATCACCAAACCAGTTACATGTGAAATTAGTTCATCTATGATATCAAGGGTAACTCCATTGATTGAAATTATTATGTCCTCCCATTTTTTTACAAAAAATATTGAGAAATGCCTATCTTAGCCTTTGATCTTCTCCATATATCTACCAAAACCTCTCACTTGCAGTGTTGCCCATACTCTTTCATTTTTTCTAACTTCAAGATATAATTTTGGTTCTATTCTATTACTTAGTCCCATAGTTCTTTCCTCATAGCCATTCTATCTTTCTATATTATTAGACTTCATTAAATCAAACCATGAGGAAATGTAGATGTATTTTGTGTTTTGGCTACCTAATAGATGTTTCAAGAAATCCAGAAAATTCTCCTTCAGACCCCAAATAATTTAAAAAAAACATATGATTCCTCAACTCAATAAAGACCCACAAAAGTACCCTCTAGGAATTATAAGCTTCATTACTATGCCTAAGGTTAAGAAAATTAGGATTTCCTTCATCTTTAATCTTTAGAAATAACTCCCTAAGGAGGTCTTCATATCCCATCGAAATCATAAGACCCATAATATTCACTCCTTTATTGGTGAACCAATCTATTATACCATTCCCTTCCTTATAAGTGTGTTGAATGGTAACTTGTTAAAAAGAGTCCAATATAATTATAACATCCTCTAATACTTTTTTGATAGACTAGCTAATTACACTTTTCCCAAACAAATAGTTCACAATATTTAGAGAGTCTCCCTCCAGCAATAAATTTTTCACACTCAATTGCTTTGCCAATCTGATCCCCATAATGTTTCCAGAGTTTATGCCTAGTGATTTAACCTCACACCCATGTCTCTAGCATATGTAGCAATCAAATTTCCATTATGATCTCTGATTATTCCACCTCCACCTAATGGAATTAGGTTTCCTTTCATAATTCCATCAAAATTGAGCTTCATCCAGCCCTTAGGGGAGGCTTTTATTTTGTTTTTTTCCTAATTTCATATTTAGGTTCTAGTTTACCCAACTCAAAGGAATCTATTTTCCAATTTAGAGTTAGGATTTTTTCAAATTGAAGTAAGCTTTTACCTTTTGTAATAGGTAAAAAACTATAATTCTCCTTAATGAGATCAAAAATCCTTGTTGAGATAACTTTGTTGCTACATTTCTTTCCCTAAAAAATTATGTTATTGTATTTTCCCTAGATCCCCCAAATGATATGATGCAAAGTCAATTTCCAAAGTTTCTTGAGGTGAACATTTTGAAATGGGCATCCCCAAGACTGCCACACTTCAATTAGATAACCTACTTGCACCCATGAGACATTAAAATTATCAATAAAATGGCTCCAAATCTTGTGATAGAAAAAGCATTTTGCAAACAAATGGAAGACCAATTCATTATCCTCTTCATAAAGCACACATATGTTGATAATAATGTAGACTCTTTTTTGAATATTATCAATTATTAGGATTTTGTTCTGAATCACCACCCATAATAAAAAAAACTCATTTTTGGAGTACATTATTTGTCTCAAATAATCTCCCAACTAACATTAAGCTCAAGTTATTGAGCTAAAAGGTTATAACCCAATTTTACTCTGTACTAACCATTGAAGGAGTTCATCCAGACCATTTGATCTTCTCTAATAATATTAGGAATGTATATGTTTTGTAACAAATTATTTAGGTTATAAATATTTAGTGTGTCTTCTTGATTTAAATTTTCCAAACTCAGCCTTTTTCAGCTTTTAACTTCCTCCATCTATTGCCAATAGTTTGCCACCTTAGAACCATATTTCTACCTCATGTTATCTTTAACATGTAATCCTATGTCACTATGATTATAGGCATACCATAAATCCATTTATCCCTCCATAAATTAACCTTACATCCATTACCTATTTTCTATTTAGAACCTAAAATTATCAACTCCTTATTAGAAATTAATAAATTCTAGATATGCAATCCCCTAAAAAATTGTTCATCTACCAAGATGTAGATTGGATCCCTTCATTCAAGGTATTTAAAAGAGAGTATTTTACCCCAAACTGAGCTCACCTTGATTAACCTTCAAATAAATTTTGAAATGAGGGCTTTATGAATCAACTGAAAATTTCTTAAACCAAGTCTACCATATCTTTTCTTAGAATAAACCTTACTCCAAGCAACAAGATGAAATTTGTTTTTTTCTTCCATTCCAACCCAGAGAAAGTTTCATTAAATATTATTTAATTTATCCTCCATTCCTTTACGAAAATTGAGCATCAAAATAATATACACTAGAAGACTCTATAGTACACTCTTAATCAGAAAATCTTGTCAGTCTATGATAAAAGCTTACCTTTCCAACCTGTGATATTTTTTTTAATCTCTCAATCAAATGATTTCATCCTACCACCTAAAGATGATTGTTGAAGAGGGTCATTCTCAAGTAAGAGGATGGGATTTCCCTAATTTGGCATCCCAAGAGCGTAGCTATCCTAGCTTGTCTAGCCACTGGCATATTAAATAAATACACAAAAATATTATCAAAATTAATTATCTAATTAGAGGCCTTTTCATACATCACCAATATCTTTTTCACATTTCTTTCTTCCTATATAGATGCTTCAGCCAAGAGAATAGTGTCATCCACAAATTGTTGATGAATCACCAAAACTACATACCTAGCCAGTTTAAAACCTTTCAATTGTGATGTAGCCAAAGCATTAGATATGAATCTATTCAATTATTCTACCATAATGATGAACAAGAATGGGGAAAGGGGGTTTCCCTATCTCACACCATTAGGACTTTTGAAGAAACCATATGCCACCCCATTTACTAAAATAAAAAACATGCAAGTGTTAATACAAGCTCTAATAATTTTCCTAAAATTATCATGAAAACTAAATTGATACATAACTCTATCAATCAAGATCTAATCCAATCTATCATATGTCTTGGCCATATCCAGTTTAAGCACCATAGCTAATCTTTGGAATTTTTCCATTGAATGCATGGTTTCATGAACCATAATCACTCCATCTTGAATTTGTCTGCCTGGTACAAATCCTTCTACAATAAATAATGTTAGTATATCTAATGTTTTAACCTTTGGAAATAATATGTTGTTGTGGTTATTGGTTGGTTATGAAATTGGTACCCCTAAAATTTGATGATTGTGGTACTTCCTAATATTTTATTGTTCTCATAAGCATGTTTATTATGAAATGAAATATTATGATTACTTTTAGTTTTATTTTTGGTATAAACTTAAGTTATGTAATTAATTATGTTAGTATAACATTATTATGACAAGATTTCTTATTTTAACTTGTGCTCAGGCATGGTGCAGATGGACTATTTTATATCTGGGTATTGTGAATCAATGATAATATTACTATTATTTTGCATAATATTGTCCTAATGAATTATTTATGTAATTACAGCATGGACAACTAATCTACAAATATAATTTGAGTTCTTGGTGAATTATAACTTGGTCCCTCAATATATACTTTTATGCAGGATGAATAGTGTCCATCTTGATGATGAATTCAAGTACCTAGTTAACAGTGTAATGTTGGTTGGCACCGATAAGTGTAGGCTATTAGTAAAGAGGCGAGAACATGTTTACCCAAAATTTATATACTAATGCTAGTAATTATGTTTTGAGATAATGAATGGTTTGGTTTCTATTTAAGCATGATAAGTAAATTTTGGCTTTGTATTTTACCCTATAATGGTAACAAAAATTCTAGATCAAAGAGTATGAAAGGCCTAGGTACCTTCCTCAACATATAAATGAGAGGATGGGTAAATGCCCTTATATGGCTGAAAATTAATGGTGGGATTGGTTTATCTAGACCATCATTAGCTCACAAAATGATGAAAAGCATATTGAAAACTTGAGGTTGCATCTAATTTCCTTTAGCAACATCTCTAATGTTTAGTGTGGTTACTGTGGGACACTGCACTAACCTTAGATAGAAGTACAAAAATTATAATTTGTGGTAATGTTATACCTTTGACATATATGTAAAAAATTAATGTATTTTATTACTCTAAAGTATATGAGTTATTGATAAGATGTTGAATTAAGTTGGGATTGTTTTTGAAAAAAATAGCTAAATTGAGCAGTTTTGCAATACTACAATAGTTTTGCAGGTCTGCTTAAATGGATTTTTTTTTTACATAAAATGGATGTAGTTGTAAAATTTACCCTATTTCCAATACTACTATATTTGAAACCTATTGCACAATTAAAATTTTTGAAAATATTTATTTCATGCATAGTATTAAAAGAAGTTTTAAGGCACAAGAACTTGTTTGAAGGACCAACTACCTAAAATTATGTTTTGAGGCATTGGGAGGTGCCTCTTTAAGGTGGTGAGAATGTTATATCCCCATGAATATAATTCTAAAATAATTCATAGAATGGATGGACTAGGTGGGTGCTTACATTTTCTATTTAAGGTGGTGAGAATGTCATATCCCCATGAAGATAATGCATAAAATGGATGGACTATGTGGGTGCTTACATTTTTTATATCATTGACTAGTAATTTATTAGGTGGTTGCATGATTTAACCACAACCTAGTAAGAATAATAAAATTTGATGAAATATTTAAACCATGGGTATGTTTGGTTTTCTCTTATAATGCTTATTTTCTACAAGGTGTTAACATTTGATTTTGGTTGACTTGTTTTTGTTTGTCTCAATGCATAAACCTTATGTTTCCTAAACATAAGCTTAGGATACCTTATTGGCTTTAGAAATTACTATTTTGTTTATTAGTGGCCTTTATTTCAATTTTGCCAATTATTCACATTGTTGTTACATTGATCACTTTGGTAAAATTGATATTATTTTAATATTCTCAAGGGTCTAGGTCATCAATAATTAATGAAATCTAGTCGTACTTGGCCTTACCATGTTTTGTAATCATCTTGGCATATTTTTTTGATTTTTATAATTATTATCATTGAGGCTTTAAATCAATCTTAGTAATGTTTGGTAGTTATTTAGTATACTTTGTTAGTTTTAAGACTACCTTGACTCAATCAAAGTCTTGACTAAGACTTGACTATTATTTGAAAAAAGGTTTGTTAGCTTTAGAATAGGGTTTGGTGGTGAATAAACCTACATGGAAACCATAGATATTGTTTTCTCTCTTTGAAGTATTGGCTAATATTGTAACCTTTATATGGTTTATCTATTCAATTCCTTTGATTAGTAATCCTTTCACACTTAAGGTGAAATTTTGAACTTGGTTTCTATAGCATCACATCTTATGGTGGGATAATAATTGTATATTTTCAATAGATTTTAACATTAATGTTTGTCAAAGCATAAATAATAATTAAAAATAAATAGTAATAATTGTTCATAAAGTTACCTAGGCAGACCTAGCTTTGACTATAGAATTAAGTGGATTGAGTGCTTAAATTCCTTTAAAAGGGTTTTGATGATTAACTAAATCTTGGTTTCATGTTATCATGGTAAACCCTAAAATTAATTAGCTTGACTTTTTTCAAGGATTTATAATTCTACTCGGCTAATAGAGAGTTGAGGCAATGGATATATATTAGGGTTGAGTCTTGTAACTTAGCCATTAAGGCCACTACATGCCTTGGAATTTGGGAGGAATCATTAATTCTCACTATCAAGAAATTATGCATTAAGTATAAATGGAATGAGGAATAATAAAACTGAGGAATGGAACATCCAATAAGGAAAGTAATGAGAGGGGAAAAAAGAGAAATTAAATCCATAAATTATACAAGAAAGTATCTTGGAATTACTCTAGTCTACATGGCTTTGTCTGAATACTTTGTATTCCTTTTCATGGTATGCATACAATGCAAATGTATTTAAATGATTGTATTTCATATTATGGTATGCATTTTTATGGCTATATAAAATTTATATGTACACATGCAAATGTATACTTGAAGGCATGTAAACACAGGTTGACAACTTTTCTTTGTTCACATTTATGTCTTAGAATATTGTATTGTGTTATTGATAATTAGTGGAGAAATACTCTTATGTATTTTTTATTCGCTTTGTTACCTTTTCTGAAGGGATGCAAGCATAGTGTTTGTTTTATGTATTCATTTAGAAAAATTTCAAGAACTTTTACCTTGCCCTGATTTTATACCTTGATTGTTTATAAGGTTGAAAAATGTGTTAATATTAATTTTGGTACAATAAAAATTAATGTTTTGTAATCTTAAAAACTTACAATATTGTCCCATTATGTTGTTTGATGTTATTATACTTTGCTTTATGCTATAAATTCTTCATAAAATTTAGATAATATTTTCATTCTACAAGCTAAAAAGGTATATGAATATTTGGTTGCTTGGAGGTATCTCTTAAAAGTGTTATAAATGGTGATTTTATCTGAGTGACAAAGTGATTTGATCTTACTCATACATCCTACCATTGTTTTATTTTGAATGTGTTTTTTAGTAGATAAAAATTTTGTGAAGATGAATCTAAATTACTTAGAAATAATTGTGATTCTTGATTATTTGTATATATATATATATATATATTTGATCATTTGAGAAGGAAAAATGATTTTTTTATGTAGTAGGAAGATTTTAATATCCTTAATTAGTTTAGAAACATTCCATATAAACTTAGTAATATGATTTCAATCATGGGTGTTAGGGGTGGTTATGTTTATTTTATCTATAGTTATTATGGTGACTTATATATTACATTATGATGGTTTAATTGGATTCAATATTTGTGTTTTCAATTTTTACATACTAACATTTTAACCATATTTTTAATATTTTGATCTTTGAGGATGAAATAATTATGATCTTATGATTACCTTATATATTATTTTAAATCCGGTAATGATAATATTGGAATTATGAATGTATGATTAAGATGTTGTAAAGTGGTAAGTTGATTTTACTATATTACTCTTATTCTAATAATGGATAGATCAAAGCAAACCTGGATATATTATGGTATATATGAATCTTGTAGTTATTTTGTTTGGATTTTTTGGGCTTTATATATGCTAACAAGAATAATTATATAGAACTAAATATTTGATATTATATGAAACCTTTGTACGTTTTATATTCATAGGTAGGTGGTTTAGGGTTTTATGAAAAAAAAATTCCAACTTAAAGTTGACACATAGGCAGGTGGTTTAGGGTTTTATGAAAAATATTTTTCCAGCTTAAATTTGATAGATTCTTATTGAATTTAGATGATATATTTTTATTTTGGGACATCTACTTTGATTGTAAGGAAAGTCCTATTGAAGTAGCCAAATCTTTGTTTGATTGCTTGATTATTCTATAAATATTTTTGTAGCGGTATGGTTTTATGATTTAGATCCAAAACCTTAATTGATAATACTAATAAATATCTTTTAATAGTTACTATGCTGAGTTTTAAATCTTAAGTGGAGGTTAACCTTTATAACTTGTCAAACTCAGCATGTTTGACATTATTTATCTAAATGGAACCCCATTGATTTATTCCTTGAGTTGGATAGAATACTCTTGTGTATTGGGAGTGGATATTTGGTCCCTTATTTAATTCATAAATATTATATCAATCTTATTTATATTTTTGTTTATTATTTAATTTACTTTAATATATAATATTGTAGTATCCACGACTTAGAAATATGAAGTTCATTTGTATAATGAGCAAGTTGGTTATGAGGTACTAAATGAGGTAATTAAATTAGAATATTTGGTTGACTAATCCTTTTGGCACTATTAAATATAAACATTAAATGGGTTTTATTCGTATGACTGTTTATGTTTGATTTTTCAAATTTTCTTTTGCATTATAAACTTACAGTATGTAGTATGTTCACAGATGAATAGACTACAATATTTTTCTGTTAACTTGTTAACTATGAATGAATGTAACATGATATTTTTTTTATGTTAGTTTGGACAAGAATATCCATTATGGAAACATTCAAGTTTTTTTAATCTATGACTGAGATTCTAAAAATAGTGGTCATTAGGGAAAGTATTAATTTTAACAGTTCCTTAGTTTTATGTAACCTCTTGGAAGGCATAACCTATGCACTTCCATTTCATTTACTTAAAATGAATTGTGGGATTGTGTATTTATTATTATATATGTTTGGATAACTTTGATGGCATGAACTAATTGTATTTATGAGGCTAACTATGAAATGTTTCCTAGTTATACTGTGAAGACTATAGCCTTTTTCTTATGATTTACTCTTTAGCATAGAATATGTTTGAAAGAAGGTGATATGATGTAATTTAACCAGTATGTACCTTTATTGGATTTATAAATGATATATATAGTGTTATGATCTCATATTATGCTTTTAAAATTATTTTGATAATTTAGTAGTATGTTAAGGATATTATGGAAGAATTATGGTTTACTCTTAATCATATTGGATTGTGTCCTACTCTACGGTGGTAAGCTAACTATTTGCATAGAGATGGATGAGAAATAAAGGTATAGACTTATATTTTTTAATTATTTGGAATATGATTATAGAATTTTAATTTACCTTAGTAACAAGTGAGTTGAATCTTCTACCAATTGAGTTGTATCTTCTTATGTTGTCTTAGCATAAATACTTGATCGTAATAAACTATTGAGGCTTTGTTAAGATATTTTTTACTATATATCTGTGTGATGAATATAGTATATGATGTTAGGATTAGAGTTTATTTTTTAAGGTTTATTAATAATAGTTTAATATATGGAAGAAGACTCATTTATTGTCTTCAAAATAATTTTATAAGGGTTGTTTTTGGAACATGAGTGCGTAAGCCCTAAATAGTTTACTTGCATAGTATCTCAATTTGGGGTTTGTACAAATTGGTATTATACTTATGGGTACTAGTTATATGGGAAATATACATTTAGATTATATTCTTTTCATTTACTTAATTTAATAATTAAACCTACTTAATTAAACTACTTGTGAGTCAAGAACCCTACCAAGACTTATATCAATAGAGACAGTGGCCTATTAATGGACAAAGAAAACATGGTCTTAAACTATGAGGTTGTGAAGTATTCTAGTCTGATAATTAGAATGAATTTTTAGGATTAAAAATCCATATTAGGTATGGGTAAAGAGGATTAAATAAGTGTAAAATTTTATTTAGGATGATTGTGTACCATGTATCATTGAGGTGCATCTTTTGATGGCTTCTAATTTGTTTTGTTGACTTAATCATGATTATAAGAATATTGTAAAATTTAGTTGGTATTCATTAAATGAAATAATTTTGGACCTAAAATCCTAATTACATTGTGTGATATTATGTGTTATGAATAGATGAAAAATATGGGAATGTTATGCACCTAAGTAAGCATTTAGCCTATTGGAAAACTACTCTAGTTGAAGATAAGTTACTTTAAAATATATTATGAATATATTTTAGATCCTTATATTCATTGGGAATTAGAATTTATATATTGTACCCTTTGGTTTAAATTTGATAAAATAACAATCAAAACATCCATAGCTATTAGGATTGCATTAATTGTACAAATCATTAATAATGTAGATATCACATTTTTTTATGGAATTGGTAACTCTTAAATACTAAGGGGTATTAGACTTAAATTGAGATTGAAAATTAACACTCTACCCAACCTAAAACCTAAAATGGATATCTAACGCTTGATCAAATATGGAGGTATAGTTATGAATTCACCATGAGTATTCTTTGTTATCCTACATGGGTTGCAAAGTTGGAAAGTCTTGTAAAGTCTAACTGCTTACTCTGGGGGAAGGTAAATAACCATGTGGTTATTATTGTAATTTATATAAATAACTTAACTAATTTTTTATTAACCTTGTTTGCAACTACCATGAAAGGATAAAAATAGACTTGCACACCACTTCCTTAAGCATAATTAGAAATTGTTATATAAATACGTGGATGGATGTTAAAATATGGTAATCATGCCTTTATCAAGTCAAAAAAATGTGGGATGAATTTTTTGGGTTGTTATAGTGGTATAAAAGATTTAAATCTAAATATCTCTTAAAAAAGAGAATAAAACTACGTTTAATTTCAAGTTAAGATAATTTTAGTTCATGTTGTACCTAAATCATGTTATAACTACAATGGAATTTATACCTCACAGTAATCAAATGAGATATTATTTTGTTTCATAACTTTGAGATGTTGGGAGGCATTAACTTTCCTTAGAACTAAACTACTCAGGGAAATTCAAAAACTTATTTCGTAGTATTTAAATGTTCACCCATATCCTTGGTTGAGTCAACCCTTCCCAAAGTTAAATTGTGTCAAGGCAATCATCACTTTCCTATCATTGACTTGTATCAATAGGTCAACAGAATGCAAGGTGATAAAAACTTTGCTCTTATAACTAAGTTAAAGTTATCAGTATTTGTTGATGTCTTTTATGGGAAAGGCATCATACAATAATTAGGGTATGATGTCCTTAGGGATTCTAAGAGTATGACTTAAGCCTGTAAGTCTAATTAGGGTGAAAATATATGCTTGTTTGGGTAAGTCAATGAAGCTTGGAGATATTTTTTTATGAATTAAAATCATGAGTCACTTAATCAATGAGGTATGAATGGTTCTTATTACCTATTATTAGTTCAGTGGATATTAAGTATCGACTATGATGTAAATAAACTTTTCTTAGGAAAAGGTGAGGCTATATACATGATCCCTAAAGCTAATTATGTTCATATCATATTAGATGTTGGTTTTAGCTAATTATCATGAATCGTAAAAAAATGTTGGATCCTAGAAACTTCATTTTGATGAAACTTATTTTAGTATCATCATTGTCTGGCATGGGAATATGTTATGTCATATCTTAATAGGCATAATAATGCCTTTTTGTGATGTTGTTAACCTTATGATGATGATAACCTAAAATAAATAATGTTATTGTGTCTTATGCCATAACCTTTGGCAAGCAAATGTTGTTGTGGTTGTTGGTTGGTTCTGAAATTGGTACCCTTAAAATATGATGATTATGTTAGTGCCTAATATTGTGTTTTTATCATAAGCATGTTTATTGTGAATTTATAGATTATGATCTAATTTATAGTTTGATTTTTGGTAGAAACACAAGTGTTGTAATTAATTATGATGGTACAACACTCTTATGAAAAGAGTTCTTGTTGTAACTTGTGCTCATGCTTGGTGTGCATGCACTAATGTCTATCTAGGAAAGCTATACAATTATGAATCAATGAGATTGTTATGAAGCTTTTCCATAATATTTACCTAATAAATTATTGATGTCATTATAGCATGGAAAATTGAACTGTAAACAAAAATTGAGTGTTTGGTGAAGCACAACTTAGTCCCTCATGATGGATTCTTATGCAGGATGGACAAGGTTTAACTTGTTGATAAATTCAATTACATGGTTAGAACTATATTGTTAGTTGGCACTAATTATTTTAGGATATTAGAAAAGAGGTAATAACTTATTGATTTGAAATATAAATATTATGTTGGGAAAGATATTTTGAGAGCATGATTGGTATGGATTATGTTTAAGTTTCATAAGTAAATTTGTGCTTTATATTTTACTTTATAGTGGGTAACAAATAATCTTGATCAGATAATATAAAAATCCTAGGTACCTTCCTCAAGACATAGATGATAGGATGGTTAAATGTCATTAAATGGCTCAAAATTTATGGTGAAATTAGTTTCCCTATACCATCATGAGCTGAAAAAATGATGGAGAGCATGTTGAAAAACCTGAGGTTGCATGTAATTTCTTTTAATGGCTTCTCCAATATTCGGTGTGGTTGGTATGGGACGTTACACTAACCTATGGATGGAAATAAAAATATATATAATTTGTGGTAATGTTGTACCTTTGGCATATTTGGAAAATTTTATGAGTTGTTTTACTCTAAAATGTGTGAGTTATTGATAATATCCTACATTAAATTTGGATTATTTTTGAAAAAAATAGATGAATTGAATAGTTTTGCAAGTTTACTTAAAGGGATTTTATTCTAGAAAATGGATGTAGTTAAAAAAAATTCCCTGTTTCCAATATTACTAGTTTTTAAATTTGTTTCACAATTCAAATAGTTCAAAAATATTTCTTCAATGCATAGTATTAAAATATTTTTTTAGGCATAAGAACAGGTCTGAAGGACCAACTACCTAAAATTATTTGTTGAGGTGGTAGGATGATGCCTCTTTAAAGGGGTGATAATTTCATATCCCTAGGATGACAATTATAAAATCATGCCTAAAATGGATGGATTGGGTGGCTGCCAATATTTTGGATATAATTAACCAATCCTCTATCAAGTGGTTGCATGATTAGATAATAACCTAGTAAGAATAAGAAGCCTTGATGTAGTGTTCAAACCATGGGTATATTTCATTTATTTTATACTACTTGTTTTCTACAAGGTGATGGCATTAGATTGTTGTTAACTTGTTATTTATCATCTCAACACATCAACCTTAAGTTTCCTAAACAAAAATTTGGGATACCTTACTTGATAGGACTATGCACACACAAGAGGTAATATAAAATCTACATGTAAAAGTTGATAAATTTTAAACAAAAGTAACATTGTATTATATTGAATTAATATAATAATTACAAGGCACCTTAGCTTTATAATCTTGTAAGGTGGTTTTACTATGGGACTAACTACCTCATGGGTTCAACTTGTATGACAACCACTTTTATAGACTAACATTATTTATTTTATCTACTAACATTATTAACTACCAACTAAAACATAAATTAAATTTGAATTTGGATAAACCAACCCAAAAAACCCCCCTTGATCCTAAAAGGGTATAGAAAATGATTTAAAGTTATGATTATAAAGTCATCAAAAATATTTGTCACAATTGTAACTAGCACATTGTACATCATGGTACTGATCAATGGATTCCACTCAATACATAAGCCTACCCCATGTTTTATGGCATGAACAATGACCATGTTTGAGGTTTACTCATCCTTTTTACCATATTACAATATAACATGATCAAGGCTTGTTCAACCACATCAATCCACATAAGGTCTCACACAAAAACCCATCCAAGTGACTAATTAGTATTGTGTATGACACATCTTTCTAATGTCCAACAAAAGCTTACAGACCTTTGCTAAACATTATGGTTTTATTAACTCCTATGTCAAATTGTGTAATCACTAATGATTGATTGAAGGTTGTGCAGTATCTTCCCCCCATCATATGCAAAGTGAGAAACCCTTGCAATAAAAAACCAAATCAAAATTACTATGTTTGCTCCTTATCGATAATATCATTAAGTGAATCAAACCAAAATTTAAACTAAAAAAATCACACTAATACTAACAAAAATGTTATTCAAGCATTTTACTCAAACTCTAAGTGAATAGCTAACTAGAAAAAGGCAATAGTCCTCCAACCTCCGACAGAGCCTCCAACCTCCATTATGTTACTTAGATTTTTTCAATCAAAATGAACTTGATGGACCTATAATATATGACAAGTTCTCTGAGAGCACAAAAATGAGAGGACATTATTAAATTTTGCATGTTGAAGGTGTCGATTTCCACCAAAATGCACCTTTATACATCATTTTTAATAAATTTGTTACAAACACCACATTAATAAGCTTTAAAACATAAAATTTACCATTCTAATGTGTTTATAATGTCTAAAAACCTATAAATTGACTGGTCACATGAACATCTTCGAATAAAATAGAGATTTGTCAGAAAAAGTGTCACAATACAAGTTATTTAATGATAAATACGTAAAATTGTGACCAAAATGAAAGCTTTGGAAATTTTTAAATCTTGACCTATCTATTTTAAATGTATTATAAAATTTATCATACCAACTCCACTACAAGCATTATTAAAATATCTAATGAATATTTTATATTTAAATTATATTTTGTTGATTTTGTCCAAATAAAAAAATGGTGTGCATGTAAAAAAATTGCATCTACCCATTCACTTGAGAGTGAAAAATTATGTGCCTTTTCTCTTAAGTGGTCCCTCCTTAATATTTAAAATTGAAACATGAAATATTAAACATGAAAAATAAATGAAAATCAGGTCTACACCATTTTTTTTGAAATGCCATCATGGTTGTATGAAGTCATACTTCTATTGGAATTTGCCCTTTGTTTGTACAAAAATCCATACAAATTTGTCTTTAACTAATTTAATAAATTAATATAAGAAAAAATACTCTCAACACATGATTCAATTTATATTTTTCTATTTGGTGACATTTGTTGGTCGTAACAATCATCCTACTACATTTGCTTGCATAAAAATTGAGTTTTGACTTCTAAAAAATAAATAATTTTTTGAGGTTTAGGCAATATGAAATACAATTATTGTTAAATAGCTTCCAAATGCCATATAATATCTTCACATCATCATAAAGAATGATTTGGGCCATATAAATTTATGTAAGGAGATATAAAACATATTTGGATAGTTTTATAAATTTTGTCATTGTGCAAATCTAATTTGTGCATTGAAAATGAGTGATATGTCATACAAAAATGGATTTTAGGGTATAAAAATGAATTTTTACAATGTTGGATGTCATAAAAAGTAAATTAAGACCATATAAATTAGTAAATAGGATTCAAATGGATCTTGGGCAGTACTATGTTGTATAAATCAAATCCTTTAGGTTGTACTATGCATTCTCCATGCCATACAAAAATTATAAAACTATGTTTTTTTTAACTTCCAAGCATAATAAATCAAGGATAATAAAAATATAGAAGTAATGTAATAAATTATAATGTTTTTAAATCTTCTTACTCTTATTCTAATATTTTTCACATTGTTTGAGATTCACATTCACTAGAAAAAAAATTTAACCCGCTCTAATACCACTGATAGGACCATGCACACATAGGAGGTAATATAAAATCAACATCGTAAAATTTGATAAAACTTGAACAAAATTTAAATTGTATTATTTTGAATTAACTTAATATTTATTGGGTTCTTTAACTTTATAAGATTGTAAGGTGGTTCTACTATGGGACTAACTACCTCACAGGTTCAATGCATATGACAACCACTTTTACAAACTAACATGATTTAATTTATCTACTAAAATTATTAACTACCAACTAAAACATAAGTTAAGTGTGACTTTGGATCAATTGATCTAACATTATTGTCTTTATAAATTTTTATTTCTATTTACTAGTAGATATCATTGGCATTTCTCCAATTGTGTGTGTTGTTGTTATAGTGATCACTTTGATAACTTTGAGACTATTTTAATATTCACAAGGGTTTGATTCATCATCTTGGCATATTTTATTTATTTTTATAATTGTTATGATTGAGTCTTTGACTCAAGCTTAATAGTGTTTGCTAGTTATTTGGTCTACTTTATTAGTTTTAATTATGCCATGACTTAGTCAAAGTCCTAGCTAAGATTTTACCATTGTTTATAAAAAGGTTTGTTAGCTTTGGAGTAAGTTTCAGTGGTGAACCAGCCTATATAGAAAACCTAGTGATTTTTTGTTCTCTTTGAAGTATTGTCTAAGGTTGAAAACTTTCTATGGTTAATCAATCAACTCCTGTGATTAGTAAACCTTTCACACTTTAGTTTTAAATTCAAACTTGCTTGATATAACATTACACCTTATAGTAGGATATTGGTTTTATATTTTTAATATATTTTAAAATTCATCTTTGAAAAAACATAAATACTAATAAAAAGGTAAGAATTATTCATAAATGTACCCAGTCATACCTAGATTTAACTATAGAGCTAAGTGTATTGAGTGTTAAATTTCCTCTTAAAAAGGTTTAATGGTTAACTAAATCTCAGTTTCATGTTAATCATGACAAACCCTAAAATCAACCAGTCTAACTTTTTAGCACATTTTAAACTCAATTTAGCTAACAATATGTTGAGATAATGGAGAAATATTAGGGTTAAGTCTTGTAACTCGGCCATTAAGGATATTACATGCCCTAGAATTTGGTAGGAGCTATTAATGCCCACTACCAGGTAATTTTGCAACAAGTATAAATGGAACCAAAAATAATAAAATATGGGCATGAAATAGACAAGAAGGAAAATGAGGAGAGGGAAAAAGAAGAAATTGAAGCCACAAATTGTACAGGCAAGTATTATCTCTCAAACCCTAAATCAAGTCCTTTGAACTTGAAATTACTCAAGTCTGCATGGTTTTGTCAAAATTATTAGTATTCCTTTTCATGGTATGCATGTTTATGTTTATGTAAATTTATTCATACACATGCAAATATATCTAAACACTTTTATTTCATATTATGGTATGCATTTGTATGTTTATAAAAAATCATGCATACACATGCAAATGTATACTTAAAGACCTATAAGCACAAGTTGAGAACCTTTCTTTATTCACATTTATGTCTTAGAGGACTATATTACATTGATGATAATTAGTGAATAAATAATCATTCAAATTTTTGGTTCATTTGATAACCTTTTATGGATTGATGTGAGCAAGGGGTTTATTTGATGTATTAATATATGAAACTATCAAGAATTTTTAATTTGACCTAATTTGATTATATTACTCTTATTCCACTACTAGATAGATAAAAACAAACCTGAATATATTATTTTATATAAGAATTTTATAGTTTTTCTATTTGGATTTTTTAGGAATTATATATGTCAAAGAGAATAATTGTATAGAGCTGAATATTTGATATTTTAGTGAAACATTTGTATGTTCTACATTCATATGCAGGTGATTTAGGGTTTCATGGAAAACATTTTACCACTTTAAAGTTGAATCATTATTGTTAAATGTAGAGGATGCCTTTTGTTTCAGGCCATCCACTTTCATTAAAATGAAATTCTCATCAAAGAAGTTGAATCCTTGTTTGATTACTTTATCTTTATGTAAATGTATTTGTAACAATATGGTTCTGTGTTTTAGCTTTAAAACCTTATTTTGTAATGCTATTAGAAAACTTTTAATAGTTATTATGTTGTGTTTGAAATAATAATGGCATGCCTTATGCCATAACCTTTGGAAATTAGATGTTATTATGATTGTTGGTTGGTTTTAAAATTAGTAGCCTTAAAATATGATGTTTATCGTACTACTTATTATGTTAGTGTTCTCATAAGCATGTTTATTATGAATTAAAATATTATGATCCAATTTTTAGTTTGATTCTTGGTATAAACTCAAGTGTTTTAGTTAATTATGCTAGTATTTCACTCTTAATACAATATTTATTATTGTAATGTTTGATCAAGATTAGTGTGGATGCACTAATGTTTATCTGGGCAAGTTATATAATTATGAATCAATGATATTATTACTATTTTTTGACATAATATTGGCCTTATGAGTTATTTTTATCATTATAGCATGGGAATTTGAGATGAAAACAAACATTGAGTATTTTATGAAGCATAACTTGGTCCCTCATGATGAAATTTTATGAAGGATAGACAAGATCCAACTTGTTGATAAATACAAGTTCCTTGTTAGCACTCTAATGTTGGTTGGTATTGGTTAGTGCAAACTACTAGAAAAAAGGTAAGAACTTGTTGAGTTGAAATGGCTATACTTATGGTAGTAATTATATTTTGAGGGCATGATTGGTTTGGATTATTTTTAAGCACAATAAGTAAAATTTTTATATGTGTTTTACCCTATAGTGGGTAACAAAAAGTCTTGATCAGGCAGAATAAAAATCTGAGGTACCTTCCTCAAGACCTAAATGAGACAATTGGAAAAATCCCTCATATAGATGAAAATTGATAGTGGTATTTATTTCCATAGACCATTTTGAGCTCATAAAATAATGGATAGAATAATGAAAACCTTGAGTTTGTATCTATTTTATTTTGATGACTTCTCCAATGTTCAGTGTGGCTGGTGTAGGATGTTATACCAAGCCATGGATGAAAGTAAAACAAATATAATATGTGGTAATTTTATACCTTTGGCACATATGTATAAATTTATTGTGTTATTTTATGCTAAAATATGTGACTTATTGATAATATTTTGCATTAGTTTATGATTATTTTTGAAAAAATTAGCTAATGTGAGTAGTTTTGTCATGTTGCAATAATTTTACGAGTCTGCTTAAATAGATTTTTTTTGTAGAAAATGGATGTAGTTGTAAAATTTTACCTATTTCCAATACTACATATTTTTATATTTTTTACACAATTGAAATAATTTAGAAATATTTATTTCATGCATAGTTTTAAAATATTTTTTAAGGCATAAGAACTAATTTGAAAGACCAAGTTCCTTAAAATAATTTATGTGGTGCCAATATGGTGCCTCTTTAAGGGGGTGATAATGTCATATCCCCAAGATGATAAAGCTGAAATCATGCCTAGAATATATGGATTGGGTGGGAGCTCGCATTTTATATGCCATTGACTAGTTGTTTGTCAGGTGGTCACATGATTGGACCATAACCTTATAAGAACAAGATGCCTTTATGTAGTGTTTAAACCATAGGTTTAAGTTGTTGTTTTTTATAATGTGTGTTTTATACAAGGTGTTAGCATTGTATTTTCATTGAATTTTTGTTGATAAATACATCAACCTTATGTTTCATAAACACAAGCTTGGGATACCTTATTGTCTTTATAAATAGCTATTTATATTTACTAGAAGTTTTCTTTAGAATTTAGCCAATCACGCACATTATTATTACATTGATAACTTTGAGACTATTTAAATATTCACAAGGGATCGGGTCATCAATCATTGATGAAATCTAGTTGCCTTAGCCTTACCATGTTTTGTAATAATCTTGACATAATTTGTTATTTTTTTATAATTGTTATCATTGAAGATTTGACTCAATATTATTAATGTTTGATGATTATTTCATCTACATTTTTGGTTTTAATTTATAAGTTAAATCATTCAAAGTCCTGGATAGGAGTTGGCCATTGTTTACCTAAAAGTTTTTTATCTTTGGAGCAAGGTTTGGTGGTGAACCTACCTACTTGTAAACCCTAGTGATTGTTTTCTCTCTTCAAAGTAATAGTTAAGGTTTCAACCTTTATATAATTGATGGATTCAACTCCTTTAATTATTAATCATTTTACACTTAAGCTGAAAATTAAAACTTGGTCAATATAGCATTACATCTTATGGTGGGCTAGTGGTTGTATAGTTTTAATAGCTATTAAAATCCATGTTTGGAAAATCATAAATACTAGTTTTAAAAAAATTTGTAATGATTATTCATAAAGATACCCAGACATACCTAGCTTTGGCTATAGAGTTAAGTGGACTGAGTGTTCAATTTTTTCTAAAAAATGTTTAATGATTAACTAAATCTTGGTTTCATGTTAATCATGATAAATCATAAAATTGATCAACTTGACATTGTTGGATGATTTCGAACTCAACTCAACTAATAAATAGTTAAGGTAATGGAGAAAAATTAGGGTCAAACCCTGTAACTCAACCTTTAAGGTCATTACATGCCCTAGAATTTGGGAGGAGCCATTAATACTCTTATAGGTATAAATGGAATAAGGAATTAAAAACATTTCTCATGGAAAAATAAATAAGGAATTAAGGAGGGAAAAAGTAGAAATTGAATTCACAAATTGTATAGGCAAGTATTATCTCTCAAACCCTAAATCATGTCGTTTAAGATTGGAATTACTCTAGTATACATGCATTTGTTTGAATTCTTTATGTTCCCTTTCATAGCATGCACATGTATGTTTATGTAAATTTATGTATACACATGTAAATGTATATGAATGCTTGAATTCCATATTATTGTATGCATTTGTATGTTTATGGAAAATTCATGCATACACATGCAAATTTATATTTGAAGGCTTGTAAGCACAGGTTGAAAACCTTTCTTTGTTCAAATTTATGTCTCACGGGACTATATTTCATTATTGATAATTAATAGATAAATACTCAAATGGATTTTTGGTTCACTTGGTTACCTTCTGTGGATTGGTGTGAGCATAGGGTTTATTTGATGCATTCATTTAATAAACTATCAAGAAATTTTACATTTCCCTAATTTCATACCCTATTTTTTTATAGGGTTGAATAAATAGTTAATATTAATTATGGTACAATATAAATTAATGTATTCTAATCTTAATGACTTATAGTATTTTACCATTATGTTGTTTTATGTTATTTTACTTTATTTTATGCTATAATTTTTTCATAAAAATTTGATGATATTTTGGTTCTTTAAGACAAAAAGGTCTATGAATATTTGGTGGTTTGGAGGTATCTTAGACAAGTGTTATAAATGGTGGTTTTCTTTGAGTGACAAAGTAACTTGATCTTACTCATATATATACTTCCATTGTTTTGTTCTAAATGTGTTTTACAATAGATTTTAACTGTGTGAAGTTAATGTGAATTATTTGGAAAAAATTATGATTATTGGTTATTTTTATGTTTATATTTTATCATGAGAGAAGGAAAAAAAAAATATGTGGAAAGAATATTTTAATATCCTTAACTAGTTCATAAACATTATTTATAAACTAAGTAATACGAGTTCAATCATAGTTGTTTGGGTTTGTGATGCTTAATATGTATATAGTTTTTGATAAGTTCAGTAGGAAAAAATGGTCTTGAACCCTATATAAAGCAGCCCTTATGGAAATAAAGCCTCAAAGGAGCCATAAACAATACATTACTAGCACATAAATAGCATACAAAAAATGAACACAAAATCATGAAAATAATAGGACCATTATGGACTATCAACAGTCTCATATTTGGCCAAAAACTTGACCATATCCTTGTAATCACTAAATCTTTCCACCCCCACATCCCTGACCTTATCATCAAAGTCTTTGACAATAGAAAATACCAAAGCCATGTGGTGAAGAGCCTTGGCAGTAAATTCTACCATCACCCACCATTTCTTTTGCATCTTGTCCATCTTATCTTTGAACTCCACAATTTCATTAGCAATCATAACACATAATGAGTATTTTCCCTTATTCTTCTTACCATGGGCTTCATCAGTAGCCTCCTTCATCTCATATGAGCTACACTTGTTTAGTTCAACAAAGTGCCTTTCTCCTTCCTCCTCATAAACATATTCAGTAGGTGTTTCATCTTCTCCCTCCCCCATGGTATCCTCAAAAAACTTAGAGTCATAAAATATTTTAATGCCCTTGGGGTGAGTGGATAGGATTCTAGCAATGCAGCTAGATTTGCAAACTCTTATACCACTAGGATTCTCAACACCACCCCCATAATCACTCCCCTCTTGTTTGGGACCTGGACCCAAATATTTGATAGGCTTCTCAACCCTACTAGAGTCCTCCTTCTTGGTTTTATCCTTCTTAGACATGTTACCCTCATATTCCCCAACCTTTTATTCCCTTTTAGTGGGCACCACCATATTCACCTCAGTCTCCCAATTAGGGGTCATAAGTTTTCCACTGGATTTCTTTAGAGATTTAATCTTGGAATAGAGGTTGGGGTTCCAATAGGAGTACTACATTCTTCAATCTTGAGGCCCCCTTTAGTTTTTAAAGTAGCTTTTGGGAATCTAAAAGGATTTCTTGTCTGTACCTTTGACAGCAGGAGTCAAAGTTGATGGGTTGTCCTCAAGCAAATAGATGTTAATAGGTTTTGATGAGAACAAGTCCAAATGGAAGTGGTACAAAATTATAATGAGGCCTTGGTAAATGGGAATGAGAGGGAAGTTAAGATTTTTAGCATGGGATTTCTTGGCCAATTTAATAGAGTTCTCTAAAGAGGACAACAAAAAGAAGGGAAAATTGATCTCCATTCTATTCCTAAAATGATTGAGCAAGGCAAAGTGGTAATGATAAAATATCTTGAATCTACCATCAAGCATGAATTATTTCATAATCATGAGGAAGATTTGGCCCCACAGCTCTAGCAGCTTCTCCCTTTAAAATCTCCCATGAATCTTCACATAAAATTCTCCTTCTTTGAATAAAATTGCCATATTTTCTAGGTTTGGCACCTTGCTACTTTTTCAATGCTTTATGCCTTTTATTGGGAGCCTCGTGGCTTTCCCAATCACTTCCTCCAAGACTTTAAAACCAATGCCCCCCAAATGGACCTATCTAGAATATTCCTCCCAAGATTTCACAAACTCATGAGACAAATTCTCATCATGTCCATTCATCACCTCAAGGAATGGAGCCACACCTCCCTCCTATATAATGTGCTAGACTGTAGGGTCCTAGCAAAATTCCTTAGGGGAGATTAGCTCAATATTAACAATGTTACCACCCATTTTAAAATCCTTAAAATTGTGTAACCAGAGAAAAGGATTAAAGGAAATGAAGGATTATTTAGAAATATAACTTATAATATTAATAGCCCCTTTCAAGTACTTCTAATGGATCCAAGTCCATGAAAATCTAGAAATGATAGTGTAATAATTTTGGAGATTGGCATTACATTTTCCACCCTAGTTATCATCCTCAGAGAAGACCCACACTCACCACCTCAAGCAAAAATGATGATCACTTGAGACGGGGATTGTGGGGAATTGATTATGACGGTTTAATTGGATTTAATTTTGTATTTTCAATTTTTATATACTGACATTCTAGGCATATTTGTAATATTTTTATCTTTGAGAATGAAATAATTATGATCTTTGGATTGCCTTATTATTTTGAATCTAGTAATGATAAACTTGGAATTATTATTTATGAATTAATATGATGTTTCAAAGTGTTAAATTGATTTGATTATTTTACTTCTATTCCAACACTAAATAGAGCAAAACAAACCTAAAGATATTTTGGTATATATGAATCTTGTAGTTTATTCTATTTTAATTTTTTGGGATTTATATATGCTAATGAGAATAATTGTATAGAGATGAATATTTGATATTATGTGAAACCTTTGCATGTTCTATAATCATAGGCAAGTGGTTTAGGGTTTGATGTAAAATAATTTATCAGCTTAAATTTGAGTCATTCTTGATAAATGCAAAGGGTATCTTTTTATTTCAAGTTATCCACTTTGATTACAAGGAAAGTATTATCAAAGTATATGAATACTTGTGTGATTGCTTGATATTTATAAGAATCTATTTATAGCAGTATGGTTTTTTTCTTTAGCTTCAAAACCTTCATTGATAATGATACTAGAGACATTTTAATAACTCCTATGTTGTGTTTGAAATCTTAAGCAGACACTGACCTTTGTAACTTGTCAAACTTAGCATGTTTGACATTATTTTTCTAAAGATAACATCACTTATTTATTTCTAGAATTTAATAGCATACTTTTGTGTATTTGGAAGTGGATATTTTTCCCCTTATTTACTTCATAAATACTATATTATTTTTCTATGTATTTTTATATGTTGTTCATTTTGTTTCAAAATATGATATTATAGTATCCATTGCTTAGAAATATGAAGCTCATTGCATAATGACTAAGTTGGTTATAAGGTAATAAATGAGATAATTAAATGAGAATATTTGTTTGATTTCTCCTTTTGGCACTATTAGATATAAATGTTGAATGTGCTTTATTGGTATGAATGTGCATGTTTGATTTTTTAGAGTCTCTTTTGCATTATAAACTTATAGTATGTGGTATGTTGAAATATGGATAAAATGAAATATTTTTATGTGAACTTGTTGAATATGAATGACTATAACATTCTCTAGTTTTTAATTTGGTTTGGATAAGAAGATCTATTATGGAAACATCCAAGTTTATTCAATCTAAGATTGAGATTCTGTAAATAGTGGTCACTAGGGCAAGTATTGATTTCAATTATTCCTAAGTTTTATGTAACCTATTGGAAGGCATAACATGTGCACTTGAATTTTATTTACTTACATGGAATGGTGGTATTGTGTATTTCTTATTATATATGTATGAATTGATGGCATGAATTGATTATCTTCGTGAGACTAACTATGAAATGTTGCCTAGTTTTATTGTGAAGATTGTAGCCTTTTCTTATGATTCACTCTTTAGCATAGAATATGTTAGTAATAAGGTGATATGATGTAAGTTAAAAATTATGTCATGAATTTTACCTTTATTTGAGTTATAAAGGATATATATAGTGTTTTGGACTCATACTATGCTTTTAGAAGTATTTTTAACCTTTAATAGCATGCTAAAGAGAGTATGGAAGAGATGTTGTTTACTCTTAAGCATATAAGACTGTGTCCTACTCTACAATGGCAAGTTAACTTTTAGCATACAAATGTTTGATTAACAAAGGTATATACTTATACCATTTAATGGTTTGGAAGATGATTATGGAGTTTTAATTTACCTTAGTACTAATTTATTTGCATCTTCTTCTATTATCTTAGCATAAATACCCAATCCCAGTAAAGGATTGAGGCTTTGTTAAGATGTTTTTGACTATATATCTATGTGGTGAAGTTAGTGTATGTGTTGGGATTTAACTTGATTTGTTACGATGGCTTAATGATAGTTTAAAATAAGTCAAAGGACTCATTGATTTTCTTAAAGTGAATTTTATAATGATTATTTTTTGAACAAGGGTACCCTAAGTAGTAAGCCTTAAATAGTTTGTTTGTATGGCATCTCAATTTGGGGTTTGTGCAAATTGGTATTGTAATTATGGATACTATTTGTATGGTAAATTTATATGTAGATTATATTCTTGTAATTTACTTAATATAATAATTAAACCTACTTATTTGACTTATTTATGAGTAAAAAACCCCACACTGACCTATATCACTATAGATAGTGGCATGTCAATAGACATATCAAACTAGGTTTTAAACTATGAGGTTGTAAAGGATTATAATCTAATAATTAAATTAAATTCTCATGATTATAAATTCATTTGATGTATTGGTCAATAGGATAAAATAAGTGTAAATTTTCATCTAAGATGATTGTGTACTATGCATTACTAAGGTACATCTTTTAGTGACATCTAATATGTTTTATTGATTTAATCAAGATTAGTGGAAAATTAGAAAAGCTAAATGGTATCCATTAAATGTAATAATTTTGGACATAAAACCCTAATTATACTATGTGATATTATGTGTTATGGATAGATGACAAATATGGGAATGTTATGCACCTAAGTAAGCATTTAGCCTATTGGAAACCTACTCTAGTTAAAGAGACTTTATTTTGATAGATCTTATAGATATGTTTTGGATCCTTATCTTCACTAAGAATTTGATATTTTATATTGTACCCTTTTGTTTAAATTTGATAAAATCGCAATCTAAACCTACATAACTATTGGGACTACCCTAGATGTGAAAAATCATTAATGATGGAGTTAACACATTTCTATGGAGTTAGTAACTCTTAACCACTCTAGGGTAATAGACTTAACTTGAGATTGAAAAGAGACACCCTACCTAGCCCAAAACCTAAAATGGATATCTAAGGCTTGATCAAATCTAGAGATCTGGTTATGAAATTATCATGGGTATTATTTGTTGTCCTACATGGGTTTTAGAATGGGAAAGTCTTGTAAATATTAATTTATTTCTCTAAAAAAAGGTAAATAAGTTTGTGGATATTATTATAAATTATGTAAAGTACTTAATTGATTGGTTAGCAAGCATGCCTAAAACTACCACAAGAGGATAAAAACAAACTCCTACACCACTTCATTAAATTTGGAACCGATTATGCAAGTACTTATATTAATGTTGGAATGTGGTAATAATGTTTTTATAAAGTAAAAATTGTTGTGGGTTGACTTTTAGGGGTTGTTAAAATACTATGAGTACGTGGAAACTAAACTTTATGTTTATTTTTTACAAAGGATAAAGTATCAAAGCAATACCCCTCACAACATAGTGTCTATAAAATAGATCATCACTTAGCCCATAATGATAATCACTAAGTATTTTTTTAAACTATCAGAACATAGTTTCTAAAAACAAGCAAAAAGCAAAGAGAAAATAAATATAATATATAATCCAAATATTTTCATGTAAAAAAATCAACAAATTTCAACCTGGGGTCTAATTAAATTTCTTCGATGTTAGATGTTATCCAAGGTGACAAGATAATTTCCTTACTGTCTAGTTAAATCCAAGGTTGATGAAGACTGTGTTTAACCCTAAATGGAATATAAGTGGTTAGAGTTAATATTAGATTATTACTAAATGGGTATATAGAAATGAAATGACACAAGGGTGATAGTATTATCTATAGCAGTCTAATTAGATGTTCAACTTAGATATAAGCATACACTAGATTTATTATGTTGATATAGTCTAAATATGAAAAAGTAAAACTATGATAAATATAAAAATGATAAAGAAGTGATGTAATTAGCTTGTTCTAAAGCTAATGCAATTTTATATCTAGAATAGGTAGAAATCAGGTTAGAAGAAGATTATGTAACAATCATTATATTTTGGCTCTAGTTTTTTAACTCTCTAGTTAGTAATATCAGCCTAGGATGGTTACATCAATATTATTGTGTAGGTTTGATGCTAGTGTCTTGTAAAGAATACATGTTAGAATAAGATATGACCACATGGATTTTTCTTCACCCTCATTCTGGTGCATTTAAATCTAGGTCATGAACTATCGCTCCTTATGAAATGGTAAAACCCTAGTTCTTCATCTTCATATTGACCTTAAGAAAAAATGGGTTAGTAGACACATCATGTGGAGTTGATCCTAAACACCCCACTATCAAATGGAATTTCCTACATATCCAATACTCCATAAGATGGCCTTCAACTCATTTATTTCTCCCCTATGTGTTCTCTTGTGTGTGAATCATAAAATATATGAAAATCAATTACAATAGTGACCTATTTTGTAACTTGAAAAATTGATCTCCTGGGATGCTCCTTTAATACTTTATACCTATATATGTGTATTCCCTATGACTTGTATATAAATATAAATAAATGGAGAAACTTTGTTCAATTTAATTTTTGATAGAGTGTTTTTGATAAGTTGCCTTGGTCTCTTTCATCTTTTTCTAGGTGTTATAGGTGGTAAATGAATGAGGGTTTATCTTGTATTTATATCAATACATTTCAAGTAATAACTCACATTAAATCACTTAGTATAATCATTAGGATATGTTTCATTTTAAAAAGGGATGACTTTAGGGCACTGGACACTTATGTCAGGACAAGATAGTAGCAGCGATGATATTGTCCATCCCAAACATTAGTGTTCATAGAGAAGGAAAGCAAGTACATGTTCAAAACTTGTAGATATATAATATAAGTACATTTTAATCATTTTGGACTAGATAAAATATCTATGTCATCAAAATAAGACTAGTCTAACTAAGAGATATATGCCAAAGGGCACAAAAATAGAGAAGATATGAGACTTATGAAAGAGAGAAAGGTAAATAACTTAGAGGAATAGCCAAGGCCTAAGTTTTCTAAGTGTACAATATTAAGGTGTTATATAATCATAAAATATCATTTATATTCCCCTCCTTTAATCTAGTAATGAAATTACTAGTTTAAAGGAAAATAATGTGTACCTGGGTATGTATGCACACCTTGTCTTTGTGTGTACCCAATTTGAGTGCTTTATTGGTGAATGACCAGAAAATAATAACATGTTATAGTATAAAATGAGTGCATATAATTTGGATCAAAATTACTTTAAATATATTTAAATTAAAAGAGAAAGGTTTAGGCATACACCTGTGTGTCAATATAACTATATTGCCAATTGACAAGTTATTTTGAAAAATATGTATCATTATAAGGTTATAAAATTGATATTAGGATAAATATAGATAAATATTTAAGGTTCATATATCCAAGGAGATATCGAGAGAGAGAGAGAGAGAGAGAGAGAGAGAGAGAGAGAGAGAGATTGTAAGGCACATGCCACCAACTTTAGAGCAAAAGTGAGTTACCACCTAGTAGTTGAGATTAGCTCAATTATGCAACCCAATGATATTTTTAACTAGGTGAGGCTAAATGATCAATTAAAACCTCAAAACTTGGAAATAATGAGTGATTTGATCACCTCAACCAGACCAAAAATTGAACCAACTACTATAACATATTGGCTTAATAAAATTTTGTAAAAGTTTGCAAGGTATTAGTATGAAAAAGTTTGTGATATGGTCACAATCCATAAAAGAGTTTTAGAATATAAAAATGATTTGGATTATGTAATATTAGGCACATGTTTCATATCATATACACATTATATATGTCTCATTTTGAAACTATGTATAACAGCAGCACCAATGTATAGAATTCTACCACAACTGTGAATCTGAATCTTATAATTATGTGCTTTGGCCAATTTAGATAATTTTGTAAGTGTGGAGGACAAGCTTCCAAAGCATTCCCCCACTATATATGGAAAAATATTAAAATTTATATAAGTACCAATGTGGAGGACATGTTTTCAAAACATGCCTCCACTATAAACTGAAGATGTTAAATATTGAATATGTGTGGATAACATGCTTCCAAAGCATGCCCCCATTGAATATAAGAACTGGTATAAGTACCATATACTAAATGAAATTGGATAACATGATTCAAATCATGCCCCCATTAAATCTAAGAGTTTTTAATGTGTATAATCCATGCCCATATGACATGCCCCCATTGAATCTAAAAAATAATATAAGTACCATATATTGACTGAGTGTGGAGAACATATTTCCAAAGCATGCCCCCACTAAATCTGATAACTATGTCAAGTGTGGAGAACATGCCTTTATGGCATACCCCCTTCTAATATGTCCCCCATTTGAGGTGAGTTAAAGATAGGAACTGGTAGTTACCTAACTCTATGAATGTAACTATGTAGCATATATAAGGGAACATGTCTAGGTAAATGTATCATTAAATCGCATATAACCAATGTGATCACATGTATGCCTAAGATGCATGATAAATATCATGAAAACATATAGATAGTATTAATATAAGATCAAAAATCAAATAATCACACACATATAATATCTCTCAAAAGTAAGTCAAAAATCAATGGTCCAAGGAGACTATAAATAAGTGACATGTTCAAATGCCACACAATCGAAGGGACATAACTTAGTCGAATGTCCATAAAATCAAGAATGACATATTCAAATTTTCATACAATAAATAATGACATATTCAAATGTCAATTAAATCATACATAGGCATGGGGGACACAAGCAAAGGATAAAATTCAAATTAGTGAACAAAGAATACAATATCAATGCAAGACACTCAAGGAAGTGCATAAATTAGAGCATAATCAACCAGCATAAACATGCCATAGTAGCCCATGGATTCAATTTTTTAAGAAAATTATGTCAAGTGTATAGCATATCAAGTACCGTATGTAAGATATAATCATGAATAATATGTCTATGTAAGTATATATGTAATCTCAAACGTCATAATGTAGAGTGATCATAAAATAATATAACCTATGTATATCAAGATCAAAGAAGTGAATGCCCCCAATGTCCATATGACATGAGTAGAGGAAAAATCCAATATCTAAAATAAGAATGTATCATGTGTTTATGTATGCTTGTATCACACTTAAGTATAATTGTGACACATATGTGTATGTAAGAGTAACTAAGTATTTCATCCATCAACATGGAACTAACACATGGATGCCTAGGATCTAATATAACACATAGGTGCCAAAATTATTTTTAAGATTTTGGATGATTTTTATTTTTTATTTTATTTTTTAAAAATAAATATCATCTTATGATGCCATCTAGTTTATGGTCATATATGTCTCTCCATGGTGAATTTAATGTAATACCTCATTTATGTTGTTGAGGAACATGTATAAATGTAATATTTGGCATTGTGGTATCAATGGTGCTCTACATATGTAAAATAGGACTCTATGGCCATGAATAAATAGTAGGAGTAATGGGAGTAGGGGTTCTTGGAACCCATCATTGAGTGCTTACTTATTTCTTTGGTATAGCAATAATATGTAGATTTTGAGGTGCTCTAGTTATCTAATCATGGTATATGATAGAATATTGGGATTCCATGGAATCCACTATATGTCTCTGATGTAATGGGCTCACAAGTACTAGCCACCTAGTAAATGAGATTGACTATTACTTACCCTTTTATGTTTAATTAGCCTTAGAATGATTGATATATAGTTGTTTAGGTATAATTTTATTTTGTTCAAGAGGATGTTCATATGGAATTCTATAAATTATAATTACCTGATTAGCATGAATGTATTTAACACACCCATGCATTATAGAAGGTAATAATCAAAGAATGCATATCCAAGGTCTTACCAATAGCATATAAAAGATTCCTATTGAAGGGATAATTGAAAATTTAATAACCACATGTGCAGGACCAACCTCAAAGGTAGGTCAATCTCACCAAGAACTTTCTAAGAGGTCCCATCAAATGTTCAAACTGATCTAGTAGAGGGTTGTAAATCATGATGACTATAACCCAAGTGCATAAGTAATTTTATGGTTTAATTATTTTCATTTGAACCATTATTAATCATAACACTATGTATGGGGTTTGTTAAGGTATGCTCAAATTAATAGAGAATGAAGATCAAAGTCATCATCCTTAATTTCACTATCATCAAAGGAAATATAAGATTTTTGAACCATAAGAGGTGTATGTCACATGTAAGTACCAATAATGTGGTGCCAATAATGTGAGGGAGGAGGATGTGATTTATATGCCATTTGGACTTTTGGTTCTTTCTTATAATGGTATTTTAAAGGATTGTTAAATATTTTTCATTTATGGTGATTTCCAAGTTATGAACTTGAATCCTTTGAAGGATCCTCAAATATAATTTTTTGGTCATCAATAAGATCTTAGATCTTGTGATTCAAGGAAAATCATTTGCTTTTAGAATGTCCTGGTCTTTGATGATAATCACAATAAGCATTTTCATCATATCCTTCAGGTAAAGGTTGACTCATATCAACCTCGATAAGATGAGGAAAAGATATAAGTTGACACTCTAGTAACTGTGGGATTAATAAAGTTGGGGACTCTTTTAAATGTGTAATTTTTCTCCTTGGTGCATTAGATAAGATAAGATAATTAGATTATTATTCGGGTGTGTTAACTATGGGGGTTGTTTCCCTTTTAGGCTCAAGAGGTTTTATCTTATAATTTGGTTTAATTATAAACTCAGTACTAGATGTAAATGTAGTTGGTGTGTTTGCTACATACTTGAGCTTATTAAATGCTATAAGATTCATTTCATGGTCCCATACAACATAGCATAAGTCATTAAAATATTTGAACTTTTTAAAATAATGAACTTATACAAAGGATAAAGTAAACTTTACTTGAATATATCTTACAACTTTTTGTCTACCATAAGATTGGTCATTTTGGCTAGCATTGTCTTATATCTCAAGATATATTCATTGATAGGTTCATTGGTTCCTTATTTGATTATAAAAATTTGGTCATAGGAAACCTTTTCATAAATATTAACATAAAAGTGTGCTAAGAACTGATCTATAAGAGGTTTGAATGATTTTATAAATTGGAGAGGTAAATCATAGAACCACCTCAAATCATAGTCCTTGAGGCTTCTTGGAAATAATTTGGTCAAAAGTTTATCATTAGAAGCATAGTCAAGGCATGCCGTATAAAAATTTTGAAGATGTTGTTCAGGATCACACTTGCCATCATAAAATGTGAACTTAGGTGCAACAAATCTAGTTATCAAATGCAACACATCATACAAATCTATAGCATGAGGGAATTTTAGATCATTTTTTTCAATGTTTGTAATATTGTCTTCAAATTTTTGTACAACTTTAAGGGATGATTGAACTATAGGCCTAGTGGTACTTATATTAGCAAGTTGAGTAGTCACCAAGGGAGGTGAAAACATGTTTTGATTAGTAATAGGCATCAAAACTAGTATTTGTGTTGAAACAATCGGTAATTCTATAATAGAAGCATCAATAGTAATTTAAGGAAACAAAGGTAATGCATAATCCATGTTCCCACTAGATGTGTGTGGATTGATATGTGTGGGTTGAGCTATATTACCTTCTAAGTATTCACCATTAATATGTGAGGTAGCCTTAGTTTTATCTTGTTTACTTATTTCATCTTTTGTAACATATAAAAATGCATCAATTAATCCCTTATTATTGAGATGAGTAATCAATGCTTCTTTATCTTCTATTTATAATCAAGTTTTTACACTAACATTTTCCATTGCTTCACAAATAAAAAATAAAAAATTTACAACAAAGTACAATAATCAAAGAACCCTAATTTGTAATAGGGTTTGATGTTCAAAGATTGGGTTCACCAAATGTTTAATTCTAAAATATAAATCTAAGTGGTTGGATTTAGCCTTAGATTACTATTAAATGGGTATGTAGAAATTAAATGACATAAATGTAATAATCAGATCTATAGCATACCAATTAGATGCTAAACTCATATATAAGAATACACTAAATTTATTATGATGAGATAGTCTAAATATGTAAAGTATAACTATGATAGATATAGAAATAAAAAAGAAGTTATTTACTTAGCTTGTTCTGATGTTAATGTAGTTCTAGATATATAATAGATAGAAAGCATACTAAAAGAAGATTCTATAAAAATCATTAGATTTTGCTCTAATGTTTTAGGGTCTCTAGACAGTAATGTCAATCTGGGATAGTTGCATCGATACTAATATCTAGGTCTGATGCTAGTGTCTTGTATGAAATACCTAATATAATAGGATACGACCATCTAGATGCTTTTGGTTTTTTATTTTCCTCCACTATGGTGTATTTATATCTAGGTCATAGATTGTCACTCCTTGTGAAATGACAAAACCCTAGTTCTCCACCTTCATAGTGACCTTAAGGGAAAATGGATTAGTGGGTACACGATGTTGAGCTAACCTCAAAGACCCCATTTTCATAGGGCATTGCCTACATATCCAATACTTTAAAATATGGCCTCATACTCATGTATTTCCCTTGCATACTGGCTTATGTGTGAATCATACAATATGTGCAAAGAAAGTACAATAGTGACCTAGCTTTTAACTTGGCAAATCGGGCTTTTGGACTACTCATTTAGTAATGTATACTTGTAAATATGCAATTCCTATTATTGGTATGGAAATAGGAATAAATAGGGAAGCTTTGTTCAATTTAATGTTTGATAGAGTGTTTTTGATAAATTACCTTGGTCTCTTTGGCCTCTTTCTAGGTGTCATAGGTGGTGAATGAGTGAGGTTTGATCTTGTATTTATATCAATACCTTTGGATTAATAACTTTCATTAAATCACTTAGGATAACCATTATGATATTTTTCATTTTCAAACTAGATGACTTTAAGGCACTGGACACTTGCATCAAGACAGGATAGGAGTATTGATGTGACTATCTATCTTAGATGTTAAGTGTCCACAAAGTAGGAAAGTAGGTATAAGTTTAGAACTTGTAGAGATGGAAGATAAGTATGTTTTAATAATTCTAGGCAAGATATAAGACAGGTCATCAACATAAGACTGGTCAGACTAATATATATAGGCCAAAGGGTACAAACATAGATCAGATGTGAGACTTGTAGAAGTGCGAAAGGTAAAGAACTAATAGGAATAGCTAAGGCCTAAGTTAACCAAGTGTACAAGATTGAGGTGCTATATAGTCATAAAATATCATCGATAGATTGACTCATGGTGTCAATTTTTTATGCAATGTTTAAGTTCCTTGTCTTTCATTATTAAGAATTTATATTTTTTTATGAAATCCTAGAACAAAAATCAATCAAACAACAAACAGTGTTCAAATAAAATATGGGTTCACAATAATGTTTATATTTCTATTTTTTTTTTTTAACAATTAAATATTATAAACAAATAAACTAATGAAATATGATTTAGATCTATAAAATATACATATATGAATATGAAATATAGTAATTTATAGAATTGTAAATGAGCTATAAATAGTAATTTATAGAATTGTAAATGGGATATAAATAGAAGATTGACAAACATATATGCAATCCTAGCTCAAACTTAAATTTTGTTGATTTTGTAGGTTGACTACTAATGAAAACTAACTATAGCAATCCATGAATTATGTCACACCCAAAATTAGAATTTTAAATGGTGTTAGGACAAGACCACACTAAGAGGATAGGGTCACACTATGGCATTTTTTGTTGACTTTAGATACATCTTGATTGACTGTGAGACTAATTTTTTGATTTGGGTGTGTGCTCCTATCTATGATGACTTCTTGATTGACTGCACATCTTGTTTTGTTATGCAAAAAATCTAAAAATCAAAACCCTATATTCTACATAATAAACCAAATAGATATCAAATATAAAGGGTAGAATAAAGAAATGGAATATCCTAACTATCCTAAAAAAACCCTACATAATCTGAGTGTTACCTACATAGATCAAAATGGCCTCAGGTTGATGTAGTTCTCATTCCTAGGGTGAGTGTGTGAATCTTGATCTTTGATATATGAATGCAATTATATAAATTGACTTGAATGCTTGAAAATTAGTTCCCTTAACCTGAAATAAAATAACTTTAGACTTGGCCTATGACTATTATAATAATACCGAATTAGAATTGGAAATAATAGTGCTCTTTTACCCACTATGTATTAGAATTCCTAAGTGATTGTTAGATCATTCTTTAAGAGTCCTATATGTGCTTATATATAGGAATATTTAGAATATTTATATTAATTAACCTTACTAAAATCATTAGAGGAGTGGAAAAAAATGTTTATCATTTTAAAAGTTATCATTGGAGAGCAGGGAATAAGGTTGTATTGTGGCCATGTCTACCTAGTGTGGTCTTATCCTAAAATGAAATAGACTATTAAAATTTGGCTAACAAGAGTTTTTAAGCAGAATATGGAATCTTGAATGATGTTTCTAGTATTTTCAAGGCATTAAATGGAATAGTAAATTCTCTGATAGAGATTAAAATTTAATGGAATGGTGAATAGTCCAATCAGGATAAGGATGTCAAGATTAAACATTATAAAGAACTTAATGATTAAATTTTAGTGTCTAGATCTACACTTATGGTTGCTTGTTTTTTTTTTTTTAATTTAAGTAAATAGAGGAGTGGGAAATATGACACCAACCATGGTAAATAACCTAGACCAACAAAAGTGTAAGATGACATGTCCTTACAAGTACTTAATATACATATAGCATGCATGGGACCAAGTCATTTCAAATCAAACAAAATAACATAATCAAACACACACAACCTTACTCATATGATAATATAATAGCAAATGAGTTTTTAAAATTACTATGGTTATCAAATAATGGTGATACAATGCAACATTCTTCCTACCTCCCCATAAGAGGAAGATATGTATGTCACCCAATTATTCCCATAAATTCATAACTTAGCCATAGCTAATACATAAATGATAATAGTAAAAGTAAAAAGAAATTAATAAAAAAAATATATATCATTATAATTCAGTGAAGATTCATTTCAATGATTTATTTTTATTAATACTCAATACTCCCCCTTGATGAAAACTTCCTTCAATATGAACTATTACAAAATTATAATGTTTAAGAACAATAATATGTGTTAATTATTGATTAGTATAAATCATCCCTCTAGCTTTAGTAAAATAAGGCACAATTTTTGGCCATGTCATCATTTATTATTCATATGGTATCATGTATATCACTAGTACCTATACATGGCTAATGCCTAACTAAGTTTAGCACTAATTCATAATTTGAATCTCTAACCTAGTCACAAAGCATGATCCTCCATGAATCACTACTATGTGAATCTTATCATAGTTGAGAATTAACATGAAAATATTAAATTCAAAGTCATTTTTGGGTTCCCATAGGAAATTATATGTAAGGAAAAAAAAATGGTGTAAGTTTTCAATTAAACTTTAAGCTTAGTAATTTTCCTATGATTTTTTATTTTATTATTAATAAATAATTCCTATTTGGAATTTGAAACTTTCACTAAAGTCCAAGTTTCACACCAAGGTGGACTTTAGGCAACCAATTGCATTTATAAAACCACCTACATTAATGTGACTACATGTATATATGAGGTTCTTCATGCTCTATATAATCAAGCCTCTCCTCACCCATTTTGAAAATGTGCAATGAGAATTATTGTCTAAATCCTTTATGAGATTTAATATAGAAGAGAGTTATTTTATTTTGTTGAATTTACTTTGTAAAATATTGTGTATGGATTTACATAAGTATGATCCTAAAGTGTAGAATCATTGAAACAAATTATGTTTTCTCAGTATCTCCTCTTCTCTGAATTGTACTTGGAAACTTCCACTAAATTCTAACTTTCACACTCAATTAAATTTATTGTTAGGAGTAAAACAAAGCTAAAAAAAGCATAGTGTAATTCATGGACACATGTGTGACTCACACTATTATGTTTTTTTTATATCTTTTTATATGCATTTAGTTTTGAAATCATAGTATTAGGATTTAGAATGTGAAGATTTTTCCCTTTAGATGTAGCAAAATGTTGGAGTATGAAGTGTCAACACTTTGTAAAAACTCTATATATAGCACTTTATTTTATTATAAAATGGTTTTGATGTGATAGATATTAATATACAATTATGAAATGATTTTCCCTATATGTCTTTTATCATTTTTATATATGCAGTGAATGCTTTATTTTCTAAATATGGTAATCATGTAGATTATCCCAAATGTTATATAACTAATGATTTTGTGTTTTATACATCTCTATATCTATTTTAGTTAATAAATTGATGGGTTCAATTTGAATTATTGTCTATTTATACTTTTGTCACTTATTACAAAGTTGTCCTTGTATTATCATATTCTGATGAGTTTTCTAAGAACCTCTGTTAACAATGGTGCAGTGAGTTTGGATGATTTTGTTTGAAACATGTTGAGATGGTTATTGGGGAAAAGAGATTTGGAGATATGATTATATGAAATAATCCATAATTTTACATAAGAAGTAAAAAGAATCAGGAAGAATGTGAAAGAAGTTATTTAAGAACATATACATGGAGAAATTTATGAGATATTTGGTATGAATTGCCTAAATTATTAGTTGTGTGGTTATATAGATTGGATTACTACTACTTTCATCCAATAAGGATAAAATTTATAGTTTGGATAGAATAAAAATTAGACAGCCTGTAAACTTTAGATACTAACTGGATCCATGTGATAGATCATTAGACCAAGACTACCATCAATAGTTACATCAGAGAATTTGTTGTCCAAGGATACCTAGCCTTTAAAGTTATGCAAGAATTTTTGTGAGAAGAATATAAGTAAATTTCATTCATCAATTACCTAATTTGATCAAGATGTTGGTTGTTGAAAAGGCCATAATTCCTACCCCTACTAACATGGAGTAGTCACTTAAGACATTATGGGGTACATGCAATGTAAAATTTAATGATGTAAAGTTGAATAAAAGAACTTAAACTTGAACCCTGAATATGGATAATGCAAAGAAGCAGAGTGAGAATAAAATAATGGGATTAGAAAGAGAGATGCAATAAAAAATAAGGTGGAATAAATAGGATAACCCAATTATATTTATGAATCAAAGTAGGAGTAAAATATAGTAAGTAAAAAAATGGAGCCTAGAGAGAAGCTACACAAATTACATAAATTGGAGAGTTTTGAGATTATGCATATCAAGGAATGGAAAGCCCTGATAAAGAAGAGGATAGATATTGGGATAGAGAGGATATGGAATGGAATAAGGATAAAGAGGAAAAGTGACTAAAAGTAGAGAAGTTAGAAGATAGGGGTATATCATAGTTACAAGGAAGGATATTATTTGGCTCAGGGAAAGAATATTCTCTAGATGAAGTTATGCATAATCATAGAAGTAATATAGGTTTAAGGTCACAGATAGAATAAGTTGAATACATGAATCATTCATTTCAAGAGTATGTATCCCATGAGCCCATTTTATCTTTAGAGAAGAAAAATCAAAATGTAAAGGTAGGGATAGGTATAAATTGGTTTCAATAAATTAAAGATAATTTGGTAAACTTAGCACAAAAACTAATAAATTGATTGACAAGAAGAGGTTAAAATATGTTGGGTTCTCTTTCAAAACTAGTTTTAAGACACACATAAGGAATAGTTTGCAAAATATCATATTATCAGTTATACGTGAAACAAGCATGACACTGAATGTAGGAATGCTTATTGATTTAACACCATATGATGGGTTTTCAAACCCTGAACAATATTTATTAACCTATGATGTGAAATAAGAGGTTAAGGGAGTGACTATTGAATATGTAAAGAAATATAAACACATATGAGCCTTAACAGGCTGAGCTCTGAAGTTCATTTATAAAATAGATGTTAATTACATAAGTCTTCAAAATATTAAATACCATTTAATCACATAATTCAAGAAGAATAAGTGCTCATGTTAGACCATTTAGGATATTAAGGATATTTAGTAGCAAAATAGAGAATTAGTATGGGAATATGAGTGTAGGTTTTTAGACATAATAAACAAGATCGATTTTATCATGGAAGATAAAGATAAATTTGCTTAGTTTTTGAAAGGGTTACAATCAAAGATCATATTTTCCATTGCACATTCTCATTTTTTTACTAAGTTTTATGCTCAATCAACTACAATCCAAATAGAACATATTGAGGATTATGGAGATGCTCCATCAACTAGCTGTAAAATTGAGATGAAAATAGATGTTTTTCGTAAGATATGGATAAGGTTCATGAGAGAAATAATACCAAGGTAGGCCTATGGTATATGGAGTGTGATAAATAAATACATCAAAGGAATTATTGTCCAAAAATCAAAAATTTAATTTCGTGACATATGCAGAGTAGTGGGACATGCAACATCAAAGTGTCATTTACTACAACAGTACATTCAAAAACCACATAGCTTGTACAATAATTTTTGTAAGTTGATTAATCATGATGAGAATAGTTTTTTTGGTCTAAAATAAATAAAATAATATATCATTGAGAATGTCTCCATATTCTTAGTGCAATAAATACCTACTATGAAGCATGGAATTCTAAACCCAAAGGTAGAAATGTCTAGCATGACACAAGGTGGTCCTTGGTGGATGCCTTTGTCACCATAATATCAACCCTAAGGTCTAGATATATGGATGTCATTATCTCAATATTATAATTATAAATCCTTAGGGAACACTATGACTCCTCATCCCTAGCAATCAAATTATGCTCCATCATTACCTTAATAGAAGTATGGCAGATATGATGTGCAACAATAGTAATCAGGATAATTTGATGGGAAATAGTCATAAGGTTGGGGTTTTTAATAAAATAGAGGAATATATAGGAGAATATATCATTTTGTATATGAGGGAGGTTAAAATAATTATAATTGGTAAGATCACCAACTAATTAAATGTTATTTATGTGGTAAATATAACCACTTCAAATTAAACTACCTAACTAATCCTTAAAGATAAAAGTACTACGTATATTTAATAGTCATAAGACAACACATACTAAATATTATTTAGTTTTAGAAAATTAGAGGAAATAAATTACATGTGTGAATTGTAAATATGATAAATTCACACCCTAAGGAGAATGCATTCATGTAAACAGTCATAAGGCAATAACATGTAGAGCAAGGATTGTCCCCTTTAGAAAGTCCACAAGATCAAAGAATCAAGAAGGTTTAATAGGATAAGTACCCTAAACCTATAATAAGGCTTGATGTATAAATAAACCTAAGTATTATATAACATACAACAATAGAATGCATTGTAAGGTGATGTTAAAGCTATTAATGCACAAATGTATGGGAAGATTGTTCACATTATATGACAGGAATGAGTAATGATTATATTGATAGATCTATTAAAACTTTTGATAATTTTTTGAAATGAATATATTTCATATAATATTAAAAATATTATGCAAAATCTACTCAAGTTCACATGACAAGGATAGCAATATACCAACAAGGTCATATTATATGTAAAAACTAAAAAACTTAAGATGATGATTCTCGAATGGATATTAAACTCACATGGTATGAGGTACTTAATGTTGTATTTAAATTTGGAAGAATATAAAATATGATATTGATATTTACATGGGAGGTTATTAGTCAACCATCATTGACCTAAAGTCTAGTTACTCTCAATCTCATAGATTATGGGAGAGTAGAACCAATTAGACAACTTGAAGATGTAGAAATTAAGGTTGTTGAGTTAAACTTATGAGGATATTTTGAGGTAACTAACATGAAAATATATGAGACCCATTATTTTACTTTGATTGGTAATAAATTGTCTTATGATGGTCAAATGATTATCAAGACAGTGCAAAATCATTTAGAGTTGCACCAAGGAGATAAGATAAATGTGATACCTTTGACCAAGTCTGAGCATAAGACATATGTTATCCCTAGAGAACCAGAGTCACATTATGTTTATAAGGATAATAGCTGGTTAAAGGTAAATGCAAATAATAATCAGAACCCTTTATGAACTATTGAATACTAGTTCTTCAATGCTCAGTCAGAATGTCAAATATACTCATAGCTAGTTAAATAGTCTATATACAGATTAGTTACAACAAAGTCACCAACATATCAGTTTCATATTAAAAATGTAGGTCACCCTTTATGTAATTTACAAATAGGTCTGAAGTAGATTTATTGTACAATATAGGTTTTATAGTTATGGATTACACAAAGCCTACTTTGGAAGGTACCTTACTTTGGGAAGTAGAATCTTTGGTAAGTGGAGACTCAAATACACATGTTAAAGTGGGCCTGGGGAGATAATGAGGTGTGCCCCTTGTGAATGTTGTTCTCCACTAAATTCTAACTACCACAATACTTCACAACTAAGGATTTCAATCAGCTCATTTTCTAATTAGAGCATAATTTACCTAATATGGATTAGAAAGTAAGTGCACTCAATTATGCATTAAAGGGAACTATTGTGACATGGTGGGAAATTCATAGGAAAACTCAATTATCATGGGATGATGTGTGAAAAATTTTGTGAGCATGTTTTCAAATACCAAACATTATTAGAAATTATTGACTATTCTTTCAAGAAGTCTAATGTTTAGAGTTACATATACATAAGTGCATAGACATATGATCTACATAGGGTGTCAAACCTAACTATTAGGTGCATGTTTCTAGATACACTTTAGCACCACTTCCAATTGATTGGTATATACATTAGGAGCACAAGAAAGAAACTAAACATTAGGCATAGCTTCAATAATAATTAATCTAAATATTTCTTTTTTAAGATGAAAATACTATAGTACATAATGTTTTATAGAAATTGAAAATGTTTCTATGTCATGAGCAAGTGGAAGACTTGAGTACTATGATAGACTCATCATCATAGCAAGAATTAGATTATGATTTGAATATAGCTATATAAAACTATAAGGTCATTAAAATCAAGGAATACTTTCTTATCCAACCTTGTAATAAGATTATAGATGAATTGATAGGTTTTAGCAATAGTGATGAGGATCTAAACCTCAACAACTTCTTTGAACCAGAATGAAAAAATGAGACACCAAAACTTCAAATCATAGAACAAAGGATGAAAAGATGTGAAATTTTAATATTCCAAAAAAGGAAGGATGGAAAACTCTACAAGAATCCATTCCTAGTGAATCTAATAATATATATCAAGAACCATAGAAGAAAAGTGTTGAGAATATTGGGACAAAGTTTGTGCAAAGCTTACAACTCTAGGAGATTATTTTACTTAGAATGAAATTTCATAAGGTTTACATGTATGGAGGTATTATTAGGATGTATTTCCCACCAAATTTGTAGATTTTAAAGGTGTAGAGCCATCATTGAGGAGATGCACATTAAACTGAAAGAGTGTGCAAAACCTATCAAAAATCACCCTTACAGATTAAATCCCAACATGAAGTTAAAGGTGAAGGCTAAGTTGGATCACATCCAGGAAGAAAGTATCATTTATCTAGTAGGAAAGGTATATTGGGTTTGTCCCATGGTCATGCAACCTAAAAAGTTAGGCGAGATCATAGTATGTGGGGATTACTATGTGTTGAATGATGATTACATCAATGATCCATTTCCTATACCTTTCACCAATGAGGTTCTAAATTTAGACACATGTCATGAATTATACTCCTTAGTAAATAGATTTAGTGTATATCATAGAATTCCCATAATAGAATAAGACCAGGCCAAAATAATATTCATAATTGAATGGGGTTCTTTTTCATATAAGGTAATGCTATTTGGTCTAAATAATGCTCCAATAGTATTTTCTAGAGCTGTGGTGACTAATTTTAAAGACTTTATTCATGTTTTTATAGATTTGTATTTAGATTATTGGGCTATATTTTCTTTATTCAAAAACCACTTGTCCAAACTATGGCTAATGTTATAATGCTACAGATCCCTATGAATTATACTAAATTTAAAAAATGTTTGTTTTTCAAACCATTCAGTGTGTTATTGGGCCACGTAGTCTATAGTGAAATACTTTTGGTTAATCAAGACAAAATTATAGGTATAGTGGATATGCCACCTCTATATAATTATACATAAGCGAGAGCATTTATGGGTAATACATGGTATTACAAGAATTTTATCAAAGGTTCAGCATTTATCTCTATACCCTTAGATAAATTATTAGTCAAGGATACATGGTTTGAATGGACATAGGGGTGCTAATCAACTTTTTTTATTAATGTAGTTTTGGTTTTAGGTTTATATGTAGTTGTACAATATAATCTTTATATTATAGGACATCAAGATAGAATTTGATAATTCAAAGTTGCAACATATGAAATATTATCAAAGCCATCATGAAGGAAAGATAGTTATCAATGGGTACATATGGATATTCGATTAAGTCACTAGTAATAAGGCACTAGTAACCAAGGTATGAATAAAGGATAATCAACGGTCATTTAAAATTGTTAATAAAGATACACTCAAAATATTGCATCCTTCCAAAAGTAGATCAAGTGTCATAATGAAAGGATGTTTAATAAAGGAAATGAGACAGGTGAAAATATGGTGCGTCACATCAACAACTACTACTGGGTAAATAAAAGGCTTGAGATAAATAACTTCAAACATCTAATCATTAGCAACTAGTTTATATTAAATTTTTAGGTGAAAACAAATACAACTAGCTTAGTATATTGTAATTAGTTTGTCACATGGATTTGTGTGGAAAAATATATATAACAAGGAGTACAGAGAACATAGAGACATTACACATTATTTTAAATAAGAGAGCTTTGTGATCTATGTCTAAATCAACCAATTGTGCATAGATTTATCATCAACACCAGTACACTTCAATAAATTATTCAATTCCATCTACAATAGCAAACATGGATAGAGGACAACCACTAATCCCACTCACATATATGTATAATGAATAAATGTGAATTGATATATCACTTAGACAAACTAAATACCATGATCCATACCTTTTAACTTCATTGACACTCTAGAATCCAATCTCTTTATCCCAAATCAATTAGATGTAGCACAAGAAGAAACCTTAGCACTTAAACACCCTTTATGAGGCTCTAATGTAGAGTGACTCATCAATATACCTACCTTTAGAAAATTTTATGAGGTGAGGCTCATGTTATTGTGCAAATATAATGATAGTGAAATTCACCTTTCATATCATGTTACCATATTCATCAATCTTCCAACCATTGTAAGGGAAATGGGGCTTATAGCTTTGGGTAAATCTCTTGTGCATTATAAAACTAAGTCTCCACTTATCCATTCAAACACAAAGGATAAATATACTAGGGTGGGAAGGGAGATCCTCATCAACTCAGTAGAATATAATTTGGTGTGCATTCTTTCTGAGTGCATCACTAAATGCCTTTGGAAAACCACCAAAAGTGCTAAATAAGTGAGCAAAATCATCACTAACATTATGTATTAGATGATACAGATGCATGAGGATTTCAATTGGCTTGATTTTTTGGCCTTGTAGCTCATTAAAAACATTGATAAGGTTCTCACCAGAACATTAAACGTATTCTAATATAAATTTTTGGTCTTGCTTATATGTTTTATGAAATGGAAATCACCAAAGGACCCAATGAATCTAGATGAATAATTTTGTCTTATAAATACATTTTCCAACATCAATTGGACCAAGATAAGGTAATATTATGCCTAGTTGGGTAAATTTAATGCATGGTGGGTTGAGATCCAAGCTTTGATCATTTCACACCCTAGAGTATCCAAGGATGTTGTGTATTATTTAGGCCAATAAGCATCTTTCACAAAGGTACATGATGGAATACACATTAGGGTCCATGAGTTATCTAAGGCAACATCCACTCTACTGCCATTCATCATCACTATTTTGGATGCTATGGAAAAAAAATTGTGCCAAAAATCCTTAGTTACAAGGTTAGTACAACCTCTACAATCCATACCTCCAGTTGCACAATAGCCTTTTCTTACCCAAGCACAAGCTCAAACATAGGCACCACTGCATACATAAGTGGCTACATCATAGGTTGATAAGGGTAAGAGGAAGGCACCAACACAATGATCTTCACCACCACCACTAAATAAGAGGACATGAAATACCAAGACATGGCTGGACAATAAGCATATCCCAAATATTACTATTGAGTGTGACCTTCTAGAGTTAAGTTTAAAGGAATAATAAGTTCTAAAGTCAATGCTTATAGATATCATCATGAGGTTTATGAGCAAGAAGAGGAAAAATAATTCTTGTTTAAGAACAAAGTACACACCTACTAGGTGCAAAATTAGGGGTGGCCAAACTTGTGGGTTAATATTACCCAACATCCTCCTTTGATCATAAAATACATTATTGGTTATGAAGTAGCATGACAATGATTTCAAGTGGATATTTTACAAATGTACCTAGCTATATTATATTTTAATACATGAGAAATTTAATTTACATTACAATAAATTCCACCACTAGCCTTAGTGTGTAGGCTAAGGATCCATTCTACACCCATATTCTCTCCAACAATCAAGGACCAAATATTTCCATTTACATATCTAGGAAAGGAGGTCAAAATGTAGCAAGCCCAAAGACCCTAGAAACAAACTCAAGAGACAGTCTAGGCTATGAATAGATCAAATAAAAATCTCACTCCCCATCTATCTTCTAGGAATAAGGTTATATACTTAGAGGTATTATTATTGAGTCGTCATATACTAAAGAATCATAATCAGTCACAGTGCTCAATTCACCAACTCTTATAGAGGATCTTGAATATACCAACTCAATATAGATTGAGCAACCAGTTGAGAAAATGGATGTTGTAGCATAAGAACAAGTTGTTAAGGAGAAAGAGGAGCAAGAAAAGGCATAGAAGGTGGCTGAGAATAAGGCTCAAAAGGTGAAGAATAAGAATTAAGAACACAGAAATTAAAATATTGTTGAGGAGGAATAATAGTAAAAGTAGTAGGCAAAAAATGAGGAATGTAGGAAAAAGGCTGAAGAAACTAATGTAGAAAAGAAAAGGGCTGAAAAAGTGGAGGTGAGGAAGAAAGAAGAAGAATAAGAATCAAAGAAATATAAAGAAAAATAGAATCAAGAAACGTAAGCATCGTAATGGAAGAAATAAAAATCAAAGGTTCTTACAAAGGCTTAAAAGGAGTAAAAGGATAAAGAAGAATGGCACACCCAGGAGAAGCAATCCAAGATACAGGATAAAGAGCAGGTTACCAAAGATAAGGCTAAAGCAAAATCAAAATCTGATGCTAAGTCTAAAGTAGATGTCAAAGCTAAGGCTAATGTGAAATCAAAATCTAAGGCAATAGTAGAACACATAACATAATGGGAAGTTGAAACAAAGTAATCAGTAGACACCACCAAGATGGTGGGAACAACTAAGACCCATCAGCCATTATCCACATCTCAAGGCTCAAAATCTACTCAAAGATGTGCATAGGAGGAGGCATCTCAACTCAAGCCTCAAATATCTAGCCAATAGCTATGGGATGCCCCTACATCATCATCTCACATAACCTTTTATATTTCCATGGCATAGATCAAGAAGGCACCTATGAAGAGTGTGAATTCTATTATGGCTCTGGATACAATGGTGCATAAAGATTTTATGGATGTTCTTAGGTTACACTCACTAATAAAATTAAGGTGTAACTACATTTCAACATTAAATTATGCATAATACTTCAACCTTAGAATAATAAATCTTGCAGCTTCAAGAGGACAACGCATATCTACACCTCTAGTTTTTCAATGCACACTAGATCATTGATAATACTTGCCCTGAGTTGGTCACCCAAGTCTTGGGTGACTAAGTGATGTACGAAGAGAATCAATTCTCAAATCTATTATCAAAGTTAACTAAGGAATAGTTTGTTGTACATAAGTTGTAACCATTTCACATTCAAGGGAAAAATATCAAATTAGAGATAGAGGTAATTTTTGAGCTTTTGGAAGAATATGAGCAAGTCTTATATATGGTTGTAGTTCAAGACAAATAAATCACACAAAGCATGCTTAATTAGAAGTAGTAGCTCACCAATTCTTTGTTCAACACTAAACCAAAGTTTGATAAGATAGATAAATTCAAAATAGTATTGGAAGATCATACGGCTAGCCCTATAATAATAGATAGTGCACTAAAGTAGTTACTTGAATCGCATGAAAATGTCATGCAAAAGTTGTAGACATGGAAAAATGAGATCCTATGTAGCACATTTGATGGTGTTCAAATGCAAAGGTATGTAGATAAATTAGAGGAGTTGTCCAAGGATATATAGCACAAATTATTAGATATTGGGGCACTCATCACCATCGTAGAAGAATAATATATTCAAAATTTGATGGTGTCTCAAGTCTGATTATGCACATTGCTCACTATGGTGTAGGAAGTTATCACTAACTGAAAAATGTTCAAACAAGATTTATCACATCTAAATAGCTCCATCACATAACTAGTTGAATATTAATAGTTATTTTTTCCTCAATAGTTACAATATGTTCTCCAGCAAAAAAATATGGCCATGATTTCATAGTCAGTGATTCAACAATAGAAACCACCTCCACTACTAGATTTTATAGCATCAATTTCTTCTTTTGCATCTAAATTAGAACCAACATCACAACTATCACTAATTCAATGCAAAGCATGCCACCACATTCGTAGTAGGTATTGCACCCATTTCAAATTTTTATAATTTTGAAAAAAAATTGTACACACCAATAGGATGGACTTAAGCATTAGGAGAAGGTCTAGGTTGGTTGAAAACCTATAAAGGGTAGTCACTTAGTTAATATAGTCTATTAAAAACCCATGATATCAGTATAATAGTATGCTACTTAGATTAAAATCCAAAAAGGTGGTTAAATAGTGTGTAAAGGGTGAAAAATGGTGAATGACACCTTGAGTGCTTACTGTAACTTTTGATTTAGGTTTATTTCTTTGACGTAGCACATGGCACATTATCTAAAAAAATTTATCAAGATGAGATGACTGTTTAAGTTTTGGAAAGTGTTGGGAGTATAACAAGGCTAAAAAAATCATAGTGTAATTCTTGGACATGTGTGCAACTCATAATATTTTGTCCTTTTTATCTATTTTTGTATGTATTATGTACTTGAAAGCATAACATTAGTCTTCATAATGCGAAGAGTCTTCCCATTGGATGTAAGGAAAGGATGGAATATTAAGCAATAATACTCTGTAAAAACTCTATACATATCACTTTATTGTATAATAAAATGGTTATGATGTGATAGAGATTAATATACATTTCTAAAATGGTTTTCCCTGTATGTATTTTACATTATTTTTTGCACAGTGAATGCTTTGTTTTCTAAATTTGTTAATCATGTAGATTTGATAAAATGTTTTGTAACTAATGATTCTATGTTTTTTGTGTCTCTATGTATATTTTAGTTAATAAATTTATGGGTTTAATATGAATTGTTTTATATTGTATACTTTTGTCACTTATCACACAACTCTCCCTATATTAGCATGTTCTAATAGGTTTTTCAATAACCTCTACTAACATTTATGTAACAGACTCCATGAATGCAACTACCTATTTTTTGGCACACTTGTAGCTTGTGCACTATCCTTGTGTTTGGACATTCACATTTTGGCACACTTTTGGTTTGTGTCACGTCTCCTTCAAGGATCCTTATTATCACCATGCATTATTCTTTAGATACTCCTTCAATTCCCCTTTTTATCACATTTTTATTATTTTTTGCTTTCAATGATTATGTTCCCTAATATAAACACACTATTTTAACCAAATAATAACTTTCAAGCTAAGAGTGATATGCTCTTTTCTCAAGTATCCTCACTTTAGGAATATATTATTAAGTTTGAAGAGGAAAACAAGGCCCTCAAATCACAAAACATGTTCCTCCCCATAACACATATAGAACGTGACTCACTCATTCACACTTTACAAGTTAATGTTTCACTCTTGCAACAACAGTCTAATCATGTGAAACCCATATCTACACTTGTTCCAATTTGTACCTAATTTCAACTCTAGCACACATCCCTTAGATTCTCTATTAGATAGGGATCATCATATATTGAGTCACATATGATCCCACTACACCTAAAATTACCTTTGTCATAATTTTTGTATTTGTTGATCATAATACAGATGTGTTTTCCCAATTTAAGAATGTAATGAAATTACTTAGATGGTTTGCAACTCTAAAATTATATATTGTATAATTAAGATCAGAATAAATAGATCCACAATAATAATTGTCAAAAGAGAAAAATACTTGAATATTATTAATGATACACTTCAAGGGGTAAACATCAATAAAAATGAAATAAGAATAGGATTCGCAATATGATGATAAAATACTAACCACTACCTCTTATATATACTTTACTTCGCCAAGGTTATTCCATAGGCTGACCATACTAAGAACATAGAGAAATGTAATAAGATAATAAGAAAGTGTGTAAGCCAAAAGTTAGAATGTGTGTAAGCCACAAGTTAGCCACACATATCCCTAGATGTACTATAGGTTAAGGGTTTAACATGCCCCTCCCCTTCAAAACAATGTTATCCTCAATGTTGAATAAAACTAGGATGTTTTTTTAGGAATTTTTTATCTTCCCATGTTTCATCTTTAAAATTCAGGGTATTCAATTTGATCAAATACTTTTTAATGACTCTGGTCTATAGTTATTTAGTGTGCATGTGAATGATCTCTTCAGGTTCCAAAATGAATTGACTTTCTTCATCCAATTCAGGTAACTTAGTCTGAGTGGAACCTCTATGTCTAATTACCTTCTTTAGGCAAGATACATAAAATATCAAATGTATGTGAGTGGATAGAGGTAATTCTAGCATGTAAGCCCCACTACCAATTTTATGCAAGATATGATAAGGGCCATAATACTTAGGTGATAGCTTGTTAACCTTTTTTTTTATTGCTTTAAAGATATATTCTTATATGGCTGTAAATGTACAAAGACCCAATCACCTATGACAAAATTTCACTCATTATGGTGTTGACCTACTTGTTGCTTCATTTTATTTTGTTTCATTGCTAAATTATCTCACAAATTGACAAGCACCTCATGTTGATGGTTAATGTGTTCCTTAATAGCTCAAACCTTGGGATGCACTATCAAATCTTAAGTTATATATGGTGGGTGATACCCATATAATTACAAAAATGGAGACATCTTGGAAGAAGTGTGAAAATAAGTGTTATACCACCATTCAGTAAGTGGAAGCCAATGGACCCATTTATCCTATTTGTCAGAAACAAAACAATGAAGATACCCTTCTAGACATTTTTTGACTGCCTCTATTTATCTATTACATTGAGGATGATACAATGAGCTATGAGGCTACTGAGTGCCCAAACATGAAAATAATTAAATTTGTTAGGTTGTGGAGCTAAAAGCTTCACTGATGCAGACACGGAGAAGGCCATTGGAGGAGTTGCTGAAGGTTGCTGAGTGTCAGAGCAATCGGCGTCGGTCTGAACAGCCGACGTCGGTAGGATAGTGAAGAGAAGCAACCTGCGTCGGTCAGGGATCGATCGACGTCGGTCACCTCCAGGCAGACAGGGACTGATGTCGGTCACCTGTGTGGTTCGACTGCGAGTTTATTACGGGCAGTTAGCTAACAAACCAAGTGTTTGCATGATTAGAGCTATTTTTAGACTGAGAGCTGCGGATCTAATTATTGTAATTAGATGTCTAATTATTATTTGGATGAGATCTATATAATAGACTCATGGTTGTATTGGAAATTTGTTCTAGTTTGAGTTGAGCAAAGTTAGCTCCTTCTGTGTGTGAGGTGAGCAAGGGTGTTCCTCCTAGTTCCACAGCAGTACCAAGGTGGGTGCTAGTTTTGGAGAGTCAGCAAGATTCTTCAGGTGTGTAGGATCTTGGTCATAGGTGCATGGCCTATATAAGAGATCTACATGGTAAGTAAGATCGTTGATTTGCAGGTGTATGTGTGTGCAAGGTCAAGGTTCAAAGGTGTGTAGAACCAAGTTGATTTGCAGGTGTGCAAGATCAGAGAGGACAGCAACACAACAGGGAGCAGAATCAGGTAGGATCTACTTGGAGTACAGGTGTGTACTCAGATAGAGAAAAGAGGAAGGCAAGGGAGTTCCTTCCATAAGTATGGTCTGTTAAATTGCAAGTTGTTGCAGGTTCATGGGAGATCTACTTGAAGTATGTTGAGTACTTGTGGAGTGCGTGGAGCACTTGTGGTGTGCGTGGAGCACAGGAGGTGAACACCAACTCAGTGTTTGAGTTGGGTGTTGGGACCTAAGAGAGAGATTTGAGGAGATAATTACTATTCACTTGAGGTGTGGGAAGCCTCTGAAGAGGTGGTGGAGAAGAAGTGGCATCTTCTTTATTGTATTCTTTTCTTCAAGAGTTTTAATACAAGTTGTGTATTGTCTCTCATATCATGTGTTATTCTAAATTCTAGTTACTTGTGTATTTTGGTTATTTCCGCATATTAAGTTGCTTGGTTTGGTAATCAACTGTATGCTTCCAGTGTTTTGTATCCTTACAAGTGGTATCAGAGCAAGGTTGTTGGCTCATAGCTTGATACCACTGACAAGTGGTATCAGAGCTAAGGTTGCAGGAAGCAGGTTTTGTGTTTGGTTACAGGTCACTCTCAGGGGATTCTGATCGAGTGGGAGTAGAGCAATGGCAGATGAAAGTAAGCTAAGAATGGAGGAGTTGAAAAGCACAGATGGTCACTTATGGTCCTATGGAAAGAAAGAGCAGGTAAAAGAATATTGTTGGTTGGTAGCAGATCAGCATGAAGGAACTGAAGACGTAGATGTTGCAGGTGTTATTGGACAGGATGCTTTTGGAGGTTTCTTGGATAAAGTTGAATCTTGGTTAAAATATTCGGTTGCCTCTTTCCATGCAGCCCCAGGTAGAGGAGCTGGTGAGCCTTGCCAAAGAATTGGCAAAGGGGAAGTGAAGCTGAAATTGCAGACGGCCAACACATAAGTGTTGATGAAGGTCATGCAGGTCCCAGGTTTGGAGATATGGCTAATTTCTTCAGAAAGATTGGGTGATGAGAGATGCACAAGAACTCTCACAGTGGATGCACTTGAATTAGCTGGTGGTAAGAAAACAAGTACTCTTTATCTACTTGTTTATATTATTGATTCTTCTTCTATTGCAGAGATGTGGCTTTGTAGGCTTGGTCACATGAGCAGGAAGGAGATGCATGTTCTTAAGCGGAAGATAGATATATTTGACAGGCTTAAGAACTGGAAAGCCTTGGTGTACTTAGAGGCGATGGTAGACAGAGACCAGTGGATGGTGCTAGATACTTCTGAGCAGAGCAGTTTGGACATTGGTTTTGATTCAAAGGAGCTCGTAGGTAAAAAGTCATCACTCACAGGTGAACACAGGTACCGGCATCGGTCAGGAGGAACCAGCGTCGAACAGACAGGTGCTGATGTCAGTCATGTGCAGACCAAAGCCGGTGATGTCAGGCAGGGTAAGACCGACATCGGTCAGGAGGACCGACGTCGGTCACAAAGACCGACGTCGGTAGAAGGGACACCGCAGGGTCGGTAGTCAAGGACAGACGCATGGGAATCGACATCGGTTGGATGCAGACTATAGAGTGACCGAGGTCGGTCACTGTAACAGATTTTGGGTGGACATCACGCTGTCAAGGTGTCTCAAACACCCATACGGAGGACTGAAGACGTAAGTAGGCCCTCAAATTCATTGTTCCTCTTCTTTATACTCATTGCTGATTGTAGAGCAGGAAGGATCCAGGAAACAGGTGAGAGCATGGCAGGGATATGATGTAGAACCAAATAGGAGTTTTGGTAGGGTTGCCAGCAGGAAGAAAGCACAGAGATGAATGGATACCTTAGTTGAATAATAGAGTGAATGGATACGTGAGACAGAAGACCAGGTTATACGGTCTTGAGGAGCTGCAGGACAGTGGTACAGGTTTTGACAGGTGGAGGACGAAGCATGGCTTCAGTCAATGTCAGGTAACTACTTTGGTTTGCCTTACCAGGTGGATGATGAGTCATGACATCATTCTATTGCTGTATGTGGATGGTATGTTTGCTAGCAGGATTGTACATACAGGGTTTTGTTGAGCTAAGGGTAAGATTAGTTTAGTGGTTTTCTATGAAGAATTTGGAGCAGCAAAATTCTTTGGCATGGGAGACATGGAGATCATAGGTTGATTTTGTTTCCAGTGGGAGCTGATGTGAAACAGGTGTTGGCGAGACACAAGATGCAGAGCTGGAGCACACTAAGGGCTGGACAGGTACAGTGTCCAAAATCACATGAGGTCTGGTATAGACCTGAGTATTCCCATGCAGTGGGAGCTGTCAGAGAGTTAGGAGCCAATTCAGGGAAGTGAGTTCTCAGGTATTTGAGAGGGACCGGCAACAGGTATACATGCAGGGTCAGGATTTCACTACATGTGTTTGTAGGTTCGGATGTGGCAGGGTACTTGAATGACAGGAGGTACACCATGGGATGTGTGGTGGGTTGTCTTCAGGATTGAGCTTGAAGAGGGATACAAACCAAAAAATAGATTAGACAGAGTACAGGTACAGGTATAGTGTAGCTGTTTATCTCCAAGTGGGAGATTGTTAGGTTGTGGAGCTAAAAGCTTCACTGATGCAGACACGGAGAAGGCCATTGGAGGAGTTGCTAAAGGTTGTTGAGTGTCAGAGCAACTGGCGTCAGTCTGATCAGCCGACGTCGGTAGGATAGTGAAGAGAAGCAACCAACGTCGGTCATGGATCGGCCGACGTCAGTCACCTCTAGGCAGATAGGGGCCGACGTCGGTCGCCTATGTGGTTTGACTGCAAGTTTATTACGGGAAGTTAGCTAACGAACCAAGTGTTTGCATGATTAGAGCTATTTTTAGACTGAGAGCTGCGGATCTAATTATTATAATTAGATGTCTAATTATTGTTTGGATGAGATCTATATAATAGACTCATGGTTGTATTGGAAATTTTTTCTAGTTTGAGTTGAGCAAAGTTAGCTCCTTCTGTGTGTGAGGTGAGCAAGGGTGTTCCTCCTAGTTCCACAGCAGTACCAAGGTGGGTGCTGGTTTTGGAGAGTCAGCAAGATTCTTCAAGTGTGTAGGATCTTGGTCACAGGTGCATGGCCTATATAAGAGATCTACATGGTAAGTAAGATCATTGATTTGTAGATGTATGTGTGTGCAAGGTCAAGGTTCACAGGTGTGCAGAACCAGGTTGATTTGCAGGTGTGCAAGATCAGAGAGGATAGCAACACAACAGGGAGCAGAATCAGGCAGGATCTACTTGGAGTACAGGTGTGTACTCGGATAGAGCAAAGAGGAAGGCAAGGGAGTTCCTTCCATAAGTATGGTCTCTTGAATTGCAGGTTGTTGCAGGTTCATGTGAGATCTACTTGAAGTACGTTGAGTACTTGTGGAGTGCGTGGAGCACTTGTGGTGTGCGTGGAGCACAGGAGGTGAACACCAACTCAGTGTTTGAGTTGGGTGTTGGGACCTAAGAGAGAGATTTGAGGAGAGAATTACTGTTCACTTGAGGTGTGGGAAGCCTCTGAAGAGGTGGTGGAGAAGAAGTGGCATCTTCTTTATTGTATTCTTTTCTTCAAGAGTTTTAATACAAGTTGTGTATTGTCTCTCATATCATGTGTTATTCTGAATTCTAGTTACTTGTGTATTCTGGTTATTTTTGCATATTAAGTTGCTTGGTTTGGTAATCAACTGTATGCTTCCGGTGTTTCGTATCCTTACAAGTGGTATCAGAGCAAGGTTGTTGGCTCATAGCTTGATACCACTGACAAGTGGTATCAGAGCTAAGGTTGCAGGAAGCAGGTTTTGTGTTTGGTTACAGGTCACTCTCAGGGGTTTCTGATCGAGTGGGAGTAGAGCAATGGCAAATGAAAGTAAGCTAAGAATGGAGGAGTTGAAAAGCATAGATGGTCACTTATGGTCCTATGGAAAGAAAGAGTAGGTAAAAGAATATTGTTGGTTGGTAACAGATCAGCATGAAGGAACTGAAGACGCAGATGTTGCAGGTGTTATTGCACAAGATGCTTTTGGAGGTTTCTTGGATAAAGTTGAATCTTGGTTAAAAGATTCGGTTGCCTCTTTCCATGCAGCCCCAGGTAGAGGAGCTGGTGAGCCTTGCCAAAGAATTGGCAAAGGGGAAGTGAAGCTAAAATTGCAGGCGGCCAACACACAGGTGTTGATGAAGGTCATGCAGGTCCCAGGTTTGGAGATATGGCTAATTTTTTCAGAAAGATTGGGTGATGAGAGATGCACAAGAACTCTCACAGCGGATGCACTTGAATTAGCTGTTGGTAAGAAAATAGGTACTCTTTATCTACTTGTTTATATTACTGATTCTTCTTCTATTGCGGAGACGTGGCTTCGTAGGCTTGGTCACATGAGCAGAAAGGAGATGCATGTTCTTAAGCAGAAGACAGATATATTTGACAGGCTTAAGAACTGGAAAGCCTTGGTGTACTTGGAGGCGATGGCGGATAGAGACCAGTGGATGGTGCTAGATACTTCTGAGCAGAGCAGTTTGGACATGGGTTTTGATTCAAAGGAGCTCGCAGGTAAAAAGTCATCACTCACAGGTGAACACAGGTACCGACATCGGTCAGGAGGAACCAGCATCGAACAAACAGGTGCCGATGTCAGTCATGTGTAGACTGAAGCCGGTGATGTCAGGCAGGGTAAGACTGATGTCGGTCAGGAGGACCGACGTCGGCAGTAGGTAAGACCAATGTCGGTCACAAGGACCAACGTCGGTAGAAGGGACACCGCAGGGTCGATAGTCAGGGACAGATGCATGGGAACTGACGTCGGTCAGATACAGACTGTGAAGTGACCGAGGTCGGTCAATGTAATAGATTTTGGGTGGACAGCACGCTGTCAAGGAGTCTCAAACACCCATACGGAGGACTGAAGATGTAAGTAGGCCCTCAAATTCATTGTTCCTCTTCTTTATACTCGTTGCTGATTGTAGAGTAGGAAGGATCCAGGAAACAGGTGAGAGCATGGTAGGGATATGATGTAGAACCAAACAGGAGTTTTGGTAGGGTTGCCAGCAGGAAGAAAGCACAGAGACGAATGGATACCTTAGTTGAAGAATAGAGTGAACGGATACGTGAGATGGAAGACCAGGTCATACGGTCTTGAGGAGCTGCAGGACAGTGGTACAGGTTTTGACAGGTGGAGGACAAAGCATGGCTTCAATCAATGTCAGGTAACTACTGTGGTTTGCCTTACTAGGTGGATGATGAGTCATGACATCATTCTATTGCTGTATGTGGATGGTATGTTTGCTAGCAGGATTGTACATACAGGGTTTTGCTGAGCTAAGGGTGAGATTAGTTTAGTGGTTTGCTATGAAGAATTTGGAGCAGTGAAATTCTTTGGCATGGGAGACATGGAGATCACAGGTTGATTTTGTTTCCAGTGGGAGCTGATGTGAATCAGGTGTTGGCGAGGCACAGGATGCAGAGCCGGAGCACACTATGGGCTGGACAGGTACAGTTTCCAAAATCACATGAGGTTTGGTATAGACCTGAGTATTTCCATGCAGTGGGAGTTGTCAGAGAGTTAAGAGCCAATTCAGGGAAGTGAGTTCTCAGGTATTTGAGAGGGACCGGCAGTAGGTATACATGCAGGGTCAGGACTTCACTACATGTGTTTATAGGTTCAGATGTGGCAAGGTACTCGGATGACAGGAGGTACACCATGGGATGTGTGGTGGGTTGTCTTCAGGATTGAGCTTGAAGAGGGATACAAACCAGGAAATAGATTAGACAGAGTATAGGTATAGGTACAGTGTAGCTATTTATCTCCAAGTGGGAGATTGTTAGGTTGTGGAGCTAAAAGCTTCACTGATGCAGACACGGAGAAGGCCATTGGAGGAGTTGCTGAAGGTTGCTGAGTGTCAGAGCAACCGGCGTCGGTCTGATCAGCCGACGTCAGTAGGATAGTGGAGAGAAGCAACCGGCATCGGTCATGGATCAGTCGACATTGGTCACCTCCAGGCAGACAGGGACCGATGTCGGTCGCCTGTGTGGTTCGACTGCAAGTTTATTATGGGCAGTTAGCTAACGAACTAAGTGTTTGCATGATTAGAGCTATTTTTAGACTGAGAGCTGCGGATCTAATTATTGTAATTAGATGTCTAATTATTGTTTGGATGAGATCTATATAATAGACTCATGGTTGTATTGGAAATTTGTTCTAGTTTGAGTTGAGCAAAGTTAGCTCCTTCTGTGTGTGAGGTGAGCAAGGGTGTTCCTCCTAGTTCCACAGAAGTACCAAGGTGGGTGCTGGTTTTGGAGAGTCAGCAAGATTCTTCAGGTGTGTAGGATCTTGGTCACAGGTGCATGGCCTATATAGGAGATCTACATGGTAAGTAAGATCGTTGATTTGTAGGTGTATGTGTGTACAAGGTCAAGGTTCACAGGTGTGCAGAACCAGGTTGATTTGCAGGTGTGTAAGATTAGAGAGGATAGCAACACAATAGGGAGCAAAATCAGGCAGGATCTACTTGGAGTATAGGTGTGTACTCGGATAGAGCAAAGAGGAAGGCAAGGGAGTTCCTTCCATAAGTATGGTCTATTGAATTGCAGGTTGTTGCAGGTTCATGGGAGATCTACTTGAAATACGTTGAGTACTTGTGGAGTGCGTGGAGCACTTGTGGTGTGTATGGAGCACAGGAGGTGAACACCAACTCAGTGTTTGAGTTGGGTGTTGGGACCTAAGAGAGAGATTTGAGGAGAGAATTATTGTTCACTTGAGGTGTGGGAAGCCTCTGAAGAGGTGGTGGAGAAGAAGTGGCATCTTCTTTATTGTATTCTTTTCTTCAAGAGTTTTAATACAAGTTGTGTATTGTCTCTCATATCATGTGTTATTCTGAATTCTAGTTACTTGTGTATTCTGGTTATTTTTGCATATTAAGTTGCTTGGTTTGGTAATCAACTGTATGCTTCCGGTGTTTCGTATCGTTACAAGTGGTATCAGAGCAAGGTTGTTGGCTCATAGCTTGATACCACTGACAAGTGGTATCAGAGCTAAGGTTGTAGGAAGTAGGTTTTGTGTTTGGTTACAGGTCACTCTCAGGGGTTTCTGATCGAGTGGGAGTAGAGCAATGGCAGATGAAAGTAAGCTAAGAATGGAGGAGTTGAAAAGCACAGATGGTCACTTACGATCCTATGGAAAGAAAGAGCAGGTAAAAAAATATTGTTGGTTGGTAGCAGATCAGCATGAAGGAATTAAAGACGCAGATGTTGTAGGTGTTATTGCACAGGATGCTTTTAGAGGTTTCTTGGATAAAGTTGAATCTTGGTTAAAAGATTCGGTTGCCTCTTTCCATGCAGCCCCAGGTAGAGGAGCTGGTGAGCCTTGCCAAAGAATTGGCAAAGGGAAAGTGAAGCTAAAATTGCAGGCGGCCAACACACAGGTGTTGATGAAGGTCATGCAGGTCCTAGGTTGTGAGATATGGCTAATTTCTTCATAAAGATTGGGTGATGAGAGATGCATAAGAACTCTCACAGCGGATGCACTTGAATTAGCTGTTGGTAAGAAAATAGGTACTCTTTATCTACTTGTTTATATTACTGATTCTTCTTCTATTGCGGAGACGTGGCTTCGTAGGCTTGGTCACATGAGTAGAAAGGAGATGCATGTTCTTAAGCAAAAGACAGATATATTTGACAGGCTTAAGAACTGGAAAGCCTTGGTGTACTTGGAGGCGATGGCAGATAGAGACCAGTGGATGGTGCTAGATACTTCTGAGCAGAGCAGTTTGGACATGGGTTTTGATTCAAAGGAGCTCGCAGGTAAAAAGTCATCACTCACAGGTGAACACAGGTACCGACATCGGTCAGGAGGAACCAGCATCGAACAGACAGGTGCCGATGTCAGTCATGTGTAGACTGAAGTCGGTGATGTCAGGCAGGGTAAGACCGATGTCGGTCAGGAGGACCGACGTCGGTAGTAGGTAAGACCGATGTCAGTCATAAGGACCGATGTCGGTAGAAGGGACACCGCAGGGTCGGTAGTCAGGGATAGACGCATGGGAACCGACGTCGGTCGGATGCAAACTGTGGAGTGACCGAGGTCGGTCACTGTAACGGATTTTGGGTGGACAGCACACTATCAAGGAGTCTCAAACACCCATACGGAGGACTGAAGACGTAAGTAGGCCCTCAAATTTGTTGTTCCTCTTTTTTATACTCATTGCTGATTGTAGAGCAGGAAGGATCTAAGAAACAGGTGAGAGCATGGCAGGGATATGATGTAGAACTAAACAAGAGTTTTTGTAGGGTTGCCAGTAGGAAGAAAGCACAGAGACGAATGGATACCTTAGTTGAAGAATAGAGTGAACGGATACGTGAGACGGAAGACCAGGTCATACGGTCTTGAGGAGCTGCAGGACAGTGGTATAGGTTTTGACAGGTGGTGGACGAAGCATGACTTCAGTCAATGTCAGGTAACTACTGTGGTTTGCCTTACTAGGTGGATGATGAGTCATGACATCATTCTGTTGCTGTATGTGGATGGTATGTTTGCTAGCAGGATTGTACATACAGGGTTTTGCTGAGCTAAGGGTAAGATTAGTTCAGTGGTTTGCTATGAAGAATTTGGAGCAGCGAAATTCTTTGGCATGGGAGACATGGAGATCACAGGTTGATTTTGTTTCCAGTGGGAGCTGATGTGAATCAGGTGTTGGCGAGGTGCAGGATGCAGAGCCGGAGCACACTATGGGCTGGACAGGTACAGTGTCTGAAATCACATGAGGTCTGGTATAGACCTAAGTATTCCCATGCAGTGGGAGCTGTCAGAGAGTTAGGAGCCAATTCAAGGAAGTGAGTTCTCAGGTATTTGAGAGGGACCGACAGCAAGTATACATGCAGGGTCAAGACTTCACTACATGTGTTTGTAGGTTCAGATGTGGCAGGGTACTCAGATGGCAGGAGGTACACCATAAGATGTGTGGTGGGTTGTCTTCAGGATTAAGATTGAAGAGGGATACAAACCAGGAAATAGATTAGATGGAGTATAGGTACAGGTATAGTGCAGCTGTTTATCTCCAAGTGGGAGATTGTTAGGTTGTGGAGCTAAAAGCTTCACTGATGCAGACACGGAGAAGGCCATTAGAGGAGTTGCTGAAGGTTGCTGACTGTCAGAGCAACCGACGTCAGTCTGATCAGCCGACATCTGCAGGATAGTGAAGAGAAGCAACCGGCGTCAGTCATGGATCGACCGACGTTGGTCACCTCCAGGCAGACAGGGACCGATGTCGGTCGCCTGTGTGGTTCGACTGTGATTTTATTACGGGCAGTTAGCTAACGAACCAAGTGTTTGCATGATTAGAGCTATTTTTAGACTGAGAGCTGTGGATCTAATTATTGTAATTAGATGTCTAATTATTGTTTGGATGAGATCTATATAATAGACTCATGGTTGTATTGGAAATTTTTTCTAGCTTGAGTTGAGCAAAGTTAGCTCCTTTTGTGTGTGAGGTGAGCAAGGGTGTTCCTCCTAGTTCCACAGCAGTACCAAGGTGGGTGCTGGTTTTGGAGAGTCAGCAAGATTCTTCAGGTGTGTAGGATCTTGGTCACAGGTACATGGCCTATATAGGAGATCTACATGGTAAGTAAGATCATTGATTTGCAGGTGTATGTGTGTGCAAGGTCAAGGTTCACAGGTGTGTAGAACCAGGTTGATTTTTAGGTGTGCAAGATCAGAGAGGACAACAACACAATAGGGAGTAGAATCAGGTAGGATCTACTTGGAGTACAGGTGTGTACTCGGATAGAGCAAAGAGGAAGGCAAGGGAGTTCCTTCCATAAGTATGGTCTGTTGAATTGCAGATTGTTGCAGGTTCATGGGAGATCTACTTGAAGTACGTTGAGTACTTGTGGAGTGCATGGAGCACTTGTGGTGTGCGTGGAGCACAGGAGGTGAACACCAACTCAGTGTTTGAGTTGGGTGTTGGGACTTAAGAGAGAGATTTGAGGAGAGAATTACTGTTCACTTGAGGTGTGGGAAGCCTCTGAAGAGGTGGTGGAGAAGAAGTGGCATCTTCTTTATTGTATTCTTTTCTTCAAGAGTTTTAATACAAGTTGTGTATTGTCTCTCATATCATGTGTTATTCTGAATTCTAGTTACTTGTGTATTCTGGTTATTTCCGCATATTAAGTTGCTTGGTTTGGTAATCAACTGTATGCTTCCGGTGTTTCGTATCCTGACAAAATCCAAAAAATGGTAATAAATATGGGATCTCGATTACTTATAATGATCTTTGGAGTACTATGCAATTTTTGAACTATATTGAGAAAATTAGAAGCTATTGTACTGACAACAAATGGTTGTGATAAAGAACAAAAATGAGCATACTTGGTGAGTCAATACACACCTACCATGATAGCATTTTTACCCTTAGACCATGGTAACCTAATAATTAAATCTATTGAAACCTCCTCCCAATACTAGCTAGAGATGGATAAATGTTGCAAAAGACCTGGGGTCTTAATGGTTTCACCTTTGTTTTGTTGGCATACCATGCATTCAACCACATATTTCTAGACATCCCCCTTGATTCCTTCCCAAAATAAATCCTACTTCATTCTATGATATGCTTTCAAAATTTTAGAATGACCTCCAAGTGAAGAGGCATGAGGTTCTTGAATAATTTTATGTTTGAAGAGAGAATGCTTACAGAAGTATAATTTATCTTTATACCATAATGTGTTCCCCTTCCATGTATTTTTTTAGATTCATAAGAACCCTAATAAATATTTTGAAATAAATTCTTTCTAGCACCATCATTCTCCCATTCAAATCTTACTTTGTCTATCAAATCTACCTACCACATGGTCATGACACATAACAATGCCTCAATTGATTCATCTCGTCAAGAGAGGGCATCTACCACCACATTATTTTTCCTTTATTATACACTATTTAAAAATAATATCTTAAAATTTAAGTCACCAAATTTTGGTGTTATTTATATGGAAATCATTTCTCCAAAATATATTTGAGGCTATCATGATTAGTCTTTACCTAAAAGTGATGACCCATCAAATAAGGTCTCCATTATATCACTGCATGCAGAATAGCCATCATCTCATTCTAATAGATTGGTTTTAGCATATTTTTACTTTTATTTGGTGACTTTAAAATTATAGTGGTCTTCCTTATTACATGAGTATAATCCCCATTTTATATCCTAATGCATCACACTCCAAAACAAAAGTTTTTGAAAAATCAGGAGGAACCAAAATTGGAGTGATACACATAGCCATTTTCAAATATTCAAATGCCTTGGTAATTGAATCAGTCCATTAAAAGGAGTATTTATTAAATAAAGAGGTGAGTGGGGTTGAAATTATACAATAATTTTTTATAAACCTTTGATAGTAACTAGTTATCCCCAAAACTTTGTAGAGGTTCTTGAAGGTCTTGGTAACCTACCACTCTATCATCACTTGGATTTTCTTAGGATCAAGTTTCACTCATTAATGTGAAATAATATGACCTAATTATTCCACCTCTTAGACACCATAATCACAATTGGAATGTTTGGCATAAATTTGATGTTTTTCTGAACTGAAAGTACCTATTTCACATGCTTCAAATGGTCTTCCAGATTTTTGTTGTAGATGATAATATCATCAAAAAAAATTAAAACAAAATTTCTCAAAAATGGATTAAAAATAACATTCATAAAACTTTAAAATGTATATGGTGCATTTGTGAGGCCAAAAGGCATGACCATAAATTCATAATGGACTTCATGAGTTCTAAAATTTGTTTTAGGTATGTCCTCATTGTAGATGTGAATCTGATGATACCTAGACTGAAGGTCTAACTTGGTAAAATAAATAACACCATGCAATTCATCTAACAAAACATCAATTAATATAATAGGAAACGTATCTTTGATGGTATACTTATTAAGTTCTCTATAGTTTGGGCACATCTTCCAACTGTCATCCTTCTTCCGTACCATGAATAATGGGGAAGAATATTCACTTTAACTATGTTGAATGATTCTTGCCTCCAACATCTCTTGTACCATATTTTCAATTTCACTCTTTTGAGCATAGGGATACCTTTGGGGTTTGATGTTGGGTGGTGTACCTTATAGAATGATATTGATGGCATGATCATGTGCATGACTTGGAGGAAGTCCTTTTAGTATGTCACCAAAAATAAAATAATGGTCATCTTCATCATTATATGGGAACTAACCAGTTGTGGATATTTAGCCCATAATCCATGAAATTTAAAGGTCTTGCATTTTGAATGGAACCTCATGAATAGTTCCTAGAAATTCATCTCAATAGTGCCCAAAGTAGTGATCCACTGCACTCCCAAAATAATGTCATCTCTTCCCATGGGAATAAAAAACATGGGTAAATCTATAAATTAGTCTCCTATTGCAAGATTAATTCTATGGCATTTTCTAAAATAGTTAATTGTACTACCATCTACAATCATGACCTAAAATTTTAGAGTTGGGTAAATGAAACAGTTCAAATGAGTAGCTTATGTGTACTCCCAGAGTTAATTAACACAATCACCTTTTGTTTCTTTAAGAAATCTGCCACCTTAAGAGTTTGAGGAGTACTGATTCATGAAAGTGCATGACAGGAAATATTAGGTTGAGAATATTCATATTCATCCTTAGGTTATTCCAAACCTATCACAGAAGCCTCATCATCTTCTTCCTCCTCATTGGCACCTTCAATGTAAAATAACTTATTTTTAACACATTGATGACCTTTACTCCATTTTTTATTGCATCTAAAACAAAAATATTTTACATGCTTTTCTTCAACTTATTGAGCCATCAGTCTGGTAGGTTATAGAAATGATGGTGTTAGGAAGGTGCATTCATGCACATTAGTGAAAGGTATTCATTTTATCAACTATTTTTCCTTATTTAGACGTGCCCTTGGTATGGCTTCAAATACATTACTAGGATGAAATATGTGAGCCTCTAATTAGATGTTACATTTAAGGCCACCCAAAAATAGGTCTGTCAAATTTTACTCAATGATGTTTGTCACACATAAAGAGAGATTTTGAAATTGGTGAATGTAATCCTTTACCATCCTAGTTTGGCACAACTTGGATAATTGGTTGAAGTAGTTTTCTGAGACATTGTTATGATAGTAGATCTGCATATCTTCAAAAAATATAGACCAAGAAACCAAAAGACCCTTATTTTTATTTTGAGCACACAACCAATGATACCAAATAAATTGCTCTGGTTTCAAATATAGAGAGTTCATGAGCACCTTTTATGAGTAGGGAATCTGATGTAGATCAAATGAATTTTCAATTTAAATAATCCATGTGATTGGATCATTACCATCAAACTTGTATAGGTCCACTTTTGGTGATAGACGATTCATACCATGGTTGGCATTATGATTGTTTGGAGGAGAAGAATTAAATTGAAGTGTTGGAGCGTTATTTCAAAATTGTTGAGTTGAAAAGTTGGTCAATTACCCAGTGATTTGTTTTAATTTATCCTAGAAGTTATTCAAGTCCCCTCTTAGCCTTGTGAGGTCCCCTTTGACTGCATCAAGATCATCTTTCTGCACCATGCTTGAAAACTTTGACTTAAGTTGTTGAACTACCTCTAAAATACTTGAATCAAAATTTTCTAACTCTATGTCATCTTTATGAAGGGTTTTAGGTGATTCTTTCCCTTTCCCATGACCATGAGTACTAGGCCCTACCATACACAAACCCTAAGAGAATCATGACCCAAAAAAATGTATTGGCAGATGATACCATTATGATCACCTCACCAAGATGAATCCAATGACTATTAATGTGCACAATGGTGAAAAAGTTTAGCCTGAAAAAGTGTACCAGTATAATATATTGTTGTGATCATCTCATAGAGATGAATCCAACAACAGCTAATTTGCACAAGCTAAAAAACAATTTCCAAAAAAAATGTTTTTCTTTTTTTTTTAAAACCTCACGAACAAAATTATGATGATGAAAAAATTCAATTCCTCTTGGATCACAAGTTATGTTTTTTTGGCCTTCTAGTGCTCAGGACGTCAGATCGAAAAAAATTACATTACAAAAACATACCCAAATTAAAGTTTTGATACCACTTGTAATGAAATTACTTAGATGATTTGTAATAATAAAATTATATATCATAGAATTAAGAGTAGAATAAATAGATCGATAATAACAATTACCAAAAGAGAAGAATACTTGAATATTATTACTGAGCCACTTCAAGGGGGCAACCTCCACAACAATTTAATAAGAATAGAATTTTCAATATGATGATAAAATACTAACCACTACCTCCTATATATAATCTATTTAGCTAAAGTTATTTCATAGGATGACTATACTAAAAACATAGAGAAATGCAATAAGATAATATGAAGGTGTGTAAGCCATAAGTTGACCACACATATCCCTAGATGCACTATAGGTTAAGGGCATAGTAGAGAATCACAGTACTAGTTTTGGTTCCCATATTCTCCAAACCATGTATTATATTGGCAGAGGTATTAGAAAGCACAAATAGGGCAATGTCTCACCTATCCATCTTGTTCATTATATTGTTTTCCATGGCATTGGATATCGAGGATGTGCTTCCACTTCATCTTTAGGATCACTTTATAGTAGCTTTGCGCCCATTTTTGTTCTCTATACACTTTCATAGGACATTGAGTGACACAAATATATTATATTCAGATATCCATCAGATATTTTACTTAGGTATGAGAGTCATGATCCATCTTCACATTATTTTAGACATGAGCAACTTGATCCTTCAATTAGGCATGTGAGACTTGAACTTATTTATATAAAGCTTATAAGGCCTTTCCCTTTACATAGGCATGAGAGATATAAGATTTATTATGTTAAGCATGATATTACTGACACCTCATCAGATTCACTTAGGCATGAGAGTCATAAATTTGATATTAATATTTATTTACACACACTATTTATGCACACATCATCCAATCACTTGTAGGCATCTTCTCTTACCATCCACATTCATTTTATATGGATTAATGATCGATTATGTAAGAGTTATTAACACTCAATTTTTGGATTTAATAGCATGGTTCTTCCACTATTTATCTACATATTGTACACATCATTTATACTATCTATCAATGCTCCCTTTTTGGAACAAATCTTGTGATGGCTTCTTTAAGAGATCAACTACTCCTTGTGGTGAGAAATTTTAGTGTCCCCGACATCCATTTGATTATTTTTTATTATTTTTAGATTCATACAACAAAATTATTATCACCAGTAGTTATATCCTTGTGGTTCATCTCCTACTTATTTCCATCCTATTATTTTGAGATTTTTCATCCACCTCACCCAATTCAGCATTAAGGGGGGTGATGTGTACTATATTTTTGGGTGAGCTCTTTGAGGTGCATCTCATTATTTTTTGAAAATATTCTATATTTTTGTTATACTTTTTGGTTGAGATCCTTGTGGCACATCTCTTTTCCAAAATAGTCTTTTATTTCATTGTACATGGGTACCTCATCAATCCTAATTTTGGGATCCATTTCAAAGGTTTTCCTCACTTTTTATGCATGCTCCCTAATTTGCACTTAGGGGGGTATTGGTGTAAATTATCAATTGAACCTTAAGCTTACTTAGTGGGTAATTATTTTTCCTAGTATTTTTTATTTTATTATTTTGAAAATAATCCTATTCGGACTTGGAAATTTACACTAAAGTCCAAGTTGGAAACCAAAGTGGACTATAGACAACCACTTCCAACTACTTGCATTTATGCAACCATATAAATTAATGTAATTACATGTATTCATGAGGTTCTTTAAGCACTCTATAAACAAGCCTCTCCTCACCCATTTTGACAAAATGTAATGGGAAGTATTATGTAAATTATTTTTGAAATTTAATACAAAAGAGAGTTATGTTATTATGTAGAATTTACTTTGTGGAATATTTTGAGTGGTTTTTACAGAAGTGTGATCCTAGAGTGTAGAAGCATTGAAACATCCTGCATGTTATTAATATATCCTCTTATTTTATAATTTGAGATGAATGTCTCATCTTATGTCCTCTTTCTCATTTGCTTAATCTCATGCAATGTAATCATTAGATAGATCGAGTTAGATGTGCCAAGTACCTTATTTATAACTTTACTTTAGATGATAAGTTTACTAAAGTTTCATAGGCTAGAACATCAAATAACCTACAACATATGGTTTTTTTCATTATGCCCATGTATTATATATGGTAACATGATTTTTACCTTTATTATGGCACAATATTTTAGCGCTTAAGTTTTATGACACTAAGTCAAGTTGTAATAACCTTTTGAACTATGTGCCCAATTTTTATGGCACTAATATAGGTTGTAATAACCTTTTAAACTATGCATAGTTCAATGAAATGTTTGTTATGAAATTTTTTATATGAAATTTGATAAAATAATTTTACAACTCATGAATGCATTCTTGATTCAAAATAATATTATGCATATAATGTTAATGCACATCAAACCAATGCTCAAAGATTTAGCTTTTCAACTTCAAGATGTCTAACTAATGTATCAAAAAATACTTGCATATATATTCACATAATAAATTTCTTACTTCAATATGTAATTTTTACATAATTTCTATTAAATAAACAAACAAGTAGTATCACAATAGGTAACTAAATACACTTCCACATTCAACTAGTAACTAGTGTTAACTATTAACTGAGATAAATTACATTTTTTGGGCAACATATCTCATTACATAACACCTAATAGGATGAATCATTTCAAGGGATAAAATATAAGTTACTTGTTAATTTTGGTTTATCATAAGCCCTCTAAATTGTACTCCATTTTTTAGTTTGTGTTGTGTTGTGATAAAATCAAATGCCAAAAATGTGTGCCCAAAAAGGGTTATAATACCCATAATTTTTCATATATTAAACATATAAGGAAGCATCCCATTGAAACTATTCTTGGAAGAAAATTACTTAGATGATTCACAACAATAGAATTAAATATGACATAATTAAGAGCAAAATAAGTAGATCCACAACAATAATTGGCGAAAGAGAAAAATACTTAAATATTATTAATGGGCCACTTCAAGGGGGAAACCTTTACAACAATTCTATAATAATAGAATTCACAATATGATGATAAAATAATAACCACTACCTCCTATATATACTCTACTTACCCATGGTTACTCCATAAGCTAACCATACTAAGAACATCGAGAATGCAAAAAGCTAATATGAAGGTGTGTCATCCACAAGTTGACCACACATATCCCTAGATGCACTATAGGTTAAGTGCATAACATGGTCCTCCCCTTCAAAACAACATTATCCTCAATGTTGAATCAAACTAGGATGTTGATGTAGGAATACTTCATCCCCCCATGTTGCATCTTTAGAATGCAAGTTCTTCCATTTTATTAAATACTGCTTAATGGCTCTGGTCTTTAGTTGCTTAGTGTGTGTATTAAGTATCTCCTCAAGCTATAGAATGACTCAGCCTTCTTCATCTAATTCAGGTAACTCAGTCTGAGTGGAAAATCTATGTCTATTTACTTTATTTAGGTAAGATACATGGAATATCGGATGTATGCGAGTGGTTGGGGATAATTCTAGCTTGTAAACCACACTAACAATTTCTTTAAAGATCTGGTAAGGGCCATAATACTTATGTGATATCATTTTATCTTTTTTTGGTTGCTTCGAAGACATCTAGTTATATGGTTGTAAATTCACAAAGACCCAATCACCTATGTTAAAATTCCATTCACTATGGTGTTGATATACTTATTGTTTCATTCAATTTTATGCCATCATTAAATTACTTCTTTCTTCATTCAATTTTCTGCCATCGTTAAATTTTCTCAAAAAACTGACTAACACCTCCTATTGATGGTGAATGTTTTCCTCAATAGATCAAATCTTAGGATGCACTGGTAAAACTAAAGTGATATATGGGGGGTGATACCCATAAGATGCCACAAAGGGAAACATCTTAGAAGTGTGAAAAGAAGTGTTATACCACCATTCAACAAATGGCATGCAATGAACCCATTTGTTATGTTTATCAAAAACAAAAAAATGAAGATACCTTTTGAGACATTCGTTGACTACCTTTATTTGTCTATTATATTAAGGATGATAGGATGTGTTATGAGCCAACTAGGTACCCAAACATGCAAATAATTTAGTCCAAAAATTACTATTAAATATGGGATCTCGATCACTTACAATGATCTTTAAAGTGTTGTGTAAGTTTTGAACTATATTGAGAAAATTAGAAGCTATTGTACTAGCAACAAATGGTTGTGATAAGGATTAAAAATTAGCATCCTTGGTGAGTCGATCCAAAACTACCATGATAAAAAATTTACCCTCAGACTGTGGTATCCCCATAATGAAATCCATGGAAACCTCTTCTCAATGCTGGCTAGGGATGGATAAAGGCTATAACAGACCTGGGGTCTTAATAGTTTCACCTTTATTTTATTGGCATAACATGCATTCAACCACATATTTTTGAACATTCCCTTTGAGTCCTTCCCAAAATAAATCTTGCTTGATTCTATGATATGTTTTCAAAAACCCTGAGTGACCTCCAAGTGAATAGGTGTGAAGTTCTTGAGTAATTTTATGTTTGAGGAGAGAATGATTACAAATGTATAATCTATCTCTATACCATAATGTGTTCCCCTTCCATGAAATTTTTTTAGATTCATTAGAACCTTGTTGAAGATTATGAATCAAATCCTTGGTAGCATTGTCATTCTTCCATTTTAATCTTGCTTCCTATAGCCAATTTGCCTACCACATGGTCATGACATGTAATAATGCCTCAACTAATTCATCCTATTGAGATAAGGTATCTTCCACCACATTTTTAATTCCTTTCTTATACACTATTTAAAAATCATAGCCTAACATTTTAATCACCCATTTTTGTTATTCTTCAGATGACAAGCATTGTTCCAAAAAATATTTGAGGTTATCATGGTCAGTCTTTACCTAAAAGTGATGACCTATCAGATAAGGTCTCCATTGCTTCAATGCATGTAGAATAGCCATCATCTCTTTCTCATTTATTATTTTGAGCCTATTTTTTCCCTTCAATTGGTGGCTTTCAAATTTCAATGGTTTACCTTCTTGCATGAATACATCCCCCATGCCATATCTTGATGTGTCACACTTCACAATAAATGTTTTTAAAAAATCAAGAGCAGCCAAAACTGGAGTTGTGCACATAACCAGTTTCAACTATTCAAATGCCTTGGTAGTTAAATCATTCCACTGGAAGGAGTCTTTCTTTAGTAAAGAGGTGAGTGGGGTTGCAATGCTACCATACTTTTTGATAAACTTGTGATAGTAACTAGTTACCCCTAAAAATCCGTAGAGGCTCTTGAAGGTTTTAGGAACTTGTCACTCCATCATCGCTTGGATTTTCTTATGATCAAATTTCAATCTTTCATGTAAACCAATATGACCCAAGTACTCCACATATTAGACACCAAAATCACATTTGAAAGGTTTGACATAAAGTTGATATTGTTCAAGACCTAAAATCACATGTTTCACATCCTTCATATGGTCTTCTCAATTTTTATCATAGATGAGGATATCATTAAAAAACACTAATACATTTTTTTATAAAAAAAATGGCCTAAAATAGTATTCATCAAACTCTAAAATGTAGATGGTGCATTTGTGAGGCTAAAAGGCATAACCATAAATTCACAATGGCCTTCATGAGTTCTGAAAGCTATTTTAAGTATGTCTTCATCACGGATGCAAATCTAATGATATCCAAAGTGAATATATAACTTGGCAAAATAAATAGCACTATACAATTCATCTAGAAAATCATTAATTAGTATAATAGAAAACTTATCTTTGATGGTGTATTTGTTAATTTCTCTATAGTTTGGGCACATCTTCCAATTATCATCCTTCTTCTATACCATGACCATCAAGAAGGAATATTCACTTTGACTATGTCAGATGATTCCTACCTCTAACATATCTTGTACCATATTTTCAATTTCACTCTTTTAGGCATAGGTATACCTGTAGGGTCTAATATTGGATGGTGTACTTCCTGGAATAAATATGATGGCATGATCATGTGCATGACTTAGAGGAATTCCTTTTGGAATGTCACCAAAAATAATGTAATGTTCATCCAACACTTTTTAAAAATTAGGATGTGTAGACTCCTTGGTTAGTTGAACCTCCATGGAAAATAAGTGTGCCACAAAACCTTCTGCACCTTTTCTAAGAATCTTCGTCATCTAGTGGGAACTAACCAATTATGGAGATTTAGTCTGTAATCGATGTAGTTCAAAATTCCTTCCTTTTTAATGGAACTTGATGAATAATTCTTGGGAATTCATCTCAATGGTGCCCAAAATGGTGAGCCACTACACTCCCAAAACAATGTCAGCTCTTCCCATGGGAATAGCAAACATAGGTGAATCTAACAAATAGTCTCCCTAGTAAGCTTAATACTATGGTATTTTCCATAAAATTTAATCATACCATCATCTAAAATCATGACCTGAAAGTCTAGAGTTGGGTAAATGAAACAATTCAAACAAGCATCCAACTTACTATTGATGAAGTTATGTGTACTCCCAAAGTCAATTAACACAGTCACCTTTTATTTCTTTAGGAACCCCACCACCTTAATAGTTTGAGGAGTACTAATGCCTAAAAGTGCATGATAGGAAATAATAGGTTGAAAATCTTCAAATTTATCCTCAGGTTCTTCTAACCCTTCCCTGAAGCATCCTCATCTTCTTCCTCCTCATTGGCACCATCAATGTAAATTAACTTATTTTTATCACATTGATACCCTTTGCTCCATTTGCTATTACAGCCAAAACACAAACCTTTTGCATGATTTTCTTCCACTTAGGTGTCAATCTATTAGGTTGATGAAAGGATGGTGCTAAGAAGGTGGATTCATGAACATTGATGAGAAGTATTTGTTTGATTGGTTCTTTTTCCTCAACCATGTGTGATATTGGTATGGCCTTAGATACAATATTGGGATGAAACATGTGAACCTCCAATTGGATGCTATCTTTGAGGCCACCTAAAAATAGGTCAATCATATTTTTCTTAATGATGTCGACCACACGTTAGGAGATATTTTAAAATTGATGAATGTAGTCCTTGATAGTCTCAGTCTAGTGCAACTTGGCTAGATGACTAAAGAAATTTTTAAAGATATTGTTGTGATAATGAAGCTATAAATCCTTAGAAAATACTAACCATGAAATTGGGACACTCTTCTTTTTCTTTTGAGCACACAACCAATGATACCAAATGAATCGCTTAGGTTTCAGATATAGAGAGCCCATAACCAATTTTTGTGAACATGGAGTTTGATGTAGATAGAAAAATTCAATTTGAGTGAGCTAAGTGAGTGGATCATGACCATCAAACTTATGCATGTCCACTTTTGGCAACATCAAATTAGGGCCAAAATTCATGTTGGTGTTGTTTAGACGAAGAGAACTAAACTAAAGTGGTGGAGGATTATTTTATAGTGGTTGAGGTGATAAGTTGTCCCATTTCTTATATATTTATTATAATTGATCCTTCACACTATCCAAGTCCCCTCTCAAACTTATAATGTCCCCTAGAACCATATCAAAAATCACCTTTTTTCACCATACCTTGCAAATCTAACTTAAGTTGTTGAACTACCTCCGAAATAGACAGATCAAAAGTTTCATATTCCATGTCATCCTTGTGAGTAGTTTTTGGAGTTTCTCTCCCTTTCTCATGCCTATGAGTGTTTGGACCAGCCACGTACAAACATTAAGAGGGTTTCAACCCCAAAAAATGTATCAGTGGAACATCTCACTGAGACGAATCCAACAACTACTATTGTACAAAAGGGTGAAAATTTTTGACCTAAAAAAGTGTACCATTAGAATATACCATTACAATCATATTGCAGAGATGAATCCAACGACTATCAACCTAGACAAGGTAAAAAGAATCCAAACTTTTTTTTCCCAAGAATTTTTTTTTTTTCTTTTTTTTAAAAAACCTCATAAACAAAACTGTGGTGATGAGAAAATAAATTCCTCCCAGATCATAAGTTATGTTTTTTTGGCCTTCTAGTGCTCAAGACGCTAGATCCCAAAATAGTGTGCTATAAAACTTACTCAAATTGAAACTCTGATACTACTTTTAAGGAAATTACTTAGATGATTCGTAACAATAGAATTATATATTACAGAATTAAGAGTAGAATAGGTAGATCTATAGCAACAATTGGTAAAAGAGTAGAATACTTAAATATTATGATTGAGCCACTTTGAGGGAGTAACCTCCACAATAATGCTATAAAAAAAAATTCACGATATAATGATAAAAGTATAACCACTACCTCTTATATATACTCTACTTAGCCATAGTTATTCCATAAACCGACCATACTAAAAATATCAATAAATGCAACAAACTAATATAAATATGTATAAGCTACAAGTTGAACACACATTTTCCTAGATATACTATAAATTAAAGGCATAATATTTTCCATGATAATTTATTCCATTAATTACTCTTAATTACAATCAAATAAAACATAAATTTATTTTTCACAAAAACAATAATTTTCACAATTTCATAATTAAAGTTTTACTAATCTCATCAAATAATTTCATGATTTTATCAACAATTGAAACATCTAACTATATCTCAATAGCCCCCAAAATTTATTATGTTACCCAACCATAATTTAAGAAAAACTTCTATATTTTAAGCTTTCAACAAGTACCCTTATAAATAGTTCCACCTTTCCAAAATTTAGGGCAAGAATAAAATTATGTATTTCTTAAAATTAATAAAAATAAAAACGTATACAACTCATGGTTTAACCTCATAATTTTATTATTAAAATTTAATAGATTGGGTGTTCAAGTTGGGGATAAACCCACCAAAATTTATCAATTAATTTCACTCAATTATTTCTAAATAGGGGTGCTTAGAGCTCATGATTTTAATCTCATAATTTTATCATAAATTGGGTGTTTATGTTGAGATTAAACCCACATTAATTTTCAATTAATTCTACTCAATTATGTCCAAATAAGAGTATGAAGAATTGAATCAATTTTTAAATAAAACTTATAAATTTTGAAGGAAAATTAATGCCCAAATTTTAAGGAAAATGTATGTGTAATTTTTTCAATATTTTTAAATAAAATTAAACTTTCTCATATATAAAATATTATAAAGAAAAGAAAGAACAACAAAATTTTTAAGTTTAATGGCCAAAGTGTGGCACTCAAAAGTAGCTTGGAATAAAAAACTAAAATTATAAATTTTCTAAATTATTACCCAAAGTGAGATGTCATTTTTTGGGGTTTGAAATAGTAAAATTAACCCATAAGGATTTCAAAAATTAAATTCAAAATGGGATGTCTTGTTGTAAAGTTTAAAATAGAAAATTAGCCCATTCAAAAAATCATAATTTCTTCCTTAATCAAAATATCCATATTTAAAATTTTAAATCCAAAAAATTATAATAATTTTTTAATAATATAAGCACCCAAATTTATGAATTTTATTTAAAATAAAAATAATAATATATAATAGAAACATCTAGATATTAGTTTTCACTCCAAACTTTTCCTCTGATTTTATATATATATATATATATATATATATATATATATATATATATATATATATATATATATATATATATATATCATTCATTTCTTCTATTTTTTATTATTTAAAAATATTTTTGAAAAAAATAACATTTTATTGGGTTTTCACAAAAAAATTTAGAAAAAAAAACTTCATAATTTTCCATTCAAAAATATGTAATAATAAAGAGAACCTAATTGACTCTCTAATTTAATAGTACCTTGTTTTTAAATTAATGTAGACACCTAAATTTGGTACAAGATCCTTTTCATAGTTTCTTATCGCTAATTTATCATATTTTATATATGTGTATATATTTATGTATTTCTCAAACTTCTCTGACCCCACATTAGTCTCCATTTATCCCTTGAGCCTTAAAATAATATGTAATAGTTGGTTTTGGAGGTGAAATAGGGTAAGAAAATTAAGGAGTTGCTTCATCAAGCGGTTATATTCCTTATTTACAAATATTTTCAGGTTCTTCATCTAGAACCTCAAGGTATGGTTGATGAACATAGACCATAGTGAGCTCCTTTGGCCTGATGTCCATCAACTCAAGATCTAATGGAGGTTCAAATCTCTCAATAACCTCCCACATTCAGGAATTCTTCTAGATTTCTTCATAGCAGCACTAAATCCAAATCCAAACAGCAGACTGAGGCATCTCTTTCTAAAGTGCATGTGAATAATCCTTTTCAGCAAGATCATATTTTTATGGTAGACCTTGAAGAACCCTATGTTAACCGAGAGAATCATAACCCTATTCTTGTTACGTCTTCTCTTGAGAAAGAGAGGAATTTAAACATGGGATCTAGAAGTAGAGCTAGGGAGGATAGGCGTGAAGACAAGGGTGGGGAGCCTCCCTCCAGTAATCATAACATTTTGAATCCTAAAAACATTGTTGAGTGTGTCAAGAATCAAAGCAAGTTAAAATATTTGGAAGATGAAGTCAATCTTCACAAATAATTTCTTAGATGGTTTATGAAGGACCATGCCCAGCTGAATCAAGATGTCAACAAGTTCAATCAAATGGATGGTATATTTTGTACCAAAGAAAAGGAGGTTGAGCTTTTCTCCATTATTGAATCCCTCAATGAAAAATTTAATACCCTAGAGAGGGATAACAAATACCTCAAATATAAGTTTAACATATGTGTTAATTTTAGCAAAGTTACTATTAACAATGTTATGCACAACATGGAAGGCCTATCCATGTGTTTCAACAACAAGGGTGATACTTCCAAAAGAATCAGATCTGATAAGAAACTCAAAGGCATCATCATTGGTAATGAGGAGGAGAACATCAATAGTATCAGTGATATAAACCTTAAGATCATGATCGAAGAATAGAGCAAGGCTTATGAAAAATGGAAAATATTCAACAGTTGATTATTTCATGTTTGGTTTGGGTTGTGTGAGTGTTGTTGTTTTATTATGTTTTTGATGTCTTTTTTTTGTATCTATTATTGTAGTTTCCTTTTATTATTTTGGAAGTTGGGCTTTCTTACTACTTATGGTTGTCCACAGGTGTGATATTATTGTATGGATAAGATCCCTTTAAAACCCACTTTTACGTTTGATAAAAACATGTAACACTTATCAGAATTTATCTATTAGAATCCTTTAACTAAGTCTCATTTTTTACCATGCTTCTCATTGATATTTGATCCTCTGTTCATTTTATATTATACACGTGCCTTGTGCAAGTCTATCTCATTTGCCTTTATGGGTCATTTTTTTGATCTTGTGCCTTTAACTTTGCTTCTTATCATTTCAATATCAGTTAAGGCACGCAAATTGTCTGAGTACCCTATATATACATCTCATACTAAACCATTTTAAGAAATCAAGGGGTCATTGAAAAAAATATAAAATATGATTATTAAATATCAAGACCTAGAGTATAGCCAATCATCATATACCATTATTCCTCTTACTTCAAATTGAGATTCATTGAGGAGGCATCAATTCCCAAGAGGAGATATGGGGAAATCCTCAAGATCAAAAGCCAAAGATGTATGCAAGAGTTATGGAGAGGTTTCTTTCCTATTGATGGAGGATTCACTACAAAAAGTATCAAGTTTATCCCTGAGAGTGCATGCAAGAGTAAAGAAGGATATTCAAAGACACTACAGGAGGATCACCCAAAAGAAGAACCCAAGACAACCTTACAGAGGCAAGCAGGAGATCTAGTGAAGAAAAGGCTCATGAAAAATCCTCATTCAAAGAGGTTATTTTGAATTTCACTCATATGGAAAACATAGGGAATACAGAACTAATAAAATAAGGACATGCATTAGTTATAAAAAAATATCATAGATTGGGTAATGTTCCCATTCCTTCTCTTAATTAAGGCTTTATTATTGATAAATCAACGACACCTCTCAGGATTTGCCTAGATAATGAGGAGCCATATGATTTTGCATCTATGCTCGATGAAAGAAGGTTAATTTGTAGGTTTAGTGTATTTTTTCCTACTCTTCATAATATACATGAGTGGATAAGCCAACACTGGGTTACTATCATATTAGGAGAGGTAGAAATATTCCTTTGTACCCAAGGGTTCTTCATTGTGTTATTTTGGGATCAATCAAAATGAAATGAGATTTTCAAAATGGGGCCCTGGTTTCTTAAGGGGTTAGAATTATTCATGAAAATTTGATTTTTAAACTTTGACCCCTTGACTAAAACCCTCTCTCACGTTACAGTTTAGGTGAGGCTACCAAATTTGCCTTTATATTTTTAAACCCTACCAGTCCTTAAATAGATTGAAGATGTTATAGGTGTTTTTTTAGTCAAGATTCCTCAATAGAGGAAATATTCAAATCAACATGTATCCACATCTATGTGTTTGTGGATTTAATCAAAGGGCTCCCTATTTTTTTCCTTAGTTTGGAGAGGTTCAACAAGAACCCAAAAATTAGATTATGAAAATATAATTTTTAGATGTAGGTAATGTTTTGAATATGGCCACTTGGCTATTGCATGTCTACATTTGTAGGTTCCAAGTCAAAATCCATTGGATAATAATCCTATCTCAGGAGACAATAGTTTCCAAGTGGTTTAAGGAAAGAGAAAATAAAAAGCTACCTACTGGAAGGGAGCCACATTGGACCACACATCAGTTGAATTGAGTGATCAAAAGAAGGAATCTAAAGGAGTGTTATAAGATACTACCTTGGAAAAATTAGAATAATTACAAAGTTATCAATAAATGAATATCACCCTAAATAACATGGATGGGAAAATAGAATTTCCTTGGAAGAAAGACAAAAACCAACAATGAAGAGGAAGAAGGATCACATAAGCCCTTCTCTGAATAAAATTCAACAGACCTCAAATTTAGAAGAGGGATAGTATTTTTAGCTCCAAATCATCCCAAAAATTTCAAAGGGGAAAAAATAAAATATGACATTAATGGTTTAATTCAGTATTTCACTTATTTTCAGATTAATAGTAAAAAGCATGCATGCACGTTCATTAAAAAGGATGCATACATGTTCTATCAATAAATAGTTGCGCATACCAGTTTTTGGAGTTGCATGCATGCATGGATGCTTTTATTTCTTTGCATGCATGAAAAAAGCAAGAAAATTAAAATGTGTTATGATAGAGGGGGAAAAGTAGTTGCCTAATTTTTAGTAAAGAGGATACTTTGAGTTCATGTAAGATGTAACTGGGAAATATTTAATTTAATATAATTTTTAATTATCAAAAAATAAATAAACTTCATTGAGTGATATCTTACACATTTTTTATGGATTTATTTATCTTGGTCTCTCATCACCCTCTTATATCAAATGAAGGTAGTAGGTTTCATGTAACTACATCATCACTTCTAGGGAAGAGAAGCTTCATAATCTTTGCTTGAGTTATTTCATTTTACACTTAGAACTACAAGGAGTTTTAATTCCTATGTGTAGCATATGTAGTTTTCAATTTCACTTTGGAGGTTGCTTGACTTTGTATCCCTTAGTTTGTTTTAAGTGCCAAGATAGTTCAAAGTGAAGTAATCAAAAATTTATCTCAATATAACCAAAAATTTAAGATAGTGAAGGTACAGAAAGATCATAAACTAAGAGGTAAACTAATGATAGAAAATTTAGAATGTGAAACCCTGCACAGGTAAGACTCAACAGAATAGAGACAGACCTAATGGTGTGAATCTATCCAATGCAAATATGATCAAGATGAACCCACATGAAGCATAATTCTATAAGAGGATCTAATGCTCAAATTAGAGTTGAAGATAAATACACAATTAGCCTACAAAGTCATATTATATATCCAGACTCTTTGATTCTAGTTACAACGGCCAGGTATGATGGTTTCTTATCCTTTGTACTAACTTTGTATAACCAAATTCATTTATCACTTTGTCTTGTTGTTATTGTTATCCAATTAGGTAGATTCAGATTTTGTACTTTCATAGCTATATTTATTAGATACATTCATTGCAACCATTTAATCCTTAATTTGTAAAAATCAAAATTTAGGGTAAACATAAATGGTGAACCCTAACTCATTTAAACATTCAACATGGGTTTTTTCAAACCCTTGTTCCTCTTATGGTTATTATTTTATATCTAATTTTTAGATTTACTTCTTTTTAGGCCTGAGTCCTTTTTTTCTAAATCTAATTTTCATATTTTTGTCATGCATATATTAACCATGGTTACTATTCATGATGATGATCCTTCTATGGTAAATGTGGATCTAAATTCCAAACCAATTTCTAATATGGTTCCCCATTATTACAACTTGTGATGGTGATGTTGAAACCTAAAAGGATCCTAACCATCCATGAAGAAGTTGATCCACATAGGGTGGCAACTCGTGAAAGCTTTAAAGTGTTAATTCAACAAAATCATTAATGTGTGGAACATTTATTAAAATAATTGAAAACTAGATATCAAGAGCTTAGAAACAAGAAACCTTTGCATGAATAACCTCTATTTAATGTTTATTCCCCTTATACACCAGGTGGTGAGGTTAGTGATCCTCATCCAAATATTCCACCAAGTACAACACCACCTTTGGTTGATACTACTATTCATGAAGCCACTGAGGTTCTCCTAAGAACCTAAAGACTAATATGCCTCTAACTATATATATATATATATATATATATATATATATATATATATATATATATATATATATATTATCTTGCTATTGGATATAATAATGTTAATACCAATGGTAACCCTACATCTACTGGTGCATCTACTGAATCAGTGGTACAAAAAAAACTCAATGAAATGAAGATGCAAACTACATAACTATCACAAATATCTAGCAAACCTAGCCATGTGCTTTCATCTTTGGACATATGTCACAAATAATTGACTCAAGAAATGTGTGTCCGCCCCTTGCCTCCATCATTTCATATACCCAAGTTTGAAAAATCTAATGGAAATGGGGATCCATTTCCACACATAAAATCCTTCTTTGTATCTTATCTTGGTTATCACCATGACAAACTAATCATGACCAAAAACTTTCCAAGAAATCCTTAACAGACATGCTTTTGATTGGTTAGATTTTTTCCTAAATGATCCATGTATAGATTTCATGAGTTGTTTGACCTCTTCTTAGTGCATTTTTCAATAAAAATTAGTCCAAAGGTCACTTTTTCACAATTTCACAAATTAAACAAGGATCTGATAAACGCATTATGGATTAAATGCTTAATTTCATGACCATGCTTACTAAAATATCGCATCTGCTTCTTGATAATGAGCTTCAAAGCATATTCTCAAATATTTTGATCAATTCTTTTAAATTAAATATTATATTTAGTGAATATGATTCATTTAACAACCTTTTCCATGCCTTACACAACATTGAGATTGAGATTATAGATAAAAATATTTTAAAGTATACATCAATTTATTCAACATCCAATGCTCTCAAATATCAAGGAAAATCAACATTCAAACCTAAGACTAATGTCATGCCTAACTTTCTAGATAAGAATGATGCCAAGACTATCAACTCAGTTTCATAACCATAGGACAAGATTACATCTCTAGATCCCAAGCAAAGAAAATAATTTGCATCTTTACTAGATCCACCTCATCAAGTATTAAAGAGACTACTTGAATGTGATGTCATTTATTTTCCTAAACCACTTCAATGAGATACAATTCAACCATTACTTAAAGGATATAATCCTAATTTATTATTCAATTATCATCGTACCTTGGGACATTCAACCAATAGACACTTCAATTTGCATCATAACATTCAAGACCTAATTGATAGAAACACCATCATGATAAATGGATGTTAACTCTAACTATTATGATCCACTCTTATAATATCCAAAAATAATGTAAAATATAATGTAGATCAACTCAACACAATAGATATGGGTGGACCAAGATGTCCAAATAATTAATATATGTAGAAATAGAATACCCTTAAGGTAGGGCAACACCATGCAATACTCCTTTAGGAAGGAATCACTCCACAATGTCTCTTCGAGGGGACAACCTCCAATATCCTCTTACAATAGAAGACTCAATGCTTACTTAGTACCCTTTATAATGATAATCATCTCTTTTATATATACCTCTATCTAACTAACAATGGATGCGTAACCCCCTAATCCCAATATAAGCTAACTATTATCCAATGCAATAATTCCATAAGTTACTCCATTGTCCTAATATATTGAAGCCATATAACTAACTAAGGGAATGTGTGCCACATATTGTCATCTTCATCAACCCAGATACATTAATATATAATGTCCCTAGATACATATCATTACTTCCCTCATTGACATGTTTCATCCCTGTAACATAGGAAGAAACCAAATAATGAGTGTGCTTTAAATCATTGCACACTTGTCTCCAATCTCGATCATCTAGCCATCCATATGTGATCCTAGCAGGTGATAGCTCTCTAAACTTGTTTCTAAATTCCCTTATACTCCTCTAATTCCATTCATGATAATAATTGTATTGCCTTGGTGTCCATGCATAATTATTTCTCTTGTGATTCCATGCACCATATTCCACTACACTACTCTGATTCCATCCATGACCATAGTAGGTATTCTTTGGCTTCCATTCATAGCCATAGTTATTGGAACTATGTTTTCTTATATAGCCAAAGTGCTTGTTATTATGACACTCCCTCACATGGCTCCATGATTGTTTCCTCTCATGATTATGTGGGTGTCTATATACCTCAACATTTTATGATACTTTGACCTTATCAACTTTTTCTTCTACCTCTTCCACCTTTTGCTTTGGTGGTTCCTTTGCCTCTTGAGTAGATGAAGTGTTTTGCTTTGATTGTAGTATTTCTTCATCTATGTCTTCATATGAATCTTTCACATGCTCTTGATCACCTATTTTAATCTCATCCTCATGACCTACCTTGACTGTTATTGGTGCCTTTCCCACTATGATATCCTGTAAAGTGACCTTCTTTTTCCTATACCAAAACTTCATGAACTTCTTCTAAACATTAATATTGATTGTTCCCAAAGTCTCTAACCATGGATATCTACGAACCATATCAACATCATCCATATCCAAAGCATAAAAATCTGAATGTAAAACATATTTTTCTATAATGAGCTTCAAATCTTCAAGCACTTGAATATTCTTACGATCTATTTGAACCTCCTTGATATTCTTTTTTTGAACATGTAGATGCTTGGCCACATTCATGTTGATGAAGTTATATTTGTTGGTAGGGTTTATGGACACAACAACCTTCTTATTTTGAATGCATCCATGAAATTGAAAAATTGACTTGGATTTTTTTAGAGCCAAATTATTTGAACCCTTATCATCCAATTCTTCTTCTTCTTCTTCTTCTTCTTCTTCTTCTTCTTCTTCTTCTTCTTCTTCTTCTTCTTCACTTGCATGTTCTTCCTCATTATCATTATTTTATTCCACTAATTTTTCTTCTTCAGCATCTTCATTCTCTTCTTCATTACCATCATTATTTTCTTCCTCTTCTTCATCCTCTTTTTCTTTTATATCCCATTGATCTAGGAAGACCTGTTCCATTTTTTCCCATGAAGAATACTTTTGTGCAAAGCTCAATTGATTAAAACAATGTTGTACATGCTCAGAAAAAGAAAGGGACAATTGTATTTGCCATAAAATTGTTTGAGTATTATCTCCTTAAAAAGGAGCCACCATTCTCTAGCATCAATATCATCCTCCCCTAAAATACTCGCAACTTCATGATCCACATAAATAACTAGGGTTCATGAAACCTTAAAATGTTAATAACTCATTCAAAACTAATCAAAATAGTCCTAATTTTTTACTATATCTTCACCTTATGATAGTGTAACTCTAGTAAAAATTTTGTGAAAAAATTCCACAAATTTAGATCTATAGAGAGAATATATTAAAAACCATAAAATTGTAATAACTCACTCCAAACAGATAAAAAAATCTAAAATTTTGTTTGTATATTTATTATATTATGATACAACATCAATAAAAATTTCACCAAAAAAAAACTTATATTTTGGAAGATATGACGAAATGAATACAAACCCTAAAATATGAATAACTCCCTCAAAACTGATAAAAAATGCTCTATTTTTTTTACTAAGACTTCCTTGAAATACTCTTCATATCCAGTAAAAAAATTGTGTAAAAATTTAAAACTGATTGAAATATATAGATGATTCCAAAAAACTAAGGTTTTGCTCCACACAAATTGCCCAAATCGAAGCTCTGATACCACTTGTTATGATCCACACTTATAATATCCAAAAATAATGTTGAACATAATGTAGATCAACTCAACACAATATGTATGGGTGGACCAAGATGTCCAAATAATCAATATATGCAAAAATAGAATACCCTTGAGGTAGGGCAACACCATACAATACTCCTTTAGAAAGGAATAACTCCGCAATGTCTCTTCAAGGGGACAACCTCCAATATCTTATTACAATAGAAGACTCAATGCTTACTTAATACCCTTTATAATGATAATCATCTCTTTTATATAGACGTCTATTTAACTAACAATGGATGGGTAACCTCATAATCCCAATGTAAGGCAACCATTACCCAATGCACTAATTCCATAAGTTACTCCATTATCCTAATATATTGGACCCATATAACTAAGGGGATGTGTGCCACATGTTGGCACCTCCATCAATCCATATACATTAATATATCATGTCCCTAGATACATAGCACTAACCTCAACATATCAATAACACCCAATCATTTTTTACAAATATTTAACAACCTATTTCCAAACCATAATGCTCCAAAGCAAAACAATGTACATATGGCCACATTTATATATCATTTTACCATGCAACTTGAGCCTATAATTGATAACATCATAGGCATGATGTCAAGTTATAAGAAACAAGCTCCTCCTATTTTATTATATGACCACAAAATACCTAAAAATGAATGAAACAATGGTCTAATATACAAACAAGGGTTTGTTTACCAAAATTATTCTATCACCTTTGAGACATACAACACCATGACATACATCCTAAGGTTGATTTAAGACCTAGACCAATCATTTTATCACAATATATTTTGGTACAGTGTTCAAAAGCTCCTACACCATATTATATGCATATTATTCCTATAGACAATAACATTTATCACATATTTCATGATCATTTTTTTGACACATCGATTGATTCATCTAACTCTTATAGTTTGGATCCTAATATTATAGATTAGATTGTTGGTTAACCTTGTTAACCCACATGTTAGGTCTCATCAGTATATATTTAGTGTGTCATAGTCTTGTACATATAATTCTTATACTAGATGTCATTCCTTACATGGGGCTTCCTCTTAGGATTGAGTGCATTCTTCTACATTGGCACTTACCTTTTTTTTCCATCGATATTATGATAGACACTTGTTTCGTGTTGCTTGTTATGTTTCACTAGTCTTACCCATTTGAGTGTTGATCCCATTCTAAGCATTTACATTGGAATCCCGATGATGACAACACTTTTATCGTGACCTTCAATCACAAAATGCATTGATTTTTTAGGGAAGCCATAGGTTGCGTAGAATCCTCTTTATCTTATTCCTCTAGTTTGTGAGTATTGATCCACTCTTTTCATGTGTGGCCATGTGCCTTCTTGGGTTAATTCTCTATCTTCTTATACTTATTTCGGCTAAAAAATCATAAAACATGGATTCATACACGATTGTATATATACATATACTTGCTTATGGGGGCATTGACCTCACACTTGTTCCTTAGTGATCACATATATATACATAATTTCCCGTGAGGGCATAGTACCCATGGTCTCTAAAAAATGAGTTGCATTGATCATATATATTCATGTATCTTCCTATAAGGGCAGTAGCCACACATGTTCTTTATTTGACATATCATGTGTATGGAGTCTATCAAACCCCTTTTGCTCACGAGTCTACTTTACTTATTCAGATTCTAGATCCTACACATACATTGACATATGCTTTATTATCACTCATGGTACATTCATTTCCATATTTTTCTCATATTAGATTTCTAATACACTAAGATATATGTTGTTTTCCTATGCACATCTTTATCCTCACTATAGGATGTCTTTACTTATGGGCCTTGCCACATATTTATCTATATCATGTGATCATGACACATTGTTATTATCTTATGAATTGAGGTTATAATGCATATGTGCCTTGCATTATTAAATTAATGGATCTTTATGCCCTCGACATCATTTTACACCTTGGCACATTATGTTCATCATACTTGCTATATACATGATTCAGACATTCACCCATTAAGGCGCAATATCAAAATAACAAAATATCAAAAACATTAAAAAATATATAAATCAAAAATATTGTTTTGTACATGGTTACATATTCACCTATATTACAGGTTTTCATATCCATGATTTGCACATGATTCTTATGGTATTTCTTGAGGGGATGTTATGCATATTTAGATGTTACATGATACTGAACTACACACTATCTGCCCACATTGGGCATTTTCACATACAGCATGTCATATCTTTGGGGCATTGCATAGGGGGAATTTCGCATGGTTATATATTTCCTTTCTTGTACTTTATCATATTGAGCTAGATTGCATTGGTTACTACATCTCCTTCTAGTGTCTATAGCTTGTATATCTTATTATCTTCATTGTTATTATTACATGGTTACATTGGCAGTTGTGTGTGAATGTTTGCTTGTGTATGCATGTGTTTAATTTTTCCATCCTTGTCCATATAGGATCCTCTTGTCATCATGTCTTGTGAGACCCATCCTTGTGTTGTCTCACTAACTTGGGTGTGGTCGTGAACTTACATGATCCATTGCTTTAGCCATGATGTTCACCATGCATATTACTATACATGTAGCGATGATTTTCATCATGCATATTACTACACTTGTTTGGTGCCTATGTTTCCATAGTATCTACCATGCATCTATGAGGTCATGCTACTTGTGTTTGTTCTCATTGTTATATCTAGCTTGTCTGGAGACATAGTATATCATATTTGGGGCATACTAATTGTTCCCATCTTTTTTTTTGTCAAGGGAATTATAACCTTTTATGTTGTGATTGATATGACATTATCTTTCTGACACTAGATTTGAACTTATGCATGATACTAATGGGCATGACTAGATTCCAATTCATTTATTCTAAAAACAATACATTGGCAACAACTATTTTCAAAATTCATTGCATATGATTCAGGTTATTGATGTTTCTACTATATTATTTTCCTAACATATGATGCACTTAACATTATCTTTTCAAATGAGAGATTATAGCACAATTATTCATCCCTCTCCTTAAAATGGGGCATTTATCAAAGCATATTTTCAAAAAAAAAAAAAATTGAGCAAATTTGAATGAACGTGATCAAGCTTGAAGAAAAATTATAGACTTCTTAATCTATTGGACCCTAGTGACTCCAAAATAAGTGTTGGATATGTCTCAATGTCTACCAATATTCTAGTGACACTTGTTTTAGGCACACCAAAAATCCATGTGAATGGAAGCTGAGCTTGAGTATGCATAAAAAACCGTCCACTCTTACCTAGGTAAGTGAAGGTACATGTTTCAAATCATTCATATTTATACTTTGACGCACGAATTCATTCACTCACGTTCACATATGTAGACACCTAAATTTGGTGCAAGGCCCTTTTCCATAGTGTCTTATTCCCAATCTATCATATTTTACATACTTATGTATATTTGTGTGTTTTTAGGACTTCTCTGACACCACATTAGTCTCAATTTAGCCCTTGAACCTTAAAATAATGTCTACAAATTATCAAAATCTATATGTTTGAATCCTTAGACTAAGTCTCATATGTTATCATGTTCCTCATCGATATATGAGCCTTTGTTAATTCTAGGTCAGACTCTTGCCTTGTGCGAATCCACCCTAGGCAAACGCATGCCCTTTGTGAGCCTATCTCATTTGTCTTTGTGGGTCCTTTTTCCCATTTTTAGTGATCTGGTGCCTTTATCTTTGCGCCTTATCATTTCAAATTTCATCTAACTCACCCAAATTGTCTTATAGTACCCTATATATACAAGTCATCTTAAACCATTTTATGGAATTAAGGAATCATCGAAAAGAATAAAAAAAGGATTGTCAAATATCAAGACCTAGAGCAGAGCCAAGCATAAAATATCATTATTTTTTTACTTCAGATTGAGCTTCATTGAGTCATATCTTACACACTTGTGACAGAGTTGTTTATCTTGGTCTTTCATCACCTTCTTGCATCAAATGAAGGTATAAGGTTGCATGTAGTTGCATCAACACTTCTAGGAAAGAGGAGGTTCATAATCCTTGTTCGAGCTTCCATTTACACTCACTCAGAACTATATGGAGATATGATTCCTTCATGTGGGATATGTATTTTAAGACATCACTTTGGTGGATACCCGACTCCCTAACCCATTTTTTTTTTAGTGCCAAGCTAGGTCAATGACAAGGAATTGGTTGTGAAGCACAATCTAATTGGAAAATCAAGGAAACAAAGGTACAGGGAGATCAAAAAACAAGAAGTGAATCAAAGACAAAAAATAAAGTGCAAAACCCTACACAAGATAGACTCAGCAGTGTGAATCTGTCCACTATGAATCTTATCAGGATGAACCCGCATAAAGCATGATTCTATCTAGGTGGATCCAAAGGTCGAATCAAAGTTTAGAAATCTACACCATCTTACATAGACATTCCATATCCAAACTCTATAATTTCTATCGTAGCAACAAGGTGTGATCATTTATTATCCTTTATGCTTACTTTACATAGCCTAGTTCATTTATTGCTTTGTCTTGTTGCTATTGTAAACGAATTGAATATATTTAGATTTCGTACTTTCATAGCTATATTGTTAAATTTATTCATTGCAATCGTTTAATCCTTATTTTTTATAAATCCAGAATAAGTGTAAACACTTAGCTTTCTTTTCTATCTCCCAAAAAACTTGTAATCTCCTCAAGCCAAAATAGCATGCTTCTCTTCTCCTTCCTCTATAATCTTCTCTGAAAAATATCCTTTCATGATGGACACTTTCCCCCTCTTTTTTTTCCTTTCATTTTTTTCCTAATTTATTTTTCGTTTCGTTTTCGTTTTCATTTTCTTGTTTTCTTATTTATTTTAAATGCCTATATACGTGTGTGTCTGTTTTATATAATTTAGAAGCATAATTAAATATATATAATTATATAAAAAATATCATTATTTTATATTTAATTATGTATGTATATCATTTTTCCCATAAAACATATAAAACTTGTATATATATGCTCTAATTAGAAAACTTATCCCTACAATTTTCGAAAGATTCTCTATTGGTCTACTAGATAAGACAAATTAGACGCAACCTAAACATCTATTTAACCATCGTTCTCAACATAGAACAACAACTAAATACAAATGTGACAAACGATTACAAAAGTTAATAAAACCAATCCAATACAACTCATGGCCCATGTTTATTATTTTCTATACTCAGTGGTAGTGATCAATCATCACCATCATGTCCACTTCTTTTCTCTAGCTCTTGTGATTTGATCCTCACAAAACTGATAAGAGATTTCATCAATAGTAACATGTATCAAATATAATCAATAATAATGTGACAAGCAATTAATCCATTCCATCAAGTATAACAACACAATCAACTTCTATAACTATGATATTGATGTTAGTGGAACTAATAGATAAAACATTCCATCCATATATAAAAGCATAATAATTGTGTAATAATCATACGATCAAAGCAATGCTTGGTCTATAAGCACAAAACTTTAATGTTCATCATTATATAACGTTCATTCATATAATTCAACAGTGCCAATGATTAGTTTGAGATAAACTATATTCAAACATGCATATAATTCTTTTGAAACCAAATTACAGCTGGACTAGATGAAGTTTAAAAGGATCAAAATCAAAATCAAAATCAAATTTAACAAAATTAATTTAAATCCTTTTAGGGAGGTGATAAAATCCCTTATACACCAAAATAATAACACTTTCTTCTAGAACCAAGCCTTGACCCATCTTTACTTTATTTTGATCATTTTCTTTGCTATAAGTCGAATAGTGTCAATTTAAGGTGTCCCATAAAGTAATACATGGCACATGTAATAGTTCTTGTTTTCTTTCTTATCAGCCATTCTCAGTGACTATATTAGTGACATTCCCTCGTGAGTGTTTCACACTAAGGAGTAGCTTAGGTCTCTTCCTTCTCACCTTCAATTTGTGAGATTTTAAACCTTTGTTATTCCTCCCACCTTAACAAGTCTAAGATTGACATTAGAGATCCTCATGTTGATACATGTTTTTTAGAATGTCTTAAAATTAGCAAAATTAGGGTTATTTAAGACGTTCTAATGCTTCTAGAGTGAAAGGAAACAATCATTGTACATTTTGCATCTAACACATGCTTGACCAAGATCTTTTGGCTTAGCCTTGCCCTAACGTACAATCATATTGCTTCTTATTTATTTATAATCATTTTTCCCAAGATGCGATGAGCCGAGCTTAATTTGGAAGGCATGTGGCATCCTTACTGAGAGAGATGAGGAGCAAAGTGAAGGCTAACACCGTCATCTTCCATCAATCACACTAGTGAATTTCATGTACATGGATTATTTATTGTTTTGTTAGCTTGTATTATTAGATTAGTTACATTTTATCATACTTAGAATAGCTTATTTTTCCTACACATTTTATTTGTCCTAGATATCAGGGAATCTTCTTTCTACCTAGTTGGTATCATTCCTAATCTTGTACAAAATCCCTCTTTTCGTCCCTCAACAAGTGAAAGAGAAATTTCAACAAAGCCCATTCACAACTAAATCATCAATGAACCACATTCACTAAAATATTTTGTTAAATCAGACCAAAAATATCTCAAAATCATCAATTGAGAGCACGCGATAGTATACAAAAGCCCCTTGAATACATCGCGTCAATAATAATATATAAATGAATTCAATTGCTCTCTTTGAACCTTAATAATAACATTGGCATCAAGTATTCCAAGCATAGCCATTCACATGAAAAGTAAATAAAGAGAAGAATTCAATTGGCAATATCATACAACCATTTTGAAATTGTAAGCTCATACTTCATTCACCCAAATAAGATGAACACGTGATCTGTTATACAGTCATTTGGGTTATAAGCGGAGAGCGGAGAGCGGGGAGCGGGGAAGGGGCAAGGAAGGTCTCAATTTAGCATAAGACCCCTTTCAATTCCATCGTGCAGATAGTTTGAGCTACGTCTGGATCTTTACATAAATACAAAATGAATTTGACGATTTTATCATCCTACTTGTTGATTTCCCACAATGTTTACTTATGCAATAAACATGAAATTAGTACACCGTACACCCACAGTGTTTGCCATAACACTTCTGCATATTGTCAGTTAACATGCCTGCAGGCTACATGCCTACCATATGCACCACATGCTTAAATTTTAACTAAAATATAAACCCATGTTGAGCGCATTTTCTCTTTGCCTTTTGTTAATTTTTATTGACTCTCTGAATTCCCATTGTCCCGTAGTTTACCTTTGGGTGCAAACCAACCATGCCACCACATACAAGTATGAGATTAAAATGGCGATGTGCGATGTATAAATAGATTGCAAAGTAAAGTGATGTTTCTGTTTTTAAATCTGTAGTTAAAAGGGAAACAGATGTTGCTGGCCCGAATCCACCATTGCATACATATCACTTTTGTCTAAAATCCAAAACGAAATTTAGGCTAATGAATAGAGAACTTGCAGCGTGCAGCGCGCAATTTGACAATTTAATGCTTTGGCCACATATTGATGTGCTATTTGATTCTTAGCAGATTTTGTATATATTATACAGAGAATTACCAAGTACTCCAAATTGAAATAGAACACGGGGAAAAGCAAATAAATCAATTTCATTTTTAATGTTAAAATTACTGTTATCGTACATGCATCTGCCTGCATATTTGTTTGACAAACATGAAGCAGAGCTAGGCCCTTGCAAGCTGTACAGACTCCATAGTTAACATCTGGTTGTGGTAAAGCAATTTCCTGCTGTGATGGTAGTGTGTCAACCAGAAATCTTTTGCAAGTGGAACACAGCGAAATTGAACCTATTCTGCCGACGATCCCACAAACAGAGCCAAGTCGCATGTTCTTTCAACAATGTACCTCATTAAAATGTATTCTAAATTATGTTACCCCATCAGAATACACTTGTGACTTGGATCTTTGATGAGAGGCCCACACTTGATGTGTCACTTGTAAAGCTTAAAACAATCTCAACCATTTGTCACATAAAATCTGCACTACAAATTTTGTACAATAGAGGCATCTACATGTTCATGCTGGAACCTTGTGAAGAATAGCTCAATTCGCCTGGCAGCATATGCAGCAGCAATCTATGAATTAAAGTCTTCTTGATCGTTGATTTCCAAATTTTTCACCATACTGCATGAAGGTCATTTCAAACGGTTAAGAGTTAGAACTTCAGCTAAAAGCTGCAAAACCTCAAAGCTTATATGTCTTTCGTCATCTGCCCAGAGGCACTTGCATCAATTGACTGTGGCGTTGAGGAAATTGTTGTCATTGGCAGGTTATCTTGAGCAAGCCCCAAAACCACAAGTGTTGTCCTGTTCAAAAATTTGAAGGGTGAAGAAGAGTCAAAACCCGTGAGTGTACAAAATAAATTTCCAATTCACCACCTAATGAATATGGACTATTTGGTAGCCAAAATCAAAGTACCTTGGAACTGTTGAGCGAATGTTGGGTTGGCTGGCATGAGAAGCAAGAGGAGATCTCAATGTAGGATGTCTGTTTAGGGCATTTTCAAGTTGTGGTGCTGGCAACTTAATTCAGGCACAAAAGAAGCAATGCAAACTATTATGCATCAGAAAATATTATATTCTAATGAACATTAAAAGGAAAGGGACTCTGAACAAAAAAGAACCTGTAATAGCACATGAAATGAATGAGGCTTCGTCTGATATGCACACTTCAAGAATCCCACCCACAATTTTGGAAGTTTCCAGATCTGCACCAAGTAAAAGGATGTCCATCAAAATTCAACATTGTAAGTATTTCACTTCAAACCATCGAAAAATGCATATAGATTGATGAATGCTGAGATCAACATGATGTAGTGGCATGATGACTTGTAGCAATCCATGTGGCAAGCACAATAGAAGGAAAATGACACCACAGGATGTGGAAAACGCAAACCTCCCACGAGGTAACACCCAAAAGATCGTCAAAATGTACGGGTTTTTTTCTAATTTGAAATATTCCTCACACTAATATTTAAAATTTTAAGGTCCAAGATGATGTTCTGGTGCCCGGTATCAAACAGATGAAGTTGTCAGATATATAACATAACAGCAAACATAAAAAGTAAAAACATGTTGTTAGCTAAGTTAAACATATTGTTTTCTGGCTGAAGGAACTTCTGCACAAGCAGCATGAACTTAGACAATCTAGCCAAGTTACTTAAATTGGATCTACATTGTAGAATTTCTACTGACCAGAGTGCACCAGAACTAGACATTGCATGATGTATAGCTTGATCTTCAAATGTCATCCAAAGGCGTACAATAGAGCAATAGAGAATTCTATCCACAATCAGAATATTTAACCCTACCTAAAGCATTTTGTTCCTTGTCATGGAAATTTGATATTCACAAAAATATAAGATTTGAGCAATTATTTATGAATTAGTCCACTAGAGAAAATTTGATATTTATAAATGTAAAGAACACAGGACAGATTATATGGTATGCAATATGCTTGCATTCAAAAATAAATGCCAAATCGTGAGAAGTGCAAATCATAAACGTTATCACTTTCTCAAAAGGCATGGAAATTATATATAAATTTATGGCCAAAAATAGAATTCTGAGTATAAAAAGAAGTAAAAGATGCAGAAGGCAATTTTGGAGGAGATCACCTGTTTGCTTACTAAACGGGACAGTATCTCCATTACAAAATCTACCTGCGAATTCAACAAAATAGAACTAATGATTGACCTATGGAACAGAGAAAACTGTCATAAACTCATATAATGCATGTACAGTAAGATAAAGCCATTTTAATCAATCTAATGTTCAAGTCATTATTCTGATCATTTGTACCATGATCTCATTAAACATTTAGAAGAGCCACTTGAATGGGCTAATAAGGAGAGAAAATTTTCTATAATTGTCAGGAAAGAAAGATTGCTTCTTTTTACTAGCAAAGAACCATATAAAACTAGGTCTAACATTTTGTCTAAATTAAATGTTTTGTACCCATGGTGAGGGTCTTTGTTGGGCCCTTTGGACCCAATACGAGAGGGAGAGAGAGGGAGGGAGAGGGAGAGGGGGAGAGAGGGAGAGAGAGAGAGAGAGAGAGAGAGACAGGATATGGAGACTAGCATAAAAAAACTCTGCATTTTTGCAGATTTCAGCGTCTTCTACAGTGAACTAAATTTACAAAATTTAAAAAATTGACAACCTGCATTTTTTTCTGGGTTTCAATTCATATTGAACATATTGTGCTCTAGGTTTAATAGGGAAACCCACTGTTTATATTTAATTGCTTGACCCATTTTCAACAATCCATGGTCTGACTCTGTTATTGAAGAGCACTTCAGTTATGAAAATTACCAGAGCAGGGAAAGCTCCAATTGCTTGAATAACTGTGCGCATAAAGAGCAGAGGCAGGGGACTCTGTTCAACCTGTTCAGCAGTAGATAATAGTCATAACTTCAGGAATAGGACTTTAAAAACACTAACCTTTTAGAAGCCTTGCTGTCTCAATAGACTTTTAACCTTTAAATGTAAACAGCAACAGCTTATAAGTTATATATATAAATAAATCATAAACCAATAGATAATCTACTCCAAAATTGTATACCAGTTGATTTAAGACTTTTGCCAGAACTTGCTGAGTAAAAACAGTGCGTTGTTCGAAACATGCAGAGCATGCATCTGTTATCTGTAACAAACAAACATTTCATTACCTGTTTCTGGGCTTTCAACATACATATTTGTAAAGAATGCACAGGTAATCAACAAAACCACAAGCAGTCATAAAAAACAATTCTGCGTGCCTTCTTCAAAGGAATCCCATCTTTTTCTGGATCAATTCCATGGATTGCTATCAGAACTTCAGCAGGTGTCAAAGCAGGACCTGAATGAACAGAACCCTGTATGAAAAGTATTAAATTGTGAGTTTGGAATTATTGCTAAGCAAAAAAATCATTTATGGCAATAAGGCCATTTCAAAGAGTCTTGAAATAGAGTGGCATTCTGCATCAAGAAGCAATATATGGACTTAGCTAAGGAACCATCAGGAACAGTTGAAACAACATCTAGAAATGAACTCAAGATATCATTTGCAATATTGGGTAAGAAAAGTGGCACTTGAATAATTCTCAACAGTGACACTAACAAAAACCAACCATCAAGCTTCTTAGAGAAGAAAACCATGAACTTGGGAATGTAGGTGGAAATGCAGAACAAAAAATATCTACATAAAATTTCTCTGATTAGGAACAAGACAATGACATAAAAAATATGTACTAACTAGCTCGAGGAACATTTATACACAAGTGAAATGTCTTGGACTCTTGAGTTGCTAAATTCTATGATTCGTTTTCACTGATTAGGAACAAGACAATGACATAAAGAATATGTACTAACTAGCTTGAGGAACATTTATACACAAGTGAAATGTCTTGGGCTCTTGAGTTTCTAAATTCTATGATTCATTTTCACTCTCAAAACTGAAATGGTGGTACTATAAATAGGTTATACCTAAGATTTCAAAGATGCAAAACATAATTACATTCTAGGAATTCTTCTTATCATAAATTCTTTTGATGACAATGGACTTCAACTTTGTCAAATCTTTAGCATAAACATAAGCTCTAAGAATTCTGTGCATAAACATATGCTCTAAGAATTCTGTACATCTTATCATAACTTTCTTTGATGCATGGAACTTTGTCTTTATAAAATTGTTATCATAAAAATATAAACAGATATTTGAGTAATAATTACCAGACAAACAGCAGGTACATGGATTGGCATTCATGAATTTCTGAATCGTTACTAGCAAGTTCAAAAACTATGTATATATAGATTTATGGAAGTTAGGCCATAGAAGCAGAAATCGTCAATAACTATGTGATTACTCATAAGTAATCGCCACGTGCCTAGAATGCTGTGCCAAGTAATTGTCTGAACTGAGGTTAATTGTCAATAACACGCAATTCTTTAAAAAACTCGTAATTTCTTTTTTTTAAGTGGTTCTGATTTTTTATTTCTTTTTTCAGTTTTAAACTTGTTTGCCAATTTTTTCCTGTTTAGTTCCCAAGTAGTTGAATTACATTTATACTTTTACTTTGCCGTTTAAATGGAATGCTGCTATGAGGAATATTATGGAATCGCTATTCAGTTTGATATTTAGTCAAAAGTTATTTTTTATGCAGCTTGAAAATGCATATACTACAATAAGCCATGTGATGCTGAATTTAAAAAAGGGCCTTCATTTGTCACCTCAGGATATTGGGACCTTCTGCCAAGAAGGTGAGAGAAAAGAGAATGAAATGCTGGAATTTCAAGGATGCTATAGTTCTAAAACTTGGGTGATCAAGGCTATTTCACAATTGATTTGCCAAAAAAGAGTGGAAGAGGATTTTCCGAGGCAGCCCTTGGCTCTTTAACTGGACTGATTTGTTATGAGGTAGTGAAGCGCAGGATTCCCGCAATGGAGTTATCATCATTTGTTCTTGTCCAAGTACATTTATTTGCTTTACAGCTAGATATTTGGAATGAGTCCTCTTTTACAATGATCGATTGTGCTCTAGGAAAACGTGTCAGATCTTCTGACCACACAAGAAGTCAACTGGATTTAAGTAATGCTTGTATTTGTGTAAAACTCATTTGTAGAGACTACCTGTTACAACAAAGTACCTTGCCAAGAAAAAATGAATTAAACACTATCAGATACCATCTCACAAGAGTTATCCAATGGTACACCAGAAGACCATACTTAAGGAAATGCCAAGGTAAGCCTCATGAACCACCTCATTGCCCTATGAGAGGAATTATAAGGTCTTTTGGAGAACATAGAGAAGAGATGTAAGTCGGGATAGGATAAGGAATTGGAAGTTTAACCATTGGAAAGTAAATGTGAAAAGCCCATTGGCGATATATGATATGCCCGTATTCAAGCAAACTATGAAAATATAAGAATAATTACGAAAAGAAAAAAGTGAAAAATGTATGTTGTACTCGGAAACTCACATGGCTAATTTGAAACTTCACATAACATGGTTGCTTTTAGTAAATATTTCAAATTTCTTCCAATTTAAATCCAAATTATGGAATGTCGTCATGGATGGACTGACTCCTGATTATGCTCACTTGGAGAAGGTTCTCTCAGCTCAAACAGATGATGTTTACGTAAAATAAGACGTGAAGGCAAATATGTTCAATCATCTACATTAACAAGGTTAACCAAATACAAGGTTTTTTTCACGTATATTATAAGATTGAAAATAAATCGCATTGTCTTGTTTTTCATGTATCTGCCATTAGAAGCGGAATATCAGTCTTCCCTTACCTTCTGGAGAGGTTACTAATACACACTTCGATTATTGTCACGATTTACTATCTAAACCTGTGTTGCAGGGATACGCCCTCCGGCCCGAAACGTCCGGCACGCCAGTGGGCGCCTCCGGGACGCCTCTGGGAGTACCCGGGACGTCCCCGTGCCCGAGGCGTCTTCGAACAGGATGCGTCGGGCCGGGGGGCGTATCCCTGCAACACAGGTTTACGTCCGGCACGCCAACGGACGCCTCCGGGAGTACCCGGGACATTTCCGGCGCGTACCCTAGGGATTCCAGCAGAAAAATGGCGAATTTTTTTTGAAAAGAAACCTCAGAAAATCCTTTAAAAAAAAACCCTAAAAACTAAGCAACCCTAAATGTAAATCCAATCCGAACCCAACCGTATAGAAATAAAATAAACATTTAAGTATAAGTTTACATTTAGATTTGGACATCTTAAGTATAAGTTTACATTTAGATTTGGACATCTAGTTTCTTATACTTATACATTTAGATTTGGACATCTTAAGTATAAGTTTACAATTAGATTTGGACATCTAGTTTCTTATACTTTAAGTTATATTTTATTTATATACTTTCAGGGTGTTTGAGAGGGGTTTCGGATTGCTAGGAGCTATAATGCAAATTCTAGGTTTTGGAGGATCCTGTCATATTTCAGAGTTAGATTCCAGGGTTTCAAGGTTTCAAACTTAGCCATATTTCAAGGTTTCAAGATTTCAAGGAGACATCATAGGAGGTATGAAGGCTGCATGAAGGGATGTATGCGTGATAGAATAGTATGAGAATATCTCTGGGAAAGTGCCACAAGCCGATCCCACCCCATTCCCTGTGCACCCCTTAAGGCATGCACTCGTGAGATTCAATGCACCAATGAGCCCTTGTGAGAGAAAGTGTCAGTAAATGATAAAGTTGAAAAATAATGGGAGTGGCATTCATGATTTGTGGACAATCAAGATGATTTATTCTAGATTTGAATGTACATCTTGTCTTTGAAGTAATGAATGAATGAATATTATATATTTTTAAGTGTTTTATCATTTATAGACAAATATTTTCACACTATGTAGTTTCAAGTGTTTTACTAAAAAAATGAGTAATATACAATATATATATATATATATATATATATATATATATATATATATATATATACAGACGTACCCACGACGTATCCAAATCAAGGATTTTGAAAAATGACGTACCAGCGTACCCGAGACGTCCCCGTATCTGTACCCGTACCCGTACCCAAACAACATAGATCTAAACCACAAGAGAAATTTTGCTCAAAATCAGTTGTTGCATCATAATCCATGTTACCTTCTAGATGGGTTCCTAACACGGGATCTTATTATTATCACGCTTTACTATCTAGGCCACAAGTTGATAGAAATGTGGTTCAAAATGATATTCCATCCGTATAACTGTTGGGTTTTGTGACCCAAAAGCTTATAATATTCATATAGTTTATGTTTTGAAATAAATTAAATCTTAATCAAATTTTATTAAGATAGGTAGCTGTAGTCGGGTAGGGTGGTTATGACAACAAAGACTTTATATAGCCTTCTTCTATTGAGCCAAAAAAAAAAGCTCGAATACTGTTGTTTATGGTTCACTTAACATATGCTTTTTGATTTATCAGTGGTATCAGAGCTCAATGGGAATGGGCCATGAGAAGGATGATAATGACATGTTTAAGATGCTGTACGGACAGCTATAAATGTCATTTGCAATGCAAAGGTGCAGAAGTGGCATTTTTTCTGTGTTTTTACTCTCTGTTTTGTCACAAAATGCCATACAGATGTTAGAAGTGGTCTTTAATTGCTGCTGTTTTATCCTACAAACGTGATTTTATGTAGCTGCTGTATTTTGTCTACAAACATGGAATACTATCAAACTGAGGCATGAATACTAAGGCGTGAGATAGATCACTGCTGTACAGACGTGATATCTATGTTAATACTGATGAACAAAAGCATTTTTTTCCCCTGAAAAGAGCATTAAAATTGATGTTGGAGTGATAAGAGACATGATTACTAAAATAGCACGCTGTTTTATTTGGATTGCTGAATACTGTTTTTTTGTTTGGCACTTTGTTGGACTGTGTGGGCACTAGGCATATATTATTGCCAGGCATTTCTTAGCCTTTTTAATTGCCAGGGATGAAAATTTTAAATCTTCTTTACTTTTTAAATTTGGGTAGTTTCAAAGACAAGCCAATATCAAAGTTTTACAATCCACATCTCAAAGCATGGTATAGATGAGTTAGCTGTAAACAGTGTAAAGACATTATAAGTAGGACAGGTTACAAATTCAATTCCCAGATTCCTATTTTGCATGAAAATACAAGTTTCAAAGAATAAACATGCAACAGTAAATTTTATGCAAGTTTCAGACATTCTACATCAAGTTGTTTGCCTAGATCCAGAGGAATTGGACAAGAGGTGTTATACTAAGATTTTGGGTGTGTGAGGTCACAAGTTCAAACCTCATTCTCTCTTGTTTTACTCCAAGTGCAAATTTTATAAAGGAGTGATTAAAAGCAGGTCTATAGCTTTGTAGTCTAAATGATTACATAAAGGAAGTGATAGCACTATTTTGATGAGACACTACAAACCTAGATATCCTAGGTTCCATTCCCACTTCTTTTTTGTTGGAGACATAAGTGTGTAATGAAAAATAGTTTTAAAAAAAAATGGATTGAAAAACCACTTTGACCAGAGAAACAAGGCATTTTGTTGTAAAAAAGGTACAATCTCGTTAGAAATAGAAACCAACCACCTGTTATTGCTTTGAACTTGAAAATGGTCACTCTCAATTTTAACACCATGGTTGTAACACCATACTTTCATGCTACGAGTACCATCGGAGACAAAAATGTCGCATCTTGTGGTCTACATAGTCATCAGGATCGACTTGTTTAAGAGCTAGAAAACCCACCCATTTTAGGTTCACTACTAGCTCTAAGATTGGGTTTTGATTTAGTGGCATTTTTAAATAGATTATAAGAATTTGATGTTGTTTCCATCCAAATTTTGTTTTTTCTTTATTGATATCATCGATAAGAAGTGCACCAATTATCTGGTGGTATTTGTGTTGCATAGACTTCTCATCTCTCAATTGATTGGGGTGAGGGTGTTTTTTTATTAGTCTTCAGATGATTGTACATTACACACGGGTTGTAAGCACCAGAGTGTCTGCTAAGTGTTCAGAAGAGTTGGGCATCAGGGAAGAAACGTCATACTTAAGGTACAAAATAATCATCGAGTCAAAGATCAATGTGGTTGGGCATCTAATGATATTCATATTTCATGTACAAGTACAGGGATCAGGGGGATGGTGAGCGAGGAACATTCATCATCTTTGTGTCAGGTACTGTCAGGAGGCTGCAGGGTTTGCAGTAGGCACAAAGCACAAGAGGTCAAGCTGCAGTTGCAATAGACATGTCGGCACGGGTTGATCACTGCCGCACGTACAAGTGGTCAATTGGCAGGTTGCGTCAAACCTGCCAATTATTATTGCTTATGCTTTCAAATAAATTAAATATTAATCAACTTTGATTAAGATAGGTAATTGTAGTCAGGTAGGGTGGTTATGACAATTAAATAGACCCTTTTGTATTGAGCAAATAAAAAAACAAAGCCCAAATACTGTTGTTTAAGGTTCACTTAACATATGATTTCTTATCTATCATCAACCTAACTCAAAATGATCAGGCTTTAGTACCTATCTCACAATATAAGCTTCAAACTATAGAACACTTGGGGTAGACAGTTTCCAAATAATTGTTTGACAATTGTTTTTAGATATAGTTGAATCTAACCTGCTGCAACATTTAAAAAAATTAGGACTTGTCAAAATTATGATTGTGCATAATGTTACTAATAAGGTAGTTACTCCCAACAAAAATGAAGCTGATTAGGCCTATTTCCTTGTGCAATACCATTTACCAGATCATTGGCAAGGATATAGCAATTCAGAATAGATTTTTCTATTACAGAAAAGCATCTATTCAAACTTCAAAGCAACCGGGTTGAGTGGAAGGGCATCAAATGTTCATGGTAATCTTATAGCACAGAAAAATTCACTCGCCTAAGGCACACAAACAACCCAGCAAGTTGATTAAGCTGGATATATCCAAAAGAGTAAGACCTTGGATAAAGAAAACTAGGAATTTGTAGCATATTACTATTCTAGAACATCATTATATCATGCTGACTTAATAAATGGATCTATTAAAAATAATCAGAGCATGTAGAGGGCTTAGTTAAGGTGACCTAGTTTCCCCTTTTTAGTTCATCATTGTGGAAGAAACTATTCGCAGAGCTATCTATCATTAAAACGATAACAGCAATATTTTGGATCTAAAAGCTAAATCAACTATATATCAACATACTATTTGCAAATTGTGTCTTGATGCATTCTTGATGGAGCATGTGGCTGGTGCTAGATGGTTTACAAAATTTATTTATTCTTATTCATTGGCTTCAACACAATGATTCTGACTCCAACCTGCAAGATCATAGCTTCATCATGAAATACATCATGTTCTTGAGATAAGAAAGTTTTGGAGCTCTGAAGAACATTGTATGAATAATCATGGTCACATGGGGCAATGATAACCTAGCTTTAGTTGCAAATTTTCAGCATTCTTAAGCATTGTGAAATACCCCTTGAATAGTGCAATCTAATCCAACCTGCAGGATCATACCTTTATCATATAGTTCATCAATTCCTTGTGATAATAAATTTTAAAGCTCAGAAGAACATTGTATGAGGAATCATGGTCATCTGAGGTAAATGGTAACCTAACTTCAGTTGCAAAGTTTTCTTGTGCCATTGGTTAAAAATACCAGTGAGCACATAAAATTTAAAAACCACTACATTAGTCTAAACAATCAAACTCTTTACAACAGTCTCATGATCAATTTGAGACAAATTTATTTTCCTTGTTGACCCTCAATACGAAGTACCATATCACTCAAAGGAAAAAAGCTCTAAATACAACACATTGATTGACAATCTCCTACCCTACTTTCCAACCAAGTCATTAATTCATATTATTTTTTCAATGTGTGTTTGCATTATTAGCACTCGAGCACAAATATTTACTAAGTAGCCAATCCTAGTACTGGTAAGGGTACGAGATCCGGGTATTGCCGATACAGCAATGAGGTCCAGGTATTGCTGATATGGCAATTTTTTTATTTTTTATTTTTGCACCAGATATTGCTGTACAAAAAAATATAAAAAATATAGCCAAATAAGCAAAAATAACCACATAATATGCATAGAGTAAATAAAATAAGTTAAATAACCACAAATCAGTTGAAAACACTAATGATATTTCAATGCCAATTGTCATAAAATAAATCTGAACAGATTAACAGGATAATAGTCAATGAATGAACTTAATACTGCACTCATTAGAGTCCAGCCCATGTTCGGTATCCCATGAACTTTGCTCCTTGAATATCTCTATGAATACTTAAGAATTTTCAGAACCTGCAGTTATGGATCCCATTAACATAATCCTTTCTTTACCTAGAAAGTTAATGATATCTTTTCATACTTCCCATTATCATAGTTTTGGAATTTGTTCTCTTGATCATTTTTTATGTTCTACAGATTCTCAATCTCACCCTGATTGTCCCTTGTAGGTTCCATTAGAAATTGCAGTGCCACTACAAAATTCTAAAGGGTATTTAGGGCCTTGGTCTTTGTCTGCAATAATGATGTGGCATTTATTTAAGTTTAGACTAATGTTTGGAGATTGCATTCTGAATGCACATTGATGATGAATTGGAAATAGAGATGGCAAAAATTGATGTAGGTATAGGCCTTGAAAACTCTCTGACAAAGAGATTATGTAAGGAATAATTACTCATGTTTATTCAATGCTTCAGACAGTTTTAAATTTCGGTAAATGCATTTTATTTTAAACTAGGATACCGATTCCCCCTCTCCCCACCTTCTGCCCCGAATCGGGTTCGGTCTCCACCTAGTTCAGATACGGTCCGGGTTCATCTGTGGGTTCGACCTAGACAACCTGCTGAAGAACCCAAGTCGTCCAGATCAACCCCAGGGCAAACTTGCAGTCTTTAGCAGGTTTTTATTTATTTTTTATTTTTTTTATAATTTAACATAATGTAATGAGGAAATTTAGAAACAAAAATACAATTTAAACCGTAAAACCTAACCAAAATTCAATAAAATAACATAAAGGAAAACAAAACAAAACACGTATTTCTCATTGCATAGCTACCTCCCATTGCTCATCTAGAGCTAAAACTTCATCAAGTAACATTGTTATCATCTTCTTATACTAGTACAAGTGTGCATTTTGCTGCCAAGGTGATTAAGGAGCTTGAAAGGAGGAGGATTCTTGGATTGAAGGTAAAGTTTTAATGACTATTGATTTTTTTCGTTTTCATTTTGTTTTCAACCTTCAAACCCTTTTCTTTATTCTTGTTTTCATTTTATTCTTTTTTTTTGTCATTTATTTAAAAAGTTGTCAAGTGCAAGTAGGCTATGCCCTAGGGTTGTTTTTTTCTCGTAAGTTTAATATTTGCAATTACCTGTACTACAATGGCAACAAGTTCTACCTCCATGGGCCAACCCCGATTCAAAATTGATCCGCATTCACCGCTTTGGAAGTATGTCACGATGCTAAAGTAGGTTCCAAGTGGTGGGCTTGTATTTGGCAATGCCATGGTCGCAATGCTAAATACACTAGCTCATTAACATCCTTTGGATTTACATCCCAATGATTTGTCGCTCCTTCCTTGTACTGTGGCTTCTTGTGCAAAAGAAGGTGCAAGTTGGAATGTACATAGACCAACTCCTCCACCTTTTTGTTGACAGCTTGTTGTGCTCCCATGAGTGGATGAAGTTGTATGTACTCCAATCCTGCTCAGGGGAAGGTGAACTTGCAACTCATTGAGGCAAAGTCAATGCAACTTTAAAATTTATAGAGGTTAAAACTCAAACTTAAATTTAAATTTAGAACAAAAGAGAGTTAAAAGTATAAAAAATAAAAATCTGACTTATGACAAGATTTTGATTGCAAGAGATTGCTAGATGCACTAGCTCATAAGTAAGATTTTTATTTTTTATAATTTTAACTCTCTTTCTTTTGTTCTAAATTTAAATTTAAGTTTGAGTTTTAACTTCTATAAATTTTAAAGTTGCATTGAATTTGCCTCAATGAGTTGCAAGTTCACCTTCTGCTGAGCAGAATTGGAGTACATACAACTTCATCCACTCATGGGAGCACAACAAACTGTCAACAAAAAGGTGGAGGAGTTGGTCTATGTACATCCAACTTGCACCTTCTTTTGCACAAGAAGCCACAGTACAACGAAGGAGCGACAAAGCATTGGGATGTAAATCCAAAGGATGTTAACTTGGATGCTTCCAATTCCCACCATTCACTACTTGACAAGGACACTTGTTTGGCGCCACATAGCGTAGCTAACAGGAGTGGCAGTGTGTGCTATTCCTGGCTCTAATAAACCACATCATGATGTCGATGTTGATGTTGATGCCCTCGATGAATAGCAATTTGATGATGAATACTCATTTTGATGTAATCAATTATAAGTAATATTTATGATTATCATGACATTTGACATTCAGTTAGCATTATCAATTTATCGGTGGTGCTTTTGTGGTTATTTTATTTTTTATATGAATACTATGTGGTTGATTCCTGTTTATTATGCTAGAAAGTTTATATTTTTTACAGTTGTACCCAAGCAATCCCCGAGGCAAAAAACCAATTCGTCTTACCCAAACCCATACCTAAAACAAACTGGTAACTTAAATTTTAAACAATAAACTTATTGGATGCTGCTCTTGATGAATCTTTGAAACTGCCCATGCCAAATATGGAAAGTTTTTTAGTAATTTCCAACAACAGAATCTGAGTTGACATTTTTTAAGATAAAACCAAAAAATAAAAAATGTTTTATGGCTTTACAAACTGTGCATATGCTTGGATCCTACACATGTACCTCCTGGTTGGCTCAGGTACTCCAGTTCTATCCTGTGATGGACCTGGACATACCCAGACTGGCCAGGGCATACCTGGGCAAGACTGGACTGGGACTAGTACCCAGCATGTGTTGTACTGGGACTGGTCCCCCTGGGGTGAAGGACCCCCGGCTGCTTCAAATACACCTAGTTTTTCGAAGAAGATTTCTGGAAAATCTGTGTAAAGAGAATTTTGAAAAATTAGCATTTCACATCACCCTTTGTAACCCATCACCAAGATGAAGAATGATATGATGGGTCACAAAGGAAAACCCAAAACATTGATTTTTGAAATTTATCTTTACAAAGTTTGTTCCAGATATCGTTTTCAAAAATCTATGGACTGTGGAAGCTTTAAGTCTTTAATTTTATAGTTTATTAAGCAGCAATAGCAGTTACTGGCTTGAATGATAAATTGTAGTTCCTTCCATTGTCCAAAAATAACATTTGGAAATCCAAAAGATGGAAAAAAAAAAGAAAACTAATAACATCCATGAGTAACCCAAAAAAAATCGAATTGGACTGGAATGCACACCGAGTAAACATAAAGCAACTCAATCCTAATTCAGTATAAAATTCAAAGCCTGACTTAAGGTATCACTATAAATGGGAAAAAAGTAAACACACTTATACAATAAAATATACCAGTGAGAGGTTGATAAAGAGAAATAACTAAAGTTAAACCCTCAATACCGAAAACCAAAAAATTTACCTGCAGGATCCGGGCAAGTGCATTTTGAAACTTGTCAAGTGGAAGATCAACAAGTCGAGGAAAGATGGGCAAAACCTGAACCAACATTATCATCAAACATTCTAGTCAGACCAATATCCAAAGAAGAACACATTAAGTATGCTAACCTTCTTCCAAACAGTCATATAACTGACTGAAACTCTTGCAGATGAACTATATCTGAAGGACTTAAAAAGACTTCTAGTTAATATATACTTAAAGAGGATTAAAATAATTTATGCAAAGTAATAATAAATGTTAACAGCTAGAGTAGACAACATATGAATTTATGAACTAGGGCGTCTAACAGATGCCTAAGAGAACCAACAAATTCAACAGAGTGAATGTGTGCTGGAAATTTTAAAATCTCAGACTTTCATCATGTCACTAATAAGTAATAACTAATTCCAGAGCTAGTCCGCAGGGCTTGGTAGACTGGTAGAGACAGAGCGTCGCCCAGAAACATTCTTGCATGCTACTTCAGTGTTTTGGGTACATGATCAAGGGCATTCAATGCTATTATAACTAGATTCAAATATGTATACTAGCTATTGATTGCATCATTGCTTGTGTGAGAGGTCAGTTTTAGTTAGAGGTTGACTCAGCACGCATTTCTCTAAAGGCCAAAATAAAAAATTAAAGTCTGATGTATTCGCTGTAGTTCTTTTTGGCATGACATGTATCGCTTCATCCATAAACACTAAATTTTGATACCAAGCACTGTAATTTCATAATGGAATTTCTTACAAAGTTGTGTTTTTCATGCATTTGTAATATTTTTTGCTTATTTATACATAAAGTTTATAGAATTTTATATTTTTTAAGTAAGCCATTTCTGTTTCTGCCTTTTTCTAGGAAGTCTGGGGGCTGGCGTGTCCATTTCAGAAACTCACCTGTTTCCGCATTTGATGCAACTTAGTATGAAAGTGACACAAGGTCTTTCCAAATGCAATCAAATGATTTACCTCATAGGGTTAAGAATTCCAATTTTTTCCCAAGACAGCGAATTTAAATGTTTATTTTTCCCAGCTCCAAGTTCAGTATTGGTGCCAGCAAAATAAGACCATAGGCAATCATAATAAGTGCATTAATGAAAGATAAGTACAATCACATTCGGTAAATGTCACAATTACATCTTGTAAGTAATAGAATCCTACGAGATTAACGTGTAATAAGACTTTAACATTGTGAGTATTAGAAATACATGACTAGCAATCTACCAAAGTGGCATATAAAGCCACACAAGGACAAGTCTTCTGTATAACCTGCGTATTATACTCCACACTGTAACCTCTGACCATATAGACAAAATTTTAGAGGAGGTCTAACAAGAAAAATAATTTTTCCCAGATCCTCCAATTCTGCTAGGTAACAATGCCCCTTGATCTTCCACAACAAACAGATGGATCTACAATACACCACCATGCCCCTTGATATTTCATGCTACATGACATGACCTTAGATTGCTCTAAATTCCAAACCACTTAATGAGCAAATTTTTCACCTTTAAGGAGACACAAGGAGGATAACTGTCTAGAAGAATGAAAAACCAACCTTCCAATGTAATGAAAGAAGGAATCTTCAGCAATGTCTACAGGAATACCATCACTACTTCATATCTTACGTTGCAAGAGATGTTATGTCAGACTACTCGCCAACAATTGATAGTAAAAAAAAAATAACCCCACAAAGGCCATAAATATGGCCTTGCCTTAAACAAGTCATCCTTCGACACCAATAAGACCCATGCCTGGTAACAATACAAAATCCAACCTTAGGTGACCATGATTTGCATCAAAACGGAAGAAAGAAAGAAATTATATTAATGTCCACACACGACCAAAAGTAGGTCAATGGGACTCAAGGATACAACAATTAACAATCGAAAGTTCAAGGAAAAGAGAATCCAAGAAGCCAAAAAAGGATACAAGTACATAAAACAAAGTAGAACAGTGTGCCACTAACAAAGGTTGTAATGGAACCAATACAAATACCAATGAAGGTCCATTTGTGCACTAAGATGAGGTCCCATTTTTAGTTCCACTTATGTAACTTGCCATTTTGTTGCAAGAGATATTATGTTGGACAACTACCCTACAATTGATAATAAAAAAACAAATACACCCACAGGTGCTGTAAATATGGCCATGCCTTAAACAAGTCTTCCTTCCACACCAATAAAACCCATGCCTGGTCACAATACAAAATCCAACTTTAGGTGACTATGAGATGCGTCAAAGAATAACACATGGCATGATTCCAATTTATGTGCTAAAGATGAGGTCCAATTTTTAGTTCCACTTTAAGTCCCTTGCCATTTTGCTTGTCTCAACAAATATGGTATCCCAAAATAAGAATAGCACATGTTTTGTAAAACATTAACACTTTTATCCTCTATATGCTTCTCACTTAAAATCATTTATTATGCACCATACATTGTTGAAGAATGAAAATTAATTTGTTTCCTAGACTGAATATGCTCTTGAGATTTCGACTTTGATTGACCCAAATATGTTAATTTGCACCAGTTCTAATAACACATCTAGTCGTACACACATGTTATTGCAACTGATTTGTTTTTCTTTAGTTCACCAATGGGCATGTATATCCATGTGGGAGTGCCAAGAAATTCTATATGCTACGCAACAGTCCCCTATTGCCAAATGGGAGGGCAAGCCTTATATATCTATTTGGTCGAGTGCAGTATATAGTTTAATTGGCACTATATAGAGTTTCATTGGCACAGCATATAGTTTAATTGGCACCCCCCACCCCATATATGGATTTAGATTTACATTAGATGGGAAACCGAATACTACACTCATCCCTTGCATTGTAAATAGTTTTATGCAGGTAAGATGCACAACCACCTACCTGAGGGGATAAATATGAAACAGAATAATAATTTTCAGAATGTAATTTAATACGTGTTCCATGGGGATGTGTTGCCACCCCTCGGTCCTCTATCCCTGTGTTATTTTCCTACTCAAATATCATTCCTAGAATTTTGAGGGTATTTCTAGGTGTCCATTTTTTGTGTTTCCACATTTCCCCATCCTCCCCGAAAGAAACTCAGTGGATCAGAGTGTTTAATGAGCTTTCACAGGTAACTTACAATTTTCCCTTCACTCAGATAAAGTAAGACCCAATTTGAAAATAAGACAAATTAATGAGCAAAAACACACTGTTTGGTAAGCTTCAGAACTGAACCTCGTCTTTTGATAATGATGACAGCATTGGAATTAGAATTCCTGCATCCTGCAACAAAAAGTGACTTTCAGTAATATGATACAACACTACAAAGTAATGATTTCTTTCTACAATATCCAAGGACCAAAACTCTTAAAACCGTGTCCTTATGGGAAAAAATCAGGTTTGTTAAATAACCTTTAGTTTGGTCTCATATAGCCGTTTGACAGTCTCAATCAGGTCCTTAGAAGGAGTTTCTCCTTCTGTCAAAATATGCAAGACCTGCTACAAATTAAACTTCCGAAAAGTTAACATCTCCTACTAGAAAACATATAATTTATAAAGGCTAGACCAATAAAATCCTGCGAGGCATGAGCTATCATGAAAGAACGAAAAAAATGGATACACGAAAAAGGAAGGACCTGCATAAGAATACTCTCACTCCCATGTGGAGGGTCAGAGATGATTTGAAGCAATTCAGATGACGAGGAACCAATGGCCCGTATAAGAGTCGGAATGTGCCGATGGACTGCCTGTACCAAATTATAAGTCACTAAAATACAAACAATATTCCCAGTCGTTCTTATGAAATTTATGAAATAATTACTATGAAACTATGCCGAAAAATAGGAGAAGCTTTTGCTTACACGTAAATAATATATATAAAATGGCATCTATGAAATGACATGATAAATAAAATAACAAAAAAATAGAATAAATAACTGCAAACTCAAACCTGCTTCACAGCCTTTGGTGCTTGTCCATAAATAATGAAAACTTGCTGAAGAAGTGCATGCTTCTGCAGGTATAATATACACAGGATAGAACAACAAAATAATCTATGAAACAGAGGAATCCCAACAACTTACAAACAGAAAGAAATGGCAACGACAAGAAAATGTTCATGGACCAGTAAAAGCACATCATGTTACTGAGCTATAAGGAACTATCTCTATGCACCTATAAAGTTATAAACAGAAAACTAGAGACAGCTGCCTGCACTACAGTTTATAGTAAGGTCACTTTTAGAACCTTGGAACAAAGAGCAAAGTACAGTGACATGCAGCGTTGTGCTTTTGCCATGGACACTGTAGAAGTGTGTCGAGCAACCTTCTGTGAATCATTTTCAGGAGTATTTTCAGAGGTAATTCCATTTCCTTCTGTTGTGGATTCTTCTCCATTTGCCATTTTCTTCTCAACATTTTCCTGAAAAAACAAAATATACCCCATAAAATTAATGTTGATTTTCCTTCCAATCATTGGATACAGCACCCACAAATAAATTCATACATTTATTCCTTGGCCATCTGATGTTAGAAATCAACTCGAAAAGTGATAATTGTCTAGATAGATATTGTCTAGAAGCACTAAATCCATGAAGGAAGAAACCTTTAAAAAAACAGCAGATTACAACTGTAGCACATCATTTGACATTATTAGACACTCCTATTGAATCATAGTTCTTTCTACAAATAAAATGCATTGGCATTGGAGTTTTCATGCTTCCTTAGGACGTAATGCCATAGACTTACTGCTTCCATAAAGCATAATCACAACCATAAACTCTTCTGCTGATGATCAGAGTACATCTCAACTCAGATGTGAAACTGGCATGAAAACCAGCACCAATAGAATTTGTAAGTTTCCAATTGGGGAGAGCCATCATATGAGAAACTTGAGGCTATAGGAGAATGTGTTTGCATGTCTCTAGAAGATGTGTAATTATAAGCTAAAAGGATCAGCAAAATAATCTTCTTCATAACCAACTAGGAGTTCAGCCAGAACAGACCTGCAATGACAGTAATTTTTGCACCATAGCGAAACCACTGATTTATGCAGGGTGCAGTTGTGCATGTGTCAACAGTGGTTGTGCATGTGTCAGGGGCGGTTGCAGAAGTGATGCAACTGTCGTGCATGTATCAGTGGCCATTCTAAAACAAGTGGTGGTTCTGCCCTGTATTAAGCGACAGTTTCTCACGGAGCATCCAAACAGTCATGGTAAGAGCACGAAAGATGTCTCTTTCCACTCTCAAGTCTTTTGGGAGTCCTTTAGTACACAAAAGGGCACTACTAATAATCTACAAATGAGAGAAACAAGTTCCATTGTAACATAAGTGAGACTAAGAGTAAGAGCTAGTGAATTTAGTTGATTGTAGGAGGAGGAAGAAAGTGCAGAGAGTATTTCAAAGGAGCATAGTCGTAGGATGAATGTTGCAGAATGCTCCATCTAAGCTCTTTGTAACTAATTTGGCCAAATGAAGGAGAAGAAGCTGAGTTATTTCCACTTCCAGCTGGTTCTCCCCACACTATGATTTCCATGTTTAATTCTTGTATCAAGTATTAATGTGGTTACTTCCTTCTTAATGTTTCATGCATGTTTTCATTAAATTTCTGCAACTACAAGTACTGTTATGTTTCCAGCAACTATAAGACACTTTTCTAGCACAAACATGCATTCCAATTCTCTTATTTGCAGTTAAGTTCAATGTTAGGAATAAAGCCTTGATACTACATGTTAGATCAATGAACTATATCCTACAATGCAAGGAAATAATGCGGAAAACAAGTTACACAAAACATAGACAAGCAAGAGGACACATTACATAGAGATTACGTGGAAACCTTGCAATGTGCAAGGAAAAACCATGGGCAAAATAGCAGCTCCAAACTTCAAATTATCTCAGTATCAAACTCTCTTCTACAACAGCTCCTCCATAGCAACTCCTTCAGTGCTTACAAACAAAGCACTCAATGCTTCCACCCGAAGCATTCAGATTGTGAACCAAGCTAAACTAGCCTACAAGATCCAACCTCCAAACATGCAATCCCAAGGCTTGCATGGATCCTCTAACAGGATTAACTTACAAAAGAGACCTCATGCTATTAAATAGCATTTACAACATAGAGAGAAAATAGAGAGGAGATAATTGCGCCACACTCCATGTGGGAGCACTATTCAACAATAGGGACTCATGTCCTCCCATGTGCAAGGTCAAGCCTTTGAATGGCATCTCATCATGCCCACTTGACCACTCATGCTCACCCACTCCACATGTGACCTCGATCTTGCATAGTGATCCTTGTCTCTCACTTTCCATGTGCACACATGTGTGAGTCAAAAGATCCCCACTTTTGACCTCACCAACCAAGAGCTCACAAACAACTACACCCCAAAACACATGCCTAAAGTAGAAACATGTGATCCACTATCATTACGTCCTCACATGCTTTCCACAAGCCAACCCATGTGACTTAGTGGAGAAATGCATCCCACTTTCTTTTACCTCCTCTTTTGACTTTCAAAGATGTTCCGTTGGCCATTCCACTCACCATGGGTCATGCCAGGTCATCACTTAACCACATCACTAACCATCCACATCACCACCAAAGCACATCACCATGAATAAAGATTATGAATAATGATTCGTGAATAGTGACTTCCAATCCTAACATTCAAGTAGAACAAAATTTATAATTCTATAATTTCCAACAAAGTAAATAACTTTAGAGATCATATTGGTCAAAGCAAATTAATATTTGGGTGTTGTAGGTAGCGATTGGTTGATTTCTATGCCAATGAAAAGATCAGAGAGAAAGATTGTAGCTTTACGAATCTGAGATTTATACAAGAAAGTGGAATCAAGAAGTGATGAAAATACCCTGAGAAAGTGAAAAGAACCTTGCTAGACGAATTGCCACACATGAATCAAGCATGTGATGAAGTCTCAAGATAACACCATCAATCAACAAGAGCTGATGGAAAAGAAACAAGCATCTATGAACACAGTGGTTCATGCTCTTGCCAAGGTATTGGGCATGGAAGAGGAGAAGCCCCGTGAATGTGCAAAAGACAAAAGCAAAGCTAAAAAAATATCATCCAACCATCCCCCTTTCAAAGTTAAAATTAAGGCTTTTGAAGGGCAAGTAGATTCTGAAATAGTGGACAAATGATTGAAACAAATGGAGGTTTGCTTTAGTGTGCACAATGCTAGTGAGGCACAAAGATTTCTTTTACACGTCTTCATGTTATGATTTAGTGGGAAAGCTATTTCATTTCTTTTGAGAAGAAAACAAAGCTAGTTGTAACTAGGTGGGATGAATTCAAAGAATTGTTTAGAAATAAATTTTTCCTATTGGGCACAAAACCGATCAAAAGAATAAGTGGCAATATTTTACAATTTTAGACAGGGAAGTGGTTATAGTTTGCAAGGTTGTACTACAGTTTTGTAATCAGGCCATCTTGATGGGCTTGGACTTGGAAGATGAGGACAACTCGACCAAGTAAATAGGCAGTATCCATTCATGCATTAGGAGACAAGTCATCTTGAAGTAAGCCAAAGGACCTTGACGAGGCATGTATGCAAGTAGACTTCAGAGTGTGAATCCTCAAAGTAAAATCAGCCTTTAAAAAAAGAAAAATCAGCTGTCCAAATCCTACAGGGGTAAGAGGAAAGGTAAGAAAAATGCCAATGCTTTCCAATATTGAAGGATCAAAAGAATCATCGTAGTCATTGTGTTAAGGATGGACAAACTGAAGCAAAATGTTAGAAGTTGCATCTACAATTGCATTCTAAGAATAGTGCCAAGGAGGACTCCAAGATGTCTATGGCATTTATGCAAGACAAAACAAAGGAGATAGAGGATATTTCCAATTTAGACGAGAAATTGTGTTGCACCATTACCAATGCAGCTAGCACAAAGTAAGAAAGAGAATAAATGAGCAAGCTTTTCCAAATCAAGATCCAAATGAAGAAGACAAAGTTGAATGCACTTGTTGAAACTGGTTCACAGTCTAATTTGATTTCAGATGAAGTTGCTAAAAGGCTTGGATTAAAAACTTACAATCATCCTCATCCATATCCATTGGGCTATCACCAATCAGGCCAACACCTAAGAGTGCTACAGAAACTAGAAGTTTTTTTTAAGCAATTCAGCATATGAGGAAGTTCATTCCATCATTTTCCACAATTGTGGCACCTTTGCATGTCATTGTAGCAAGTGGTGAGAATTTACATTGGGGTAAGGAACATGAAAGTGCATTTACTTCATTGAAATATAATATCAGCATTGCAACAGTGATTGTTCTTCTTAGTTTTCAGCAGCCATTCGAAGTTGAAACAGATGCAATTGAGTATATGCTATGGGGACATTTTATTATGAGGCAAGCAATTTGCAATCATTCTAAAAGAATTTTTTTAGAGCTGTAAAGAAATGTATGCACATTGTCCAAACAATTAAAAAATGGAAACATTATTTTTTGGGCAAGGAAACCATTGTTCCTACTGACCAAAAACGTCTTCAATATTTGCAAGCTCAAAATAAATTGTAGCAAGCAAGACGCAACATATGGATGGGATTTCAACAATTCATTTGGTGATCAAGTACAAGAGAGGAATCAAAAATGTAATGTCGGATATGCTATCTAAGCCACAATTTCAAAGCGAGTTTCAGATTTGGAAATAGTTTCACAACTTCAACCTTTCACAACTTAGAATGAAGCATGTGCACAAAATGCAGATTTCAAGGAGACATATCAGCATTTGAAGACAATCGAAATAGATGTTGAAGAAAAAGTTGTCTTCTACCTCAATGATGAGCTACTTTACAAGTTGTACAAACTGTGTGCCAAAGGAAGAAATGCTTCTATTGATGCGGAAACATATACTTACAAAGTTTCATAGCATTTGCAAAAGTGTGTATTGGCCCAAAATGCATTAAGAGGTCTCTAAATCCGTTAAAGGCTGTAAAATATTGCACAAGCAAGCCTAAAGCTAGTGAAAAAATGATTGTACATAACTCTATATGTGCCAAATAGACCATGGGAAAGTATCTTTATGGATTTTGTAGGGGTTTGCCTAAGTTTAAGTATGGACATGACTGCTTCTTGTAGATAGATTCAGCAAGATGTGTGTTTTAATTCCATGTAGGAAGACACTAAAAGGGCATGAAACAGCGGAAATATTCTTTTATAATGTTTGGGTGCATTTTGATTTGCCTAAGTCTATTGTATTAAATAGGGATTCAAGATTTTGGGAAAAATGTTGGACTACCTTGTGGAGCAAGATAGATACCAAGCTATAGAGAAGCACAGCCTTCCATCCTCAAACCGATGGGCAAACAGAAGTTTTCAATAGGACCTTGGTTTAGTGGATAAGAGGCTATAACAACAACGACCCAAAAAACATGGGATGAGTCATTGGCATACATTCAGCATTCTTACAACAGGGCAGTGCATACATCCACTGATAAGTCGCCTTTTGAAGCATGTTTTGGTTAATTTCCTACTAACCCACTTAATGTTGTATTGGGACAGTAAGGCCCAGGGAAGAACTAGATTTAGAGGTGACAAGAGCTGCAAAGTTCATTGAGAGGATTAAACAAAATCATCTCTATGTGAAAAACAACTATAGAACTCTCATGCCAAGTATAAGGCTGAGCATGACCAGTGCCGTCAAGAAGAACATTCAAGGTGAGAGACAAAGTGTGCCTTCACTTGAGCAAGAAGAGACTCCATGAACAAGCCAAGAAGCTCAAACCTCTAAGATATGAATCACTCACCCTCTTGGATCAGGTTGGACAGAAAGCTTTCAAGCTTGACTTGCTTTCATTCATGAGGATGTACTCTAGCATAAATTGGACGTAAACTGCAAGAACTTACACCTATATGAGCCATCCATGTTGGATGAAAAAGATAAAGGGAAATTTCTACCCTCTATTGAAGGATTTTTCTTGAATGGACATGGAGAGTTAGAGGGGGAGGTGTTGTTGCAAACAAAAGTATGGAGAAGGCCACAAGAGTCTTGGCTAAATGGCATCAAAGGAAAGTCAAGGAACCCAAGGCAAGCAAGATGGTACCTCAAGGAGAAAGTGCAAGACCTCTTCCCACCCAGAATGTTAGGAGATGAAGTTAATATATTTAATATATTTAGATCTTCAGCATTGTAGTGGGGATCCTTCTTTGCCCTCTATAAAATAACCAGGACCCATTGAGGTTAGACATATAATTGTAATTCTAATTTTAATGTTAATAAGGTATGATAGAAAGATCTTTTGCCCCGTGGTTTTTCCCTAGTATATTTCCAGGGTTTTCAATATAAATCTGGGGTGTATTTATTGTTCTTTTCTTGTCTTGTTTCATTGTTGTATTATTTTGAGCATTATTATTTTCTTTCACATTGAGAATTAGAAGAGGATGTGCTGTTGCAAACAGAAGTATGGAAACGACCACAAGAGTCTCGGCTGAACAGCATCGAAGGAAAGAACCCAAGGCAAGCAAGATGGTCCCTCAAGGAGAAAGTGCAAGAACTTTTCCCACAGCCCCTTAACCACTAAGCTTTTTTGTTGGACCAAAAGCCTCTTGAAAAGGGTAGGTATGATCCATAAGGATCCGAAAAGTTGTCTTCTTCATAATCAACCAGGAGTTCAGTGAGAACAGACCTGCAATGACAGAAATTTTTGTACCATGGTGAAACAAATGGTTCATGCAGAGTGGCAGTTGCATGTGTTAGCATCAGTTGCACATAAGTCAATGGTGGTTCTGCAACCAAGTGGTGGATGTGCATGTGTCAAGGGCTGTGCAGAAGTAACACAATGGTTGTGTACATGTCAGAAGTGATTTTGCAACAAAGCAGCAGTTTTTTGCACAAAGTATCTAAACAATAATGGTAACAGCAGTGAACACTTTCTTCCCATTCTGTCTTTTGGGAGTCCTAGTGCATGAAAGGACACTCCCAACAATCTACAAATGAGAGGTATGAGTTCAATTGTAAAATAAGTGACTGTGAGATTAAGAGTTAGTGAATTCTGCTGGTTGTAGGACAAAGAGAAGTATGAAAGAGAAGAGCAATAGGATGAAAGTTGTATCGTACTCTATTTGAGCTCTTTGTAAATATTTTGGCTAGAAGGAGAGGATGAAAAGTTATTGCCACTTCCAGGTGGTTTTTCCCACACTAAGGTTCTCATCTTAAATTCTTGTGTCAATTATTGATGTGGTTAATTATTTCTTCATGTTTCATTAGTGTTTTCATTAAATTTCTGCAACTACAAGTACTGTTATGTTTCCAGCAACTAAAAGACACTAATTCTAGCACAAAACTTGCATTCCAATTCTATCATTTGAAGTTAGGTTCAAGTACAACGGCATTTCTTGTTCTTTAATTTCCGGCCAGAAAAATTAAAATCATAGATTACAGATCAATGTCTCTAGAAGATGTAATTATCTTCTAATCAAAGAGCGTGTAAAAAAACTAGAGACAAAGTGCATTTATAGAATCTCATTAATATAACAGAACCTGTACAAATTAATTGAACCACTTGGAAACAACAAAAGAAGCTTACAACACAAATGAATCAATTTCTAAATGCAAGTGGATGGGTTCCTATATGTAGAAGTGGAGGAAAACATTATAGCAGTTTGGTGAAGTTGTGCACTGATCTCCAACTCTCTAATAAGGGAGAACTCTCCAAATTCTAAGTCATCTAAACTCTCTCCTAAATTGTATATGTAGAAAGGAGCATTAATAATCTTACAGCACAAGATAGTTACAATAAATACCAGAGAATTAAGCCCTTTGCACTTTGTTGTTTGTTTGCTTATATTGTATACAATGTATATACCATTTATCAATGCAAGACATTCCTATCATACATGACGTCCAAGATGTACACATTTATAGAGCCAGAGGGATCAACATAGGGGCCCATCAACATGTAGTTGTAGGATATCAATGATTGACGTCTTCACGACTAATAGTAATATACTGATGATTGACATAGCACCTAGTCAAATGTCAACATCAATGATGATCAACATATGGAAAAGGGAGATGTCAATGAGTTTCCTCTCGATGTTGATGTCAGAAACCATCCTAATTGGGGAGCCCTTTTGGGGAGAAATGTCCCTCCAGTGATGTTTAATATGTTGCTTGGAGGCATATAAATTCATTTAAAGTTGGTATTGTTCGGGACTGGAAACTAGGATGAAATCAATTTCTGTTTTGCATGTGTCGTTTTTCTGAATGGGTACAACCTAGTACACAGAAACTAGAATTGTATATTCAGTATCCATGCCTATTGGTTGCAGCAAAGAGAAATTCTATTGTTCAAGCAAGGATGGACCCTATATTGGAATATCATGAACAAAGGTCTTTCTGATGAACCATATCAAAGTGGTAGTTTCCAATGCAGACCAGCGAACCTTTCTTTTTGTATATACATCTGAACTTGATCACATACTTTGTATGACTCAGGATCCTAATGCTCGTCATAATTCTCTATATATTTAACTTCTTTTCATGTAAGATTTCCTCAAATTGTTAATGAAGGCCTTAGATCTTCTAAATGAACAACTCCACTTTATCCTCCTCCTTCTGTACTTGGATCATTGATGGTGTGATGGAGTAGTATAGGCAATGTCAAAAAGGTGCCATTAAATAATGCAACCTATAAAATAGACTTTTCTCAATTTTGTCATGAAGCACCTGATATGTATTGTGCATGCACAGATGTTTATGGCTGTATTATCTGTAATATTTGTATCAAGGTCTGGTTAATAGACTTCCATTTGTCCTTTCTAGGCACTACACAGTACATGGACAATCCTTAGAGCCCAATATCCAACAATTTCTGCAAGGACTTCCATGAGCGCCCTATATGTTTAGAATCCCAGCAGCTACTAATGAGCCTATTGCTTCAACATGTGTTTGCACAAGGGTGAAGAAAACCTTCAGTGTCTGGTGAGACTACTCTTTTCACATGGCATGAGGATCACAATCTTTAAGAACCTCTCAACAATCACAAAGATGTTATGTCCATGCTTGCTTGACAAAATCATATTAGAAATATCAAGAGATGCCTGCTGACAAGTGAGTGTGATATAACAAGCGGTTGTAAGACCCTGCTTCAGGTTGGCAAACTTGACAATGTAGTATGTTATACACATATGCATGTTCCCTTTGACATCTTGTTATTTCAGGCCAAGAGAAGTGTTTTTACAATATTGAAAGTCTTATTGATATCAAACTAGCCAGCTTCTTTATAGTAGAGGACTTTATAACTCAACCATTGGCAGGTCTCTTTGCACTAAACAATGGTGTCTAAGGCAATATTCAAGATTGTTCTGCAAGTAGTGATTTATGACACATCAATGTTCATGGGAAGTAATGCAAATGGGTTAAAAGTACACATCCGTTGGAGATGGAATTGGCAACACAACTAATCATGTCCTCAAGTGTCAAAAACACTAGGAAGATTTGTGATCAAGGATCTGTTAATGCAGTTTGTTGCCCTGTTTGTTTTGCCATTATTAAGCTTGATTCCCAGATGTAATTGTGACAAGAATGTCATCCACTTCATATGTTGAGCATTCTCCATTGTCGATTTGGACTAGAGGAATTACAATGCTTTGTGATCTGAATGAATTATAATCTTCTTTTCCACGAATGTAATGTCTCTATCGACAGAATGCTTGAACGATGTTACATTACTCACAATCACAAGTTGAATTTTCGCAATACATCATTAAAGTTTTGAAAGTGGCGAGCTACATAAAGCTCATGCTATGATTAAAGGGTCATGCTATGATTAAAGGTCCCAAGCATATTCCATGAGATCTGTCTCACCATCAAATGGAAATTGGAAATTGGGCAATGAAAGAACCACTGCAAAATAAAATGGATCTTCAACTTAGTGGAAAACTAGCTATCACTACTCCAGCCAACAAAAAACAACTTTCTTTAGTTCTCGAGAACAATGTTGGGAGCCCAAGCAATAACAAATAATTATAACACAAACCGTTGATAAAATTTTGCCAGGTTCTTATGTAACAGCTAGTCTTGAATAACCAGAAAGTTGTAGGTTCAACACAGACCAATGTTATCTTGAATAAAGCCGAATATGGTAGATTTTCTTCATGGTGAACAAGTCCTCACCAATGTTGGCTTGAAGTTTATAAGTTTGTAAGCTCAGTAGAACATTGAAAATGCAATGTAGGTGCTCTTCCAACGTGTAATTAGTATCTCCTTAACAAAGCTTGTACCATGATGATCAAAAATCACAGATTGCATATCTCAAACACATGTATGGTCTCCCCTACAGCATATAAGAGATGTCTAATGGAGCTACATTACGGACAACTTAATCCTTAATTGAGGAGATCAAAAATTGAAACAACAGTTAAATGTATTTCTTTCCGTTCTCCCAACCACCAGTGCAAGGATACGAGATTACAAATAACTGCTTCTAGCTGGCATTGACGAAAATGGCATATAATGCCATTTGGAACATGCTTATCCCCATTGACCCAATGTTTAATACGGACAATTGTTCCTGCTCTTCAATAGCATCTACATCTCACACTGTGTATAGGAAGAACAGTGCAATTGGATTCAAACAATAGTTCAAAAACTCATACTTGGCAATTACTCGGCAGCCCAAAATTTTGACTCGAACTTGTGACTCGAGAGTTTCTCGGCAATTACTTGTTAACTTTATCGCTACTTTAAAAAACATATAAATTCATAAAATAAACTTAAATAGCATGTAAAACATTGTTAAATGACATGAGAAATGAATTTCTGAGAAGATATATCACTACTTTCAAATATGTATGAGAAGATATATCAGCGATTCAGTGATTACTGTGATCAGTAATCAAATATCAGACAGTAATCAACAATCCAATATGTAAACAGTGATCAGTAATTAGACTTCAGTGTTCCTTGAAGTTGAGGGCTTGAAGTGACTGTCAAAATGTCAAAGACTGGTCACTGTATGACTGTATCAGAATTCAGTAATACCCAGGATTGGCTAATGTTTCACTGCTGATAGCATCAGAATCATCGGATTTATGTAAAGCTGGGTCATATAGATTTAAATCTCACCATAAATCCTGCAGTGCCCTGTATCGTGCCCTAGCAGCTAGATGATTGAAAATGCAGAGAAAATGGTAAAATCGCTTTCTTATCAACCTGGGCTTTTATTCTTTACTCGGCAAGTCGCGGCGAGTTAGTCACGGGTTTCTCAGAGTAATCACTGTGATTGCTTGCTGAATATTGCCAATTTATCGCCGAATATCGGCTCACGATTTATGAGATGAATATAGTTTCCTGTGCTGATTGCGATTTCTCACGATAAATTGGCAATTTACGCCACTATTTAAATCTATCTTCAAACCCGATAGTAGTCTCCTTGACGCTATCTCAGAAGGCCTGCACCAATAGTGATGTCTCTATGCAAGTTACTCATCACTGGAGATAAGCCAGTTACATTTGGCACTTGTAATATCTTGATCACCAATGTAAGCACAATAGTTCAGATCAACTACCTATCATGGGATCAACGCTTACCCTCAAAATTGGTGATGGATAACTTGCATCCTACCTAAATCCAAATGGAATTTCAAGAATTCTGATGGTTTCCTTCTTAAGGAATCCCCATAGAAAATTTATTAGAGGAAGCTTGGAGTAAAGCAAAATGGTTATCTGTGGTTAGCAACCTCTCCAAAAGCTTCTACTCATAAAAATATATAACGAGATAGTCCTTAGAGATCCCTAGATCTGTCATGACATGTTGCAATGTGTTTAAATGAGAGACTAAGAGGATAATTTTGTTTCATTCCATTGCAATTTTGCCTTTCATCCTGAAAAGCTTCAAATACTTTGTAAGCTGTCGGAGAACCCTAGCTGCACTCCAGCAACTTCATATTTTGTGATAGTTTGCATTTTCCCTAGGGCAGATCTAAGGGCTTGAGAAATGTAAATGTCTATCTGATGGCTTGCAAGAGCCTTAATGAGATGAAATGCAAGATGCACAATTTTATGAAGGAAATCCACCACAAGAACGTTGATAACGTTTTCCTCAAGCATAGAAGCACCAATCATATAAAATTGAAATATCCACTTATCATCAGATTGAGCATCCAAATTTTATCATATTAAAGCAACTATCACCTATTTGAATACCTACCAATATCAAGAGATCCAAAAAGATCTCAATCAATAACGGTGTTCCAAAGCTTCTTTATAGAGACATTTCAACAAGCATTTCGAACAAGACAATCGACTTGACAAGATTCTCTAGTACCACTGCTTTCAACTTCCATTTCCAGGTCTTCAATTTCTAGATTAGAAGCAAAAGACCAGAGATGCAATGCCCATACTCAGATCGTCCTTGTCAAGGCATGTGATTCAAATACTTAGTATGCTCGACTCAACATAAAATGCAAAAGCAACATTTCTAATGCAAGAAAGAACTGCCAAGAATGGTGAGCATACACCTTAGTATTGAGACTAACACAGAATATTCCTCAGTGTGTCAACTACCCTTGTATTAACTAGTCAACAGTCAAGTTGATCAGTATTGAGAGTATTAAGCCATGTACTTACCGAAATGTCATACTTGAAATACTCGCAAATCACATTTGTGGGTATTTTAACTATGAAGAAGACACATACTTAAGCAATGCTCTCAATAATGGGATGAGTTAGACTTAGTAGGAGTCACTTGGCTAGAAATATAATCTTAGTGTAGTCATTTTGGTATCATCCTAATGTTATTTTGTCATCATTTTGCCTTCATCTTAAGTTTGTAGGCATCATTCAATGATAATAGATGTTCTAGATCTCATAAAATACTAATTGTGTTTTAAAACATATGTAATTGAAAAGAATCAACTAATAACCTGTGTTAGTGGTGGTGGGACTCATGTGAGGGTATGCAATGATTGTCATACCACATACAAGTCCTCGTATACTCGGGTCAAAACTCATTTCACTGAGTATGGGCCATCGAGTATTAAAAAATGTGATAAAATTCCCAAGGCAAAAATAGTTGAGTTCATGAAAGAGCAAGAACAAGCAGATGCAATAGTTACTTCAAGAAGTCGTTCTAAAACAATACGTCTCCAAAGAGGCAGATCAAGCAGACCACCCATAACACCTGCAACTGCAAGTCATCCTTTTATTGAAAGTCAAACTCGAACTCATTCAGTCGCAATACCCTCTGATGTGATGATGCCACTTCACGGCAAAAAACAAAATAACCATTGGAAAAAGCTTTCAATGTCACACAGAGGGACATTGTTGATGACATGATTGCTAGATGCATTTATGCATGTGGGCTGCCTTTCAATGTTTTGAGATCACCTTATTGGCAACAAATGTTGAAAGCAGTCAATGAAGTTCCACAAGGTTACAAAGGCCCTAACTATGAGAAGGTCCGCACCACACTCGAGGCCAAAGAAGTAGAACATATTCACTCTTCTTCGCAACCAATTAGAGATTCGTGGAAGGATTCAAGAGTGTTCATTATCTCAGATGGATGGAAAGATACTCAAAATAGGCCTTAGATAAATGTTGTTGCAGTATGCCTTAAAGGGGCAATGTTCCTGAAGGTAGTGGATTGTGAGGGCAAAGTAAAAGATGCTCAGTTCGTTGCAAACATTTTGATAGAGGCTATTGAGTCTGTGGGCCCCCAACATGTTGTCCAAGTCATCACGGACAATGCAAAGAATTGCAGAGCAGCTAGTTGATTGTAGAGGACAAATACGAGCACATATTTTGAACACCCTGTGTTGTCCACTCCCTCAACTTGATGCTGCAAAAGAAAATCCAATGGATAGAGCAAGTTTTGACATTCAAACATTTGTCACAAATCATCACATCTCAGGCCATCTTTAGGAAATTCTCAAAATTGGAGTTGTTGAAGGTAAGAAATTCGAGAACAAATTCTTAGTCTTAATTTTGAAGTTCTGAATTTTATAGTTGTAACTTTTTAATAATTAATTCTAGTTGATTATCAACGTTTACAGTTTGGACAATTAAACTTATAAGTCTTATTTTATTTTTGTAGATTGTTGAAACTAGATTTGCCTCTCACACGCTCGTCTTGAGACGACTTGTGAAGGTAAAAAAGGCACTGAGCAATATGGTGATTAGCAATGTTTGGGGTGTGTGGAAACAAGCAAGCACCACTGACATTGAAAAAGCCAATAAGATCAAAGCATTGATCCTTGATGATAACTGGTGGACCAAGATTGAATATGTGCTCAGTTTTACAGAGCTTATTCTATCTATGATCCGATTTATAGATATAAATGCAGCTTGCATGGGAGAGGTTTATGATGGGATTGATTCCACGCTTGAAAGTATAAGAGAGATCATACAAAAGATAGAGCAAGACTCAGAAGAAACATTTTATAATGAAATCAAGTCTTTGGTCATGAAGAGGTAGAATAAAATGACCACCCCATTACATATCCTTGCTTATGCTCTCAATCCGAAGTATTATAGCAATGAAATACTTCGGCTACTTAATAGGCAACCACTGTATGATGATGTAGAGGTTGCAAATGAAACTAGGCAAGCATTCAAAAGACTTTTTCCTAATCCATCTGTAGCTAGTGTGGTCCACAATGAAATGGACATGTTTGTAGCTTCAAAGGGCATCATGGGAGAAATTGAGGTTATTTTTGACAAATCCAGCTCGTCTCCAATCAAGTGGTGGTATGTACATGGCCATGATACCAAATACCTACGACCTATCGCAATCAAAATTCTCTCACAGATATTCAATTTGAATTAAATCAAAAAAATTATTAAGTTATTGACATTCTTTTTTACGTTACAAATTTTAAATTCAAAAATTCTAACAATTAAGAACCTTTTTTGTGACAGGTGGCTAGTAATTCTTCAACAGAGCGGAATTGGAGTACATATGGATTTATCCATTCTGCTAAAAGAAACAAGTTGGCATCCAAGAAAACTGAGGATTTGGTATTTGTGCATTCCAATTTGCGCCTCCTTTCATACAAGTTTGAAGACTATATGTGAGGGCCTAACAAACTTTGAGATATCCTTCTAGAGAATATGGACTTGGATGCCTCCACATCTACATTTGCCCAAGTTTCATTACTTGGTGTCGATGATGTCGATGACAATGAAGCGAATTCAACACCAGGGGTGGAGAGTGGGAGCTAGTGGGAGTTGTCCAAGTTATCCAAGTGGAGCTAGTGGGAGTGGCATTCATAATTATGAATATGAGGACCATCTAGATGAATTATGATTTATTTTAGATTTGCATTTTGAAAATTTGAATGTATTTGCAATGTCTACTTTGAACATTTTGAAGCAATGAATCAACAAACACTATATTTTCAAGTGTTTTACTAAAAAAATGAGTAATATGCATTGTTTATATATATATATATAGAGAGAGAGAGAGAGACGTACCCACGACGTATCCAAATCAAGGTTCTAGAAAAATGGCATACCCACATACCCAAGTCGTACCCGTACCCATATCCAAACAACATAGCTAATAACCAATGAGGGGGTAATGGGATATTAATTAGAGGACAAAGCTAATCAAAAAAGAAATCCCTGAAGAATTTTTAAAATAACAAAAAGAAATTAACTAAAAGTGCTTATAAATTTTGCATGTGACACCCATAAAACTGAACAAAACTACATTAAGTTAATGTGGATTTCATTTCCACTCCTACCATCAAAAGCCCAAAAAAAAGTGGTAATACAGGGTCTTTTGTTTGGTACTACAACTGATCTATCATGTCAAGGCTTGTCATTGGGCCTTTAATGGTTTGATCCTCCGGTAGATCGAAAAAAGGAAGTCGTAAATAAAATAATTCGACGACATGCAAGTAAATCCTTTGTTATGCAGTCTCCTCCTATGTTGGGTTGACTCTTGAATAAATAATTTCATATATTTGTATCATGAATAAGAAATGATAGGAAAACAATGTCCCTCTGAAAATTGAGTGTTCTCTATCTTGAATCTTGTAGTAGATTAATATCAAAAAATTAAAGTCCTTTGTCTCGCTCCCTATTATAGAGTTTTCAGATATTTCGATCTCTAGGAAAGAAAGAAATAAATTATTTTAATGTCCGCTAATGACCAAAAGCAAGTCAATGGGACTAGAGAATACAACCCATTACAATATAAAGAGCTAGGGTAAAAGGACCTTAGAAACAATGATTAACTGAAAAAAAGAACAAAAGCAATTAAAAAAAACAAAAGGTAAATCCAAAGTAGTAATCTCTAACTATCCCTGGATAGAGGAATCATTTGTGTCGTCATCTATCACTATTAAAGGGCAAACGCAGGATCTGATAATGCTCATAAGGGAGTTTCTAGGATGAGGGGGTCAAGTTGGGTAATCCTAGGAGGAAGCAAAGCACTCCCCCTAGAATCCCTCCTAACATCCAAGGACAAAGAAATGCCTGTGGCAGCGAAGAAACTTGTAATGTGTGTTTGTCCCCCCGGCTAAGGGAATGATAGCAAAGAAGCAGATCCATAACTCCGAGGAGCAAATCCATGATGTTGATTAAGGGCCGATCCCCATCCCCGAGGGCTAGTGTGTTGGGGTACCTTAGTAGTAGTGTTTTGTAGAGATGAGTGTCGCCTCACTGACCTTGACCCCCCCACCTCACAAATGTGTGAAGCAACAATATCCACAGGGTGCTTAATGCCACCAACCTATATGATGGGCTAAAAGAAATAGGTGATTAGCCTAGGGGCTCTTGGGGATCCCTGCAAGGACCTACGTTAAAGGGTGACAACCTCCTGAAGAAAACAACACCAGGTATCATTGATCCGAGCACCGAAATAAAGTGGATAGAGTGTTGCCTAAGTCTTTGTAAAGACAATGATATCTCCCCCTGATTTCATAATAAATAGGGCAACTAAAAATGAAGGGGTACTCAATCTCCATCGCCCGGAGGGAGTAAATACAACAAATCCGGTCCCCACATGGAATATGATAATCAGTCTCAACCCGCAACTGGTGTGAGCATGCCCTAAACTAGCCAAGAGGAAACCTCAAGCTATGAGACCAATGATGTTGGAGATACTCTAGGCAACAAACGACACCATCCACCACCCACAAGAAATGCTCAGTGTAAAGGGCAAGCTTAGGGCTGAGTGGGTGAGGAGAGGTCCAATTGACTTGGATGTACTACATGTGTGATAACCAATTCACAATGAAGACCAAGCAAGTAGTTGTACTCATTATTGAGATCCCAGTTAGGTGTGAGCGATGCTTGTCCTCATTTTCTATTTCTTTCTTTGCAAACACTGTCCTTGTAATCTAAAATGGCATCTCTTCAAATTCTAGAGTGTGGTAACTATGATGGTACAATACACATGGTTTAACACTTCAAAATTTAAATGATCAATGTTTAAATTATTTCATTCTAATGATGGGAGAAAATAATCTTGTTCGGATCTCTAATAGAATGGATATTTATCAGATAGTGCCTTTGGGTCCAAAATTTATGTTAGTAAGTCCTTGCTGCTAGGGTGGAATGAAACCCCTGCTTGGGTTTCTAATCTTGGGTGGTCCTAGGAAGGCCCCACTAAAATGATGAGATATTTGGGTATCCCTTTTGCTCTAAACCCTTCTTTCAAAGACATTTGGCCATATATCCATGAAAAAATCAACAAGAAAATTACCAAATGGCATGGCCATCTGCTTTCTCTTCCTTTGAGGTTTCAAATCTGCCAAAAGGTTTTGTCCTCTTTAAGTACCTATTATTCTTCTTGCTGGCTGTTTTGTAATTCCCAGTTTGACATGTTACACAAGATGGTGAGAGACTTTCTTTGGTCAGATGGCAGACGTGCTAAGTAGAGGCATGTTATTGCCTAAAATGTTCATTGCAAGCCGAGAATTGGTGGGGTTTTTGGTTTGAAGAACTTCAAAATTTAGGGCTTTCTCTGGTTGTTAATGGATTCTTAGGTCTTTCAATGGTGATGAGCCGTGGAAAGTGCATGTTAGAAATAACAACTCTAATCGGTTTCCCCAGGGTAAAGCTCAATGAAAGGGTCTCAGCTCTTTGTCCTTCTACTTGGTTCCTTCTCTGTTAGACCTATTGACTCAGCTATTAATTCTTCATTGCGGAAGGCTAGGGAGTATGTTAAGCATTTAGTGGTTTAACCAGCTTGTTTTTCATTGGTATGCCACCAGATGCCTTGAGTTTAGAACCCTGTACTGGAACCTCTCTTATAATAACACCCTTATTGACTCAGCTATTAATTCTTCATTGCAGAAGGCTAGGGAGTATGTTAAGCATTTAGTGGTTTAACCAGCTTGTTTTTCATTGGTATGCCACCAGATGCCTTGAGTTTAGAACCCTGTACTGGAACCTCTCTTATAATAACACCCTTATTGACTCAGCTATTAATTCTTCATTGCGGAAGGCTAGGGAGTATGTTAAGCATTTAGTGGTTTAACCAGCTTGTTTTTCATTGGTATGCCACCATATGCCTTGAGTTTAGATCCCTGTGCTGGAACCTCTCTTATAATAACATCCTTTTGGCTAACATTAAAGAGTGTTTTACTAAGTGTTTTTTGGCTAGAGGTATTAGAAATTTTGAGGATATCTTCAGAAACGGTAATTGGACTTCCTAGATTGAGCTTATATCCTCCTTCAATCTGCCTGACACTCATCGAAAATTTTATACTAATTTGATGATATATTTGAAGTCTCCTATTGATGGTCTTGTCATGGAAAGGGGTGAGACTTTTTGGGGTGTTGTTAGATGGATCAGAGGCCCTCCATTGCTTGAGATTACTTCTATGCAACTTTGTAAAAAACTCATCTTCTCTTATGAGGTCTATCTTAGTCTTAATGGTCTGTGTATGATCCCTTGATTAGATGGAGGAATAGATTTGTTGTCATTTGGTCTTCTTGTATTGAACCTAATTAATCATCTTTTAGATTGTTAATGCTCCACCGAAAGCTAGTTGTTGGGGCTGTTATTGCTAGGAATGGATTTGGTAACTTGTTTTGTAATGTTTATGGTAAGGAGGAAAGTACTGCCCATCTTTTTTTTATTGTCCTTTTTCCAGTGCTGTGTGGAAAGTTTGTCTTGAGGCTTGATCTAAGTGTGTGCACAAACATATTTCTTGGTTTGACATTGTCTTTGGTATTATTAGTACTGATAAGCATACCCCTTTGTTCTTGCAGAAGTTTTAGTTGGTTCTTTCTACTGAAATTTTGTGGTTCATTTGGAAAGGAAAAAAATGATATTTTCCAAGGAAAAGGCAGGAACCTTAATGGCTTCACGAATAACGTCATGCTCTGCATTTTACACGTGCAAGTGAACATTCAGATAAAGATCCCTAAAGAAGAACTTAAGGAGTTTTTGCAACAAGGTTTCCTGAAAATTTCCTCTATTTATCTTGTGGGCACTGGCTCATTCCCGAGGATTGACCCTGCTCTTGTTTGGTCAATTCAGAGTTCTGAACATGCAGACATGGAAATTTCTCAAGTAGAATGGGAAGAAGTTAAGACTTAATTTCAGCAAAGTGATAAAATTGGACAAAATTCTGGTGATGCTAAGGATATGGTTTCCACTGGTACCTGTCAGAGAACTACTGCTTCTGATCAAGAGGCCATTATCAACACCTTATATGCTACTCTTCAAAGGATTGAGAGAAATGAAGTGTAAATGGATTTCGATATGGACCGGGGGATTCTTCCTGCCTCTCCTGACTCCATGAGGATGGGAGAGGATATTATTTCTAAATGTATAATTTCCTCCTCCTCTTCATTCGCTGATATCCTTTTACCAGTATCTGGGTATGGTGGAGTAATTCCTGCCTGGCTAGAGGATCGCGTTGAGAATAAGGTTAAGAAGAAAATTTAAAAAGTTCATAAAATTATTGACAAATGCGATGCTCCTGTCATTCAGAATAAGGCACCTGTTGAGGAGAATAAGGCACCTGTTGAGGAGAACAAGTGACCTGTTGAAGAGACTAAGGGACCTGCTGAGGTGAACATAGGACCTGTTGCTAAAAGTGGTGAACAAGATGTTGTTGTTAATGAACCGGTTGATATTTCTCATGATGGCCTTGAGACCTAAATTTGTTTTTGTTTTGGATACTCGCTGCTAGTAGTCTGAGCTGTGCCATTTTCTAAGTTCTCATAGTTATTTTTTGTTGTTCTTGTTTCCAGTGTTCACTCAGTGAGCTGTTTTTAGTAACTTTATGATGGTTTTATATTTTGGTTCTATATAACTTGTCCATTGGTTGGACTCATATTGTTTTGAAAATACTCCAGCAATATTTTTTAAAAATACCATAAATGCCATTTTGTTATGATCTTCAATCTATAACTTGATAGGACCTCTTATAATATTATTTAGTGAGTTTTCAAAATAATGAGTATGCTATGCGCATTTACATAGACCCTTTTGTGTGTCCCGATTTGATTTAAAACTCAGACTGTGTGGAAACTATGCTTAAAAGTCTAAATCAGGTTCTTCAAATCTTTCCCCTTTGTAAAAATGCATTGCATCAAGCTGCCACCTTCTTAACACTACATAGCATCACAACTTACAAGCTCAAACTGTGACAGTGAGATACAATAGAGAAATACAAAGGACATACAGCCATGAATAAACTTGAATTGGAGTGTATGAGACTTGATTGAACCATGTGAAAGGACATCAATATAAGAATCAAGACAATAAATACTGAAAGTAGGGTATTGACGAAAATAAGTCATGTATTTCATTATAATTGGAGCATCAACTTTCTTAACTACCCACCACGGAGAGATGATAAGCACCCTCAAGAAAACAAACAATGAAGTGACTTTAACATTCTAAACCCTTAATGATCTCATTAATCCAAAGTGATCGCAAGTATTAAGAGTGTATCCCTTTGGTCCTCATCTGCATGGTAGTTGTGCAATATGCACATATTGTCATGTTCCAATCAGTAAGTCATACGCTATAATTTTTTTCAAGTTCTCCCCCATGCTAGAGGGAAAACATTTTCAAAACCCACACCTCTTTACATGTGGAAAGCCATCCTACAGCTTCCATTTCTCCGAGGAAACATGCATACTTTCAATTTAATAAATAGTGTGAGGTGCTTATTGTAACTTTCAAGTTCCTCAAAACAGATTTTTCGAATTTTTCAAATTCTTGCTTCTGTAAAGCTATGATGATAGATCAGGTTTAGAAAGACCTATAAACTAACCAATCGCATGTCCCGCTTCAAGTCATTTATTATGCTCCAGTGAATTGTTGAACCACGTGGGTGTCATCTATGTTTCATATTTTTCTAGTTTACCTTGTTAGTTTGAGAACTCGGTACAACATATCATGAATGCAATTTTTTCCCACTTTATCCAGCCATGACTGTCAATGTTTTAATAGATATTGTAATGATGTTTTTACCCCATAATTACTACGTTGCCAGATACGATAGTCTAGGGCCCCGGATACGCCAAGAAGCGGGGATACGATATGAAGCGGGTACGATCCAAGGAGGATATGGGCAGAGGACGTATCCGGCCGTATCTGCAAGGGGCAAGACGTGCCCTGCCCATATCCCCCGCGGATCCGGCAAATAAAAAATCATTTTAAAATTTTTTTTCACTTTAAAAAAATGTAAAGTCAAACATGGAATGCATAGTGTAACCCTAAAAGGGTAAAAGCAAACATTCTATCTGCCGCATTTGTTCTTAACTTTTTTCCGTCGCGTTTTTTCTCAGCGGCGTTTCTTCTCTGACTCCCTAAGTTTCTTCTCTGTGACTCCGAGTGTGCATTCAATTCCTGCGTTCAATCTCATTTTTTTTCCTTGTTTAAAATTTTAATAAATAATAATAATAATGATATTAATATCAAATTATATAGTTTAAATTTTAGTTAATATATAGTTAATATTTAAAGATTATATAGTTTAAATTTTAAATATTTTAAAATATTAATATCAAATTATATAGTTAATTAATAATTTTGATTAGATTTAAAGATTATAATTTATATAGTTTAAATTTTAAATATTTTAAAATATTAATATCAAATTATCTATTTAATAGTTTATATAATTATATTTTTAATATTTTAATTTTTAAGGTGTCCAAAATATATTAAATTTTAATATACATGTTTGTTTTTATTTATAATTATCATTAGTATTTTAGTTTGTTAGTATTTAAATATTTTAGTTTGTTTATATTTAAATTTTATATATTTTATTTTTTAATATTTATTAACCGTTATTTTCACAAATATCAAATACAATGATTATGTTTTTAATTTTAATAATAATTATTTTTTTTTAAGTTTTTACCATTAAATGTTAATAGCATATTTTTATTTTTTACCAAGAGCGATTTGTCAGAAATTAGAATGTCTCAAGGTGCAAGTGCTAGTTCGGTGGGGCAAGGGATAACCCCCAAATCTGATCCACGAAGTATGTGACAATATTGGAACAGATCCCTAGTGGAGGGTGTTTTCATTGGCTTTGCTCAGAGTGTAACGGTAACTTCAAGAGCTCGTGTTGTCGAGTGAAAGCTCATTTGTGTGCAATTTTTGGCATTGGAATCAGAATTTGTGGTGGGCCAAGCATAGGTGGAAGGCCGGGAAAGGGCTTACCAAGGGGAAAGATCGTTTCATACATCAAAAAGCAAGAAGAGGAAGATGTCGTTGTGGGCCAAATATCGAAGCATCCTTTCAGAAAGAAAGGATCACCCCCTGATGATCCAACTCGTGCTAATATGGTGACCCCATCACACCCCTTTCTTGCTACATCCGTTGGGACCGAAGAGGAAGAGGATTCACCTCTTGGTCGCAAGAGAACAAAAAATGCAAGCCCATTGGAGAGGTCATTCCAAAATGAATCCAGGGAGATAACAGAGCAGAGCATCGCGTGTAGTATTTACGCATGTACACTGTCATTTAATACTGTTAGATCACCATACTGACAGAAAATGGTGAGATCTATCAATGCTGCCCCTAAAGGGTTTGTCACACTAGGTTATGAAAAGGTGCGCACCACCTTATTGACAAAAGAAAAAAAAAAACATTGAAGATGCATTGAAGCCCACCAAGGATTCAAGGATCGAAACAGGGGTGTCCATCATTCCCGATGGATGGAAAGATACGGCAAATATGCCATTGATTAATGTGATTGCAGTGAGCCCCTAAAGGGGCAATGTTTTTGAAGGCCGTTGATTGTGAGGGGCAAGTGAAGGATGCACGATTTATTGCTGACATCCTAATAGAGTCCATTGAGGCAGTGGGACCTCAAAACGTTGTCCAAGTTATAACGGGCAATGCTAAAAATTGCAGAGTTGCAAGGATGTTGGTTGAGGCAAGGTATGGACATATATTTTGGACACCTTGTGTTGTCCATTCCCTCAACCTTATGTTGCAAAAGTTGGGGACAAAAATTGACTGGATCAAACAAGTCTATGAGAAGGCGAATGAGATCCAAATGTTCACAACCAACCATCACATGTCCCAAGCCATCTTTAGGACCTTCTCAAAATTACAGTTGTTGAAGGTAACTCTTAATTTAATTTAATTTTATAAGTTTGTAATTTGTAGTGTTTTTATTTTTGAACAATTTTTTAAGTTTATTAATTATTTGTTTTAATTTTGTATTAGGTTGTTGACACTCAATTTGCCTCACACACCATCATCTTGAGACGATTATGTTAAGGTGTGTGAGGCATTGAGTAGCATGGTCATCAACAACCTTTGGGGTGTATGGAGGCAATTAAACAGTGAGAGGGCCACAAAGGTGAAAAGGTGGATTCTTGATGATGCGTGGTGGGAACGTGAAGAGTATTTGTTGAGTTTCACTAAGCTCATCGTCAACATGTTGAGATATGTGGACATGGATCATCCATGTTTGGGTGAGATTTATGATGGAATTGACTAAATGATTGAGAACATTAAATCCATCATAAATGCCAAAAAACAAGATCCCACGGAGAGGTTCTTCAAGGAAGTGCAATCGCATCTCATTGAAAGGTGGAACAAAATGACCACCCTATTACATCTTGCTTTTGTCTGGACACCCAAATACTACAATGCAGAGATTCTTTTTTTGCCCAAGAGGGTCGCACCATATAAGGATGTTGCGGTTGTTGAGGGATATAAAGTAGCATTCTCTAGAATCTTTCCCGATCCAGAGGTAGAAGACCAAGTCAGAGAAGAGTTTGTGCATTTCATATCCTCGGTGGGTCACTCCCTTGGTGCTATCCGTGACAAGTACAAGATGGATGCTCACTTTTGGTGGCACCTCCATGGGCAAGCATCCAACCACCTTCAACCACTCACAATAAAAATTCTATCACAAGATTTTAATTTTTTTACTCTACCCTTCTTTTGACCTTTTCGATGTTTTGTTTTAAGTTTTAACTTTGTCTTTTAATTTTTAATTTTTTATAAATTCTAACTCACTTTGTGGCTTCAATAGGTTACAAGTTCCTCTTCAACTGAGCGGAGTTGGCGCAACTATGGCTTTATCCACTCGGTTAAACACAAGTTGGCTGCAAAAAAGGCGGAGGATTTGGTTTATGTGCATTCCAATTTATGTCTTCTCTCACATAAACAACCTCATTACAAAAAAGGGCCAACAAAGATGTGAGATGTGAATCCAGGCACTGTTGATTTAGATGCCTCCCTTACCTACCTTTCCTTATTTGACACGGAGCTAGATAGTGCTTCACACGACTTGCATAGTGGAGCTAGTGGGAGTGGCACTGTTGCTGCTTGTGGTTCTAATGAACCACATGATGATGAAGACATTGTAGGCGAAGAAGAATATAGTGAACAATGAGAATGTTGATTTGTCTCTATTTTTGTCCATACATTGTAACATTGGACCATGCACCTGTTATAATTTATAAAACTAATAAAAGTTCGACTATTGAATATTATGATATTTGGCATTGAATTATGAGCATATATTTTGTGGTTATTTAACTTATTTGAAGTTATTTTGTTTCCTCTATGCATATTATGTGGTTAATTTTGCTTATATGGCTATATTTTTATATTTTGAATTTTTTATATATATTTTTGTACGCTTGTAAACAGCCGTATCCAAACCCCCAGAAAAAATATCGTCGTATCCCCATATCCAATACTCATACCCGTATCCGTATCGGCAACTTAACATAATTATTCATTGGGTCTAAGGAATAGGTAAATGCTATTATTTCCCCTAGGAGTTTGAACTCATACATGCACCTTTCTCATATAAGAAGATAGCTCTAAGCTAAGTCAAAAGGTTCAATGATTTTTTGGCATGAAATTCAAAATTCAACAATTTTTTCAATGACCGATAAAAATCGACTAAAATCGAGCAAGTTTGATGTCAGATTTTACGAAAAAATTTGAAGGGAAAATTGAGCGGGAAAACCCTAGCATCCTCTTTGTATCTGTTAATGTCATGTAGATTAAATCACAATGAAAACCCTAGCATATCTACTTGTGGCAAGTTGCAAGGCATATTCGTAACTATCCATTTGACATTAACACAGAGGCGGCCTAACTCCTATATCATGATTCGTGGAGGCATGATGCAATGGCAGAGGCTTCGACGACATTGCATCTAAGTGTGTCGTGAGGCTTCAACGATGCAACAAGATTGTGGTGGCTTGGATGACACAACAAGGTCATGTGGTGTGTGGCTTGGATGACGCACTGTGGGTCGACTGTGTGGCATTCTTGACACAGAATAGCAGCAAGGCAAAGGGTCAACCATCAACGACGGAAATACAAGTAGGGTTTTGTTTTTTATTTTATTTGTTTTAAGAGATAGTAACAAACATTGTTTTGTGTTGCAGGAAACACCCCCCGACGTCTCTTGCCTGGAGACGCCTCCGATACAAGGACGTCCCGAGCACGCCCAGAGGCGTTTCCGGCATAGTTACCATGTTCGACCAAACATGGCTCATGTTCGGTTCGAACCGGACAAATGGCATGGACCGAATTCGTGCGGTCGAACTTGACCGAATAACCTTTTTTTTTCTTCTGATTTAAAAAAAAATTAAAAAACCCAAAATGTAAATCTAGTCCGAACCCAATAGTATATAAATAAAATAAACATTTAAGTATAAGTTTACATCTAGTTTCTTATACTTTAAGTTATATTTTATTTATATACTTTCAGGATGTTTGAGAGGGGTTTCGGACCGCTAGGAGCTATAAAGCAAATTCTAGGTTTTGGAGGATCCTATCATATTTCAGAGTTAGTCAGATTCCAGGGTTTCAGGGTTTCAAACTTAGCCATATTTCAAGGTTTCAAGATTTCAAAGAGACATCATAGGAGGTATGAAGGCTCCATGAAGGGATGTATGCGTGATAGAATAGTATGAAAATATCTCTCGCAAAGTGCCACAAGCCGATCCCACCCCACTCCTAGTGCACCCCTTAAGGCATGCACTCTGTGAGATTCAATGCACCGATGAGCCCTTGTGAGAGAAAGTGTCAGTAAATGATAAAGTTGAAAAATAATGGGAGTGGCATTCATGATTTTGTGGGCAATCGAGATGAATTATTCTAGATTTGAATGTACATTTTGTCTTTGAAGTAATGAATGAATGAATGAACAATGGTGCTAGTGCTAGTGCTAGTTTTGATTTTGAAGCTGGGTTTGATGTTGCAAATGTTTGAAACTTAAGTTCTATATCAATTTTGAGCTTAAGCTCTAAACTATGAATATTTTGCCATCTTTTAATGTAATTCAAGTTTGAAATTCTTATGTATTTCTCATGTCTGCAAGTGTTAAATTAATGTTCATTCCTTAGTAGATTGAAATATTTTGCATATATTATATATAATTCTGAACTTCCGAACTTACCAAACCGAACTTTTTTCAAAATTCCGAACTTCCGAACTTTTTCCCCCTTCCGAACAAACCGAATTTTTCGAACATGGTAACTATGGTTTCCGGCACTGTTACGGATGCCTCTGGCCATACCCGAGCATTTTCGGCGGGCGCCTAGGACAGTTGGCCAGAAAAATTTAAAAAAACTCAAAAAAACATGAAAAAAAACCCCTAAAAAGCTAGTAAACCCTAAAATGTTGCATTTTGAAAATTTGAATGTATTTGCAATGTCTACTTTGAACATTTTGAAGCAATGAATGAACAAACACTATGTATTTTCAAGTGTTTTACTAAAAAAATAAGTAATATGCATTGTATTTATATATATATATATATAAACATACCCACGGCGTATCCAATTCAAGGTTCTAGAAAAATGGCATACCCATGTACCCGTACCTGTATCCCAACAACATAGCATAATTTTATTAGTTAGTAAATACTAAATAGTTATTATTATTATTATTATTATTTATTTTTTTACGTTTTCATTTTTTATTTTGTTTATAATTTATAATTTTTTATTTTAATTTATTTCTATGTTTTTGTTTTTAATTTTGCTTATATTTTAATATTTTGTTTTAAATATTTTTATTTTTACTTTTATTTTCTAATTAATTTTATGACTTTCTAATTTTCTTAATTATGTATTTTAATTATTTTTTTTTATAATTATATTTTAAATATATTTTATTTATTTTTATATGTTTTTTTACAATCCGAATTTAATGGCAATTTTTTTTGTAATCCGAACTCGAACTCAAACTGATTTTTACCCTCATCGAACTTGAACCTTGTGACTTAGGTTCTAAGCAAACATATGCAACTATTCACATTCTGCCATGCAATGCAAAAATTGTTTTTTTTAAGGATTAATTGCACCAAAATCAGTTCAAAAAAACAACCAAGCAATGCAATAATGTATTTTATGCATATTTCCGCAAGTTCCTGAAACCAACCAAACCAGGACCTGAATTTAAGATGAGATCATTATTAAGCCAGAAATAAAAATACAAATTCTAGAAAATCAGCTCGTGTCTAACAGCAGTTAAAGTGTACAGAAAGTAACCAGAACTAAAGCAAGATAAAGAATTCTAAGGAATCAGAATTTTATTGCATCGCTGCTCTGACTTTTCACATTAACAGATACCTTGATTATTCTAGAACATTTTTCATCACTCGCAGTAGACTCTTGTGTGCCACCTGAAACCTGTTGAACATCAACTACGGATAGCAGCATCTTTGTAGCAAACTGCTCAATATTTTGTGAAATGTAGTCAAGAGGATAAAGCTTATTAGCTACCTGTAGAATGCCAATGGGGCAAAGTCTCAGCTTATAGAATTGCAAATGCTTCCTCACAGCACATTCAAATTGATTTGGCATTATTATAATCATGCAAACAGTAAGAATAGCACAAACACAACAAAAGAATAGGATTTGGTTTTGAACAGCCTTTGAAAATCTCAAAAGATTAAGAATAATACCAGACGTATAGCCTTTGCTCGTACTTCATCCAGATTGTGTACTGCACACTGGCAATAATTAAACTTTAATGATCATCAATCTAAAAGTACAATTATCAAACACAAAAGACTATAATGAAGAAAAAACTGTGAATATTTGAAACCAGGCAGTATGCATTCTATGAGTTTATGAATAGTCTAATAAATTAAAAAAGGGTTGAGGACAGATAAATTGAGGTTTACGGCATTCGATCCTCATAACAATTCATAAATGACCAAACCTAATATTCAGTTCAAAACATTCTCAGCAAATGTTATGACAACAATCCACTTTATCACCCTTCTTGATAATCTCAGCTCTTATGAACTTATTAAAATGAGAAAACAAAAACATGAGCAATAAATAAATCTTGCTTGGTGATCACTACCATATTGGAAGAAGTGCAGCATATAAACTATAAAATGACAAAGCCATAACTATTGTTTACTGTAGCCGATGAGATGTATATGGGTTGGTAAGTGGGTTGGTTGTGCCCAGCCCCTCCCAGGTTCAAGTCTCACTGGGATTTTAAGGTCGGTTGTGGCCATTTGTGCTTGTTTTGAGGCCAGTTGTTGCTGTCATATTGGATTTGGGCCAGCGGTGGCTTTTTTTGTTGGATATGAAATTTACTGAGGTTTACCGGGGACTGGGCCCCCTGTTTGTGTCCCAGCCAGTTCTTAGATCCAGTCAAAAGCGTTTACTGATCTCTAAAAAAACTATTGTTTACTGTATATACAATAGATGATAGAGTTTTATGGGGGAACAAAATAAGTTCGGATAAGCAAAAAATCAAACACACTGCATTCTATACTGGATTACAACTATAACATAGTTCAAGTAACTAGAATCATTACCGTACTCTCATCACTTAATATTGGCATATGAAACATTTTAGTAATGGCAGAACCCACCAAAAAAGAACAGCTATCCAAAGCTCCTATGAAATGTTTTACCTGCAGAGCAATATTTAAACAAGCATTTCTCGTGAGCGGCCGCAGTAAAATTAGGCTCCAAACAGCACCAAGACCTTGAGTAACTCGGTCCCCATTAACCACATCCTTTCCATGATGATCAAATGTATCCGGATTACAAAGGCCTTCTAGTAATTTCAAAGCCGAATCAGGCAGGAAAGGAGCTTCACCAAGCAATTTGCTCAACGATTTATCAGACGGTGGCAGAGAATCCCGCAAAGCTTGAGCCTGCAAACACATTCAAAACTGTAATCTATTACAACGAGAGAACATGTGGGCATACTTTTCTGGGGACAGCCATCTAGTCATATAGCACAAAACAAAAAAAATATTACCAAATAGTAAAAATGAGAAGAGAACTTTCTCACTTAGGTTGAATAACAATAAAACTATTGTGAATGAAGTTGCTCAGTCACCTTAAGTTAACATCACCAGTGAGAAAAGCTAGAGCCTCTATAAAATCCACAGAAAACGTGAAATAAAGGCAATGAACAGTAGAACAGAGCTTTAAAATATACCACAGCAAGAAGAAACTTTTCATAAACTGATGAAGCAACTTCAGATGAGACAAGTTGCTTTGGCTGAGAAACAGTCCGTCCATATAAATGGTAAAGAACATGCAAAGCGAGATCATGTCCCTGCAGGTTTCCCACAACAATGAGGATGGATATAAAAGATAGAGAATTAAGAGCATGATGAGATACATAATTTAAATTCCATAAGCCATTTATCCAAACCACTCTTTAACCATTAACCATTACATTTTAAATTTTTACCCGAATACAAGAATAACATGAATAGTTAAAATCCCAAATTATTCAAACTTATCATTGCTTAACATTCACAAAAGGTCTGTGAATGCCTCTGTAAATGCACCCCTGCATATAGAGATGCATAGGTCAACTTTATTAAGACCCTTGTCGTCAAAGCACAAATGTGTATCATAAACTAGTAAGGAGGATAATTTACAAAATACCTTCCTTCTAGAATCTAAACTGCATACACTCGTAGAAATGAGAAACTATTCTCGTATGGTTAGCAAGTAATGCATTTACTCAAGCACCACTAGCATGTGCAAGTTATTATCAAATCCTACAAATAGGAAGCAATTATTATTACCATGACCAAATTCTCAATAGTGTAACTAGTCATGTGATCAGTGCCAGATGATGCCTATAATCATTTGGAATTGGTCTTGTTAATTTGTTTCCCGATACAACTTTGTCACAATCTTGCGCATAAAACAATATAATATAAAGTTGTTCTAAGGTTTAGAATACAATTAGCAAAACTTGGAGATTATATGATTAAATGGGAATGTAAAGGTGAGGGAAAGTATTCAATTAAGAAAGGGATATGAGTTTTGATGTGTTGGGATGAAGCAAATAAATATTTTAACTGGATAAGAATTTGGCGTCTGAACATTAGGCCTAATGCAGACATCTTTACCTGGCTCACGCGAAAAAATCGAAGACTCACCCTTGATAGTTTGGGCAAAGACAACCAAATGGAGTGTTGGAACTAACTGATGTCCTGTGTGTAGAAATGATGAATAAAGTGTTGATCAATAGTTTATTCATCACCTCTTTGCTCAAAATGTTTGGCGATTATGAAGCTTAAAATAAGACCTACGCAGGGTTAATGGAAATTGCAAATTTAATTAATTCCAATTTCAAAACCTTGCATATTGTATTGGACAGCTTGGTTGTGTTGATAATCTGTCATATTTGCCTTTCCAGGAACAAGTGCATCTTCCTAGGAAAGGTCATTATGCCGGATCTTACATGGTCAAAAATAAGGAATGGCATCAGAGAAACCGCTATTTGCATCTCCCAAAGGGACAGAAGACAGACATACATAAATATAATTAAACAGATACCATTATAAAACGGGCATTGACCCTATGGTGATAGCACAACAATGGAACACCATAGAACAAAGTCCATTGGCAAACCTCGACAGCCTTCTGCAAACACCAGTCGATTCTGCAAACCCTTGAAAGTCTTCTGTAAGTTCAAATGCAAGATGGAAAACCCGTGAAAGAAGAGATGTAATTAAAAAGATGTGGAAAATACCCAAACGCAAGCATTGATAATTATTATTTTTTCTACAAAACATCAAAGGCGATTTTATGTGCCATATTTCAACATTTTTTAAGGGATAAATTTGAAAAAAAAAACCTGTATGAATTTAATGGGCAAAGTTTAACAATTTAATATGCTGCAATGGAATTCGCTGAATTTCAATTTTCATTGATGAAATTCAACGAATTTTGTAACCTTGGTTTCCACAAAAGAAACGTGATTGAAGACACATGCCCCCAAACCCTTGGTAAAGAGGAAACCACACATTGAACAACTAATTTTCAAAAAATAATAACAATGTATGGATTAATTAAAAATGTATGGCTATCTCCACAGAAGTCATTTGGTTCTTTGCTTCTTTGCTCAGTATTTAACATGTACAGGTTAACATTCAGCTTAAGCTCCCTGAGGAAGAACTTGAAAAGTTCCTAAAACATGGCTATTTGAAGATCTCCTCTAAGTAACTTGTGGATACAGATAGGTTCCCCAATAAAAACCCAGCTTATATTCAGGGTAAAGAACCTACTGATATGGAGGCATCTGGGGAAGAGTGTACAGTGATAAAAAAAATACTACTTTGAGAAGGCTGACCAACAAGGCTTAAGTCCTGATGGTGACATTGAGGTTGATAACATGACACAGGCTCGTCATGGGCAGAGAAGTGGTAACTCTAACCAAGATGTTGTAACTGATGCTATTTAGGCTACACAGCGACAAATCGAACAAAACCAAATTCAAGGAAACATCGAAATAGAACAATAGGTTGCTCCTGACAGAGTTAGAAAGGGAGGAGATGCAAAGTCTGACTGTACTCATACTCCTCTTCCATTGCAGAAATTCTCATTCCTGATTCTGGGTATGATGCAGAATCAAACCCTGTGGGTTAAAAAGCTTATCGAGGATCATGTTCAGAAAACAATTAACAAGGTACAAACAATCATGGACAAGTGCAAGGACAAGTCAAAGAGAGCTGTGATATTGTGTAGGCTAAGGACCTGTGAAAGACGATGAGGGACCTGAAAAAGATAATAAGGGGCTTGTGAAACATGACAAGTGACCTGCGATGGAGTGTGATGAGGGCCCTAAGGTCTAAGCTACTTCTTGTGTTATGATCAGTTGCTAGTTGCTTGATGTTTCAGACTTTGGGCTTAACCCTTTCGTTGTTTTTATGTTGCTACCATTTCATGTGATGACTTAAGGCCCTAAAATTTTTCATGGGTTGTTCACTTGGTGGACTTCACATTTTTTAGATGGTTACATTTTGTTATGATCTTTGAAATATCTGTCTGAAGACATATCCTGTTTTGTAAACTCTTTTCAATATACAAAGATTTAAAAAAATATAGACAGAACCCAAGCCATTACTTTCCCTCTTTGTTTTGGTTGTCACACAACATATAAGGTGTTTACTCGAATGCTTTCCATTTATAACTGGGGCATTGTTGTCCCTTTTCTTGGTTACCTATCTATACAATTAGAGACAAATATTGTGAAAAGACTGGTAAACTAGACGACAAAGTCACAAGCTAATAGTTATTTATAAAATCCCAGGTAGAATTACAACGGTTAATGTCAATAGTTAGCATTCATAGATTTGGTTATACATGACTGATCCAAATTTGACTGGCAATTCTGTTGCAAACACACTAAATTGTTGGAATGAGGCAATTAATTATAACAATTGTAGCATAGAGATGAGTCTAGAACTGTAACTAAGTGCACCATAGATGAATGGAGATAAAAACATTTTTTTATACACACAGAATAATATCCAAATAAAGGAACTAAATATTTTTTTTATTTATGAGGTATGTATAGCTATCTCTGAGAAGAGATGTTAACTATCACTCTAATTATTACAAAAAAGAGCAATATTTAAATAGAGATGTGAAGCTTACACACTTTGTTCTCTGATCTCTTTGTTTTCTACTCACAAGGATGACAATGAACCTCCCTCTATGCTCTGCTCCTCTCTGCATGGGGGAGCTGTATATGTAGTTGCTTGGCAAAGAGTAGATGGAGCGATTCATACGTAGAATCCAAAGAAGTTGTAGAAAAATTGACTTGTATCGAGAATCAAAAAAGCCATGTGGGACGTGAAGGTGGTCTATCGTGAAGTGGAACTCATTAAAACACAATGTTTGGGTTTCTAAAATTTTCAGGATTTTTGATACATTCTTGTATTTTGCGTTTCCAAGGCGCTTCAAAGCATGTGAAGGGGAATGACTCGTAAACAATTATTAGCTATTTGATGCATATTACAATTTCAAATTTTAAGTGCCTGTATATAAACTGCAACCCTCAGATGGTGACCATCTTATGGAGGGATTTGTCCCAAACAGCCACCTGGATCAATGAAAAATAGAACAAAATCAACTGCATAATTAGCCTATATATATTAGGCTATTCATGCCAAAATAAAAAATGAGCTAAATGAAGTTTGTGTGTTTGATTTGAATTTAGGGTTTGGATTTTCTTTCAACCATTTGAAGTTCTTTTTGTTTCTATTTTTATTTCATGCTTTTCTTGCATTTATTTATTAAAAAAAAATAGTAAGATTTATGTGCAATAACAGTTATTCGATAGGCAAACAACTGAAAATGTGCATTCTAGTACAATGATGTTTGTATTTTAATACTGTTTCTATGTTTATCTTGATGTCTATCATGTGAATTTGCCATGGAATGAAAGAATTTTTGGTGATATTTTGAATATTTTTTACATTCTTATTTGCCGACTATTTTCCAGGTCTTTGCCAAATATGACCAAGTGTAAGTCCTACTCTTACTCATTGGTCTCAATGAGTCATTGTCGAGTTGATTTCATGTGACTTTGAATTAGTCAGTTAAGGCCTCAAAGCAACCAGATATCAGAAAATACCTCGTCACCATTAATCAAAAGCAGCCAGATATCAGCAAAAAGCCTCATCATTAGTCAGTTTAAGCTTCAAATCAACCAGATATCAAGCAAAAACCTCATCACCAACTTCTCAGCCCAAAATGCTAGAAATGCCACTGATTAATATAGCTTTCAATGTATTTCATTGGCTGTCTTCTTGGGCATGTTTCTTGGTGCCCTGCTTGTTCCTCGAATTCATATACCAGCCTAATTTATTCCACTTTATTGTATTGCTTAAATTCCTATTATGCACCCCCTATAATTTTCAGGTTTTTAATTATGATGATGATGCACCAAGCATTGCTATTGTACTATGACCATTGTATTTTATTGTAGTCCCCACAGCCCGCTAGCGGACATTGATACTTAAATTAATTTGTATTGGATGTGTTTTTTAAACTACATGCAATTCTTTCACCTTGGATGTTAGGAGAGCCACTAAGAGGATGACACTGAGAGAAGCATCTTGCTTCATCCCAGGATTGATCACTTGACCTCTCCTAATTCAAGTGAACCTCATGAAGACATTATCAGACTCTGCATTGGCTCTTTAGTTGTGCTCGACAACAATGACGGCTCTTCTTCTGTTTAACTCTGAAGTAGACTATCCTTGCTCTTCATCAACTTCCTTAAATTAGCACAATCAGCAATACTAATTGACAGAAGGCTTTCTAGAAAAATATTATTTACTTCTCTAGGATTTAACTATTTGGGTTCGCCCTAATGTTACATAAGTTTCCAGGATGCATTTTCGCAGACTAGGGGACAACAAAAAATAATTCCGGGTTTTGGGGACAGCAAACATTTCCCAGATTTTGGGTATGGTGGGGGAATAGCTCCTAAAAATACATATAAAAATAATATTCAAAAATTAAATAACATCATAAAAAAATTGAAAGATGCTGAAATTATTTTAAATAACATGATACTTCCACAATCCACCATAGAATGATGTTTTCACATCACTTGAGTCATTAATGCCAATGATTAAAATTAATTACAAAGCGTTAATTCGCTGAAGTTACAAAGACAATCCATTGTCAACAGTTCAAGTTTCAACTGTTCAAACTTCAACTACAATTTATGAACTAAAGAAGTTTCAAGCTAGAAACTAAACAATAAATGCAGAAACAATAAAATCAAAATGCTTGGCTGCATTAAACAGCAAGCTCAATAATTGGAGTCATCATCAAATAATCTCATGAATTGCTATTCATCACTGGAATTGGTGGACTCATCTGGCTCGTACAATGAGAACCCAACCGATCCTACTTGGACAACTTGCTCCTCATCAACCTGTCTTGTCTCCTTAGGGTCTACATCCCACCATGAGTTGGATTCTCTTTCTACACATTTGTCTTGCAATCATGCAAACGCAAGAGAATCTGTACAGCAACAAGTTTCTCCATGCTCCTAGAGGTAAGCATTCTTCACAAAAAGGATCAAACTATATGCAGACTAATTCCTCTCACCAACACAGAAACCTGTGAAAGGATGTGAATGTCAGGTGTTTGTAGCAATGAAGGCGGTCCATAGAACTGCCACCAGTTTACAGGCTTATCTTGCACCATAGTTTGTAAATCTATGTTAGTCGAACTCTTGAAAATTTTGAGTTCAACAAATTTGGTCCACTAACTCCTCATTGTTGCGGCACCCTCAACAATAAACATTTTCTTGATGGCCAGGATCAAACTATATGTAGACTAATTCCTCTCACCAACACAGAAACCTGTGAAAGGATGTGAATGTCAGGTATTTGTAGCAATGAAGGCGGCCCATAGAACTGCCACCAGTTTACAGGCTTATCTTGCACCATAGTTTGTAAATCTATCTTAGTCGAACTCTTGTAAATTTTGAGTTCAACAAATTTGGTCCACTAACTCCTCATTGTTGTGGCACCCTCAACAATAAACATTTTCTTGATGGCCTTCATGAAGCCCTGCTTCACCTCATTTTCATTATAACTCACCCATGCCTCAACACAGACCATTTGGGATTTACTGCATAAGCAACCATGTGTAAAGGGGTGTTCAACTTCTCCCACCGCTACTAAATGATGGCCTGAATATGTTCGTGATAGAACGCCAAGCATAGTTACTAGGAAAATCCAAAATAGGGACAAGGACCATGTATTCGTTCCGGTACCCGCATTTTTTGTGACAACGTTTATATACAATATAGCCATACCCTTAATCATTTACTCACGTAACCTGATTTGAATGGCGTCTCCACCCATGTACCAGTACCCATACCCCCACGTCCCCTAGTAACTATGACGCCAAGATAGGGTCTCTATGACAAATCACGGCCTTCCTCTAGCCAAGCATGTTATCAATGCATGCATAGATCTCTCCAAGGTTGGGAATGTCAGAGTCCCCATTTATGATGACAGAAAAAAAAGGGATACAAAGGATTTAATGTACTTGACATCTAATCAAACAGAGATTCTAACCACCACCTCTTTCACCTTCATCCCCTAATAAATTGCAAGGGCCAACCTTCTCAATCAGTTCAAGGGGGACGCGTCCCCCAGAAAACCCCGCATTTCGGGGACGGGGACGTCCCCGAGACTCGGGGATGCCAAGAGGTCGTCCCCCAGCCGTCCTGCCACCTCCGCCCAAGTCCCGTCACCATCCTCGAGATGTTTCCTTTTGAGAGGGGACATCTCCGGGGCATCCCTTCAAAAGGGGGACATCTTGGGGACTCTGGGACGTCCAGAAGTCCCTTGTCCCACTAGGAAACGCTCAGGCGTCCCACAGACAGGTGGACGCCATAAAGTGTTTTTATTTTATTTTTTAAATAAGTTTTAGAGCCCTCTACCCTAACCCTAATTGCTAGTGCCTTGCGTCTCATTGACCGCAACACACTTGCGTACAAGGAGAGTCCAACACCCAAATGGGATGTAGAGCCAAAGGAGCCAGCACAGATTGATGGTGATGCTACACAGACAAGGCTGGTTGGTATTAGTTTGGAGGAGCTTGAACGTGTGGAGTCCAACAGTTCTAGTGGTGATGAGGAGTTCGACTTTGGGGATGATTAACCATTGACTCATTGAGTGATTTGTGTTTAGTATTTCAATATTTTAGTATTTTGTTTTTGAACATTGTTGATACTTGATTGTAATCATGAATCATCATTATGAAATTTTGAAAATTCAATGTTCAATGTTCATTGGTTCAATAGATCAAACTTGAAACTTAAATGATTAAATCACAATGTTAAATTGTTGATGTTCAATGCAATATACTTATTCCTTATACATCTTTTTATAACTAATTTTTCAAGTACTATATGTATTTGCACCACTCCCCTGCCGTCCCCATGCCGCAGCCCCCCCGCCACGAAACTCCGTGGACCTATGCCTCAATGGCATCCTTCAAAATCAAGAACTTAAATTCGACATCCTTGCACTTTCTAGAACAATCAATATCCCTAAGGAAATAAGGCCCTTCTTTTCAAGTGATTTCAATATTAATAAGTGAATGGTGCCTAATGTGAGATCTCTATGACATATCATGGCCTTCATCTAGCCAACCATGTTGTCAATGCACTCATAGATCTCTCCAAGGTCCGGACTGTCAGAGTCCCATTTTTGTTGATGGAAAAAAATTGGGGACACAAGGGATATAATGTATTTGGTATCCGACCAAACAGAATCTGTAACCACCACCACCTCCATCGTCTTCCCTAGTTTGTTTTGGACTCCCCCCACTAGTCAACTCGTGTCATGACTCATAATAATTAGTTGCAAGGGTTCTTCCAACTCAGGGATCCTCTCCAATAAAATGAAATAAGATGCAAATCGAGTTTCAACTGGGTTGAGGAATTCCTTCCTCAAAAAGGACTGAAACAATGCTAATGAGATATGGTGGTTGCATACGAACATTTGGACCTCCCTTGCACTCACCACTATCTCTTTGATCTAGTCAATTTTCCCAATGTCCATTAGTGCATTATTCATTACATGCACACAACATGGGATCTAGTAGATGTGCCTATAGGCAGCCTCAACCAGATTCCCTATTGCCCTACACAAATGTTGCATCTATAACCATATGCCCTACATTGGAAGGGCCAACCTCCTTATTGGCATCCCTCAAAATGTGGAACTTAAAAATCAGCGTCCTCCCACTTTCCAAAACAATCAATAGCCCAAAGGAAATAAGGCACTTCTTTTCATGTGACTACAACATCAATGAGTGAGTGGTGCCTAACGTCCGTCCACCCATCATGATGATAAAGCACCCATGTGTCGCTCATGTAGTCTTCATCTTCTCAATCAATAAATTGACTTTGAAATAGACTTTTTTCAAGAATGGTGGTTCTCAATTTGCTATCACCAAGAGGCACATAAGATGAACCTATGTTGCATAACTTAACAAATGCCTCCTTGTAATAAGGAGATAGAGTAACATGAAATGGAATATCATTAGCAAAGAATAATTTGCCAATGGCATCATCTTCCACCTCTCGAACCTATGCATTGAACATATATGTAACCGGGTTTGACGCCTAACTTTTAGCCTTTACTTTCCCTTTGGATTTCACTATATCACCTCAAAGGTTGGAACCGCAGGAATGGTAGAAGTGCACCTGGAAGTTCTAGAGGAAGGACCAATAGCAAGTGGTGTATAAATCTCCTAATTAAACCACCTAATCATTTCAGCTCGTTGCTCAAGTGTAATTCCTTGACAAAGAAAAACCCCCTAGTAAATCTTCCCTTCCACTCTTTGCTGCAAATGTCACATTTCCAAAGCCAATTCCCCCTTGTTTTAATTGCTCTGTTAGTGTCAAGAATTCTCATCAATTGCTGCAATGCATTCCTTTCGTTGAATGACCCCTTCACAAATTCAGCCAACAACGTGGATGGGCAATCAAAAACCAAAGCACTCCCAACGGAACCATCAGTTTAAGTGCCCAGAACTTGCCCTTCCCCATTTCCACTCTCTAATTCTTCTAATTTGTCATCTCATCACATATGTAACTCGTCTTGCTCTGGAAATGCTAACAAAAAACAATCATTTTGATTTTTCAGCGAATTTCAATGCACAAAAAAAAGTCGTGTTCATCACATTTCAAGTGCAAAACATACGATCATTTTTAGCACATTTCAGATCCCAAAAACAGTCATTGAACCTAAAATCAAACCATGCATTAACAAATAATAAAAAATTTAAAAATAAAAAGAAGGAAAGAGTAAATAATAATCAATTAAAGAAATATCAGGTAAATGACAATGAATGTGGTGGTTGGCTACAAGCCCCTCTTCTTCTTCTTCTTCTTCCTCTTCCTCTTCCTCTCCTTTCCTCTTCATCTTTTTTTCTTCTTTATTGTTTTTGCAATTGCAAAATAAAATGGATTTGGGGTCTGGGTGGGTTTGGTCCTTGGATGGGGGGGGCAGGGGCGGTTTAGGTTAAGATTGTACTTTCTCATAATTTTAATTTTTAATGTGTTTTTATTAAATGTGATTTTTTTAGCATGTTCGACGTCCCAGGACGTCTGGATATTCCCAAGATGGTTGAAGGATGTCTTGCCATCCCCTGTTCAATCTCAGAGATGGGAGCATTCCCAAGGACATCTGAAAGTTGGAGGTTTTACTGGGACTTCCCCCATTTTTGTTCTATCAAAGGAGGCGGGAGAAGGATGTTTCGTCCCATCCTTGAAACGTCTCATGCATCCGAGATGGGGACAAATGGAAGGAAAGCATTCAAGCATAATGCCGGTTTGCCTCCTTTCTTTTTATTGTATTATTGCTTCTTAACTTTAGTTTTAGGTACTAAAGTCTGGTTGTTGGAATTTCTTTCAGAATTCTTGACTAGGCATTTTAACCAGGCACTTTCAGTCGAATGACCTGCTTTGGTCATCCATGGACATCAATAAGATGTCTTTCTTTATTTCACCTTATGTAGAGAAATAAATGCTCCACCAGATCAAATGATGGGTCAAATTCCTAGAGATTAGTTGGGAAACACAAGTACTCATCGCTATTTTACTTGCCTTCTACTTTCAACATTTCAGGCATACTAACTTACCTGCAAGACACAAGACATTTTGTTTTGTTTCTTGTCATTCATTTGTACATTTTAGACAAACAAACAAGCTGAAAGGCACTTCTGAGCTTGCTTTGCAAAGAACATTGCCATCACCACAGACTTCGCAAACAATATTAAAACAGAAGTGCTACTATACATAACAAATGAATCCCAAAGTTGCATATAAAGTTCCTAGCTGGATAGCAGAGGTATGCATGACTTCTGCCAAAGGCAACCCAATCGTATTGATAGGCTGCATAGCATGTAATATGAAACCCAAGGTTAATTATTTCACTACAAAACCCTCTACTAATTGCTGAATAATCCTAGTAACTAGCCCACAATTTCAGGCATGCTTCTTGTCATTTTTGCTCGTGGACACATCCCTGCAGATCTTTGAAAGAATATCATCTAGCTGCAGCATCAAGCAAAAACAATTTTCTAACACATTTGATTTGTATGCAAAAAATTCGGCCCTAAAGTTAGCACACAGTCCTGTTCAACTCTTTTCACTCTCTTGGCATTAATGTTACCTTTTTCTCAATATCCTTTTCTCCAAACAAAAAATAACCCTATAGAACTTTCATGAGCTTTTCCAAAACATCTTCCTGGGTAAACTATTAGGGAAAACACACTCTCAAATCAATCCAGAATCCTCTTCTCATTCAAAAGCTAAAAATAAATAAACAAAACAAAGAATCCATCCTTATATTGTATCCTAAGTCCATCTTAGCAAGAGAACTGACTGGTATTTTCACCCCAAGATGAGATCTGATCAGTTACATGAAGAGATTTGAGATATGTAAACTAATCTACCTTATGATTTTGATAGTCTGCCACTATATGCTTCTGCAGGACTCCCACAGCATCGTTACCTGTTTCACACTGGTCAAGACAAGATTCAATAAATTAAAACTCATTCCATCCTTACAGTCAATTCTTCTAAAAGCAGTTTGTATATAACCTGAACAGTTAAAGCAGTTTTTTAAAAACATATGATTACTAAATGAGCTCAAATAGGAAAATCAATGTATAATTATTAATTAAGCTAAATGCATGTCAGTCACAAGCTCCATTACATGTTAGCAAGCATACAATTCATTTTTCCATCTTCAGTTTTACTTTGGACATAGCTTAAGGACAAACAGACAGGAACAGTCGCTTGAGTGCCCTCACAGACTAAGTTCAAAAACAAAAAATTGTACTTGTAAGACCCTTTTGAAGTTCTTAATCAAAAAGCCAACCTAGGTAAATTGATCATTTGCAGCCTCTTTAAAATGTACAGAGGAATAGATAGGCTTGCAATGTCTTCAAGATAAATAGTATTTACTTGATTTCCATCCATTAGTAATGCTTTGTCGTTATAATCCTAGAGAAGACTCGTAAAGACTATGACAGATGGCTCCTAAAGAGAGAGATGAAAATATAAAGGTTTCAATTAGTAGTTGGCCTACACTTCTCCAAGAAGCATCCTAAATAATAATTTCTACCATTTTATGCCACGGTGAGCTTGATATAGAACCCTAGCTAGCTTACACTATCTAGGTGGAGGTGAGATCTTGACTTCTAACACCCCTATCATGTTCACAATATGCAACATAACATATTATAGAGAACAGGGACACATAAAGCTATATTTAAGCTGTGTAATATCTGGCTTGCATGTCAGAGCCTTTGCATGTTTTAGCACATAATTTCTGGTTCAACCCTCAGTCAACACATTCACCAATTTTAATGTTAGAAATTCGAAATTCATCAAACTTCAAGTTGTTGCCAAAAAATTGTTGAAAATCGCAATTTAATTTGTGGGAATAAAAAAATCATATTAAATAGCATGAAAAATTTGTTGAAAATTGCAATTTAATTTGTGGGAATAAAAAAATCATATTAAATAGCATGAAAAATTGCAATTTAGGGTTTACATAATGTCAATGCTGATACCCTGGGCATGTAAGCTTTGTAGCCTGTGCGTTAGAATCGCTGTGTCAGGTCGAAGGACACTGCTTACTGCTAAACTTGCCGCCTGCTGGTGATAACCGTGATATAAAAGCTGTCCAAAAAATTGCCCTTATCCGCCAGTCACAGTTCCACCCAAATCGATGCCCGCCGTAAATTTTCTGTTGTAGTCGCGTTTAAACTTGTTCAGTGATGTGGGTGAGCCTCATTATTATCTGGCATCAATATTTTGAGATTTATTTATATTAGGATTTTCACAGAACACCAATTAAATATCCACAGCGAACTAACATATAATGTATTTATAGTTTATAGTTTATAGAATATTAATATAATATAATATAAAATGTAATTTAATTTATTTATAGTTTATAAAATATTAATATAATATACTTATATAGTTTATAGGTATATTAATTATATAATAGTAGTTTTAAAAAATTTATATATATATATATATATATTTTAAATATATAATTTTTTTTTAATTATATAGATTTAAAATATATTTTGTAGCTGATTTTTTTGGCAACATTTTTTTACGAATTTTATCCTCCATGAATTTGAATTGGGTGACTTAGGAATTTCAACCAATGGCAATATAGGGATTAGGAAAGATGTGACTGATTATTTGTCGTCAACAAACATGAACTGAATTTCTCTAAATATTAGCCAATTTTATAAGGATTTACCCGTTAACATTACTCTATTGCCCAATTTTCATGAAATTTATACTACTAATAATATATTTTTACTTTATTTAAATATCCACCTAATATTCATATAACAAAATAACTTGCTAACCAACTATGCATTTATCCCAGAGCATTTCTACAACATGTATCCCTAAGAGTAACTTTCAATTTTGAAGCGTCTGTATAATTGGGTTGCTGTCTGTTTTGATTTGCAACCAATTTCTTGGAAGATCTTACATATTTGCAATATCTTTGGCAGTTGGAAAGACTTCAATGCAGATTCATGTGGATATATTACCACATTATCCTAGATCAAATTTCCCACACTTCCTCTCTCAAAGGGTTTTTAATTGTAATAGCATGATTTTGCTTAATGTTAGACCCAACTAAGCCTATCTCCACATCTTTTGTATCCCATAAAATTTTTACTAGTTATCGGGAGACCATTGACCTTAATGACACTTTCTTCACACAGATTATGTTTTGCACCTAGCTTCTTATATAGAAGCTTGATTGATCCTTCAAACAGGTATTCTTGCATTTCTAGATTCTGAAGCTTCCTGCTTCTCTTGCTAATCACCCTATCTAGGTTATTGACGGCTCGTTAAATCTTCAGAATGTGTTTAAAAACTAGTATAAAATTGCCAAACCGATAGTCTCTTCTTCAAAAATTAATAAGCCTAGAAAGTCTTCCCTACTCATCATCATTGCAACTTTTTAGTTATTCTATTAAACGCCTTGAAGATTGTAAACAAACCAATAGTCCACAGAGCCATTGGACTTGCCCATTAAACACAGCCCTCAAAGTTATTGGAACAATACATCTCAGTTTCAATGAATCTTACCTTCTGAGTTTAAAAATTGCATGGTAAAATTTTAATGGAACGAGTGTCAAACCCATTTTGGCTATTTAAAGAGACTACCTCCTCCATATAAAATTTAAATTTCCCATATTGTTGCATGGCATATCCTTGATGACTTAATTTGGCTCCTCCCTTCTATTTAGAAATCTGAAGGTGATTTTACTTTACCAGAAACAATTTGTGTATCATAGTAACTTGATGCTCAAATGACTTAATAATTTTCCACACGACAAACGTAGCAAACACCTTTACACTCATAACCCATGCCACATCTCTGCTTTATGTCATAGGAGCAAGGAAAGAACTTGACCATCTATATGTTCAACCATCATTCCCAACTCCTAAACATGTCGTTCTAAAATGGAATTAATAAAGGATCACAAGTATTCTCATTAATTTATAATCCTTTGTAGCTTCAAATGTCCTCTCACTTTATTGAGCGTTGCAAGGCTTCGCTCATACTAAAACATACAATTGGACTTTCAGATATTTTAGAAATGCTCTACATCCTCCAATGACTTCCTTATGAGTTTACCAACTGAAACACTTTGTGCCTCCACATGAAGTCACTCTATGCACCTTATAATGTTAAACCATTTTAGTTATAACTTATTTTTTAAATGTAATCACAACCACAGTCTGCAACCTGTTTGCAGATCAATCATAGGTCTAAATTATGCATACTATTTTGCAGATCAAACACAAGTCTAATTATGCATTCTAGTGAGGGTACCCAAATCTCATGATCCGTAAACTTTAAAATTGCTATCATTGGGATGTGACTGAGTGTTGAAAATATTATCACTTGAATAAGAGAGAGCTTTGGAAAGGTTTGAGATTTATAGGCCCGCCCTTTTGCGCTTTATTTGCTTTGACATAGCATCCTCTTCCACTCATATCACATTTCTCTGTGAGCTTCCTGCCCTACTGGCAGTTTTTACATATGCCATACTCCCTCCCAAATTAATCCATTGATAGTACTCCTTTAAAGGCAAAAAATTGCTGCTCCTGCTAATCGAGAAACTCTATTGAGGATGGTTGGACAATTGTTTTCGTAAAGACAGCCCATGTTCCACAGAAGCCTTTGTTGCCTCAAAAATCAATGGTCTAAGCTCCTTAAGCAAGCCGGGTAGCATAGAAATGAAAGCAAGCTATGAGAGCCCAAACTCAAAAGAACAAAGCAACAGGCAGCTCCATAGCCCTACCTCTCTCTACATAAAGCCTGAAGAACCATCATAGCAGGAAGACAAGCAACCACAAAGAAAACAGTGCAACCTATTTTGCAGATCAATCATAGGTCTAAATTATGCATACTATTTTGCAGATCAAACACAAGTCTTAATTATGCATTCTAGTGAGGATACCCAAATCTCATGATCCGTAAACTTTAAAATCACTATCATTGGAATGTGACTGAGTGTTGAAAATATTATCAATTGAATAAGAGGGGGCTTTGGAAAGGTTTGAGATTTATAGGCCTGCCCTTCCGCGCTTTATCTGCTTTGACATGGCATCCTCATCCACTCATATTATATTTCTCTGTGTACTTCCTGCCCTACTGGCAGTTTTTATATATAGCATACTCCCTCCCATATTAATTCATTAATAGTACTCCTTTAAAGGCGAAAAATTGCTGCTCCTGCTAATCAAGAAACTCTATTGAGGATGGTTGGACAGTTGTTTTCATAAAGGGATCCCGTGTTCCACAGAAGCCTGTGTTGCCTCAAAAATCTATGGTCTAAGCTCCTTAAGCAAGCCGGGTAGCATAGAAATGAAAGCAAGCTATGAGAACCCAAACTCAAAAGAACAAAGCAACAGGAAGCTCCATAGCCCTGCGTCTCTCTACAGAAAGCCTGAAGAACCATCATAGCAGGAAGACGAGCAACCACAAAGAAAACAGAGCTTTTCAATTCTCTAGTTTCAAAAGCCAGTGTAAGTTGTAGCTAAAGCCAATCTCTCAAACTATTGATCCTTCACATTCTAGCTAGTTTGGGAAGCTGAAAAGCTGCATACTGTGAGACACAGTTCCTCTCAAATGTTTCACACTTGAAAAGAACAAATTGCAACAAAATATGAAAAATAACCAAAATCTTCTTCCTAGACCTCAAGTGTCACCAATTGGATTCAGAGATGGAACGACTTTACTGTGCAAATGGCATTATTTCATGGTATGCAGGAACTGTCGTAAAAGAGATCAAACATGTTAATACTCTTCTGCATGGCTAGCCCTCTGAAAAACCACCACAACACAAAGCTAAAACATTCAGTCACAGGCTAAACAACCTGAGGCACTGATACTTCTGCAAGACTTCACTGCCTTAAGTTGGCAATTGGCCTACAAAGAAAGGGAAGTTTCTCCAGACATTTTGAAGTCGCAAAGGAGTACATGAACTATTTTTAAATGTTGTTTCAGGCCCCAAGAAATGAACAAGGAACGTGAAGCAGTCATACAAACATGCATGGGCATGATCCCTTACAAAGTGACCAACTCTAGAAGAACCAATCCCTCTGGTTCGACTAGCTGAATGCTTTATTGATGGTGACCACAAATGAGAGACATGGGGCCTGAAAGTTTTCCCTGGAAATTTTACGAGGCCACATGTGATTGGGGAGGCCAAAATTGTTAAGAATCTAGTTACATAACTTTCAAGGATGGGGGTACAGAGTCTTCGGGATGGCAAAAAAAATCCCACAGTTTTAACTTTATTCAATGAAAATTAGGGGTTTAAACTTTATTTAATGTTTTTCATGGTACTTTTCAGATTAGGGTTCAATGTTTATAAAAATAACTGCTTTTGTTTTGGGAGAGGTGTTCTCTTTTAGACTAAAAGTATCAAGGAGTTTTAAAAATAATGGAAAAAAATTTAAAAAAATGGGGACATCCCCTCCAAGTTCCCAAGTCCCCGAAACTCCAGGATGTCAATAAAAACTAGGGAACGGATCCCCGCATAACACTGAAAAGAACCCAAACTCCAGGTGAACCTATCAACAATGGGAATATTAATATTATCTGTATATCATGTGACCCCTAACTAATTACAACGTAGCAGCATATCACCCTGTCCAACATTTCATATGAAATCTTAGCTCAAGCCTTAACTCTCATGGTGAAACCCATGCTCCCCATCCTTGCTAGGCCTGGGAAAACAGGGATCTTCATCTTTCAGAGTAGATAGTTTCTCAAGAACAAATATTGCTATCTAGATGGTATAGAATAGACTCACTACACTGGACAAGATATCGATTTCAGGAAGACGTATAATAGAATCAATTAAGCATTCATATTAGCCACGCTCAAAGCTCCGGACCTTGGTACTTTGCGAAAATGTAGAGACCCTATCCAGTGACACTTATATATGCCAGCATTAATATTCTAAGGTATGAGAAAGTCTAGTTGAGATGATCAATTCACAAAGGCTGCTCCCAGGCACCTCTGCATTATATAATCTTACTTTTCAATCTTTTTGTTAGCTATTGATAAGAAGTTGTTGAAGGCTGAATTAGGGACACTGTTCTAACAGGATTGACCTCAAGCTAGCTTGTTGATGGCCACAGTTTTGAAAACAATTCCTTTCTCACCATAGCTGATGAATAATGAACTATTTATAATACTACTGGATGTCTGACGTGTGCAAATCCTCGAGGACCGGCATTCAGTAGTGAAAGACCCAGTGCTACCATCAAAGTTGTAGTCACCTGCAGGATTAGCTGCAAGGCATCCAATAAGGATGTAACCAACTTGGAGGAAAAAAAAAATTGGGTATCCCTGTCTCCTTCCAAGCATACCAACCAATACTTACCAGGAGACATGGTAGTATGGTTACTGGTACGATGATGGAGACGCCATTCAAATGAGAATGCACAAGTAAATGAATAAGGGTACAGCTATATTCTATATAAATGTAGTCACCCAAAAATGTGGAGATGGGGACAGGTACGTGGTCTTTATCCCAATATTGGAGGTTCCTGGTAACTGTGATACCAACAGAGCCATGGCAACAAATTGTCCAAACTTAAATAGTTTAGGATAAAGTTGATAACCAAGCACGTATAGCCAACTCCAAAAAGTTCTAAGATCATTTGTCTGAGCTGAGCCTCATCTGACTAGCTTTGTTGTACAACTAATGATACACAAGGCCTAGGATCATAGATCTTTGTCCCCAAGGCTGGTCTTTATGCGCTTAGCAAATTATTAGAGCTATTGAAGGCAAGAAAGAATGGAAAGCATTTCTCATGACTTGAATTACCTTTGACAGCTTCACATGGTAAATAAATCTAGAGGGGCCTCATCTTCAGAGATCTTTTCACTACCCAAACCCCAATTGAAGTTAAAATAACTTTTATCGCTTAGAGCATCTGGAAAGCCTGGGCGGCTACCAAAACTCACTTTAGATGAAACAAGGACCAATTCGGAATGGTTATTTTGTTCAATGGTGGCTCAATTTCCTGTACTCGAGTGCCCACCATGAATAACAAGCCTCTTGTAGAAGATCAACAGTTTTCATCTCTACATTTAGGAGGGAATAAAAATAATTGAAGGCCTTTATTTATATCCACTATGAGATTAGATCCCCTAGAATAAGGTAAAAGAGTAATTCAAATCAGCAAGCTGTGATAAAATTAATATTTAAAAAATTTTAAAGTCTGATTACGAATTAATTATTTTTCTATCTCAACATTCCTCCTTTCACGTGATTGGGGCAAGATCAGATGTGGAATAACCCCTCATTCTATATGTACCTGCAAATGCCTATTCATATCTTAGACAGACTACCCCATGGAGGAGAATTCAATTATTATTAGAAGCTTAAATCTAAGCTGTCCACATAGTAAAACTACAGGAGATTTCAAAGGCACCTGTCCCCCAAAGGATCCCTATTTTCTTGATCCCTATTCAACCATAGTCCGACCCTAGGAAAAAGGATTCATCTACCTCTATTTGCTAGCCTGTTGCTGTAAATTTCGTAATAGACCCAAATATGTTAAACATCTAGAAATATTGCCAAGCCATGATAACTTGGCTTTGAACGCAAACATCCTATGAACTTTTTCAAATGCCCCTATGTCGTAAAAAGCTACTTTATTGGGAGATAGCCTTTGTTGAACCATTAAATATGAAAATAATTGCCATTTGATTAGAATTAACATTTTGTATTATCTTTGAAATTTTCTAGTGTAGGTATAATTGATGGACAAACGCAAAACTAATATTTGACTGGCACTATTGAATCTTGAAGATTGCCAACTTGTCTTTTCAAAAACAGCGTGAAGCAGAGAATGTTGCCATAACCCATATACACAGCGAACAAGGAACCTCCGGAAGCGTCTACAAGTCAAGCTCCCAAAGAGTGTAGATATATGTTCGTGACCAGAAGCTTTTTACCAAACAAAAACTCTCCTAGAGGTAATGGTTCCAAATCTACATGAATGGAAATGATTTCTTATTTGCATTTCTTAGTGCCAATCTCAAAGTTAATGCTTGGTCAACTTCAGTAACTGCACCAATGCAAATAGCAATTGCATCCCATGTAAATCATAAATTGTATTGTTGGAATAAGGAAAACAAGCATATGTACCTAACCTTTAAGAAGCCAAATTACTTCTTGAATGCTTAGCCCTAGAGTTAGCCTCTTGAATTTCTTAATAAAACTTCCAAAAAAATTGCACCTCTACAACTTCAATGTGAAAATCGAGCTTGAACTTGATAATCCAGACAATCTATCACTAGAATTTTCTTTGGATTTACATGATATCTTTGATCGAGAGAATGCAAACCAACTACACACATCAGATTATTTAGTATGTGTCCTTACTCTCTCAAGATATCCCAGTACATGACGGAATGAACTCTGTAATTTTTTTATTCCATTGAAAAATAATAATTACACCTAGAAACAACAGCATATTTCCCAGGTCATCTCACAAATATTACCAATAAGTCTAACCTTAGACATAAGTAGCCTAGTCCAAACAAAAGACACCATTCCAAAACTTGTAGCAACCCTCTCTAAAGACTCTATGTCAATTTTTCCATACAATCATTATGCATATAAATTTGAGAGCATCCACTGCTCAATCCTAATTTATAATTTAAGAGGAAAGTAGCATCTTTTGCATGCTAATTGGTCATCAATCCATCAGAATGGCTCATCATCATCACAGCATAATCAATCACTTTAGTTAATGTTCTGTAGTCTATGCATCACACCATACCGTCTAACCATACCATACATACCAGACAAATTTAATTCTCTGCGTGGAATTTCAAATGGGACACTAATGTCTTCAATATCTATAAATTTACCATCCCACTTTCAAAGAAAAACATGTCCTCTAGTAACTACCTGTCTGCTTTAGCAAATCTCTCCAATTTATAATACTATTCTAACAGAAAATTGAGGTCATGGAATTTAACTACCTAATGATTGTCAAAACTAGTATCTAAAGAAAGGGCAAATAATTGCATAAATAGAAACAAACCCCAAAAAGAAACAAACCTTTCTTTTTAGTTACAAGGAGCTGGGGGAGCACCCAGAAACGAATCCCCCTTTACACTTGATCCAGGCAAAAGCCCGTCATGTGTCTATGGATTTGATCTTGGATCACATCCGTGAGAGCCCCCACTTTTTACCAAACGTTTTTATAGCTTGGATTTAATACTGAAAGATCACTTCACATTAGTAGAACTTATGGCAAGCTAATTAAAATGGCTAATAATAATCTAAAACGTCTCACCTTAAGATGTGGATAGCTAATACTTTTTATCAAAGATAACAGGTAATTATTGTTCTTTCCAAATAAAAATTGTCAATTCTAAATTTGAAATGTTATGTTCGTAGGTAACATATATGGTTGATAATATGTACTTTAATTTTTATATGGGTGACATTGGATTAGTTCTACATATTTCTTGTGCATTTGTCACATTTAAGTTTCCGTCCGATTCATATTATGCATAATATGCATATTTACAAAACCAAAGCACATGCAGGCTTAATGATTAAAAAGCAAATATTATAAATGTGAATACAAGAATCAGATAAGAATAATGTGGATGCAATAAAGGAGCGCACCAAACCATAAGAGAGACATGCCAAGTACCAACTAGAGAAGTATATCTCAGAATAGCATAACAGAAAGAATATATATCTTTCCAAAAAAGTGCTATAGCATTAGACAAACAAAATTGGGTTCCACAACCCAAATATAGTTCGATACATAAAGTAATGCACGTCTGAAATCGCATGTCCCTGGAGCACTTTTTGCCCTTTACTCATAAACATGCCCTTTGATAACAAAAATATCTGAAATAATCATATTTCTAAAGACCAAACTATCAATTTAATAATGAGACCTTGGTATACTTTGTGAATAGATTTCCACTATTAAGAATGAAATCACTGGAGCCTGACCTTGACAGTTGCATTTAAGTCAGTTTCCAAGATCTCGAAAGCAGTTTACTATCTTACAGAATCAACCCTGGAGTCTTTACCTGAGCAACTAACAGTGCTAGAAGTGCCCGTCGCAAATCCCCACCACCAGCAGTACTAGATTGGTTGTATGCTGCCACTATGCGGGTGAATGCCATCTTGCTTATAGAAAGCTTGTTGTTCCTCCGTCAGAGTTATAAATGGTAGCACCATTGTTAACTGTGAAGACAGATCTTCAGAAGTAGTAGTAGCTGATGCATCAGAAGAAGACAGATTTGTTTCTGGACAAGAGTCCACTTCCATTCTTGACTCAGATTCTACAGTTGTAGCAGTCCTTGACGGAAGAAATTCTAATACCCCAGTGCTAACAGGAGTGCTTGCTGGAACTGGTGGTGTAGGTGTTGCCAACTCTGGAGATAAATCACGAACTTCCTCCATGGTCTCTTTGTCTATTTCCATGGGTATCGAATCATTTGGTTGCAAGAGGGTAGTTTCGACAGGTCCCACTGTATGACCAGAAACACTTTCACTCTTAGTCATAGGCAGAATCACAGTTGTAGCTACAACTGGACTAGACGGCTTCACACGTGCATCTTCTGCCTTTACAGATGATAATGATACACCAACAGGGATTGCCATACGTCGAGGGTCCATACGTCGAGGGTCCTAAAACATTTTGAACTTAATTGGACTTTCTTCACATAAAACAGGAAAATATAAACAAACAAAGCAATAACAATTAAAAATCAGTAATACGTAACAAGATTGAAATTTCTAGAACCTTTCTACAGAAAATTAGCAATATAAAGCTTTAATACAAAACATTTTAATTATTAAATGTCATACCCTCCGAGGATCGCGCCGAACATCTAGAGGCACTTGCTGGGGCACAGTCACATCTACTGCAGATGAGCCCAATATGCTTGTAGATGGAAGGGTTGGAGATGTAGTGCTGGATGACAGCATTATTTGAGTAACCATAGACTGTGAAGCTGTGGCTTGTAATATGTTAGTTGATAGCGATGTAGCTTGTGATATGTTAGTTGATAGCGATGTAGCTTGTGATATGTTAGTTGATACGGATGTAACTTGTGATACAGAACCCAATGAATTTGTCTGTAAACCTGTGGATGGTGAAAGATTAACAAGCCTATTTGGAATGGGGGGAGGACTTGCAGGTAGATACTGCATATTAGCTATTACTATGTCAGCCAGCAAATCTGGATGAATCTTTGAAATGAGGATCTCAAGGGATTCAGCGCCTCTTTCTCCTTCTGCTAACAGTGCACCAATCATGGTAATCATCTGTTGTACAGGATTCATTTCACTGTCACGGGGTAACGCCACAGCAGGTATCCCATTTGAAGGACCATTCTCCTGTATTGCATTACTAATTGATTGAGGCTGTTGCACCGTTGGTAAATTTTGCACAGAAGGCCGCAATCGTTTTCCAGGCATGTCATCAGTGTCATTACCATTATCATGAACTATAGGCCTCTTCCTGACTGTTTCTACACCATATGGAGCCGTCACTGACTTTTCTTCCTGAGAAAAAAAGTCAAATATGAAATTAATCATGTTATATATAATTAACCTACAAACGTTGAAGAATTAACCAAGCCTTATTTCGTGATGCAAAATTAGTAGTGTTTATCAGAAAAGATGGGAACGATTCCTAAAATCAACCAAATTTAATTATGTGCTCAATTATTCACCTTCGTGAATCGTGGATCACGGGCTGCACGCTCAGCATTTCTTAGCATCCTATCAACTTGGCGAAGGGCTTGTTCTGCTACTTCTCCAGCATTCATTGCTCGCAAAGCTACTAGCAAACGATCCCGCCACTGCATACCAAGATCATGTTACACATCTATTTTTCTCATTGGAAATAAAGTACCAGCTTCTTAAATCCTAAAAGAAAAAACCCATCATAGTGAATTGTCTGGGCAACAAACAGAATGTAGGGATGTTGATGGTTGTGCTTAAAGCAATCATAAAAGAAAGAACCCAAGATGAGTCATTTTCTCTTTGTAATAATTCAGTGTTTTTTCTGTTTTCTTAGTTTTCTTAAATATTCTCTGTTTTTTTGTTCTCTATGGGGGTAGGGGTACAACCAGGATGCCATACCGGATGTACCAGATACATCTCCCAACCATAACTTGGCTGTATCTGTATCTAGGCATGTTCCTAAGCCATATAATATTTGTATTCCAAGCGCATCCCACCCGTATCCAAAGATATATGCCTCTGGAAGAGGGGATAGTATATCTGTTAACGGAAGAAATAAGTAATTAACCACCCACTTTAAATGGTTTCATCCCACCCACTGCAAATAGTTTCCACTTTCCGGAACACATAGTAGCAAACTATTCACCAGATGACAGACTTAGGTTTGGAAAACTTTATGGTGGTTCAGGAGAGTAAATAAGACTCTTAATATCAATAGCTGGACATTACTTAGCTACATTTTCACAGCTTTTGCAGTTTAGCTCCTACTAATTTTCATTCTTACTCTCTGAGATAATATTTATTTCCTTTCCTTTCTTCTATTATCCCTTGATATAATTATAACCCCAAAAAATCAAGAACATCAAAACATTATAAACCTGCATCCACTTCCTATCATCTGAGAACATGCAGTTTAATTAACATTAAGCCTTCACATCTATGTTGAAGTAAACATCCGGTTCAGGGAAATTGCCAGTTCAGAAGCAGTTACAGCCAGAAGTAAGCATCCAGATCCAATAGCAATTAGCTCTCGCATAATCCTACGCCAAACAACTCAAACCCTATTCAACCCCAACCTAAAAATTTAAACTAAAGGACCCTTAGATTCTGACTTTCTTCACCTAAAATTTGTGACTCTAAAGTACCATAGTACTAATTTGCAGACTAATTTTATAAAAACCAATAGTACCACATGCCACTTCTGATTCCTTAATTTCTGCAGCTTTGCTACATGTAGAACTCCAAATGTTTGTCGTCAACAATAAGTATTATGAATCGACATTCTTTTCATTGCATTCATATTGTGTGTTCAACACAACCAACCATCTGAAGAATAAAACATTTTTTCAAAAAGTTTGGCCTAAAATTTACTAAGTGCAGAGATTTATGGAGCATAATCAGTTAAATGTAGTTGGGAAAACACGACTTAAACCTTAGAATGTGCTACACAATGCAGCATTAAATACAAGCAATAAGGAAAAAAGAATATAACAAATCGAAATTGCAACTAAATTCCAGACAAAACATGCTAACTGTCAGTATAAAATTGTAAAAAAAAACTCTTGAAACAGTTGTCGCTGTCAGCAAAACAAAACTTTAAGCCATATCGGATATCATCGTATAGATATCAGGTATCATCCTGTAGAACACTTAGTCCAATGTGGAATCAGATCCAAAAAGGACAAAACTGATTAAACAGTCACACCTTGTGATTACAATCTCCATGAAATCTCCCATTCCCATGCGGAACTTCAGAATATATACTCACTCACTTTTACAATTTAATGTGTGTATTCATTGAATTGTGAATCTCAAAATCCTAACAAAACCATCCAAAATTTATCACCCTTCATTTTACAAATTATAGCCACGAATCATAAAATGACCTCAATAATATTCCTAGAATTTACTGAATTAACAGCATATAAGAAATATGGTATCAGCTCCTTTAATTATAATAAGGCACAACCAAAGGCATTGTCGATTGTAAGAGAGAAGAATATTTAAAATTATACCGGCATTGCCCCGTGGTGCGTACACTTCAGGATTGCAAGAAATGCAGTCTTGAGAGCATGTAGGACACTTGCAACTTGACCCCCTTTTCCAGATTCAGTGTTAGGATCTAAACCAAGCAACACTGGTAAGATACGCCCACATAGTGCTGGCCTTTTCTTTGCAATTGCTGCAAGACTGAGAAGTACCTCTTGTATTAGATAGAATGAAGCAGTAAAAGAATGCAATGATAAAGTAATTATAAACATGTTTTGATAAAGGATACAAAAGATGCCAAAAGATAATAAAGTCCAATTTTCATATACGTTACAAATTGAATCATAATCCAAACAGCTGCAATTTGCCCAGCTATGTCAGTAAAAAGCAGCTATTTAGTTTACGAGATACAGAAACCTAAGATGAATAATCAACAAGGCATGCATGCACACCCATGAGAGAATTTTTGTGCATACCAGTCCACATAAACGCACACAAAAGCATGTAGTCTAATTTGAAATTATTTATGGTGATCACCTAAAAGGAGTTGCATTGGTTTCTTTTTATGGCCAATACAATTATCTTTAATAAGTTCTATACTTTCAAAATAATCTCTCTTGTTCTCCTACAAATTCTTTTAATAGTTCTTTTAGTACTTTCAAAATAATCTCTCTCTATATACAAATAGGAAATTTCCAGCAGAACTTCGTAACTGTAACTGGCCTTGATATATATATATATATATATATATATATATATAGAGGGAGATTTCCAGCAGAACTCTGCAACTGGCCTTGAAAACATTTCCACAAAGATATATATATATATATATATGGAGATTTCCATCAGAACTTTGTAACTGGCCTTGAAAATGATTCCGCAAAGTATTTAACTAGACCATATTCTCCAAATCCATCTAATAATTTATGGTGTACAGTGTAACTCACTATATCAAAAGATTATGCACTTTTTCCAGTTCAATCCAGTATAATGGAAAAAATGAATAAGCAACATGGAAAAGACAAGTTTTTCATTATAAGCTAGTGGGCATTACAATACAAGCTTAGGAATCTAGTATAGAAGCTAGGAGGCCAGTTTTGCACAGAGACTCATCTCTTACCACTAGAGATGCATCTCGAAGACTGGTACTCATCTCGGATTCTTGCATTTCAGATTTTATTTATTTTTTAAATATATTTTGTACACTTACCTAGATATGTTGAGATATCAAAGAAAATATCAATATAATTAGTTGTCTTTTGTCGACATCTAATTTCTTTACTTTAAGTTATTAATGTTTTTCTTAGGCTGCATAATATTCTTTTCTCTAAATTATATAACACACACACACACACATTACCATCTCCGAGTACACATCTCCTATTTTTATGAAAAATGGCGTACCCGTCCCCATCTCCCTATACCCATACCCATCTCCTGGTAACTATGTAGGAAGCATTAAAATGTCATATGTTGGCAGCGGCTTGGCCTACTGTCGAAGGACATTAGTCTAAAAATTAAAGAATAAAAATATAAACTTAGATGCCCCGCATGCAAAATTCAAGGGGGCAAGCAACTAGAAAAAGATCACTAAGACTTAAAGAAAATATAATCTTTTGGTGAATAGTTTTTGCAGGTAGTCTATGAAACACTAGTATTTTACCAAGTGCTACTTCCATACTGCTCTTATTAGAGTCTTTTGGTGAATAGTTTTTGCAGGTAGTCTATGAAACACATAGTTACCAGGTTCGGAAATCCAAATGCGTTCGGGAGGCCAAAAAAATGCAGAATATGCGGAATTCTTGAAAAGGTTAGGAAAAATCCGGTTTGGAAAAAAAATATATATATATATATATGTATGTATGTAAAATATTTTAATCTAGTAAGGAATGAATATTGAATATTAATTTAACAGTTACAAAATTGAGAAATGCATAAGTTTCAAACTTGAATTACATTAAAAGATAGTAAAATGTCCATAGTTTAGAGCCTAAGCTCAAAATTGCTACAAAACTTAAATTTCAAACATTTTCAACATCAAACCCTGCATCAAAATCAAAACTAGCACTAGCACTAGCACCATCAACAAATCTTGTAACAAGATCATCAACACTATCAATATTTTCTTCAACACCTTCAAAGGATGGTTCTACTTCTCCAAAATGAAGATTGTCATCTTCTTTTGCAAGATTGTGCTCAAGCAATCTTAAATTGCTATGAACAAACACAAGATTTGAGAGCTTTTTGGCTCCTAGTCGGTTTCTCTTGTTAGTATGGATCAAATCATGCGTGCTCCAATTTCTATCGCACGCAAAAGCACTGGCACACTGACTGTGGACACGCACGGCAAGCTTTTGTAACTCTGGAGTAGAAGAACCATACGTTTGCCACCATAAATGGGGATCCATACTAATAATGTCTTATTGTGCTTCCTCAAGGGAAAACAAGCCTTCTTGGTTCTTGAATGTAGTCAACTGCCTTCTCACCTTAGCCTTCTCATTTTCATCTCGAACCAACATGTCTATTGTTGTCAATACACCATTCTTTACCTCATCATTTGCATCATGATCCACCTCTATCAATTTTGGATTCAAATAGCAACTTGCTGCATGTATAGGTCGATGTAACATGTTCCATAGGATGTCTACAATGTCCCAAATACGTTAAACTTCATCAACTTCATCTGCCAATACTTTTTTGATTTGTTCTTTTGCTTGCTCCATGCCCTCATACACAAAACTAATACATCAGCTAATCTCAACAATTGGACTAGTGGCTCAAAAACCTTTAGTGTCTTTTCGGCACCCTCCCAAAATGAACTACCTAAGATAATTCTCTCAATGTCCTTTGCAACGCTTTCCTTAGAAAGCTTAGATTGTGCCCATTCTTCACTAACTACAACTCTTCTCAATGCTGTCCTCTCCTCCACCTCCCTTTGCAAAGTGATAAAATTAGATGCAAATCTTGTTTCAGCTGGGGAGAGAAGTTCATGCTTTGCAAATGAGCGATACAAGCTCAAAGTCAAATGGTGATTAAGTATGAACTTTGAAATTTGTTTTCCTTCTCTGGCAACATTATTTATTCACTCCAACTTTGCAAGATCTTCAAGCAAAAAATCTAAAACATGAGTTGCACATGGAGTCCAAAACAAATGAAGAAACCTGTTCATTAGAAGATCCCCTTCTGCTTTACAATTTGCTGCATTATCTGTAATAACTTGGACAACATTTTCCTCTCCAATCTCTAGAATAGCAAATTCAATGCATTTGAAAATGAAATCTGCAGTCTTCACATCATTGCTTGTATCAACTGATTTGATAAACATAAAACCTTCAGGGCATTGAGTCAATATATTGAGGGGTCTTCGCTTTGTGTCAGACCACCCATCACTTATCACAGTGCAACCTGATTTTTTCCATTGCCTTTTCATTTTATCTAGTTCACTAGATATAGATGTCACCTCCTCTTCCAGCAGAACAGTTCTCAGATTTTCAAAAGATGGCATTGTGTACCCTTTCCCAAAATTAGTGATCCCTTCTACCATTGCTTTCATATGTGGATTTCGAACATTGAAGGGGATGACATTTGCATAAAAAAACCGGGCCACCAATCTATCTACCTCATGTTTTTGTTGCGGTTTCCACATATCTTTCAAAGAAGGTTGGGATTGGGACATTTGATGTGCACTTTCGCTAGCTTGGGTAGATGCTGGAGAATACGTTGAGCTAGAAAATGAGCCAAATTGTGTCAGACTACGTTGAATTTTGGCCCTCTTTGAAGATTCAGACACTGATGTAATTGTCTTTGTTTCATATTTGCTTTTGATTTGACTTACAAACGCTGCATACATAGGGTTCTGCGACGTTATTGGACAAATATTTACATCTGGGCCTCCAATATAATGGTTTCGAACCCTTATTGTAGTCCCTGTGATATTTGAGCCACAAAGAGTGCATTGCATGTTTCTGAAATTCGCATATCGTTGACTAATATATTTCTTTTCGAGTGGTTGACTTGCCATGATGATAAGGTCCTGTGTAGCTTACTCTGCAGAAGTTTTATAAACATAAATGTATTATTAAATATTTGATATTATATTTATATAAAAAAATATAAAAAATTACTTTTTTAATAGAATTTATTTTAGTTTCTATTTATATGTGTTAAGGTAAAATTATTTTATATTTAAATCGTAATTTATTTTTTATAATATTTGTTTTTAAATATTTTTTTAAATTTTTTTTATTTTTTTTATATTTGTTTTTAAATATAAATTTTATTTTATATTTAAGTAAATGTATTATTAAATATTTGATATTATATTTTTATTTTATTTTTTAATAGAATTTATTTTATTTTCATTTATATTTGTTAAGGTAAAATTATTTTATATTTATCGTAATTTATTTTTTATAATATTTGTTTTTAAAAAATTTCATTTTTTTTAATTTTTTATCAAATTTAAATTTTATTATGTATTTGTTATTTTTTTAAATGTTAATTTTATTAACATATATATTTGTTTATATAATAAATTATATTTAAATTACAATGTTATATTATTAATAAAATTTAAATATAATGTTAAAACTTAAATTATTTACTAAATATAAAATTAATTTTATAAATGTTAATTTTATTAAAAAATATTACTTTATCGATTTTATAAATTTTAACAACATATAAAATTAATTTTATAAATGTTAATTTTATTAATAAATATTACTAAATAAATAAATAAATATTAATAAATAAAGCCTCCCTGTTGCTGCGTCTGTCAAGTCTCGGATGTGATCCAGGCGGTTCCCTGCGTCGTGTTCACAGAGTCACCGTGCCTTCCAAGCTCAAACAGTAGTCGATCGTGCCTTCCAAGCTCAAACAGTCGCCGTTCGTGCCTTCCAAGCTCAAACAGTCGTCGTGCCTTTCGCGTGACACTCACAGTCGCGAGCAAATTACCGTCACCGACTCACCAGACTTGCACTTGCCGTCGGATTGTTCAGTGGCCGTCAGAATTTGCATTATGTTTTACTTTTGCTTACTCGCGGCGCAAAAATAAAGATTTTTAGGGTTCCTGCAACTAAACGACCGTCCCTTTTTAGGGTTTCCGCATTCAATGACTTGCGCTTTTTAGGGTTTTGTGTTTTTTTAATGTTTAAAATTTTTAATAATAAAAAATACTCTGAAGACTCCAAACCCGGATGTATTAATCTGAGAGCCGAAAAAAATGCGCATTTTTCTGCATTTGGCCCAGATGCGGCCGAACCTGGTAACTATGATGAAACACTAGTATTTGACCAAGTGCTACTTCCATACTGCTCTTATTAGAGTCTTTTAGGCTAAATTCCCAGCCATGCCTTCTCATAAAATTTACTGCTTTATATTGTCTGAAATGCTATTTCTATAGGATTCTTAGTGAGTCTTCTTTCTGACCGCATAATTGAAATAGTTTTTATACATTTTGAACTTTTCAAGTCTTCAAACAGACAAGCATGAAAACAGGTATTTAATTTTGCATTCAGATTTCATCTTATGTAGAGTTCTGCTGTAAGTTCTTTCAGTTTTATTATAAGATTTCAAAGATCATAACAGTGGTTTCAAAGCTTTTATCAATTAAAAAAATACAGTGGTATCAAAGCACTTTCTGGGAGTACTGGCAATGCCTATATTCACGGTCATTCATTTGGATAATAAATTCAAATCAGAAATTAGATTACCATTTATGGAAGCAATAAGAGCTTCATTGGAGGCCATAAGAGAAAGCATGGATGAAATTGGCCAATATCCATCTTCGTTGATTATGCAAATTGTAATCAGATAAGGGAGAACAGTGGTGATAATTATTATGTGAATCCTTTTGCACAAAACAATCGAAGAATGCAAAATCATGGAACTCAAAGCAACCAAGAGAACTCTGAAGATCATCACATCAATCGAGCTTACTATAAAAAATAAATAAATAAATTATATTAATGTCTGCAAATGACCAAAGTTGTTCAATGGGACTCGAGAAGTAGAACCAGTTATATGGAGAAGCAAGTTATATAGAAAGAGTAAAAGGACCCTAGATTATGTTAGTAACTAGACATAAAGCACTCAAGAAATCTAAACAAAACAAGAGGGGATAAACCTAAAGCAGTTAAACCCTAAATCATAAGAAATAAGCAAGAATATAAATCACACTTTGAAAAAAAGATCCCCCGATGAAGCATGGAAGTGATGAAAAACAAAGTGGGAGGGCAGAACAAGAGACCACTGCTATCACATGTCTGTCACTGCAAATGGACAAATGCAAGATCTGAGAATTCTCATACAGGAATGTCTAACGCTGATGGCAACCAGCTGGGCAATTCTAGGGGGAAACCAGATACTCCTCTTGGAGCCTCTCCTAACACCAAGGCTGATGAAATTTGGACTGAAGAGAAAAAAGTAGTGATGTGCCTGCCTCTGTGACACTAATTGTGGACAAGAGGAAGGTCCTTGATGCCGAAACGAGATAGATCCACTCCACCTACAATGGGACTGAGGGGACTGGCAAGCTCTAACAGTAATGTGCAAAGAAGAGCAGTGTCTCATTGATCTGCCCCCATATAAGTGTGAATCAGCTGTATCCAACAGGCACTTACTGCCTCCAATGCCCATAGTGAGCTCAAGTAAAAAAGAAAATATCCTAAGAGCTCTAGTGTCCTGTGTAAGGATCTACATTTGAGAATGATAGTCTGCCAAATAAAAAGGGCCAAGCAATTCCGATCAGGATACCAAAAGAAAGTGGATTAAGAACTGCACAAGTCTCTGTACAGACTAATACCTGTACAAAGAACTCTCATACCTAAGTATGATGGCGTTAGCAGAGATACTAAAATGAAGACTTGAATAGGCATGCTGCTCTATTTTTTCCAATTAAATTCCGTGGAAGACTTCAGAAAATTTCAGCTTGTCACTTTACACTTTGATTAGGCGATGGTTGACTGGTAGCAAATGGCTTAGGATGAGTGGCACAAGGATAACCAGCCAGAAATCACAACTATGGAGCAACTTGTGACTTCATTGTAATAATTTTGAGGCTTATACCCAAGAAGATTATTTTTGTATGAGTGGCTTTCTGAACTTATCCTGTATGGATTATTTTTGGCTATCCAAAACATGAAGCAGATAGACACCATTATATACTACCAAAAAGTTCCCCCAACTCGTGGAAAATAGTTCTCCTGAGGATGGTTCCTTTGTATATTTATAGGGCAAACAAAATTCATCGGGGCGTATACGCAGGCCTTGGAATCTTTGCTACTCTTATGTGGCCAAGAGTTGTTAAATAGCAAGATCCTCCTGCAGGGAGAAAGGAAGAACCAAAACGCAATGCAGTACCTAAATCCCCTCTTTTTCTCCAGCGGGATCGCCCAAAAGGTACAATCCCGTGCAAAACTATTCCTGATTTACACTTCAAAAGAATTGGATTTAGCTGCAAAGAGAAATTTTCCAAGGGACACAAGTGCAGAGCTTAGATAAAACTAAATACCTGATGGTAAAAACAACTGCAAAAATAAATTGGGGATAATATTAGATACAAAATATAATAGAATTCAAAATACTGCATTACATCCAAAATACAATATATCATATAGAGTAAACAGTGTTAAAACTATTGGCAATATTAACAGGAGTTCTTCAGTACTCTTTCAAGTAATTAAAAATGTAAGAAGTATGCACTAGTCTGTCTATTGTTGCTTCTTTGCCCATAGATATGTAGAATAAATAAAACATTGTTGCATCATTGAAAAATTAAAAGATAAGCTAATTATATAGCAAGCAAAATCAAAATGTACATATGGTTAAAATATTAAACACAACTTGTGCCAGAAAAGCACCTCTCTAAGACCTTTATACATCTATAGCAGACATGTACGCACCAAAAACTGAAGTGCTAAGATGAAAAAAATAAAACCTGCTATATACCTGTTGATAAGAACAACAACCACAGAGCTCTGAAGCATTGTGACATCAGGTGATCGCAACTGCTCTAACATAAGCCCCAAGTTTTTACTGGCTTCCTGGCGTAGCGTTCCTTGATCAAGAAGCGGATGTCCTCCAACCAACCATGATATATTAAAAGTTCTTGACTTGCCTGCTTTATACAGAACAGTTATCTCAATATAGCAATGGAATTCATCAGAAACTATCCATACATGAATCTCTGGTTCAGAAGATTATAACAATTAGAAAGTAATAATAATTTAATAAAGCTGGATATCACTCGTCCTTTTTGAAATGCATCTAGTTCAGATGTAAATTATTTTACCATCACTATTTTGCTGGGGCAGTGGTGACTGGGATCCATTTGAATCGGGTGTAAAAAGTAAAATTATTATTTCAACAAATTTTACTGCTACCAATTTTACTCCATCTGATCCAGGCTGCAGCACAGACATCGTAAGCTAGTGAGCAGAAAATAATCTGGAAGGGAAAAAAAAAATAGAAAAAATGATTTACCTGAAAAGCAAATGGGTACACTGCATCTTTGAATTTCACCATCCATGACCATAAGTCCTCAAGCCATTTATCCAATTTTCCTGAATAAATACCCTAGTTTCACCAAAAACAACACATTGTGAACTACATCCAGACAAAATCAATGATCTGAGAAAAGAAATAATGCAGAAGTAAATCCATTGGAACAAACACTAGAAACTGGAAAAACACGCTGAGAGTACAATAGTCTTTGCAATAATGAACATATCCCAAGTAGTAACCCCTAATGTTTGAGTAAAAATAATTCAAAAATTACAGATTACTCCTCAATTTCTATGTTTTTGTTGGTCTAACATCTACTATATTTTTATTCATGTTTTGCAATTATGATATCAAAGCTCTAGGATAACCATTGATGCATGCATATAATAACGTACCAACATGTAACAGACCCAATGGTTGTCCTCCTATCAATTTCAATTGCCACAAAACACACTTAAGTTTTTAACCCTTATAGAATGCAGAATAGCAGGCATCAAAAACAGTTCAGGTACTGCATATGACATGAAGTTTCCTTTCTGCATGATTGTGCCTGCTCAACTCACAAGTCATCTTAGAAACAGATTCCAAGAAGTTGTACAGTTGAAGCAAAAGTACCATGAAAACAAATATCCATTGCATAAAAACAGAAATTCAATTTCTATCCAATATTGAAGCCTTTCTCTACTCTGTGTCATCAAGCTTTTAGCATGCATTTAGCAGGAAACCAATCATCAACATTTAGTAACAACATACTCAAAAAAAGCAAGCAACCATGTTGAATTTTAACCAAAAGCAGAAGCATCTAGATCATCAAAAGGGTTAGCTCCTGGCAATCCTTTGATGGCAAAAATTGTCAAGGGTCGCATTGCTATTAACCAAAGCTAAACTTAAGGGATAAAATGTTATGAATTGGAGACAAAATTATGGATGAGTTAACAATTTCTTAAAGATAAACCATAACTATAAAAGAGATAATAGTAGTTTATGGGTGGCAACCCTGAGAGAGATTCTAAGTTGCTGCTACTAATAAGAAGCACCCAAGGTTTGAAGAAGAGTATACTGAAAAAGTGAAAATCTATAAATGTTTGCGGAACAAAGGAAGATTTAAATGAAAATAATGCAGGGGAGCTGCACACTCAGATAGACAGCACCTGCAAATCAGATATATGACCAAAAATGGTACAGGTGGGATCTACAGAACATCTCTCATTAAGTATAAATGAATGAAGCAGAGAAAGAACAAATAAGTAGGGTTTCCTCCAATATATACCATGGACAAAAATGCAACCCCAATAAAAAGGGCATCACTTAATCCCTCATGCCATAATCTGAATTGCTTGACTAACCAGATTTAGACTGTGATACAAAAGTGGCCTTAATCCAAAGACTTAGAACAAGTGCTAATATGAACTTGGAGACAAAATAGTCCATCAACACAATGCTAATAACATGTTTTCTAGGTACACAACACACCCTCACCCTTAGAAAACTATGTCCCCAAAGCTAGTATATACTCGGGTCAGGCATGCTCAACCTAGAGCGGTACTAGGATGGGTGACCTTCCCTCAACTTCCAGAAAATTTGAAGTTTTGGGCTACGCTTTCACTACAAAAGGAAACGAACTGTGAAAACCAAATCAAAAAGGCATCACTAAATCCCTTATGCTATAACCTTAATTACTTGACTAACCAAATTTAGGCCATGTGATAAAAAAGTGGCCTTAACCCAAGACTTAGAACAAGTGCTAATATGAACTTCGAAACATAATAGTTTGTGGGCACAATGCTAATAACATGTTTGCTAGGTACACAGCGCACCCTCCCCCTTAGAAAACTATGTCCCCAAAGCGAGTATATACTCAGGTCAGGCATGCTCAACCTCGAGTGGTACTAGGATAGGTGACCTTCCCTCAACTTCCAGAAAATTCAAAGTTTTGGGCTATGTTTTCACTACAAAAGGAGATGAATTGTGAAAACCAAATAAAATTATGGCTCTAACAAATGCACTAGACACAAATGAGATCGGGGCTTTTTATTCAAAAATTCACCCCAAGTTTTAACGAGTGTTTCTTAGTTCTTCCTCAAGTTCACTTTAAATTTGAATATCTCTTCAAAAAATCATCTCCAATATTTCATCCTCCTTTGAAAGTCCTTCAACTTGATCTCCAGCATCTTGATTGCCCTATTTTCAAAGCTTGTTGTACTCTTCCCTATGATGACTTCAGATTCCAACATTTGCCTACCTTCTTCATCAGTTACGGGTAGCTATGTTTGAGTGACTATGCTTATGCCTACCTCCTTCAAACATAATACATTGAATACATCATGCTACGCTTTCGCTACAAAAGGAGACGAACTGTGAAAACCAAATCAAAAAGGCATCACTTAATCCCTTATGCTATAATATTAATTACTTGACTAACCAAATTTAGGCCAGGTGATAAAAAAGTGGCCTTAACCCAAGACTTAGAACAAGTGCTAATATGAACTTCGAGACAAAATAGTTCGTGGGCACAATGCTAATAACATGTTTGCTAGGTACAGAGCGCACCCTCCCCCTTAGAAAACTGTGTCCCCAAAGTGAGTATATATTCAGGTCAGGCATGCTCAACCTAGAGTGGTACTAGGATAGGTGACCTTCCCTCAACTTCCAGAAAATTCCAAGTTTTGGGCTACGTTTTCACTACAAAAGGAGATGAATTGTGAAAACCAAATAAAATTATAGTTCTAACAAACTCACTAAATAATTCAACTTACGAAAAGACACAAATGAGATTGGGGTTTTTTATTCAAAAATTCACCCCAAGTTTTAACGAGTGTTTCTTAGTTCTTCCTTAAGTTCACTTTAAATTTAAATATCTCTTCAAAATATCATCTCCAACATTCCATCCTCCTTTGGAAGTCCTTCAACTTGATCTCCAGTATCTTGATTGCCCTATTTTCAAAGCTTGTTGTACTCTTCCCTATGATGACTTCAGATTCCAACACTAGCCTACCTTCTTCTTCAATTACAGGTAGCTATGTTTGAGTGACTATGCTTATGCCTACCTCCTTCAAACATTAAATATTGAATACATCACGCAACCTCCCTTTGTTTGGGATGTCCAGAGCATGTCCACTTCTCCAACCTTTCCTTTAAGGCTTTACCCTTAGGACCCATAATACCTAAGTTGTAGTTTTTTGCTCTTTTGCTTCAAGTTTGATTTCTTGTATGATAGCAGATAAACAAATACCATTTTCCTTATTCCAAATTGATGTTTAGTTTTGTGTTGGTCTGATTTTTGCTTCATCCTATTTGCACTCATTATCAAATTATCCTTCAGCATGGACCATATGTTCTACATCTCTTATATGGCATTAACTACTGCAAAAACCTTACTGTTTAGGGGTTACCCAATCCGTTGTTTATATAGCTTTGTAGTCTTACAGTGCTTTCAAGGGGGTATTCTTGGTAATTGAGCAATATCTAGTATTATACTAGTATTCTGCTAAGTACAATGCTTTAAAGGGGGTTATCTCAATAGCTAAGTGAAATGTAGTGGCATACGAGGATTTTGATAAACACAACTAATTCGCCCATTTTTATATGTCTCATGTGTACATCCCTCAAGTAGCCTTTCTAAGCATTTATTTACTACTCTGTCTGCCCATCTAAGGGTGGTATGCAGTACTCATGTTATATGTGATTCCTGCAATCCTAATGGTTCCTGCTAAAACTTACTCAGCAATTTGCAACCGCTATCATAGATAATGTTGTGAGGGAGCCCATGCAACTTATAAATGTGCTATAAGACATTGTCAGCAATTTCAAAAGGCATTAAATCCACACATGGACACAGGGATGAGATAGGCAAATTTAGTTAATTGGTCAACCACAATGACAGTTTGATCACACTCAGAATTAAACCTCTTGTAGACACTCAATTTTGATATAAACCTTCTTATTGCAATGTTTTTAGCACTATTTTGTGCATATGGGTGATCACCTTGAATCAGGGACTTATTGGTGCTTTTTTGTCCTTTTGCTTCCTCTTTGTGCGATACATTGGTCTTCTTTTCTTATGTTTGTCATTCTGTTCTGCTCATGAGCCTGTTCTCTCTCTCATCTGTTTGTGTTTGTCTCTTCCTATAGGACAGAAACGGCAGTCAGCTGATCCTGTCCTCTATGATTTTGTGGGCCTTTCTGCCTATGGTCACATCTTGTCAGTGTTTGGATCCATTTATCAGTTGTTGCCCTTTTCTCTTGTCAGCTTTTGCACACCAATCGCTCTTTAATTCAAACCATGAGAAGCGTATATGTACAAGTCATCTATTTGCATTGTAGTGATCTTTGGGTTTCTAAATCATCTTGGAGTTTCCAATCTTTCCAATCTAAAAGTATCCGAGTATTATTGAGATTCATACAAGTTACCAATCTATTTATTTATTTCAAGTCTAAGCACACTCTACATTAATTTATCTATGCTCAAGAACTTGCATCTTGTACCAAAATTGACCTAGGCAAATGTGCATGTGGTTGCATATCACACTTAGGGAGAGAAGACAGCTTCTTCTCTCAAATTCTCCATTCATACTCACATGAACTATGAGGGGTTTGATTCTGACATGGGGGATACATAGCTTGCAACCCCACCTTGAAGGCTGCCCGACCCAACTATTACTTCCCTTCTCTTGTAAGAACGGGGTCAAAGACATTGAAAAAGCGAAATCAGACATTGTCATCCACCAATTCAGCGAAGCACAGGTACAGGAAAGCATGACATCCAATGGCAAAAAGGTATCAAAAAATACTGCAGGACAGGTACGGCACAGCACAACAGGTAGGGCGGTCAAATCAGCTGACCAATGATTCTGCCCAAGGAAAAATCAGCACTGCTGCCAATTGTCCCTAAACAATCAGAGGCTCATATCTTACACGAAGGCAGATGCAGGCCCACACAACCCAAATCCACACATAAATATTCAGAATTTGACTAGTTCTGACTATTCCAATCATTTGTCTTCCATATTGTCCATTGCTTGTTTTAACTTATCAAATTGGCTAATTGCAATCATTTTAGCCACTAGGTCAGATCTGAAAGTACTGTTTTACATTTAAATAGTATATCCCTAGTGCAATCATTTTACCTTTGTCTTAATTAAGAGACAATATAAAGGGTGAAACACAATTCAATACCAACCTTCATCTTCTGCTAGTACAAGTTGGAGGTCAGTTTTCTGGAAGCCTACATTATGAAGCTCACTGCTTTTAAGTTTTGAGTTATGTTGTCAACCTGGAGCTGCGCCCTGAATCGAAGACATGCATGAAATGGCCAGTCGTCTATCCGGTTGAAACAATGGGATCTTCTCACGAGGATGGATGCCTCAATGGTGAGAAGAACCTCCAGAGAAGGCTGGTTTCTGTAAGATGTATCAATGAAGATCTCTACTCTATGCTGCGGACTACCATGGAAAAGGGAGAAGGAAACTTTAAGGGGAAATCCTACCTAATAAAGGTGATACACCAGAAGATTGATCCACTCAACTTGGAACCTTGAACACTGAACAAACAAGAGAAAAGGAAGACCTTTAATTTCAATCATTCACTTATGCATAAATATTTCGTGAAAAAGTTCAATCCAATGACCAAAACATGAGGGAAAACAATGGAGAGAGGTCTAATACAAGACACTTTGCAGCCACCTAACATCCACTTACAGCTTTAGCAAAAGATATAAAGAACACTTAACATGACCTGCATAATACAATAAGCTAGCAACTAGGTACGAATCAGAATTTGGGAAGGGAGAGAAATCTACCACTTATGCAAATTGCTGAATGAATATACACTATGCCAACACTTGAAATCTAAAAGTACAGTCCATCTATTAATCGAAGAAGTTACACAACTCACCAATGGCAAAATCTGGTCTAGCCAAGAGAGGGATGATTTTAATCAAGGCTGAAAGTCAGTTTATAGATAATTACAAAAGCCAAATATTGGCATTGAAAAATTGAAAAGAAGGATTAACTTAGATTAACTCAAGGTTGACTTGGCCTTTCAATAAAATATATATTTTTTTTGTCTTTGCATGAAGCTTCTTGCGCTTGATGAAGTGAACTTGTCTTTGATCTAAACCGCCCACCTCTCTTTGCATGGAAATCCACGCCAATGTCAATTTTAGAACTCTATGTGAGCTGCTTGATGCCGAGTTGGAACGTTTGAAACACTGAGTTGGTCGTTTGATAAGTTGAGTTAGAAGAAGAGATCATTCTCCTTTGCATGGGAAACACCTAGTAGATGTGGCGTTTAACAATTAGTCAACTCTAAATCTAAAACAGTCAACTTGACATTCGAACTTGGAACTCCGGTTGAAGCTGAGTTGGACCTTCGGATGCATGAGTTGATCCGGAGATGAGTAGGACTTCAACAACTAGTCAACTGAAGCTTTGACCGATCGATCAAAAATAACCCTTGCTTGCATGTATTTTATCCTATTCTAATTTGCCTGTTCATGTCTATTTCTGGCAGGATTCTATATTTGGATGTATTAGTCTATATTTCCTCCGTTTGGCCTTTTTTCAACTTCTCATCGCTTAATCTGAGGTCAACTTCTCGTGGTTTAATTCTTTCGAAATTCCGGCTTTACCTTTGTTTCAAAGGTTACTTCCCGCAGTCAAAATTTGACGTCTTGCGGGACATCACCCTTAGTCTTCTTATTTCCTTCAGAATTCTTGTTGACTTTACCTTTGATTTCTTTCGGCTTTATGCTTGCCAATTTTGCCAAACCTTCAGAATTTTCTGTTTGCAACTTTTTCGAAGGAATCCTATGGCTTCATATTTCCTCGGCATTATCTTCCAAAGTATTCCTTCGGACAAAAAATCTAAAGGAATTCCTTTGGACTTTTTTCCGAATGATATCTTCCTTTGTCATTTCCTTTGGCTCAGGGTTTTATTCCACGGGTCTTTCTCTTTTGGTGAGTTTTCTCCAAATTTCTTCGGACTTTTTGTCCAAAGGAATTCCTTCGGACAAAAGTCTGAAGATATTCCTTCGTCTTTTGCGTTTGCTCTTTGTTGATTTCGGACTTCGCTGTCAGCTTTTTTGCACGGGCCTGTCTTCCTTGGCTTACTTCGAATTTCTTCAAACTTTTTGTCCGAAGGAATTCCTTCGGACAAAAAGTCCGAAGATATTCCTTCGTCTTTGCCTTCTTCCCCTGTTTCTTCGGACTTTGTCTTCTTTGTAATTTTCCAAATTTCTTCAGACTTTTTGTCCAAAAGAATTAATCCTTGTCTTTTTTAACTCTGTTGAGAATGCCCTTCGGATTTTTTACAAGGGTCTAGGCACCGTGCAAAAAAGCTGCCAGCGAAGTCCGCAAGGGCTTCTGTCCCTCATATGTGCCTTTGTCGAAAAAGTCCGAAGATATTCCTTCGTCTTTGCCTTCTTCCCCTGTTTCTTCGGACTTTGTCTTCTTTGTAATTTTCCAAATTTCTTCAGAAGGGTCCGAAGGAATTAATCCTTGTCTTTTTTAACTCTGTTGAGAATGCCCTTCGGATTTTTTACAAGGGTCCAGGCACCCACCAAGTGCCCTCCGCAAGGGCTTCTGTCCCTCATATGTGCCTTTGTCGGAAAAATTGTAGGGCACCCGAGTTTTTTGCAAGGGTCCACGAATTTGACGTGTACCTTCTCGAAGGGTAGGTGCCCTTCGAGATTGTTGAAAATGACCCTAAGGAAGGGTATCTTGCCCTTCGGGTTTCTTGTTTTGCCACTTCTACCTTCCAAAGCCTTTGCAATTCCTTCGGACTTATTCCTTCGGACAAAAAGTCCAAAAAAATTATTACTTGGATTTTCCTTGCTTTTTGGGCGGACTTTTGGATTCTCCGAAGAAATTACTTCCATTGTCTTAGGCTCTTTCCTTCGTTATTTCCAGCAGACTTATGTCCTTCGCACTTCTCCGAAGTTGTGTCCTTAGCAGAAGCCTTCTTTGATGAACCATTCCTTTGGACAAAAGTCCGAAGGAATTCATCCTTTTGTAGCAAAGGCCCTTACCAAAGAAGAAAATAATGTAATCTTTCCCAATGTATTCTTTCTTTCCTTGGATGGAGATGTGAATTTTTCAAATGCCAAGAGACAATCTGTCCTGTGGAAGAATTGTCAACAAGTTGTAGATTTGGTTTTGTTATACTTGAGAAGGGAAAAAATTTCAAACCATTTTGATGTGGACTTTTACATATCTTGCATCAAATTCAATAAAATGCCTCCAAACTAGATCTATCTCTATATATGCACATGTTCTCAGTCGTCAATGAGGAAATTTTGAAATACTTTGAATCATTGTAGCATTATTCGTTTGAGAAAAAAATCGTTTTTTCAAAAGTGTAAGTGTTTTTCAAAAAATCATGATTAATTGGAAAAAAATTGAAAAGCTTACAACCCTAACCCTAACCCTAATTATGTTTAAATTGCGATTAAATCACGTTTTTTGGAAAATCGCATTTTGTCCCCGATTTTTTTGTACAAATCACGATTTAAACAGATCAGTCAATGGTTTATTGACCTGCAGACGTTGACCACGAATAAACCGCACTTAGACAAGTTAAAAACACATTTTCTGGTCCACTTCACGATTAATTGCGATTTTTTGGCGAGTTTGGTAACTATGCTTTAAATTATGTTTAAAGAGGAGGCTATAACCAAGCAGATTTTGCCTCCAGTAGAATACTTTTCCCCTAATCCACAAGAAGAAATGGTTGTGAACATTAATATGGAAGGAAAGTACAATCACATTAAGGCAAGTTGAGGTGAGCAAGAGTGTTGGATTATTTATCCAAAGGTATTTGTTTGTTTGTTTATATTATGTTTTGGTTTGTTGGCAATTAGTGTGAGTTGGTTCACAATAATCAATTAGATCCCGTAACCACAATTAAAAACTTTATAAGCTTTTACATTCCTTGTAAATAATCTATTCTGAGAATAATACATTTCTACCTTCGAGCATACATTATCAAAACTATACAATGTAATCCTCTATTTCATGTGCATTGTCCGATCCCATCAGTGGTAGCAAAGCCCGGATGAAGGAGCAAGCAATTTTTTTTTTGAACTGCTTCACGCAGTAGCATAGTGCTTTTTTATGAGAAGTACGGCAGCAATAACATTATCAGGTACCTATACGGCATGATTGATATTTTTGGCGCCCTCAATTTTCAGCGAAGTACAGCACGTCAAGGCTCACAAATCCAATGCGCTAGTAAAGGAGAGACAAATTTAGTCCAAAGCTTCATCCTACAATTTTTTTATTATTCAAACTGTTGTTTTGAACGATGCAAAATGTTGTTTCGAGAATCAAATTTGATCAGATAAATACTAAGGGCAATTGTAAAGACAAATAGACATCTCGGCATTAGCACAGAATGCAACCTTGTACAATGCAATAATACAGCGCAATTGTTTTAAAGCATCACACCTATACAGCGTCCTCCACATAAAATGGCCTAGCAGAGAATATAAAGGCTTTTGTTTGATTTTGTTTTACTTCAATGTTGCGCAAGATTGCATAGGATTTGCTTAATTTTTACTCATTTTGTGGGTCCCACTAAAGAAAGGAAACAATCAACAAAAACTAAGGACATAATCTTGTTTCAAGGTGGTGAAAATCTTTCACCTATATATATATATATATATATATATATATATATATATATATATATATTTTCCACAACTACAAATTAAAAAATATAGCAAACGCCTTCTTAATGTATCTCATGCAAGCTTGAAGGCAAGTTGGATAGTTGAGTTCTCTTAGTCACTCGCACAAGAGAAGGTTATGGGTTCAAAACCTATATTTTAGACAAATTTTCTTTTGCATTTGATCTTTTAAAATATGCCTTTTTGAAAAGGGAATATTCTATTTTCAAAGACTTTGTAAAGAGAATTGGCGATATAAGGGTGTAAGCTGCAACACTGGTTATAACTTTTTATGACTCGTCACCATTTGGTCTAAAGGTGGTCATGTAACCAGCCAATTTATAGGTTTTTGAACATTTCGGACACAACAGAATGGTTTATTTTGTGATTTGATGCTTCTAGATATGAGTTTTATGACAAATCTATTAAAATGATGTATAAAGGTGCATTCTCGGTGGAAACTAACACCTTCAACATGAAAAAATTCACGTCACCTCATGCTTGTGTTCTCGATGACCATCTCGCCCTTTACAGATCCATCAGGATCCTTGTGATTGACAAAATGTAAGTGTCACACTGGAGGTTGGAGGATCCATTGGAGGTTGGAGGACTATTACCCTTCTCCAATAAGCTATTCGCTCGAAGATTGGGTTCAATGCTTGAATGGCAATTTGGTAGCAGTAATTTGCTTATTTCAATTTTAGTTTTGGCTTTCTATCCTTGATTTCATGACATGGAATAAACCGGATTGTTTGATTTTGTTTCTCTTGTTGCACTGTTTCTCACATCTCACCTGATAGGCGGAGAAGATATAGCATTGGTAGGTCTTCAATCAGTCGTCGGTAACAATACGAGTTGATAGAGGTTGCTAACACTAGTAGTGTTGAGCAAAGGTCGGCAATGTTTGTTGGACATCAAGATATACCATACACAATACAAATTGGTCACTTTGGCGGGCTTCTGGGTGGAGCCTTATGTGGATCGATGTAGTTGGGAAGGCCTTGATAGTGTTCTACTATAATATGGTACGATGATCACAAGGGATATGCAAGCCTTGATCATGTTCATCAGCGTTTTATACCACAACTCGCAAGGTGGACTTCTGTATGGAGCGACATCAATTTTGGTCAATACCAAGATGTACAATACATCAGTTGCAGTTGTTTCAGAGCTTCTTTGATGACTTCAGAGTCATTGCTCCAGTTCTTTCATCTTCCATACCCCTTTGGATCAAGAGGGAGTTTGTTGGATTATTTATCCAAAGGTATTTGTTTGTTTATTTATATTATGTTTGGTTTGTTAGTAATTAGTGTGAGTTGGTTCACGAGAATCAGTTAGATCCCGTAACCACCAGTAAAAGCTTTATAAGCTTTTACATTCCTTGTAAATAATCTTATCCGAGAATAATACATTTCTACCTTTGAACATACATTATCAAAACTATACAATGTAATCCTCTATTTGCCTGTGCATTGTCCGATCCCATCAAAGAGCACTTGCACATCCAATTCAAGGGGCAGTTGTCGAGCAAGGCCAAATGCTTTTCATTAGAGAAAATGAGAAGAATAAAAAATCTAAACATTAAACAAATAAGTTTTTGGAGTCCAAAAACCTTCCCATTTAAGGAGGCATGATCCCAAACGGAAAATAAACAAAGGGAAAAGATATCCATTGGGGATGAAGAGAGCAAAAATAATACATGTGGTAGTTCAACACAGAAACCTCTTTGGCATGCATCAGAGCCAATGAAAAAAACTTTCGTTTCCCTTGTCCCCCAAATTATGAAGAGACGAATGCCAACTCTAAATAATTTAAAGGGAAATATGGTGCAATTAAGTCACGAAAATTAAGTGAAAATGAATGAAGATCCCAATCCAATTAAGTCCATTGTTTGAGATTCACTAGGTTAACAATTATGATATGAACTAAGGAAGACAATTGCAACATCAAGTGAGAGACATGATTGTCACAACTGTACATGTATGCTCATTTGTATGATTTGCATATAAAGATTACAAAGAATATACAAGGAAACTTCTAAGAGATGAGAGATGTACAACATTTAAGAATATAAAACAACCCCATGTGACTATAAACCATTTAATAAAGTACACTAGCCCATGAGACTATATTTTAAAAATACTATTAGCCCACATGGCTATGTTTCATCATTTCCTCCCTACATAGAGGAAATTGTCTCCAATTTGTATGTAGGACTCAAAAACCACCTCATAGAATCCAAGATGAGACAAGATATAATGGAATTTGGCAGAATATGGAGTGCATGCAAACCGTGAACAATGATGAGAGAGGCCCCAAATGGATAAAGATTACAAAGAATATACAAGTTAGCTTCTAAAGGAAACTTTTAAGAGGAGATTTGTGCATAGAGATATGAACAAAATTCAAGAATATACAAGCCCATGTGGTTGTATAAAACATTTAATAAATTGCACTAGCTAACGTGACTATCGTTACTAAAATACACTTGGCCCATGTGTCTACGTCTCAATATTTCCTCTGTGTAGAAGAAATTGTCACCAAATTCGATACAGAAGTCAAAAACCACCTCCTAGCTTCCAAGATGAGCTAAGAGAAAATGGAATCTGGCGTAATATGGTGACAATTTCTACGTCTGGAGTAATAATAATTCTACCACGAACAATTATGATAGAGCCCCTAAATAGATAAAATATAAATGTTGAATGACGGAGAGTTGGATCATTTGAGAATGAAACATCTTGGAGAATGAAATTGACAGTCTGCATGAAACATCTTTGTGTAGGGATGGGATCCATAGCGTAGAACTCAATTTTATAAGTCAATGAAAAAGAGGAGAAGATGCCAACACTAAATCTATTAAAGTCCACCTTGGAGTTTAGTGGATGCTTGCTTGGGATAAAGACCCGTTGTCTGTTGAGGAAGGGGATGAGAAAGATGGAGTTCATCATCAGTTTGTTGAATTTCTAATTTAACTGAGGAAGTCAAGCGGAATGTAATTGAAGACATTGGCTTGCTCACAAGTGGAACCTAATGTAGGAAAGTTGCACTCTCCAAATCAATATCTTCACCATGGAACACGCGGCTATAACCATCTAAGGAGTGCATGATGCCTCATAGTGAGGATAGTAGCAAAGGAGAATCATCAATTCCCTTGACAACTATATTGATTAAAAATGAGAAAATTGATCGTGTAACCACAGCCAAGTTGCTAGTATGACTGTATACGATTTGATTTTGCAGAAACATAATCTCAAGCACTCGTCATTTCTTGCATTAACTTGGTTTGGTTCTCAGTCTGACTAGCTAGAATCTAGTCATGAGTTCCTGCATGACTAACAAGAGATCTGCTCAAAATTGCTACTACTCTCCAATTCTTGTGAGGATACCTTGTAGTTTTGTAGTCGTTTTGGATCAAATATGGGATTAAGGAAGAGGATTCACCTAGATTTTGCAGACAACCATCTGAGAACAAAACCTGTAGGCACTTGATTTGCTTACCCAAATTGCAATATATGATTTGTTTTGTTTTACCTATCAAAGTAACCCTCAAGGAAACTAGATCTAGTACCTTGATCAAAGAGGCCTAAGGGTGTTAGATCTATTACCCTAACACTTTCCAGGGTAACTGGATGTATTCTCGAGTCCCATTGACCTAATTTTGATCAATCATGGACATTAATATAATTTCTTTCTTTCTATTAAGGCTGAAAGATGAAACCCTTGAGACGACTAAATCTAAAGGCCACAATCAACATACTCTAATTCCAAATGATATGAACTAAGAAAGACAATTTCAACAAGAAAAGAGAGAGATTGCCTCAACTATAAATGTTGTACACTCATTTGTATTTTGTATGATCCATGCATAGCCGCACAATAGCCATGCAGGTCCACACACTCTTCCTCAGGACAACTTGGAACTCCCTACCTTTGCGGCGTCTTGCACCATGCACAAAGTTTCGTTGTACCTTCACGCATTGGCACATCACCTTGCAGACTACCACTCAACCTTATAGAGCAGCACATCGTCTTCTAAACTCCACACCCTGCATGTTGTCCCACGACACTATGCATTATATGTATAGCCTTACAATACCTCTATGTGCTACCACAGCGCCGCTTGGCACATCACAGAGGCCCCTAGTGCCACATAGGTCCATCAACACTCAGCAACCATGGCAACTTCCTACTACCATATGGCATGCAAGGTGGCACTTTCCAAATCTGCACAATCTCTTAGAATCTATCAGCATACCGCGGCACTAGGAAGCCAACCACCACACCTGCAAGAAGGTGAAACATCACTCAGGCAGAAGAGAAACCATTTTAGCATGCCTTGGGTATCTAGCATTTACACAAATTTGTAATTCTCCTTTTCCAGTTTGGGCATCCAATAGGACTTATTTCCCCTTTTTGATCACTGAAACCTGCACTCCCAAACTTACTGAACATTGCACATATCTGTACTTTTTCCTATTGTTTACATTGAATAGAAGTTACACCATCTTGTAAATACATCTGCATTAGAATTGTTTTGGTTTGTTGTTATAGTTTTCCTTTCTGCATTCTATAAAGGAAAACTATAACCCATAGGTTGCTTCGAAGTACAGGGTTATCCACCGCACCGACATCCTAGGCCCCTTTGTGGAGACCAATGTATATATAAAGATTAGGTCCACGTAGGTCCATCATCACTCAACAGCCATGGCACGTCCTACTACCAAGTGGCATGCGAAGTGGCAATTTCCAAATCCGTGTAGAATCTGAGAATCTGTCAACGTACTACAGCACTAGGAGTCCAACCGCCACACTTACAAGAAGGCGAAACATCACTCAGGCAGAAAAGGAAATGTTTTTTAATTGTTCCTTCTATAACTGCCTTCTTGCAATGATGTATATATATTGTAACCATCCGACCCATAAGAAATTAGAGACGCATACAAATAGTAGTATTAGCATGCCTTGAGTATATAGCATTTAAACAAAATTGTACTTCTCCTTTTCCATTCTAGGCTAATCAGTATGACATATTTCCCCTTTCTGATCACAGGTACGTGCATTACCAGCCTTTATGAACATTGTACACATCTACATTTTTCCCTAATCTTTACAATGAATAGAAGTTACACCATTCCGCAAATACTTCCTCGTTCAAATATGTTTTGGTTTTTTGTTGTTATAGGTTTCCTTTCTGTATTCTATTAAGGAAAACTATAACCCATAGCTTGCTGCCAAGTGCAGGGTTATCCACCGCACCGCCTTCCTGGGCCCCATTGTGTAGATCAATGTCATAAGATTACTCAACTTTTTTATTATGAATTTGATTAATGAATTATTCTTATTCAGAGAAAAGCCAATCACAAATTAAAATGCTATATTGTTTGAACAATTAATCTGCTTAAACAAATATAGGCAAGTCTCTCACAAAATAGGAACTACCACTTATCTCAAATACTTAATAAATGTCTTTAGGAGATGCTGAACTATTTTCCTTGCTCTACTCTTCAAAAAAACAAATAAAAGGAAGACTTGTTATGAATTGGTCTGGTACAATAATTCACAATGAAAAATAACATATATGAATGGAATAAAACAAGCTTATTCCATTATTCAAAAAAGAGTTGTGCTAGATCACTAACCAAAGAACTATTTATCCACTGACTTCCATATTACCCTACCTGTCGAAACCTTGACACCAGCAATTGCCAGCCTCTGAAATGCATTGATCCTCTTGAATGGAAGTTTTGAACACAACTTCTCTTTAACAAAAAATCAAATGCATTGGTCCTCTTTAACAGAAAACACTGAAGGATAGAGATTATCTCCTCCTCCTACAAACCTATTCGAGGTATTGAAGGTGTTAAAGGCACTTTGGACACCACGGTTTCACATGCAGATGAAGATAGATCAGTGAGACAATGTCCCCCCTCTTTGTGCGCTGCTACCAAGCCACCCCATTCCTCATAAATTATAATCCCACAACAGGCGCGGTAGGTAAGTTACATCCCCCCGCCAACAGTCTAAAACTACAGACAGAGGCAAGCAACACCATTTGCTCTCTACCTCTAGATGTTCATCGGCCATGGATATTAGGAAAGGCTCTAGGCAGAGTGCCCTACTTCCTCCTAGGATTGTCCAACTAGAGCCTCTCAGCTCAGGTCATTTTCCTATGAACATCATCAAATTTCATTTCATGATGATTGATGATGAAACCGTTGGTCCTCCTCCTTTTGCTCCGGACTTTGACACAAACTTGAGCCAGTATTGATCTCTATGCTTGGTCTCAAGCTTTGGTCTCCACCAACTCCCTTTTCATGTTCACTGAAGGACCATCCTTTCACATGGTTGAGTGTGCTTAAACGATATGAATTTATTTATTTCGATTTGTCTATAGTTTAGTCATTTTGTCTCACCCCTTCTACTTATTTTTTTTGTTAATTTGGTGTTAATTACTTAACTTCTTGTGCTTTTGAGTCCCATTGAACTATTTTGGTCATTTTTGGACATAAATATAGTTTGTCACTTTTTATTTCTTTTCTTCTTCCCAAATGTCATGTGAATTGTGACCATGATTATACATATTTTTATGTGCATACACACACACACATATACATATATCTATATACTTTTTTATCATCTCCTCCTCTGTAGGTGTTGGGCATAAATCCCTTTTTTCTTGAGAATTTCCATATTTGAATTTTAATTTTTCATAATGACAAAGTTTCAAATTTCCCGAATAAGCTAACCATGCTTACAGCATACAGATGTATCTCACAAGTAAAACTTCATTTATATAACCTTATATGCTCAATAAGTGAGCAATACAGCAGTGAAAAGATCTTTATAGTAGATAATGGAATTTTAGTCCTTCTGCCTTTCCACATTTGGATCAGGCTTAGGAAGATATCTTGAGAGATAAAAACCCTGACAAACTAAACACTCTGCACAAAGAATTGTCGCCAAATACTCAGTAAGCACAGAGCAATAAATAATGAATTATTTTTCCAGTTGTTGTCCATAATATCGTATGTTTAATTACAATAAATCTCCATTGAAAGAGCATGACCTCATACCATAAACAGAATTCCTTTTTGACAAGATAACCCAGAAAATGCTGGCTTTTCTAAAGCCACTCTAAAAGGAACACCAAATCTTAAGAGCTGTATCTTCTACATAATATCAACTAGATTAGAGTAGCATCTCCAGATTCTAAACGTTGTATATGCTGAGCATAATCAAGGCTTTGATTCTTATAATATTTATCAAATTATCACTAACCACCGTGTCTACAGGGAATGACAGTAAAATATTTTCTTTGAGCAGCCACCAAGATATGAATGCGGCTGAACTCCCTCGCCTAGATCTCACTCAATTTCTCATCAGCAGTTAGCCAGCCATGATAACTCATCATGCTGGCAAACCTACTTCCTGGTGATCGCATCTGCATCCATTATCATCTGACCACTGTGGAATGTTTAACCTGCCTTCTTACTCAGTCAACTACACTTTTAATAGAAGTAAGGAAAATTTACATTCAATTCAAATCTGACAAGAGTGAATTTACAATTATGCACAATAAACAAGATTAGATTACAATTTCAGAAGTTGTACACCAAAGCTTCAGCTTTTGTTTCTAACAAGTGAGAAAACCACATGACAATATACCTGTAGGGCAACATGTTCCAATGAATTGCGAAACAAAATTGTTCCACTGGTAATAGATTGACGGACAACAGTTGGTTTGTCATCTTTTAACAATGTCAGCAAAACTGGAACCATCTCAGACAAGTGTTCCATATTCTTCAATCCAATCTCTTGTATCATCCTACAGGTAGTTGCACAAAAACTTGATATCAGAAGTTAATATATAGCCTAATGATCTCCAAATTAATTCGCAGAAAAAAAGCAAGAGAGAGGTCAATTTTGAACCATATCTGGCAAGGGACCAACCATGGCTTACACCAAATTCAGTCCTTCACCATGCTTAATGTTGTTAATGATACAAGCTATTTCCCTTAGGAGGTGCAATTAATAAATATGGCTGAAACCCCAAAGACTGCCTACACAAAAAGTAAGACAGGACTAGCACTGATATCTAAACTGATGAGATCTCAACAGATCGATGCTGCCCTATAAATATCCTATGCCATGAAAAACTACAATGGACTAATATTTTCAGCCAACTTTAATATTCATGCTCAATAGATCAATAACATTTTTATTATATATTAATGTAATTGGCTTCCAAAATGAACTCATATTGATAAAGTGTATAGAAGCAGAAACAAAATAAGATAATGATAATCCAGTGCCCTACGGAATGCGCCCTGAGGGATATTAAAACAATTAACATCCACCTCTCTTCTATTAACAAGCTATTACTGTGACTGCTAATTATAAATTCAAGAGCTTGCAGTATTGTAAATAGGTGATAAAAATATAAAGCGAAATATGATCAATTGGAATACAATTACTGGGTTGAGGATAAATTTATAATTTTCATAACCAATAATTGCATCGAATAAATACTTCTCACAAAAACTCTACACAAGATTCTACCATATTGTATGAGAAACAATACAATAAGCACCAATGCTACAAATAATGAATGTTAGAGTTTAAAATATATTTCTACGTTTTGTGTAATGAGTAATTGCATGCAATAAGAACTTTCCCCTCAATTTTACATAGTAAGTTTTCCAGCATACATTTCATGACAAACGTAGAGCCATAGTTTAAAGACTTGTACTTGGCAATTACTCGGCACGCCAAAATTTTGACCCATACTCAGGAATCGGCAACTTTATTGCTATTTTAAAAAATATATAAATTCATCAAATAAACTGAAACACATAAAAAAATGGAATGAATGTAAAGAACACATAACTCAGAGCCATAGGTATGTGTTATATTAGTTTTTTGAGCAAATAAGACTCATGAATGATCAATGGCAACCTATTATGAAGATATGTATTAATCCCCGCAGGTTACAGTCTGCTGTTGGAACTTAGCCTGTTGGCTGTTACAATCAAATGAGGAATGTGCAGGTAGAGAGTTGACTGTTAGCCTGTTGGCAGCAAGCAGTTCAATCTAAAACAGCGACACAGTCTGCTGAAAGTTTGAAACCCTGAAAGCTCGCTGCTCGAGCCCTATCCCAGCTTTTGACTCACTGTTAAAACGTCTCAAACTGTGGCGATGAATCCTCGAGGTTCAAACAGCAAGCATTTCAAAGCATACACTGATAGAATTGAGTCATGAGTCAAAACCCAGAGTTTATGACTGCAGTTTAAAGCTCGAGCTCAAACGTGGAAGAATCCTGTAGGCTGTTACAGTGATGATCAAACAGCAGCATTCCCTAATGAACGGCAATCAAACAGCAATGAATCCTCACTCAATGCAGTTTATAACAGCAATAGTAGATGCAGAGCCAAAAAATTGCAATGAAAAGAAATGCAGATGATGTTTTTTCTTTTTTACTTTCCTCGTGTTTACCCTAATACGCGGGTCAGGGCCGAGTAGTGCCCTGAAACCACGGTTAACAGCGAGTAACCACGGTTAGTTACTCGCCGTTAACCGCAGTTTTTAGGGCACCAAACAGCACTCAAAAAGTTCACATGTTACCTGTCTGTGCAGAAAAATCCTGTTTTCCAACAGAGCAGAGAGAACACCACTGCAGCAGAGGCCGGCAATGTTCAGTATTGGTAGTGGAAATAGTAGAGATGTTTTCTAACCAAAGTTATCAAGATAGCATAAACTTTTGCAATTGGGGGATTCTCTGGGTCGGTGGAATCACATGCAGGTCAGATGCAACCGTTGTGGTAGCACACGCTATGGGTGGAAATCTGCAGTTTGAGCTCAGGGAGCTCCCAGAGTGGCTGGGTTTAGAACCCAGACAAACATAAGAATCATGATGTAAGCGTTTGAGCTCTAAGTGCCACCAGCTCAAAATCAAAATCATATGGATATTGATACAATAGTTAATTCAAGAAAACCAGGGATAAGATAACACTGATAGATTTGTACAAAAATATACAAGCATAAATATAAACATAAGAAGAAATACAAATACAGATACAAATAGAAACAAATCTATACAAAAAGATATGCTATTGATAACATAATTGGATTTTACAAATCCTAAAAATGCTCTCCAAGCTTAAGCTTTCCCCACACCCCGTCAAAGGCAACCCATAACCTTACCCAAGATTTACCTAAAAAAAGTTGTATAGACTATTTGGCAGCAAGAGGCGATACACTCATCTAAACTGACATAAATGATAGCCTTGTTCATTAATGTTACAAGCACGCTAAAAGCATGTAAGCTGATCATTTTTTCATTGAGCACTAGTTTTGAAAAACAAAATTATTACCAATAATCTATGGTACACAAGGAAGCATCCCTGGGGTTTTTGGGGCCATCGCAGAGTTTCTAGCATTTCACAAGCGCAGGGATGGGTTTAAAAACTCCCCCAGTTGTCCCCAATTGTCAGGGACCCACCCTCATCCGTCCCTGGAACATTTTGAAGATCGTGTCTCATCCCTGAGAGGTTTCTTTTTGCATTTAGTATTGGTGACCCCTGCATCCCAAAAACTTCCGTCCTGGAAACACATCCCACTGTTTCTCGCCGTCCCCATCCCGAAAACTCCATGTCAACAAAGCTAATAATCTAAATTGCATGAATATGATTAGAAGTACCGATACAGGTGCAATATCCAGAACATATTCATCAATATTCCTTATGATATTATACAGATGGAATATGACAAAAATAACAAAATTTTGAAAATATATAGACAAGACGTTTAGCATAAAACATAGAAAAAAATTGTGACAGAAAATTTGCAACCAAAAACCTTCCATAAATGTGGACAACATAAGTTGCTATGTGTGAAGAAAAATGTGTTACCTCTCTTTGTAATTAGTAAACTAGTAAAGATATCTTAAATACATCTATCTGAAATATGCCAAGAGATATCGAGGTCCTTATCTTAGATTTTTCACATACCACATTTATTAATGACTTCATTACCTTCTCCTCCAATTTGACACTGAATGTTGACAATGGCATCTATCTAGCTACAACAATGTGTTGGGCTCAATAAAATCTTTCCAAGAAAAAAAGGGAGCTCCAAACTCGACCATATGGCCAAGATATTATGATTTTTCGATTGACTTCTCCAAGCAAAAAGAAAAAAATTATAAGTAATGGTCAAATTTAAGGTTGAAATTGACATCTGACAACCAAATAGACATCAAATTTAAGGTTGAAATTGACATGTGACCGTCAAATAGACATCAAAAGGAAGACATAAAAGTGAATAACACACTCCATTACACTCATAAAATTTTCTTTTCATTTACCTTATAATTTCTCCTGTTTTTTCTTCTTTTTTTTTTTTTTTTGAACAGTTGGATGTTGTACCTGCCATATCCACTACGTCACTCCACTGTACTCATGATGTACTGTATCTGGACCATAGATTTGAATCTCACCGTAAATTGCTGATTTATCATAGGAAATCACAATCAGCACAAGAAACAACATATCTTCTCATAAATCGTGAGCCATTTTCGGCGAGTAATCACAGTGATTACACACCAAAAAAATGCAACTATATCGCCGCAACTCACCGAATAAAAAATAAAAGGCTAGTTCGGAAAAAAAAAAAGTGATTTTATCATTTTCTCTGCAGGTTTTCTCTGTGTTTTTAATCAGCTAGCTGATAGGGCACTGCAGGATTTACAGCGAGATTTAAATCTATACAGCCCAGCTTTACACAGATCTGATGATTCTGATGCTATCAGTATCAGCAGTGAAACATTAGCTAGTCCTGAGTATTACTGAAGTCGGATACAGTCATACAGTGACCAGTCATTGACAATTTGGCAGTCACTTCAAGCCCTCAACTTCAAGTATTACTGAAGTCTGATTACTAAATTCTTTACATATTTGATTACTGATTACCGTCTGATATTTGATTATTGATAACAGTAATCAGTAACCGGCGATATATATTCTAATACATATTTGAAAGTAGCAATATATCTTCTCATACATTCATTTCTCATGTCATTTAACAATGTTTTTCCTGTTATTTAAGTTTATTTTATGAATTTATATGTTTTTAAAAGTAGAGATAAATTTGCCAAGTAATGCCAAGTAATTGCCGAGAAACTCCCGTGTCCCAAGTCCGAGTCAAAAATTTGCGCTGCCGAGTACGAGTTTTTGAACTATGATATGAACACATATCTGGGAAATATCCCTGCATCTGTATTTTACAGAAATATGCAAATTTCGCGAGGAGAATAGTGTATCTGGACTAATCAAATGCAATCAGTCTTTGCAGCAATAGGAAGTAGGACATCATGTAAAGCCAAAAGTTTGACCAAATCACCTGTCCTAGCTAATAACTATAGCAAGCCTTTTACAAAGACAAATGACATGCATGCAAAGTCAAACATAGCGTCGATCCCTGAAGCTAATTACTAGGAATCAGAAAAACTTCCTCAAACAAGAAATTGAGATACCATCTGCAATACATTATTTTTTTGGAGATGAAAAATGTATGAAGATAAAGAAAAAAATCATTGACTAAAGAATGCATATCTTTATCATCTGTGCAAAGGAAAGAGCTTGAAGACTTTGACCGCTCCAACTAACACAATTTTCTTCCAAAGGAGGTGAAAAATGTAGTTTTCAGTTTTTCCCCTCAACATCAATCTTTGATTCAGTTTAGATAATAACTACATAGCAAGCCCTTCAAAGAGGCAAATAATGTTCTTGCAAGAATAAGGTAAATTTTTAAGCTCATCTCTGCAACCTCAAAACACGTCCTCCTGGGAGCAATTAATAAATGCTCGGAAATATATGCTATTTTTCTGGAGAAGGAAAATGTATGAAGCTGGACAAAAAATTCATTGTTGTAAAAAAGCATCTCTGTAGCATCTGCAAAAAGTTTGCAATGCACAAAGGAGGTAGCTTGAAGGCTTTGTCTGTTGAAACTACGCTGAGTTTCTTCTGGAAGAAGGAAAATGACACAATTTTAGTTCTTTCCACAATTCAACACCATTTTTTTGTTTTGAAAATTATAACTGTGCCATGCAGAACATGTACACGGAAAAAACCTAAATTTTTTGAAAAAAGGGATTTTGATCACATGCTAATTGAATTACTTTTACCAAAATAGATCAATATTAAGCATGGCAAAGAACATATTTTTGTATAAGACAAAACCATTTGCTACCACTTGCACCTGTTCACTTTTTACAAACCACATCTTTGTAACATCCATGCTATGCTTATAAATCAAACAGGAGGGAGTTTATACACTTCATCAGTTGAAAGGAAAGTGGTTTTCTTCTAGAAGAAGAAAAAATAGTTCAACACCAATTTTCCCATTTCAACATCAATTTTTATTTGAAAATTATAATTGTGTGGTAAGCACATGTACATATATATACTGGGTTCAAAAAATGCATCTGTGGCATCCGTGCTATCTTTAGAAATCACAAGAGAAGAGAGCTTGAAGATGCCTGCTGAAACTAACATGATTTTCTTCCATAAAAGGGAAAATGACATGGTTTCAGACTTTTCCCTTTCCAGCACAAATTTTGTTTTGAAAAAATTATGTGATATGAAGGATATGTAAGGGAAAAACTCTAGGCTTTTTTTAGGAAAATGTAATTTTAGTTGCATACTACAATGACTATTACCAACATATTTTTACCACTTTTCGTTTTTGTATTTTAAGGAAAGGCATAATTTGGTCACATGCTATATAAATTACTTTTGCTAGCATGTATCAATATCAACTGTGGCAAGAATAAAAATCCTACACCATAACTGGCGAATGCTCAATTTCAATTCCGATGGGTCCCTCATTTACAATGAATTTCATTGAATGGAGTGAGAAATATGAATATTCTGTATAATTTCAACAAAATGAGCTCTTAAAAATAAGAAAGGATAAATACACTGCAATATCTAACTTTTGAAGAGATGTAAAATGTATGAAGCTAGAGGGAAAAAAAAATTGCTTAAAAACGCAGCATTCTTGCTATGTTAATAAAGCACAAAAGAGGGGAGGGGGAGGGGGGGGGGTGGGTGTTAAAAACTTAATTGGTTGAAAGTAACCTGATTTCCCTCTAGAAAAGGGATCATGCAGCTTCAATTTTTTCCAGTTCCAGTACCAATTTTGGGTTTGAAAACTTTAACTGCAATATGAAAACAAGCAAGCATGTAGAGGCAAAACCCTGTCTTTTAAGGAAAAACATAATTTTGGTCACATGATACTTTTATTATACCATCATGTATTGACATCAGGCATTGCCAAAAACTCATTTACAAAATCAAAACCCAACACTATCACTCGCAGGAGTTCAATTTATATTCTGGGGGTTTTGATTATTCCATAACAATGTCAGTCGAATGGATGAAACACAAATTCGGTATAAACTCAACAAAATGAATTTTCAAAAATAAATAGAATAAGACTAAAACCCTGCACTATCACTGACATCTCAGTCTCAATTTTGTGGGTTTCAGTATAATATTTATCTACAAAAACGTCAATTAAGTGGAGGTAACCAAACTAACTCAACAAAATGAACGCTTAAAAACATGAATAAAAATTAGAAGAACAAGCCCAGCACACTTAGCCAGGTACTTGTGCATGAGACTGAAAGTATGAAGTTGAGGAAAATCATTTAATTTTTTTAAAATACATCCCTATGGCATCCGTGTTATGTTTAAGAACCACAGAGAAGGGATATCAGAAACTTTGTCAATTTAGATTAACATGATTTTCCTCCAAAGGAAGGAAAATTGTGCTATTTCAAGCTTGTTTCCCTTTTTCCAACAATCTATTTCAAATATTGAATTTGTGCTACGAAGAACATGTAATAAAAACCCCTGGGCTTTTTAAAAAAATATATTTTTGTCACATATTCCTTCAGTTATTTTTACTAGTATGTATCAATGTCAAACATGACAAAAATTTACTTTTTCACTGGAATAAAATAAAATAAATTATATATATATATATTATCATTTTTAAAGCTTCCTTATGACATCCGTGCCATGCTTACAAAGTAAAGGGGAGGAAGCTTGACGAATTCTTCAGTTCATAAAACAACTTCTTCCTTCTATAAGAAAAAAAAAACAGTTTCAGTTTTTTCCCGTTTCAGTACCAATTTTTATTTCGAAAATAATAACAGAGCTATGAAGATCATACATACACGAAACAACCCTAGAAGTTTAAGAGTCACATGCTACTCGTTACTTTTGCCAACATGCATGCAAAAAAACTTACATGTTTATAATACTAAATTCTAAGGGTTTCGATTAATCCACATTAATGCCAGTTCAATGGAGACAATAGCTTCAATAAAATGAACTAGTACAAACTAGAAGGCTAAAACCTTACAATATCAATGTAATGTGCTCAATTCAAATTCCGAGGGTTTGGCTGCAATCTTTATGCACAGTAAGGTCTATTGAGTAGAAGCAGCCAACCCATACCATAATTTTTCTTATAAGACTAGAACCCTACACTATCACTAAAAACTAAAAGCGTTCCATTTCAGTTTCGAGGGTTTCGGTTCAATATTTATTTATAGAAAGGTGAATCAAGTCGAGGCCACCAAACAATAAGGTGAATTCTGTATAAATTCACCGACAAAATGAAATCTTTAAAACAGTGAGAAAAAACAGAAGAAAAAATAAGCTATGACATACTCGGCTATGTATTTTCGCACTGGACTAAACGGCGCGGTCTGTAGATCAGACAAGTGAGCCACGAACTCCTTTAACAGCGAGGGATCCCTTTCCCTTTCCAGTAACAAAATGTCCATTAATTCTTTAAGGGAATCGATCCTGGGACCTGCTTCTGCATGATTTTTAGCGGCGTTTAGCAGAGAAATCATGTGTGTGTTCTTCCCGGCCATCATTCCCACCATTTCCATCCCCCGCTAAAATGCTCTCTAAACGGAGTTGGCGTCGATTTTTTTTTCATTTATTGATGTTGCCGACTATGGCATGCCCGCGAAAAAATATAGTTCAGGGAAGCCATTCGGCGGTGGATTTTTTTTTTGCCCCGGCGTTCGATTCCTATGAGGGTTTGAATCCTCGTAAGTCATTCATCGACGATGATGGATAATGATCCTCGCGATTATGTTTGGGCGGAATAATAATTATGATGGCCATAATAAAATTGTATGCAAAAGTAATGAAAGGATTATTTTTGCGAGGTTCCTTGAAGTATTTTGGTGGGATAAAATTGCTCAAGGGCCTAGGTTGCATGGAAGAATTATTAATGGTATTTATTAATCGTAAATTATATTATTTTGAGGTATTTGTATGTTTATCAATTATTAATTTATGTTAGATTTTTATTAATGTAATTTATTTATATTTTGGATGTTTTTAGTATTTTCTCTCATTTTCTTTTTTTTTCCTTTTTTTTTTTTCGATTTTGAGCTTTTCCACATTAACGTATATTATATATTTTGGAGTCTTCATAACTATATCGTATATGCTTTTAGGATTGGGCTTTTTAACTCTTGCTTTGAACCTCTCATGTTATGTACTTATGATTTATCAATTTTTCTACCTATTGTGTATTAGTTTCTGCACCAATAAGATTTTAATTTGAATTCAAAAAGTCTATAAATACACATGTATATTAGTGTATTGAAGACATACTAGAGATACATAATGAATGTACCAAAGTAATTGATTCAGGGATTTAGAGTAGATATTCTAAAATCTCAGGAACTTTGAAGCATTTATTGCTACTCAAACATTCATTCTAGCATGAAAAGCTATATAAAGTAGACACTACATCATCACTAGACTGCCTCACTGACATGTTTTATACTGGGTTTGTTGCTTACAATATTATGATTTATTGAGGGTTTGATAAGTAGTCAGTGTTTAAACACCATGCTAATCCTGAACACGTATCCCAAAACAAATATTTTCCTTATCCTTTTACAAGTTTAGTCGCCATATTTGGGTTTTGAAGAAGAAGATCAATTTTTCATAGATATGCACATAATTTTAGAAATACGACTAAGGTTTTCAAAGCCCTAAACATGACAAAGTTGTTAAATCAATTTTTACTTGTGTATTATTTTCCAATTATGGCCTCACAGTTCCAAAATGACCCTACTCTTTCGAATGTATACGTACAATTATATAAGCAATGTCTGTTCGCCTCAAAAAAATGGTTTGTTTCACCTTGTTATTTGGACATGTCTTACACTATCTAATTCATACCATTATTACCAAATTTGTGCAAAATCAAATATTCTCCTAGACCCCTGTCTTGTCATGTATTGCAATGGGAAAAAATAATTGTGTAATTAAAAGTTATTTTACTATTTTAAGTTTGATTATATTTATTTGCAATGTTTACGAATCAATGGGATGCGATTTGACTTAGATCTATTTATTTATAAAACATTATCAAACTTCAAACAAACATTGATTTAACCGCTAGAGTTTGATTTAGTGGTTAACAATTGGGTCCTTATCTCAATGACTCAAGTTAAACCCCAAAACACTTAAAACCACTACTCCTAGCATCTATTTGTTTGATTCTAAGCTTTAGTTCATTCTTAATTTCTAAAAATTTATTTTCAAACCCTAGCATTATTTCAAAAATTGTGGTTAGTTGTGTGCCACTTATTAGGGTCTCGTTTAGAATAACAATCTTCATACCTTAGCCATTGATTATAAAAATTATTATTGATTATTTATTCCTATTTTGACTTTTTTTAGATTTAAGAGATCTAAACAGGTCAAAACTTTTGAAATTTAAATTACATAAGTAATAACATAAACTATGTAAATTTGAATTGTTAAACAAATATTGATTACACTTACTAAATATAAAAATGACTAAGAGATAATGCACTTAGCTAATATTTGGTTTTGTATTGCTCATTACATGTGTAAAATCCCCTAAAATGTTATGTAACTACTCAGTGACTGCTTGGCTTAGGAAACAGACTGTCAAAATTTGTGTGGACATTATTAGCAAAGCCCTAACACCTATGGCAACTGGTAATGTCCATTGTTTATCGACATTGTCCCTGTGTATTTTTTCAATATGCTCTACCACATATCATTATGCTTACCTATCATAGTATGATTTATGCATGATTTATTGACTTTAATCCTATACATAAATATTGGTTATGTATTTCCTTGCCTTTGAACCCTTGCTCAATTTTTAACGCAAGCTTGACATGAAATAAAGGGGTGAAATATGGGTTGGACAGCGTTAATCACTCCCCACTAAGTGATTAAGTGTTGCCTATGTTCCACTACTCCAAAAAAGGCTCAAACCACACGTAACTTTCTCGCCTATGTGTATGTGTGATAAATCATGTTCTACTAGAATGCAATGCAACTCTTTGGCTTTCACAACATGACAACATGCAAATTTTGACCTTGAGTTAGTATTTAACTTGGATTTTAGACTTATTCTTTTGAGGGTTTTCAGATTTGAATGCTTTTGGATAGTGTCCCGAAGATGTGCAAATGGATTTCTCAAGGTTTTCCAATATGAGTGCTAGATAGATATGGCCATATGCTTGAAGTGTATTTTAGTATTTTCTAGACACATAAATTAACATTTAAGCTAAAATCAGGCACTTGTGACCACTTTTTTACACACTTAGCTTTAGACCTATTTTATGGCCCCTTTGATCACTTTTAAACACCTTGCACATGGAAGACTCACTCTTATAAGTTGATATATGACTCATGAGTGTATTCCTACCTATTATTATCAGCCTTGGGCATCTTTTAGGCCTTTCCTAACACTCAACATGATCGAATCACCCGTTTAACTACAATGCCCTAGGGAACTACAGTGCACCGCTCTAGTGTATGTGCCCCATCTTCTATTCTCTTTCCAAATAATGACTAATTTACAAAATCAAAAGTTATGAAAAGGTCAGCCTATGTCCCTATTGAGCTTCATTCAAAGGAATTTCAAGGATATGACTATATAAACATATTTCAAACCATTTTACAAGTGTAGACACTAAATGTGAATTATATAGCACCTCAGTCTTGTACATTTGACAAATACTTGTCATGGTTGTACCTTTCAATTATATGACCTTGTTGTCGAAAGGCTCATGTTCACTATCTCTTTGTGCCAAATTGCTTATCTCTTAGTCTAACCACTATTATTTTGATGACCAAGCCTTTTATACTATGAAAATATCTATAGACCTAATCATTATCGTTCTCTATGAGTTTTGGACTTGTCCCTGTTTTCTAGATTTCTAGACACTTGCATCCCAACTAGACGCCTATGTTGATGTAGGTGTCCCTTTTCCAATTAAGTGTCCAGTATCTAAAAGTTATCTAATTTTAAAATAAAATATATCTTTATAGTCAACCTTGAGTGTGTTAGTGCAAGATATTTTCAAAAGGGATTGGTATGTGTGTTAGAGTAGGTTGTTTACCTTAGTTCATGTTTACCTAGATAATTTATTTTTCCATTTCTTTAATTATTTCCACTAGTTATGTGTGGATATTTCATTTATCTTGTTTTAGATATTATGAGATATTACGTAGTTGTCTCTTAAGTATTATGGAGATATTTTTTAGTTGTTTATATCTTTTACGGATAATTATCTCTTAGTCCTAGGTTTGATTACTTAGTTATGATTGATCACTTAGCTTGATCTCTTAGTTGTGATGGATCACTTAGTTTGATATTTTTGCTAGGATTGATCTTCCTTACCTATATATGCAAGGCACATTCATTGTATTTGACAAATTTTGGAGATATAATATATGATATTATTGCTCTTTTATTTTGCATATCTATCTATAAGTCTATATTATTAAATTACTTTTAAATTCTTATCTTTATGGATGTGATGTCCTACTAACACCAGAGATATTTGTGGCTTAGAACAATCTGGTTTTTGTTCCTTTCATGATATCAAAGCTTAAGGTGTTGTAGTCATTCATTTATGAATTCATTGCAAGGACATATTTAATTTTATATATCCAGAGTTTATTATTGTTGTTTGGAGGTTTATGTGCATTTTTCTATGGAAGGATCTAGAGGTAGCTTTCTTTATCTTAGGTAACACATTTTTTGTGCCATTTTGCATTGCAAACATGTTGACATTACAGATTCATGTAGTGTTTTGCATTTTTTGAGTTGCATGCATGTTTACCTTGCAGATCCATGCTAGGAGAGTGTCAAATTCAGGACAGTAATAGGCAATAGGTCGATGTGTAGGAGAGTGACAATTTAAGACTAGTGGGTAGAAACACTATTCATCTCAAATTTCCATGTCTTTTTGTAGGTGTTGTCACTTTCACATCAATCAAATCAATCAAAGGGGGGATCACTCATCCTCACCCTTAGCCCCTTGGTCATATGGTATGTTCACATGGAGGGGGCTTAATTTTGTATTCCTACTAGTGTTGGCTTAAATTTAGCCCTCGATTTTTTTTTGGTGATCTCTAAAAAAGTTATTTTTTCCAATAATTTAATAATTTTTAGTGCAAGTTTTATTTTTTGACCCATTTATGATGGGAAAACTTATAAACATGGTCTCTTTTGATCGATAACTCAAAATTGAGTGTTCTTTTTTTAAAAAGTGTATGTCTTTAATACCTGATCTTAACAACACATAATTATGGAGAGCAATAATGGAAATAATCATTAAAAGCAAAAGATTATGGGGCTTAATGATTGAAATACAACCAATGTTCATTAGAGAATATGATAAATTTCAAAAGCAATGCAATTTTGATGAGTGTATGGGTTTGATAGGAACTTATGTAAGTGATAATCTTTTATTTTATTTGGAAGGATGTGACTCTCCTTTCAAAATATGAGCAAAATTAAAGGGTTTATCTTGTAATGTGGATCACATGAGATCCATACAACTTGAATTAGAGTTCACTTCTCTCAATCCTAGAGATTTTCCATCTATTGTAGATTATCTTACTAAATTTAAGCACTTGTTGACACAATTGAAGGGGACGAGAAGAGATAAGAAAGATGAAGAGTGTTTAAATAATTTTGTCTAAGTTTAAAGGTTCATTCTAAATATTTGCTTCTACTTTTTTCTCCAATATAGATGACTTAGATGCCACATTCAAAGTGTCTAATTTAGATTTGTTTTGTGAAAGACTTACTAGGGAAGAATCTAAATTGTCTAACATTGAGTTTTCTACCTCATAAAAGGCAAGCCTTAGAGAATACAGTCAAAAAACACAAGATTTCTATCTCCACTCCACCTCCTTCCAATGAGTATGACAAAGCACTTAATGTTATTGGGATATCTCAGCCACCTGTTATTGATAGTTGGGTTATAGATTTTGGTGCTTCTCACCACATGACTTCTTCTAAGGAGTCTTTTGTATCTCTTATTTTGAGTTCTACTTCTAAGATTAAGGTCAAAGATTCTTCATTTATTTTTATTAATGTAAAATGTGGCATACAACTTATTGGTGGCTACATCAATGATGCACTATATGTTCCTGACAAAACTTCACATTTACTTTCTATTTATCAAATTTATCATTCTGGTCAGGGCAGGATAACAACTTTCACGCCACAAGGGGCTAAAATTTGAACCTCACTGAAGCCTCATTCAATTATTGCACAAGGTTTTGCTAATCATGGTTCATGTCTATATCATTTCGAGGGTTTTAATGACACTTCTTCTAGGGGACATGCTTGGTTTCTCATACCGATTGTAAGAGTGAGCTTTGGCATGAGAGATATGAACATCTTAATTATAGATATTTGAAGGAATTGAGCACTCATGGTATGTTTGATGGTCTTCCTAGAGTTTCTTGTCTTGATAGAGTTTACCCTAGTTATGCATTAGGGAAATAACACCAAGATCTATTTCATAAGGGTATGTCTAAGAGAGCTTTTTCACCACTTGAGCTTATACACAGTGACTCGATGGTTTTTTTTACTCCTTTCATTCAATGGATTTAAGTGTGCACTTACATTTATTGATAATTTATCAAGGCATACTTGGGTTTATTTTCTCAAGTACAAGAGTGAAGTTTTTTCACACTTCAAAGTCTTAAAAGCTTTGGTTGAGAACCAATCTTCTAGTTACATAAAGAAGTTTTGCACTGATAATGGGGAGGAGTACTTTAGCAAAGAGTTTTCTAATTTTTTGGTAGCTCATGGCATTATTCACCAACATTATGTTCCTTATACACCACAATAGAATGACTTAGCAGAAAGGAAGAACCAAACTTTAAAGGAGATGGCTAATTACATGATGCATTCTCAGGATTTACCTCCTATATACTAGGTATAAGCACTTTATTGTGCAAACTATATTCATAATTGCACACCACACAAAGCATTTGACTCCAAAGGAGGCTTGGTCTAGAACTAAGCCCAATGTCTCATTCTTTCAAGTTTTTGGGAGCCATGCTTGGGCTTTTGTAACAAAAAAGAAAATGAAAGCCTTGGATGAGAAGAGCAAACCCTTTATCTTTATAGGGCATTGTGAGGACATGAGAGCTTATTAACTTTTAGATCTTTATTCTCATGATGTTATTGCTCAAACACATGTTTAGTTTGATGAGCATTTCTCTTCTCATGAGTCTTCATCTTCTTCCATGGATTCTTCTTCTTCTTTGATTCCATCCACTGATGATTCTTCACTTCATCTTAATGATCCCTTTTTTGAGGAGCCAATTCAGGAGGACACTGAGGAGGTTATGGATGTAGACTTAGATGTGGATCTTGTTCCCACTATGCCTAAGTGTGCTCATACTATAATTTCTTAGGTAACACCTTTCATACAGGATCTTCCACCCTCTAGGCATCCTCATGTACATTATATAGGTTATGGACTTTTACATCAAGCATTTTTTGGGGATCCACAGTCTTTTTCATAGGCTCATGGGATACATGAGTGGGATGATGTGTTGATAAATGAGAATTATTTTTTGATGAAAAATCATATTTGGGATTTTATCTCTCTTCGTAAGGGAAGAAAGTTGGTTAGATGCAAGTGGATATATTACACCAAATATGTAGTTGATGGGTCCATTGACAAGTGTAAGGCACATTTTGTAGTAAAGGGTTTGTCACAAGTCAAAGGTATTGTTGACTGTGAGACTCTTGCCCATACTACCAAGATAGATTATGTGCACCTTGTACTTGGTCTTGATATATCACAGGGTTAGTTAGTGTACCAGATGGATGTAAAGAGTGCCTTCTTACATGAAGATTTGCATGAAGAACTCTGTTGATTTAACCTTATACAGTTTTACTATTATAAATCCTAAGTTAGATTAAAGGGTTGAGTTGTCTAAATCAGTGAAATCCTATGTAATAAATAACCATTGATTTGTTATAGAATTAGAATTGCTCTAACTTTCTAAAAATAGTAATAAATATGTGTAAATAGAGACTTATATAGAAAATAGCTATCATAGAAGATTTAGGTGCTAAAACTAGGTTACAAATAAGTATGAGTGTCGTTAATATGGTCCTTGAGTTAGATTCTTCCTTGGATAGTAGTACCCCACCTAAACAATAGCACCATGTGGCTCCAGTGTCCTAAAAATGGCACTAATGACCTCTGTATTAGACTGTTCCTAATTGTTGGGAGTACTTGCACCTGTGTTTCTGAGTTATATTCATGTGCACACAAAATTTAAAACTCTATATTATGTTTGTAATAGTTTATTTAAGTTGTAAACCCTAATATTCCTTACAAATATGACACAAGCTAAAAATGTGTGTTCGTTAGTAGGATAGGCTGGACATCCTCAACACCCCATTGTGAAGAGAGTTGCCTACATACCAATACTCTAAGGAAGGATCAAGCCTGATGTAGTTCTCCCACCCAGTGTTTGGTGCAAGTACAAGTGAATGCTAAAATGATAGTGGTATTGAATCCTTTGGGTATGCTTGAGATTGGAAAATCTTTGAAATCTGGGCTTAGGGCAACTATAGATGGTAGTATACAAAAGTAAGGCAGAACAAGGATTAATAACCTTGATTTTTCTCAACTTGTTTTTTATTTAAATAGGCTTTTTGCATCTATTTTCCATCTCTTAAATATATGTTTAATAGTATTGTATTTATAGTGTTTCATAGCTTATGTAGATAATTAAATGTGCTTACTGACCTTAAGAGGGTTACACATTTGAAAATATATTTGTTCAAAAGAATTAGGGCAAGGGACACTAGTGCCATGTGGCTCTAGTGTCCTCAATGTGGCACCAGTGTCCATCTGGCAGTTTGATGGGCATGAAGGGTCAAGATCTGGGAATATAGGTTGAGACTATGTTTTGGCGAACTAGAGATGTTTGTGGTCCACACAATGGATGGAAAAGTATGATAAAGGCTCTAAGATAGATATAGGGATAAGTTGGGAATACGTTGTCTCAAACAACATGCTTAACATCCATATACTACTTTTAGGTGATTACATTTACCCCCTTATGCTAGAAATGTAGCAAAACTAAATGACTGGTATAAAGGAAAAAGAAGCATACCTAGACTCACTTAGGAATTGAAGCCCATGTAGCTAAGTCTGAGTATGTAAATCTAGGTCTACGTATGTGAAGCATGATCCAAAACATGACCTACAATGAAATGTGCATAAATCAATCCTTACTTAAGAGATATCAAAAGCAAAATACTATTTTGAATAAAGAATTAATTGAGTAAAGATAAATGAAAGAGGAAAGGAATGAATATACCAAATTATGTATGCAAATCAATGCATGAACATAATGATAACCTATGTGTGTGCATGTATACAATGATAAATCAGTGAATAACTTGAACTTAGTTGATAGCTTGCTCAATCCTCATGTATGGGTGGCTCAAGAATTCAATATGGTTTTGACTCCATCATTGCCCACCCCTGCTCAGTGGTTCATAACATGTGAATAGCTTAGATTGAACTAATAATGTGTCTAACCCTCTCGTATGGGTGGGTATTGATGGAGTCATAGCCTTCTTGAGTTCTGCTAGAAATATCTAACTATGTATGTTAGCTCTGCAGCCACTCGAGTACATTAGGCAGCTCCAAGCCACTTGAGAATGCCAAATATTATAGATGGAGTAAGGTATGAAACTAGTGACAACCTAGAATATGATGTCAAGTGTAAACAATGTAGATAATGAGATGGAGTTTGCCATTCCATCCGATCAACCTATGTGTAACTAAGCATATAGAATTAATGTGTTGCACATATGCCCCCAATATGATTTTTGAGTATACTAATTTTGGACTGAGTTTTAATGATTATATCTATGTATTTGAACTAAATATGGGAATGATCATGGCACACATGATGCCCCCCAATTTGAGTAAATGGTATGAATTTAAACTAAAATGAGTATCCTATCAAAATTTAAACATAACTGTCAAACCTATAACTATGTTTGTGCAAATATGTACTATACCTAGTGTACTATTATGGTCAATCTAGACTACCATGAATTTGGGGCTACTAGATATTAGTGACACATAGTGGATAGTAGTGTTATGCGGTGCTAGTGTCCCACTCTGGGTGTTAATGTCTATCTAGTCTAAAATTTGGGCGACTAAACTACTTTTCATGTCCCTATTTTTTCATGTGTCTTACTTGTGTTTGATTTCTTAAAATTGAGCTTGTGTGTTAAAAATGATATGTGAATAACAATGTAAGAGCCTCATCTCTATGACAAACCCCTATGAATGCCCCCTCTTTGAGGATAGTTGTTGACCTATGCAAGAATGATCCTCAAAATAAATAGCTTTGTAAAATGTGTTAGCCAAAGCATATATGATAACTATGTGATAATCCAATACAATGTGTAAACATAACATCATAATGTAAAAGAATCTACACATAAGTATGTAGTGTAAGATGTATGTTGTATCTAGCATTGCACAAGGGTTTCAAGATCACTGTAATTAATGTGTATAATAGTAAATCTGAATAGCTACCAAGGGATATTGGGCATGATATCCATCACGACAACTAATTAGGAAGGGTAGATGCATGAGTTCCCTCATAGAATTGAAAACTGGTGTGTGTAATAAGCAAAGACAAGTGTCATGGTGGTGAAGCATACAATAAATCATTCATAAGAAAAACATGAGGCATGTAAAATAGGCCAAGGGGCCATAATAAAAGGGATATAGGCACGTGTCACTAAATTTTAGAAGAGGAAACATACAAAGACATGTTCAAATGTCCACAAACGTAAGCAACAAGCAAGTTGGCTTAGGTACACATAAAAGGACATGTTCAAATATTTGCATACACATTCAAGAAATCACACACAAAGGACATGGGCACATGTCCAAGGCATACATGAATAGAAGTGGTGTAGATCCAAAAAATAATGGCATATTCAAATGCCCTCAAATAGAAGAAACACAAGAAACTACCATCAAGTTTAAACTAGGAAAGTTATAAATGAAAGTATGTATGAATGTAGTACAAATATTTGTAAATGCTAGGATATACATATGCTAAGTCTAATTAGTGATAGTTGGCAAAAAATTTGAGTATGAGTAGCAATGATCAATATCGGGATATAACAATGTTAAAATTGGAATGTATAGAATGTTAAAATTGGAATGTATAGAATGTAAGGATAGAACCTAGTAGTAGAAACTATGTATGAGATGCCCCCAAGTGGGCAGATGTATCAAATAAATAAAGTTAGATCGGTGTATATGCCCCCATTGGGTAGATGATAGCCAATTTGGATCAGTGTAGTTGATGCAGAGTTATGGGGAGAAGCCTTCAAAACATCACCATTTGGTTTCCAATACAACTAGTATCCATTCATGAGTTAGGTTGGTGCTTGATTGTCCTTGCTTAGCTATGATTTTCCACTGTGCTAGATGCTCTCCTTGGTTTGTCCCTATTTATTTGTCTATTTGAGGCAATCTTTTTACTATTATACCTATAATATAACTCTCCACTTTAGTCCATACCTCATTTCAATCATTTTCTTGCCACTTGATGGGTGTCATTATTGATGCATTCTTCATCAACTTTGAGGCCTCATGCCTAGTGTTCACCAACTTCTTCTTCATACCTGCAAACACAAACTCAAAATTAATGTTAGTATATAAAACAAGAGACCATGTAGTCTCTTTGAATGTCTTTGGCATAGACATCTTCCATCTCTTCTTATTTTAATTCTTTTGTGATCTCCTTGCAACTTATTTCTCTCTCTTGTTATCTTCAATGAAAACTCTCTTCTCAACCTCTCTTTCTTTTTGCTCACTTGGAAACATTCCTCTTCTCTTGCCTCTTTGGGTTGCCTTCTCTATCTTCTTCTCTTTCTTCAATACACCTTTAGAAAGAGGCTCTAGTGGCCACTTTACTCTCTTCTTCATATTCCAACCTATCCATTAACTTTCTTGTTATTTTATGAGTTGCATCATGAGCTCAATCCTCTCAAATCTATGCCCCAATTCTCTTCTTATGTCCTCTATTTACTTTTATATATCCATATCTCAATTCTTCTTTGTTTTCTAGCCCTATTTAAACCTTCCTCTTACCAAGTCTTTCAAGCTTTCCTCTTATACATCTTTTGGACCTATCCTCTTCTTTGAGTCTTCTCTTAGGATCTCTTATCAACCTCATTGACTCTCTTTTGAAGTCTTTTATCTTCCTCTTCTCTCTTGGAGCTTCAATACTCTATCTTCCTCTCTTTCCTAGTCTTTCCTTTACTAGTTGCTTGTCCTTATCAAAGGACTTTGGGGATTTCTCACTTTCCTCTATCAATATTATTCTCCTCTTTCTGACCTCAATGGATCAAACCTACAATCTTTCTCTTCTCCCTCAATACCCTGCAATGTTACTCCTCATGCACGTCTCATAACATGCTATCTTTATCTCAAATCAACAAAATGGAAAGAATTCAAAACATAATTTTTACCCAAGCATAACTTGACTTGCTATAATACCAAATTATGTAGAGGTATTAGTATAATTCATCCACAAAATCATTCTTATTGCTTTCAAACTCAACTGGTCACAATGCTTCTTGATAGGGTCTTCAAGATTCCCTTACTAGTTCAAAATTGCTCTTTGATTATTAGGATTACTAATCACTTTACACATGTACCTATTTTTTGACTATAATAGATCCCTTTTTGATGGTTTTATACTCACTTCATATCATTTTTAATTAGTCTCCGCCTCCTTACATTAGTTTCTTGACCTACTAGCTTATAGTCTCTTCATAAGTTTTGATTAGACACTACCCTTTTGGGTTCCAAGGACCAATTCAAACTCTAGGTTCCAATACTTCAATAATAATGCTTAAATGGCCTTAAATAATCCTATTTCATATATCTTAACCTCCTCTAACCACTGGTTTTGGTCTTACCCTTCAATTTTATGCACAACTCTTACCTTGCCTTCTTAAGGCTAGTAGCACTTTTCTGAGCTTTTCTCTTAGTTTGATCAATCAAGTCACTTTTATTTTGGTATATACACATTTTTAGACTAAACTTATCCCATCCAAGGTATTTTCAAAGTTATAAGTCTTTTTTATTTGCTTAATTACCGCTTCCATCAAGAAAACACACTCTTTTGGCCTAATTAAGCCTAGGTCAATACCTTTTTGCCCAAATTTGTACTAATCCATACTTTTTCAACCCCAAAAATCTTCCATATTGTTTTTAATTTGAAACTAAGTAAGATTACAAATTTTTGGTTTATTCTAGCGGTGGAATCTTTGTATATCACACAAACCCTAGTTTTAGGGTTTTATCCCTTCTGCATAGGTAGAGAGGCTTGTAAAATCCATACCTAGAGTTATATTGGGTTTTAAAACCCAAAATAACTTTCATAAAAATTTTATTTCCTCTTATAAACTTCTCCAATTAACTAGAGTCCTTCATTCTTCCATTATTTTCCTAAAACTCTGAGTACTCAGCAGACTATGCATACCTTCCTTAACTGTGCTTGGGGTTTGGACTGTGTTTTCCCTTTTCCTGATGATTAATTCTTTCCTTGATACCTTCTTGAGGATCCTCTTCCACTCTCTTTCAAACTATATTTACCATCCATAACCTTCATATACCTTTCTTAGTTCATACACATTTCTATTTAGGTATTGACTGTGCAAACAGGGTTAGTCATGTGGGCAGAAGTTCATGTATCTTTTCTCAAATGTTTTAGACCTACTCAATTTAATTTCATGGTTCCTAAAACCTTTTACAATCTCTGGTTCCTCTTAACTAAAACTATTCACCTCCAAAAGTCCCTTACTCTTTGTTTATCTCTTGACTGGGCAGAGCATATAACCTTGAAGACTGTGACAACAGTGAGGTGTATTTCCCCATCTTCAAGGTTTATTTAACATGTTCAATAGTATAGTAACTTATTTGGAGTGATGAAAATATTTTACATAGAAAACATTAATGGTAGACTTACTAAAGATAGGGAAAAAATCACAATTTTACAACAATACCAGGACTATACACTAAAAACAAGATATATTGTCAACATCCTAGAAATCAAATCTCAACTCTCTTTCCATAATTTTTAGACTTTTATCATTATTTTGTGCATGATATAAACATAATATACTAACAACCATTTCCTCATTCAAACTATGAGATTCTTTCTTATTCCTAGATAGAGGTTTTACCCAAAACAGGGGTTTCCATTTATAAGTGTAGGGTTTGATTTCTAGTATACAGATTACTATCAATTTGCTTCATGTCACTCGTTTATAATACCTTGAATGGTTTAATATTAATTTCCATGTATACTCCTTGATATATAAATCTTCATCATTAGAACAAAAGGCATTTAACACAAAGCACTTTCTATAACCTTCTAGACTTTGCAAACCTAGTTTGTCACTATGTGACAAAGTCTTTGAGAGAGAACACACTTAATAAAGTTCCAAGACCTTGAAATATTTACAAAAATCCTAGAGGTAGTATGGGTTTTTTTAATCACTCAAAAAAAAATATAAAAATAGGAAACATAACTCATCAACTTAGAGCACTTACCTTCAAGCAAATCTTCTTGACTGTATTATTTAGTATATTCAAACCTGGAATTACATACTATAATGAACATAATCATGACTTCAAAGATTATTCAAAACAACAAGAAATTGATTCCATTATGTCTTTTGAGAAGAGAACACATGTATCAAAATGCCATTGCTATATTCAAAAACATTATTCTCTTATTCCAACATAGTTCTATCAAGAATTTGTTATCCTTCCTAAGGAGCTTGCTTTTTAGTTGTATTCTTAGATTTTCCCTTCTCTTCATTATTTGAGATCTCTCTCTTATCCTATTACCACCGAACTTCTCTTCCCTAAATATCATACTCTATATCCACCAACTTCTACGTTGGTTGTACAAATTGGTTACCATAACTACCTCACACACCAATATTCAACGTGAGACTTACATGTCAAGAGTAGAATATGACTACTAATATAATGTTTTTGACATTACACATGAAATACCTTTCTTATGACTCAATTGAGCCTCCTAAACCAACTTATTCACCTAAACACTCCAAAACATACAAAATGACCCTCTTAATCTCTTTTACAATATTTGAATTCTTATTTTGGAGGGAAAACTCCTAAAAACCACATAACACAATTTCATGACCCTAAATGGGCTCCAAGGACCTAAATGGACCTATTAAGGTCTCTAACACACTTTAACACTTGTTTTAACCAATGTTGGGTCTCCAAATTGATAAAACTAAAAAATAAGTGTTTCATGGCTTGATGCTCCTACATCAGTAGTGGACATGAGTTCTGTATGTAGTCTATGAGTATTTGACAAGAACAAGTGAAGCATATATGCATGATAAAATTGACTATACTAAGATAGCTAGCATATGTAGTGTCTGGAAAACAGAAGAAATGTAAACATAACAATGCATACAATCTGTAAGTTTTGTGTTTTTTGAGTAATTATTTGAAATTTTATATTGTATTTATATTTTTTGGATATAAGTTATGTACAAACAACATGAAAATGAACTATGTACAAGGAACAAGAAAGAGGGACAGTATGTACAAGAAAATATAAACTATAGTAACTAATGAGTCGCATGGGAGACTCACTATCATTGTGGCATGTGTCAAAAATATGAATAGTAATCTCTCATGTAGTGTGAATGTTATGTTGTAGTTGAATTTTATTGCAATAAGAATATGAGTATTGTTCATCATCAAAATCATAATAGCTTGGAATAGTAGAGGGAATTGCTTCATAGTGTGGAGTTGACCTTTCTGAATTATGTTTTGGCATATTGATTGTGATTTTTCCCTTTAAAATTGTGCTTATTGAAGACATATGGTGTTGTGGAGGCTCTTTTACTAGAAAACCTGTTTTGAGAATGTTTGTTTATGTAACATGATATTGACTTTGTAACTTAAGTTCTTTCTCTTTCTGTAACATGTCCTATGTATCTGGATGCTTTACTTTGATAAATTGTATCTGTGAATGATTTGCCTTAGGATGTTCAATAAATCCCAAACCTTATTAACCAACATTATCAATTACTAGAATAAGAGTAGTGATTCCTTGGCCCTGCTTGCCCAAACCTTGGCCATGATAATCAAACTATTGTAGATATTTATGACTGAAATCATACCATTTTGAATGTTAAGCCTCATTTTTGGAGATGTAGCTTTGCATTTTTTACTTGTTTGGCTTGTGTTTGTTATATTGTTTCTCGTTCTTTGTGCTTTTGGAACTTTTTATTATTTTGAGTTATGTTTTGGTAACCATTTTTATATTATTTCTGAATTTGACCCTTTTTGAATTTGTAGATGTGTCATTGTATGTTGTGTGGATGATGTGTCACTACGTGAGTCATCTGTATCCATTATCTATTGTATTTTCCTTTTCAATAGTAAACATGAATCAGTGTGGTGCCCATGCATTCTATGGTGTGCACAAAAATATATGGATCTCCTCGTTGGGTGTAGAGGAGGTAGGTCGATAAAATTAGCTTTAATAATTTCCTTTAGTATCTCACTTGAATTCTTATTTGACATTTGAATGCTTTTTGAATAACTAGTTATATATGTACTTTGTTATGATTTATGATTTGGATATGTAACATTGTTTGCCACAATTTGACTAGGTGAAGATGTGTATACATGATTTACACTATTGTGCCCTAGAGGCCTTTGTATTGTAAATTGATTTTCCAATGTTGTAATTGTTGTTCCCCAAAAATATCACTCATTTTTGGGACAACATTTGAATTATTTTGGTCCTACAGACCAAAATTGTATCTTTCCTTTTTAAAAATTTGTCCTGGACATTCAAATTTCTCATTTTTCAAGCTTCTCAGAAATCTACGGATTCTACAGACTTGATTTCTACAGACTCTGCAGGCAGGTTCATTTCTACAAGTTCAACGGGCTTCACAGTTTCTGCAGGCGGGTTCAACCAAAAGAATCAATTTCTATTACTTGGTCATTTTCAAGATTGTTTCAGTGCCTTGGTTCAATCAAAAATGTCTATTAGCAAGTATTCAAGCAAAAGAGGCTTGAACCGCTTTTGGTTCAATTAGTTCGTCTGCTTTGTTTCAACGGTTTGGTTCATCCTTTGGTTCAACGTTTATTTAAATCAAGTGTTTCAGCACATTTGGTTCAATGAAGATCAAAAAGACTCAGTCGAAACAAGGGAATGAACCATTGAACCGTTGAACCAAAGTTGGTTCAATCGGTTGGTTCAAGCGACAAAGTTCAAAGGATTGCCCCAAGAGTCAAAGACACAAGTTCCCTTGCAAAGGGAATTCTCGTGGCAAAAGTGACCAAGGCAAATAAACGAACCGAGACAAAATATCGATAGAATCTCGCAGATGCTACCAAGTGTCGACAGCTGAGCCCCACTAATACTTTATTTCTACAAATTGGCAGATATTGTCACGTGTCCCTCTTGAAGCTTGTTAGGAGCCTCCAAGTGTCAATATCCGTAGTCTCTTCCCTTAGCTTCACTGTTTCGAGCAAAGACCATGGTGGGCCTAGGGATGAGTGACTAAATGAAGTGGAACGTGCCAAGTGTCTGCATCTGCATGACTAACAAATGTATTCAGACCGTGCCACGTGTCCCTTGCAAAATTCGACAGAAGCTGACAAGTGTCAATCTCTGCAATTTCTCCCTCTTGCTTCTTGTTTTCATAAAGACTGTGGTGGACCCCCAGTGAGCTGCTAAAGAAAGTGAAACACGCCATGTGTCATCATCCGCCTGACTCTCCAAAGACGAGTGGAAGCCACCACCTGTTCATTTATAACTATGCGAAGAGCGACACGTGTTTGTGTCCGAGTTTCAAACGAGTTTTTAAGCTCATCTTAAGAATTTTTTAAGCACAGTGGAGACCGCCATGTGTTATCATCTGCATGAATCTAAAATAAGTCCTGAGTGTTTTCAGAGGTTGTTAAAGTGCAGCAGAGACTGTCATGTGTCATCTTCTACAGGGCTCTCAAAGGATATGTCATATTTCGAGTCTCATTTCACTTTGCTTCTAAGAACCACGGAAGCTGCCACGTGCCTTTTAATTCTCAAGAGGCAAGCTAAAGTTGCCACCTTTTCCATTGTAAATCTGCAGAGAGTGACAAGTGTCTTCACCATGATTTTGAGTTTCTAATAAATTTCAAAGCCTCTATCAATAAACATTTCTCAGAGTCCTATGGAAGTTGCCACGTGTCTTCACCTGTTTAGCAGCGAAATGTGCCACGTGTCAATTGCTAAAGACCAGCAGAAAGTGACTAAGGAATAGAGCATCGAATTGAATCTAGGACTCGATTCAAATAACCAGAAAAGTAAGAACGATGAAGAAGGATCAGATCACGAGGTGGACTTTGAAAGATGTAAAATTTCAATAGCGTGACTTATTTTTCTGCATTGAGAAAAGCAAATGGATAGATGCCCCTAAGTTCCAGCTTGTCTTCTTAACATATTTCAATGCAACATGATGTGTTACTATTCTCGAGTCCTTCTTGAAGAGGCTATATAAGGGACTCTCTTCTATTATAAATATATATCTTTTTTGACAATCAGAACGAAACTCTGCCCAAATTGAAAGACACTTCTGAGACTTTGAGCTTAGTTTGTTTATCATATTTTGTTATTGGAATAAGAAAGCAAATGGTTTTTCAGACTTTGTGCTGTAATATCTTCGTTGTTGAGGAAACTGTTCTTATGTCTTTTTCTTCAATATATCTTCTGTTCCTTTAATTCAACAAGCAAAATTAGTGACAACAGTCAAAAAGGTGTCCTGAAGAGTCAACTGTGGAGAGGCTTTGTGCTCCCATAATTGCCTTTAGTGTGTTTTCTTTTCATTTATGTGTAAAGGACCTTGGGGCGACTTTGTGCCCTCATTGTTCTTCGTATCTTACTCTTGAGCAATCCAGGTGAAGACTTTGTGCTGCATCTCGATTTGCTGGTTATTACATCCTTTGTTACATTTTGTTGTTTCTACTTGGAGTATTCTTGTGGTTTGCTGAATAGTACTTCTGAAAGAAGAGGAGTGCTTTATGTCATTTTCCTTGAATTTTTCCTTTGATCCGCACACATCATCTCTGAAGAAAGAAAGATGGATGGTTTGTCCTACCCTTGAATATTATTATTATTATATATATATAGGCTATATATATATATATAGCCTATCTATAGGGAACCTCCCCTTGATGAGAGGAGAGATCAATCCCCTTCTGATGTGGTAAACCTACACATTTGGATGACTAATCTTCTTACTTTGGCTGATCAGACCTATTTTGTTTATCAATATGCTGATCGACAAAATATTCAACCAACAGTTTTTGGCGACTCCACTGGAGATATACATAATTCTGTGGAATTTGGAACCTCAAGTTTCAGATTGAAACATCACCCGTGTCTTACCCATTATCATTATAACCCTTATCCATTACAGATTTTGGTGACTCCATTACTTGTCTTATCCATTATTGTTATAACCTATCCATTGTACTCCGTTGTGGAAGAGTGAACTGCTCCAGTGTTTTCCCATTGTTAAAATTTTTCTCTCGGCCTCACGCAACAGTTTTTGGCGACTCTACTGGGGATATAAAATCCATTATCCATTTATAATCTATCCATTCACCTCCACACTAACTGAGAAATAACGCACAGTTTAAAGCCTTAAGTTTTAATTTAAACAAGGTCAATTATTTTCCATTTTTGTTTCACAATTTGGCAGATTCAAGATATACACGAAGCCAAAGGGCTAAAGGTATCATTGACCCTGTATTTGAGTTGGTACAGCAAAGTGATTTTGATCTATTTCCTTCACCATCTCGTCTCCAACAAACCAAGAGTTTTCCTCCTACTAAAGTCAAATCTCCATTGCCAGACGAAGTATCTACTTCTGTTGTTAATAAAGCTTTGCCAACAATTACCCCTTTGAGATTTGTTATCCCTCCGTTTCATAATCCTACAATGGTAGTTCAAGGCCCCTGGGGTAATGCTTTTGGTCCTATCAATCTTACTCCACCTCTACATGAGTTTCCACATAGTTTGAGGAAGAATTTCCCTAAATTATATGGTGATGGGAAACTTCACCCTAATGAGCACATTGTAGCTTTCAGCATAGCTTGTGGAGTAATTAGAGTAGAATTTGAAGATGTAGCAGTCAGGCTTTTTGTGGAGACACTACAAGGTGCTACTACAGACTGGTTTTATCATTTACAGGCTCGATCAGTGACTGATTGGAATACTCTCAAAGCTAAGTTTGAAGCCAAATTCAAACCTGTAGAAGTTGCACATACACTTCTGGCTCAACTTATACAGATGAAGAAAGAGCCTCATGAGCCTATGAGAGATTTCATAGCCAAGTTTGACAAACTGAGAAATAGAATCCCTATAATTGCTCGACCTACAACTGAGAATCTCAAATGCTTTTTCATTAATTCTCAGCTACCTGAAGTAAGTTTTCTCTTGAGACGTGCTGGTCAAATAGATCTTGTTGCATCTCAACTTTTGGCCACTGAGGTAAAAGATGATCTCATCTTAGCAGGGAAGATAAGAAGAGATCTAAATAGAAATAGACCTTCATTATCTTTTGAATATGCATCTACAGGTACCACTGATCCAATAGTGCAAAAGCTGGCAAATGAAGTGCTAGCCTTGAAAAAATAAATGGCACAACGAATGTCTTTTGCTCTTTCATACAGATATATGCCAAGAAGGACATTTCCAAATCAGTCATATCAAGGCAATGCTGCCAGGAATCAAGGGCAACATAATCGCCTTCCTCCCCCACAAGGGAAACTTGCCTTGGAAGCTCCTCCAACCAGTTCAGCAATGGGATATCTTAAAGCAGAATCAGAGTTCTCTTTTCAACCTGAATTGAATCAAGAAAATGACATTGATATCCTTGAAGATGATCAAGAAGAATTAGCTGGTGACTCCCACATTGGTTTCTTGAACTACCAAGATGAACTCGGAAGCAAAAGAGAAGCTATTGATGGATCATATGTAGTGTTTACCAGATCCAAGAACCAATCAGTCCAACAAGTTGATAAAGAGAAGATAGAGGAGCAACCTCAACCAACAGTTATGATTGTTAAGCATAGAACCCCTCTTCCTTTTCAGTCAAAGGATCTGGTGATCACTCAAAATGTAAGTACATCAATTTCACCTTCACCTTCTACTCCCATTTTGCAAACCAACCCTCCTCCCATCCCTCTAAAACCCAAAAGGTTGAAATGCTTTCCTTTGTTCCTAGTCTAATTCAGCCATTTGACATAATTGATCATGTCAAAAAGACAAAAATACAAATCTCTGAATTTGAATATTTGTAAGCTAGTCCTGATCAATTGGATAACTTGGTCCAATGTGTCAAGAACCAAACCATCCTTACAAGACAAGAGGTTAAGAAAATAATTCTTGACTCCCCAAAGAACATGCCCATTCCAAAGAATCTTGTCTTCACTCCTCCAACTACCCCTGAAAAAATAGAACTTTTATATGTTTCCCTGTTAATAAATGGTTATCAGCTCAATAATTGCATCATTGACTCAAGCACATCTAATAATGTCATGCCTGCTAAAGTAGCTGAGTCTTTGGGTCTCACACTGACCAAGACATTTGGGAGATGTTTTTCCATGGAGGACAAGTAAGTACCATTGCTGGGGCAAATCAAAGATGCCCATTTTGCATTGGTAGCCTTTCCAGACAAGAGAATCAAGATGACTGTCTTGGTAGCTGACGTCCTAGCATCCTATGGCATTTTGTTTGGATGAAATTTTTACAAAGACGTGGGAGGAGAGCTAAGCATGGACCTATTTGAAGCAAGCATCCCTATCCAAGGCGTGATGAAGAGATTGCTCCCTGAAAAGGAGGCAAAATACATGGTTATCCAAACATCAGCCCCTACAACACAAATTCTATTTGAGTCTTTAGGCAGGGGTAATTATTTCTTTACCACATAAGATGTTCATGTTTCTACAAATGAAAGTCCTGTAGCTGACAATCTAGGAATTGATCCAAACAAGACTTCAAGAGAATTGGTAGGTTGTAGTATAAGTAAGGAAGGATCTTTCATCTCTAATGAAGAGAAATCTGATAGGAGATTAGCTTCTAATGATGCTTCAATCCTGAAATCCAATGGCAGCAATTCTTCCACCAATGATGGAGTCGAGACTGTGTTGATATCTCCTCAAGAAGATATTCTTCCTTCATGCAAATTGCAAGTCAGCAACACCAACAACACAGCTGGATGTGAATCTCTGTTGCTCAGATTGAAGAGTGTTCAAGATGAAAAAATCAAACTCCTTTACATCAAAGGAGATGCTAAGCTGATAGTTTGTCAGGAGTTTGATGTGGACAATCTAATCATGTGCTGGACTGAACCAGAAGAACAACCAATTATGGTAATGGACCATGCTGCTGTAAATCAAAATTAGACAAAGGAACCCTTCACCAAGAGAGCAAGGAGTTATGGTTTCCAATTTGAAGACCACCTCCTGCCATGGAACAAGAAGAAGAAAAAGTCAAGGGGAAGACGCAAAAAGTTGGTTTCCTAGTGGAGAACTCCATTTGCTCGTCACCATTTTTGGGGGCAAAATGTCCTTTTGCTGGTTTATCAGAATTAAGCACTATTTTCCTTGTCTCCCAAGAAGCAACATATGAAATACTTCAATTCTTGAAGTATTGAATCATTGCATCTGTATATATGTACATTTGTATAGTTTTTAATTCTATTTTGTTTTGTTTGTTTTCATTTTTGATGCCTTTCATTTTTGGGTAGCATGACTCCATAACCCAATGGTACACATGAAGACACTGGAGATTCTAGAATCTACTCCTTTCAATTCTTTTTGCAATTGATAGAAGTTCTCCAACTGGAGCCAGCTGTCGTTCCCCAAAAATATCACTCATTTTTGGAACAACATTTTAACTATTTTGGTCCTACAGACCAAAATTGTAGCTTTCCTTTTTAAAAATTTGTCCTGGACATTCAAATTCCTCATTTTTCAAGCTTCTCAAAAATCTACGAATTCTACAAACTTGATTTCTACAGACTCTGCAGGCAGGTTCATTTCTACAAGTTCAACGGGCTTCACAGTTTCTGCAGGTAGGTTCAACAAAAAAAATCAATTTCTATCACTTGGTCATTTTTAGTATTGTTTTAGTGCCTTGGTTCAATCAAAAATGTCTATCGGCAAGCATTCAAGCAAAAGAGGCTTGAACCGCTTTTGTTTCAATCGGTTCGTCCGCTTTGTTTCAACGTTTTGGTTCATCCTTTGGTTCAAACACTTGGTTCAATGAAGCGGTTCAACGTTTGTTTCAATTAAGTGTTTCAGCACGTTTGGTTCAACGAAGATCAAAAAGACTCAGCCGAAACAAGGGAATGAACCATTGAACTGTTGAACCAAAGTTGGTTCAATCGGTCGGTTCAAGTGACAAAGTTTAAAGGATTGCACCAAGAGTCAAAGACACAAGTGCCCTTGTGAAGGGAATTCCCATGGCAAAAGTGACCAAGGCAAATAAATAGATTGAGACTTAATCTCGACAGAATCCTGTGGATGCTGCCAAGTGTTGACGGTCGAGCCCCATTAATACTTTATTTATGTGAATTGGTGGATATTGTCATGTGTCCCTCTTGAAGCTTGTTGGGAGCCTCCAAGTGTCAATATCCACAGTCTCTTCCCTTAGCTTCATTGTTTCGAGCAAAGACCATGGTGGGCCCGGGGATGAGTGACTAAAAGAATCAAAATGCGCCAAGTGTCTGCATCCACATGACTAACAAATGTATTCAGACTGTGTCACGTGTCCCTTGCAAAATTTGGCAGAAGTCGACAAGTGTCAATCTCTGAAATTTCTCCCTCTTGCTTCTTGTTTTCATAAAGACTGTGGTGGACCCCCAGTGAGCTGCTAAAGAAAGTGGAATACGCCATGTGCCATCATCCACCTGACTCTCCAAAGATGAGTGGAAGCTGCCACCTATTCATTTATAACTATGCACAGAGTGACACGTGTCTGCGTCTGAGTTTCGAATGAGTTTCTAAGCTCATCCTAAGCATTTTTTGAGCATAGTGGAGACTGCCACATGTTATCATCCGCGTGAATCTAAAATAAGTCTTGAGTGTTTTCAAAGGCTGCTAAAATGTAGCAGAGACTGTCATGTGTCATCTTTCACGGGGCTCTCAAAGGATATGTCGTCTTTCGAGTCTCATTTCACTTTACTTCTAAGAACTGCAGAAGCTACCACATGCCCTTTGATTCTCAAGAGGCAAGCGAAAGTTGCCACCTTTTTCATTGTAAATCCATGAATAGCGACAAGTGTCTGCACCCACAATTTTGAGTTTCTAATAAGTTTCAAAGCCTCTATCAATAAATGTTTCTTAGAGTCCCATGAAAGTTGCCACGTGTCTTCACCTGTTTAGCAGCGAAATGTGCCATGCGTCAATTGCTAAAGACCAGCAAAAAGCGACTAAGGAACAAAGCATCGAATTGAATCTAGTTACCGATTCAAATAACCAAAAAAGTAAGAATGATGAAGAAGGATCAGATCACCAGGTGGACTTTGAAAGATGTAAAATTTCAATAGCGTGACTTGTTTCTCTACATTGAGAAGAGCAAATGGATAGATGCCCCTAAGTTCCAACTTGTCTTCTTAACAGATTTCAATGCAACATGATGTGTTACTATTCCCGAGTCCTTCTTGAAGAGCCTATATAAGGGACTCTCTTCTATTATAAATATATCTCTTTTTTGACAATCAAAACGAAACACTGCCTAAATTGAAAGACACTTCTGAGACTTTGAGCTCAGTTTGTTTATCATATTTTGTTATTGGAATAAGAAAGCAAATGGTTTTTCAGACTTTGTGTTATAATATCTTTGTTGTTGAGGAAACTGTTCTTATGTCTTTTTCTTCAATATATCTTCTGTTCCTTTAATTCAATACGCAGAATTAGTGACAACAGTTAAGGTGTCCTGAAGAGTCAACTGTGGAGAGACTTTGTGCTCCCATAATTGCCCTTAGTGTGTTTTCTTTTTATTTCTGTGTAAAGGACCTTGGGGCGACTTTACGCCCTCATTGTTCTTCGTATCTTACTCTTGAGCAATGCAGGTGAAGACTTTGTGCTGCATCTCGATTTGCTGGTTATTACATCCTTTGTTACATTTTGTTGTTTCTACTTGGAGTATTTTTGTGGCTTGTTGAATAGTACTTCTAAAAGAAGAGGAGTGCTTTCTATCATTTTCCTTGAGTTTCTCCTTTGATCCGCACACATCATCTTTGAAGAAAGAGAGATGGATGGTTTGTCCTACTCTTGAGTATTATTTTTTGTTTATATATATATATATATATATGTATGTATGTATGTATGTATGTATGTATATATATATATATGTATGTATGTATATATATATATATATATATATATATATATATATATATATATATATATATGTATGTATGTATGTATATATATATATATATATATATATATATATATATATATATATATATATAGCCTATCTATAGGGAACCTCCCCTTGATGAGAGGAGAGATCAGTCCCCTTTTGATGTGGTAAAAATACACATTTGGACGACTAATCTTCCTACTTTGGCTGATCATACCTATTTTGTTTATCAATATGCTGATCGACAAAATATTCAACCAACAGTAATGTTTTCATGTAATGGTTGATTCTAATTTTGTAAACCTGAAATTATCTTGCTCATATTGATAATTTGATCACATAGAGTCTCACAAGTGCAAACCCTAGTTGTTTCTAATTGAACATGTAGGCACAAACCCTATAGGGAAGAGGTGTGAATAGGATGAGTATGGGGAATAATGACATTGGTATAGGTTGATTCATATCATGGAGGAATGATAGCATAGACCTAGTTTAGACCTAGTTAGAGGGAAAGTAGCTCTCACCCTCATGGAGATGAGGAAGAGAAGAAGATTCTTTCATGTGTATAAGATATGACATTAAAACTTGAAACATAGTTATTAGCTTATGTGTTAAATCCTCTATATGTGTATGGGTTTGCCTGTTGATGGAATTTTGACATAAGAGAAAGATAATATGTTATGAGATATGACATATATTGCAATTGATATAAATCATCGTCTCTACATGTGTTTATGTCTTTTCTGAGTTCATTCTGAATTAAATGGAACAAGCATGCAAATGAAAGTATTAAACTTTGCAACAAAAAGTAATTAATTTCTTCTGTCATTGTGATCATGATTATATGAAGTACAAAATAGAAGATATATGGATCTAAATATTGAATTATGGAAATGTAGACCCTAGAGTTATATAAGGTTAGGTTTTAAATTAGGTTAATTTGTAAAAATTTAAATCACATTAAATAAATGAAACCTTATTGTGGGATTTATTAAATGAGCTTGGCTATGCCAAAAAATAAAAATAAAAATAGACGTTTGTAAGCCTGATTTCATTCACAATAATTGGGAAAAGGTAAACCCTATGTAAAATTAAGGTTTTTAAGTAATATTCAAAGTAAGTCAGGTTCACCCAATGATTTAACCTTATAGGGTTTTACTACTATAAATCCTATGTTAAATTAAAGGGTTGAGTTATCTAAATCAATGAAATAATATGAAACAAATAACCATCGGTTTATTACAAAAATTAACTTGCGTTGACTTTCTAAAAATAGTAATAAATATGTGCAAATAAAAACTTATCTAGAAAACAACTATCGTAGAAGATCTGGGTGTTGAAAACTAGATTACAGACTGGTCTGAGTGTCGTCAAGGGTTCCTAATTCAGATTCTTCCTTGGATAGTAGCGCCCCACTTGGACAGTAATGCCATGTGGCTCTAGTGTCCTAAAAATGGCACTAGTGTCCGATTTGCAAGACTATTCCTAATTTTTGGGAGCACCTATGCCTGTGTTCTTGTCATGTCCCCTTTTTCATGGACATTGACAGACTTGATGATTAGTCTATTATGCGACCTTCGTAGGCTGATAGGATGGATAGAGGGTCATGATGGAGATTGGCTTGGCTTCGATTTGCAGAATTCCTACAGTTGGCTTTCATTCAGGCTATTTCAGACACATTTGTCCTGAGCTTCTATTATTTAGGGATATTTGACATGCAACGGAGCACCTTTATTTTGGTATGGTCATGTGCGGAATCACTCCCTGGTTCACTAGCTTCGAACGGTTTGAGGATCCGACATGTCTTGAGGGAGATATTAATATTTGATTGATTTAATCAAATATTAATTATTTAGCCTATTTTTAATTAGAAACCCTAATTCTAATTTAATAAACCCTAATTAGGGCAAGAATATCTTTTTGAGGGTATAAAGGTTTCTCATGGAGGCCATTATTGATGATGCATATGATTATTATTGATATTGTTTCTTGTTAAGAAATTCTTCTATGAAGACTGAGCCAAGGGTTCCAGGATTCCATTTGCAGTGGAGAACGTCAACTCTTCATTGTGTGCAATTCAGAGGCTGTGAAATATCAGCTGATCTATTGCCAAATTGAGAGATAGCTTCATATAGAGGTTATCACAAAGGTATATAGATTTGAGAGGTAACTTCATACAGAAGTTGTCACAGAGCTTTCCAGGTATTTTCTTTATTTAGTTTTGATCCAATAAGTTATATAGATATAGATCTTTTGTATTAGAGCCATATACTTTCAGATCAGGGGTTGAAAACATATAGGTTGTGCTTATTTGGCAGCTGTACGGATCCCATACAGATCTGTATAGATTCGCACAAAAACTGACATCGACAGGTACAGATTCATACAGATACCGACATCGGCAGGCAGAGATCCACAGTGACCGACATCGGCTGACTGAAGACCGACGTCGGCAGAGAAGGACTGATAGAGACCGACGTCGGCGACTGTGTGTTCGACACAACAGGCCAAGACAGAATTTCCAGATTCAAGCTTAAATTCCAGATTTGTCGACGATCAGGGTTTTAAGACCATATTTTAATATTCTTTATATGTATGAGAGAAGACTGTTATTGTAATTATCTGAACAAGTGATAAGATATTTGATTGGCAGATAAGATATTTACTGTGGTTTATTGTTTATCTGAAATTTATTCTGCAAGATTGTATCCTTGTTCAGAACTGTTTGTGTTTCTATATTCCATGTTTGAATGGGACATTACAATGGTATCAGAGCTTTTGCTTGGAAAAAGGAGCCCCTAAGTAAGGGACATTACAGTGGTATCAGAGCTTTTGCTTAGAAAAAAGGAGCCCCTAAGTAAGGGACATCATAGTGGTATCAGAGCCAAATTCTTGCCATCCTGTTGGGCACATTAGAGCTAATGTCTTGCCATCCTGTTGGGTAGTTTGGTTATCAGTATGGCTTTAACAGGTATCAAAGATTTGGAAGAAAGAATGCACAATGCAAAGAAGAAGTTAGATAATCCATTCCAGCAAGCAGATGACATTCTAAAAACTTTGGAGGAGTTAGAAATTTATTTAAGCAAGGTTGAGCAGTCAAATTCTTATGAGATGCAAACAACGTTATCTCCCGCGTTTGATTCTTTGGTGAAGCCCCGATTATTGAGACATCATGATGAGGTGGTAAGACTTGCAAATCTCTCTTGCATAGTGAAATGATGAGGATAATAGCTAGCTTTAATTTTTATGATGATAGGATTATGAGAGAGGTACTTCATGCCATGGTAAAAAGCTTCGAAAAGTTGGATGACATTAGAGACCCTCATTTCTCAAAGAGGGCAAGGTTACTTGAAACATTTGCAAGGTATGGATTTGAAAACATTATGATGTTAGTAGGTTGTATTGGTGGCATTCGCATGATGTTTAACATATTTTGGAGTATTTTAGATGAGTTTCATTCCAGTGATGTATTAGCATCAATGCACTCTATCATGTTCACAATCTTGTTTGAGGAGGAGGATAAAATTTCTAAACTTCTGGCAAAAGATTTATGGTATGTCTGGACAAAAGAGAAAAATGTCTCACCTAGAGCCGGTATGTGGTTAAAGAGTTTAACTGATAGGCCTAAGGATCGTAGTACTTTCCCTATGACATGCAAAAGTTTGAATGATGAGTTTGACAGACATGCTGATCCAGTACAGGGAGACATTAACACATCTTCAGGTAATGATTTATCTGCATTATCTTCACAGGTAGGAGCAGTTGAGGATGTTGTGGATGAGCTTTGTCTTAAGGTGAGTTCAGCTCAGGTGTTAGATAGTGAGGATGAGCCTAATGCTTGCATTCAGAGTGTGGAGGTATACTCAAAGGTTAGTACATTAAGTATTGGTGATGAGTATGTTTCTGTAGCTACTGATGAGGAGCATGTTGTTGAGGCGGACACACATGTTCAGGATTTAGGAGTACCTGGGCCGAATGAGTTTGGGATACCAGTGGAGTCGAGTCTCCAGATTGATTCTTCTCACATAGATGACAGTGTGGTACTATTGGTTGTACCACCTTTACAGAGGGATCAGTTATGGGATGGATTGGCACCATCTTTTGTAGATGGAATTGGTAGTTTGAGTTGTCCATTCTACTTGGGTTATCATACTTCAAGAGTTTGTTTCTCATGTGTTCTTGACTATGGCAGTTGTGCTTTTAGAGTTTGGTTGAGTTGCATTCGCCAGTTTGATTATGGGTCCCTCTTTATTTTACTTCTAATGATATTGCAGGTACTTGCATTGATTTACAGCAGTGCAGAGCATAACTACATATGGGATCCAGGTGGATCGAGTGGTTCATTATTCTGAGATTGCTTGGGGACAAGCAATTTCTAGAGGGGCGAATTGTCATGTCCCCTTTTTCATGGACATTGACAAACTTGATGATTAGCCTATTATGCGACCTTCGTAGGCTGATAGGATGGATAGAGGGTCATGATGAAGATTGGCTTGGCTTCGATTTGCAGAATTCCTACAGTTGGCTTTCATTCAGGCTATTTCAGACACATTTAGCCTGAGCTCCTATTATTTAGGGATATTTGACATGCAGCGGAACGCCTTTATTTTGGTATGGTCATGTGCGGAATCACTCCCTGGTTCACTAGCTTCAAATGGTTCGAGGATCCGACATGTATTGAGGGAGATATTAATATTTGATTGATTTAATCAAATATTAATTATTTAGCCTATTTTTAATTAGAAACCCTAATTAGGGCAAGCATATCTTTTTGAGGGTATAAGGGTTTCTCATGGAGGCCATTATTGATGATGCATATGATTATTATTGATATTGATTCTTGTTAAGAAATTCTTCTGTGAAGATTGAGCCAAGGGTTCCAGGATTCCATTTGCAGTGGAGAACGTCAACTCTTCATTGTGTGTGATTCAGAGGCTGTGAAATATCAGCTGATCTATTGCCAAATTGAGAGATAGCTTCATACAAAGGTTATCACAAAGGTATACATATTTGAGAGGTAACTTCATACAGAAGTTGTCACAGAGCTTTCCAGGTATTTTCTTTATTTAGTTTTGATCCAATAAGTTATACAGATATAGATCTTCTATATTAGAGCCATATACTTTCAGATCAGGGGTTGAAAACAGACAGGTTGTCCTTATTTGGCGGCCGTACAGAGCCCGTATAGATCCGTATAGATTCGCACAAAAACTGACATCGATAGGTACAGATCCACGCAGATATCGACATCGGCAGGCAGAGATCCCCAGTCACCGAAATCGACCGACTGAAGACTGATGTCGGCAGAGAAGGACTGACAGAGATCGACGTCGATAGTATATCGACCGACACTGGTGACTGTGTGTTCGACACAGCAGGCCGAGACAAAATTTCCAGATTCAAGCTTAACTTCCAGATTGCAGATGATCAGGGTTTTAAGACCATATTTTAATATTCTTTATATGCATGAGAGAAGACTGTAATTGTAATTATCTGAACAAGTGATAAGATATTTGATTGGCAGATAAGATATTTACTATGGTTTATTGTTTATCTGAAATTTATTCTGCAAGATTGTATCCTTGTTCATAACTCTTTGTGTTTCTATATTCCCTATTTGAAGGGGACATTACAGTGGTATCAGAGCTTTTGCTTGGAAAAAGGAGCCCCTAAGTAAGGGACATTACAATGGTATCAGAGCTTTTGCTTAGAAAAAAGGAGCCCCTAAGTAAGGGACATTACAGTTCTTGGGTTATGTTCTTACACGTATGAAATATGAAACTTTGCATTATGCTTATAATAGCTAATTTAAGTTATAAACCCTAATCTTCCTTACAAGTATGGCATGAGATGAAAATGTGTGTTCATTATTAGGATAGGCTAGACATCCTCAACACCCCATTATGAAGAGTGTTGCCTACATAGCAATACTTTGAGGAGGGATCAACCCTGATGTAGTTATCCTACCTAGTGATTGGTGGAAGTGCAAGTGAATGCTATAATGATAATAGTATTAAATGCCTTGGGTGTGCTTAAGATTGGAAATATTTTAAATCTAGGCTTAGGATAGCTATAGATGGTACTATGCAGAAGTAGGGCAGAATAGGGATTAATAACCTTGATTTTGCTCAACTTGTATCTTATTTGAATAGGCTATTTGCATATATTTTCCATCTCTTGGATATAAGTCTAATAGTCTTGTATTTATAGTGTTTCGTAGCTTGTGGGGATAATAAAATGTCCTTAGGCCAATCTTAGGAGGGTTACACATTTGAAAATATAACTATTCAAGAGAGTTATGGCAAGGGACACTAACACCATGTGGTTCTAGTGTCCTTAACGTGGTGCTAGTGTCTAACCGGCAGGTTACTAGGCACAAAGGTCAGGATTTCAGAATGCAGGTCTAAGACTATGTTTTAGCTAATTGGAGATGTTTGTGGTTCGTACAATGGTTGGAAAAGTGTGATAAAGGCTCTAGGATAGGTCTAGGGCTAAGTTAGGATTATGTTGACTTGAACAACACTCTTAGCATCCAACTATCGCTTTTAGGTGATTACATCTACATAGAGCAACCTATTAGGTTTGTTCATGGTTCTTCTCTTATTTATCAACCATGAAGGTCTCTCTATAGTCTCAAATAGGCTCCTCGAGTCTAGTATGAGAATATGGATTCTTTTCTTCTATCTACTAGCTTTGTTCGCTATCACTCATATCCTATTATATAAATCCACCATGTTGAAGAGGATATTATTATAGTGGTTCTATATGTTGATGATTTTATTCTTAATTGCATCTCTTCTTCTCATATTTAGGCTATTTAGTAGACTCTTTCAATGTAGTTTGAGACAATAGATCTTGATCTTTTATACTTTTTCCTTAGTTTACAGATTTCCTACTCAGATTTCTTTGTCAACTTCAGGGATTCATTTGAGTTAGAAAAAGTACACCCTTTATCTTATTTAGCATTTTATCATGGCTGATTGTAAGCTAATTCCCTCTCCTTTCTATTCAATGGTCACTTTTTCTTCTACTTGCACTAATTTTGTGATCCTACATTGTATAGACAGTTGGTCAAAAGTCTCATGTACTTGACCCATACTTGCCCTAGTATTTCTTTTGTAGTTGGGCTTGTATTTTAGTTTGCACGTGTTCCTCATGACAGTCACTGGTAAGATCCTAAAAGGATCTTATGATATTTGTAGGGCACTTCTGACTTTAGATTACACTACACCAAAGGTTCTACTCAGTTGGTTGGCTATACTAATTCATATTGGGTAGGTTCTATTGACGAAAAGTGGTCCACTTCTAGATACCTTTTTTATCTTGGTTCTTCTTTAGTTTTTTGGGTATATAAGAAATAGTAGGCTATTTTACTTTCACCTACAGAGGTAGAGTATAGGGCAATAATCACAGCAAGCCAGTAGGTTCTTTTTCTTCTTCAGTTGTTGATAGAGTTTGGCTTTGTGCAAGATTCACTTGTTATACTTTGGTGTGACAACCAAAGTGCATTTCACATTTCTTGCAACCCTGTTGAGCACTAGTGGACCAAGCATATTGATATTCACATGCACTTCATTCATCAACACATTCAAGATAGAGTTCTTTTTTTGGAGTATATTCTGACTCAGCAATAGGTTACCAACATCTTTACAAAGCCTTTTATATTACCTAATTACCTTGAGTTGTGTGACATTCTTGGAGTTTTAGAATTTGTCTTTGGAGAGTGTTCGTGAAGACATCTTCTTTATTCATTTCTTCATGGATATATTTTACATGAGTATTTGATTAAGCTTTGTTGTTGGGATTCATATTGTGGATATGTCATTTTATTTTTGGCCTCTAGCTTCACTTGAGGGGGGGTGTTAGAGTAGGTTGTTTACCTTAGCTCATGTTCACCTAGGTGCTTTGTTTTTTCATTTATTTATTTATTCCCACCCACTTATGCATGGATATTTCATTTATCTTATTTTATATATTATGATATATTACATATTTATCTCTTAGATATTATGGGGGATATTTTCTAGTTGTTTCTATCCTTTAGGGATATTTATCTCTTAGTCCTGTGTTTGGTCTCTGTTATTATTGATCATTGATCACTTACCTTGATCTCTTAGTTGACATTAATCTTCCTTGCTTATATATGCAAGGCACATTCATTGTATTTAACAAGCTTTGGAGATATAACTTATGATATCATTGTTCTTTTGTTTTGCATATCTATCTATAAGTCTGTATTGTTAAATTAATTTTAGGTTCTTATTTTTATGAATGTGATGTTTTACTAACACCAGAGATATTTGTGGCTTGGAACAATATAGTTTTTATTCTTTTCAATATATACAAGACCAACCCTCATTCATACCTCACCTAGAAAAGACTGAGAACTCACAAGATAACTTACTGAGAAACACTCAATCAAGCATTCAAATGTGAAACCCTACCCTATTTGTTCCTATTTACACATCAATCATAGGATCAATATCGTCATAGGTCTTAAGTATTGAAACAACATCCCATGAGCCATACTTTCCAAATTACAAGCTAGATCATTAAATGTGCTTTTTTATCACACGTTACATCCTTGTACACACACAAGTCAACATGTAGGAGATAACTACATAAGTTTAAGGCCATGTTTAGAGTATTGGCTATGTAGACAGTGCCTATTGACAGAGTGTTCATTGGGGCAGCTTGGCATTGTGTGCCCGTTAACCCATTTTTCCCACAGTCACTTCAAGGGTGTAGAAATTAGGGTTTGATCATTTGACGAAGAGAGACAACCTATGCATGTGATTCGTATACATCATAAGAAAGGCAAAAAATCTAGAAGGTTTTAGTAGGTTGCATCTAGATTTAGTTAGTATTTCATATAAGACACTTGCATCTAGTTCAAACACCAATGTCAATGTAATTATCTAATCTAACCCAAGTGTCTGAAGCCACAAACTACAAAATTATAGAATCTAATGATAATTTAAAGATATTGATCCAATCCATTTCCATTGTATTTCAATCCAGATCTACATGTGCATAAAAAACCAACTATGTACTCTTGTTTTCAATTTATTGCAATATCAATCAATAATTGTACTTTTTATTTTTGGCATGTTTCATTATTTAAATTTAGAATATTTTCTATATGAGTCTACAAATTATTTGTTTGCTATAGATCTATTTATCACCCTTGCATTTATTCATTTTTATATTATTAACCCTTGATAACCCCTCTTATCAGAATTAGGGTTAAACAATAGGGAAAAGGCTTATACATCAAAAAACATTTGAATCATAATCACACATTGAGAGCAAAACACCTATTTTCCCAATTCTAATTACATATAGCCCTAACAGCCTAGAGCTCAAGTCTAAATACTTTTTTAGGTCACAAGTCACAGTTAATGAACTTAATCATATCAATACTACATCAACATCTAGCATATTGCACTAGTTATTCATACACCATCGTAGCATGGGAGAACTACATGAAATTTGATCCCTCTTTAGAGTATTCTTATGTAAACAATTATTTTATGCTAAAGGGGCTCAATAAACAAACACACTAAGCAAATAAAACATTTTGAATTCAATATGACAATGTTCAGATTTAGGTAATGTAATATAATATTTTGAAAATTCATTCATTTAAGAATATGTAATAAATATAGGATGATTGTACATCTACATAACTAAGGGATAAGAGAGATCATATCTTTTTTGTTGTTCTATTTAGTATTTTTAATATATCCCAAATCCGTCTCAGTCTTATAACCCAATTATGTGTTTCGGTCATTCAAGCTTTTGACTATTTTTCTTCCTTGGAAACCTTTTCTAGCTCCGAACACTTACATCAACATTATTGTCCTCCTTTGGATGTTTCTATCATGTCCAAAATATAAGCTCTTTTATAGATATGTTAGTTGTGCTTTTATGGGTTTTTTTATCACCTTTATGTTGATGTATTCTAATTGTGTTTATAGGTTGTCACTCTTTGTCAAATTATCAAACCCTAGCTTCTTCACCCTTTGGAATGATTTTGGGAAAAATGAGTTAACAGGATCATGGTGTCAAGCTGTCCCAAGGACCCCTCTATCAATGGGCTCTCCTCAAATAGCCAATACTTAGAATAGGTCCTCAAACTTATGTAGTTCTACCTTGTATGTTCGCTTGTGTATGCACAAGGATGTAATGTGTGATAAACATGAACATGTAGTGAGCTAACTTGTAACTTGGTAAATATGGATCATGGGTTGTTCTTTGAATGCTTTAGACTTGTGGAAATACTAATCCTATGATTGATATGAAAATAAGGATGAATAGGGCAAGTTTGTTCACTTAAATGTTTGATTAAGTCTTCTTTGCAAATTGCCCTATGAGTTGCATGTGATTTTCAGGTAAAGAATGAATGAGAGTTAATCTTGTATTTATAACAATCCCTTTCTCAAATATATCACATTAAAACACTTAGGTCGATCTATAGAATATATTTTATTTGGAAATTGGATGACTTTTGGGTATTGGACACGTTGTTGGAAAAGTAGACACTTGTGTCGTTGCATGTGTCTATTTGGGATGTAAGTGCCTAGGAAGTTATAAAATAGGTGCAAGTCTAAAACTAGCAGCGAAGGATAATAATTAAGTTTAGAGGTTTTGCATAGTATAGAAGGCCTAGTCATCAAAATAATAGTGGTTGAACTAAGAGATAAGTGGTTTAGGCACAAAGAGATAATGAACGTGAGATTTTTGATAACACGTAGGTCTATTATAGAAAGGTACAACCATGATGGATAATTTCCAAGTGTTTAAGACTAAAGTAATACATAAATCATATTTTAGTATCTGCAATAATGCTCAACACATGAGGTGTTGAGGTCTCGCCTAACTTTAACCATTGACCCATTTTCCCCATTGATTTGCATTGGTCTTCGCATGTTAAAAAGCTAGTGTTTTTACAAGTGTTTTTACAAGAATATCAGTCACATAATGGTCTCCATAAGTGATCATAAGCTCCCACACTAGATATAGGATCTATAGATGAAGACACGAAGAACCCAAGAACCCTAATTTCCTCAATATAAGTGGATAGGAGCACTGCCAAAGTGGATAGGAACCCCACCTCTCTAGTGTCCAACTCAGGGCATTATTGTCCAAGTTAAGATCCAATTGTTGCTTCCTATTTTTAGTCACTAGATCCCCCTACACAACAAGTCTTGATCTTTGATTAATATAGTATAATTATTTTCTAGCGAAGACTTTGTTATCTATTTCACTTTGTTATTTTTAGTAGGTATCTATAATGGCATAGTTTGAAATCAAGGACTGCTTCATATTGATTTATTATCCCCTCTGATTTTACATTGTAGTTTGTCTTTTAGGATCTTGTTATCCTAGATTAGATAAAACATGTTTGTAGATACTAAAATTTTGTATTCGATACTTTATGATGGCAATCTTGACACACATTTACGACACATGACTTGAGTACCCAAATAGGGTCCTAATTTGCCATCCTCTCACACTTGCATGTTATTTTATGTGATCATTATTAAGATAATATAATGCAAAAATATACTCAAAATTACAAACGAGAGAAGTTATAAACAAAAATAGAGAACTTAACAAAAATCAACCAAACCATGCAACACAAAAAATAATGCGGTTCACCTAATGGGCTATGTCTGTAGAGAAATTTATCCAGCTTTTATTATTTGCAACAATAATAAAGAGAATACTCAATGACACCACCTTGTCACACTTCTCTCCAATATATTAGCCTCTTTTCTTCAACACACTAATGTAAGCTTGCACCAAGCTTACAACCAAACTTGCAACAAAGAATTAATAAGTCTTCAACCTCTTCACCTCCTTCCAAGAATGTAATAATACATGGAATACAAAATATAAATGAGAGACATGCTTTGATAAGATTTACAAGAGAGAGGAGAGTGAGAGAAAATTAAATAAGAGAGAGAAAATATGGTGTGACATTCTAAGTGGGTGTATAAATGGTCCATAAACCAATGTCTACCACTTGTGCATAGACCAAAATATAGTGGAAATACTTTAGATAAAAAGCCACCAACACTCCATGTGATAATTTGTCTTTATCCTCCACCCAACCACTAAATATAGATGATGTTAAATCATCTCTTGTATTTAGCCAAGCACTAAGATAATGGAGCCACCATAGAAATGCACCCCACACCTACTTGTGTGAATAGGATCTTCTTTATCCTTGTCCTTTGTAATAAATTGTGCCCCACGCGCACCCATGTGCAAAAGTAGAGGCACCTATTTAGTGGAGAAGGGTGCCCCACTTGATACCTCATCAACTTTACAACATGAAATATCATCCATGGGCCATGCCAGAACACCTATATGCCACTTGACCAAGATGCCATGTCACCATGAATAGTGACTATGAATAATGTTCATAAATAGTGACTTCACACCTAACAATTATCCCACTTGAAGTTAATATTCACAAATGTATATTCTTTCTAGCTGCTAAAAAGAATATACATTTGTGTATATTAACTTCAATTGGGATAATTGAACACATTCCTCTAATTTGTTTGGGATAGTTTGAAATCAAGGAGTGCTTGATATTGATTTGTTATCCCCTCTGATTTTACACAACATTTTGTCTTTTAGGGTCTTTTTATCCTAGATTAGATAAAACATATTTTAGATACTAAAATTTGGTATTCTATACTTTATGATGGCAATCTTGACACACATTTACCACACATGACTTGAATACCCAAATAAGGTCCTTAATTTCAAATAAATTCCTCACTCTAATCTTTTTCATCCATGAAGACCAACTAAAGTTGAACAAAACTTCAATTTCACTCTTACAACTGCCTTGGTCATCATATATGCAGGATTTTTACTTGTATGGATCTTCTCCAACTTCATTTATTCCTCCTCCAATACTAGTTGATTGAAATGATACTGCAACTAAATATATTTTGTCCTAGAGTGAAATGCTAAGTTTTTTTCTAGATGGATGACACTCTGACTATCCCTGAGTAATATACCTTTTCCTTTTTGGTGTCCCAACTCTTCCATCAACCTCTATAACCAAATCATTTCCTTGCTTGCTTTTCTAATGGAAACATACTCAACCTCTGTGGTTGAAAGTGCCACAACCTTCTGTAGTCATGATATCCAGTTGACTATTATACCACCTACTATGAACACATACCTTGTAGTGTTCGTTCTGCCATCCACATCATCTGCCATGTTTGAATCAACATATCTTCATAATATCATGTTTAATCCACCATAACACAACATTATATCTATGGTCCCTCTTAGGCAACAAAGGATCCATTTGACTACCTTCCAATGTTCTTTCCCTAGATCACTCATGAACCTACTCACTACTCCCATTGCATATGTAATGTTTGGCCTCATACACACCATTGCATACATCAAACTGCCAACTATAGATGGGTAAGGTGTCTTGGACATGAGATTTTTTTTTCTTTTGTGTTTTGGAAAATTATTCCTTTGTGAGTTTGAAGTAGCTTGCCAAAGGTGTCCCAACTAGCTTTGCATTTTGTATGTTAAACCTTTCCAACACTTTCTTGATGTACTCTCCTTGTGATAATGTCAACTTTAGATTCTTTCTATCTCTAGCTATTCTCACACCAAGAATCTATTTAGTATCACCTAAATCCTTCATAGAAAAAGAATCACTCAATTATCTCTTGAGTACATTAATATCCTGCATGTTAGAAACTGCAATAGCCATATCATCTACATACAAAAGTAGTATAATATAGCTACCATTTTCTAATCTTTAAGAATACACACAATGGCCAAAATGACATCTAGAATAACCTTATTCCAACATAAACCTATCAAACTTTATATACCATTGTCTTGGAGCTAGATTTAGGCCATATAAACTCTTCTTCAGTTTGCATAGCAAATTATCATTATCACTGACTTCATAACCTTGTGGTTGTTCCATGTAAGTATCCTCCTCCAAATACCCATGAAGGAAAGTAGTCTTCACACCCAACTATTTTAAGTATAGATCTTGAACTGCAACTAAACTCAATATAGTTCTAAATGAAGTCATCTTAACAATTAGAAAAAAGATATCATTAAAATCTATACTTTTCTTATGTTTAAATCCTTTCACCACCATTTTGGCCTTGTACTTATTTTTACTTGCATCCTCCTCCTTCATCTTGTACACCCGTTTGTTATGCAATTCCTTATTTCCCTTTAGAAGTTTCACCAAATCCCATGTTTGGTTCATCATGAGAGAGTCATAATCCTCATCCATAGCTTGCTCCCATTTTTGCTTAGCATCAACATGCATTACTTCTTCGTAGCTCTCAATCTCACCACCATCAATAAGTAACAAATAATTCAAAGAAGGCAAAAACATTTCATGTGGTTTACTTACTCTAGTAGATCTTATCATAATAAGGGTTTGTGGTTCCTATTGTTGTTGCACATATTACACTGGTACCTTTGGAATATGTTCTTTTGTAATATCCTCTAGCACCATTTACTCTTTCTTGGCTTCCTATTTCTTACTTCCCTGCAACTGATCCCTATACATGAGTTTCTTATTGAAGATCACATCTATACTCTTGTTGATTTTCTTATCTTCCAAATCCCACAACCAAAATCCAAAATCATTAGTACCATATCCAATAAAAGTACATTTCTTAGATTTAGCCTCTAACTTGGTCCTATCCATTTTATCGATGTGAGAAAATGCTTCACAACCAAAGACGCTTAGAAAAGAGTAGTCTACCATCTTACCAGCCCATGTCTCCTCTAGTATGCCACCATCCAAAATAGTCGAAGGTCCTCTATTTATTAGGTACATTGTTGTATCTATAACATCTACCCAAAACTGTAAGTGCAACTTTGTATGAAATGTCATGATTTTAGCACATTTTATGATAGCCCTATTCATCCTTTCTAACACACCATTCTACTGTGGTGTTCCTCAAACCATCTTCTACCTATGAATTCTATTTAGCGAATTATAGTTATCAAAATATTTGCTACAGTATTCACCTCCATTATCTGACCTAAGGTATTTGATATGTAAATATGTTTTATTCTCAACTAAATCTTTCCATCTATTAAATGTATCAAACACATCAAATTTTTATTTTATACAATAAACCCAAATCTTCCTAGTTGCATCATCAATAAATGTAATTTAATACAATGGACCACCAAGTGAATATACGTGAGATAGTCCCCATACATCCATATGCACAAGCTCTAACTTTTGCTCCTTCATGGTTTGTCCAACTCTAATAACTCACACACGTTTCTATTTCCCATACGCACAGTGCTCATACAGGTCCAAATCAATTTTTTTTATACCAGGTAACTTCTCCTTTGCATGTAAGATCTTCATGCCCTTTTCACTTGTGTGGCCAAGTCTATAGTGCCACAAAGCTATGTATATACTGAAAGCAATTAAATCACAAGATATATTAACACTAACTATGGATAAATACAAAGTACCCATTTTTTCACATCTTGCAACCTCCAGAGCACTCTTGGTAACTTTTCATGAGTTACTTCTAAAAGTGACCATACAACCATCACTACCCAACTATCCTATAGAAGTAAGACTTATTCTCAAATTTGGAACATACCTAACATCCTTAAGTAACAAAGTATTTCCATTATGCAACTTAACATGAACGTTGCCTTTTCCAACAATGTTGCAAGGTTCGTCATCACCAAGATAAACATGACCAAAATTTTGTTGAACATAATATTGAAAATAATGTCTATGAGTAGTAGCAAGAAAAGAAGCACCCGAATCTAAAACCCAAGAATCATAACTATTATTTAAAGAAAGAATAAAAGCATCTTATAACACATCACCTGCTACATTTACTTTTTTATTACCATCTTGTTGGTCATTTTGTAGTTTTCCATGAAGGATCAAATAGTCTTTATTCATTTGTCCAAGCTTTCCATAGTGCCAACATTCCATCTTGCCTTTGGATTTAGATCTTGAACCCTTCCTTGATTTTCCATGATTCCCTCTTCCTCTATACTATTATCTCCCCCTATTCTCAACCGTCAATGCATTTCCCAACATGGATATTTCACCTATGCTTTTCCTTCACATTTTCTTGCTTAGGATCACACCCACCACATATTCAAACTTCAATTTGGAATTGTTAGAGATGAAGTTTCTTGCCACCATTATCAAGTTATTTCAACTCTCAGGTAAGCTACATAGGATAATAAGATCCTTGACTTCATCATCAAAGTCAATATTAATAGAATTATACTATCCTATAACCATATGTTAAAATAATCTAAATGATTTTCCTTGACTTCATCATCAAAGTCAATATTAATATAATTAAACTATCTTATAACCATATGTTAAAATAATTTAAATGATTTTCCACTGAACCATTTTTAGACATTTTCATATTAAACAATTTTTCGGTTAAGAAAATTTTCTTTGAAGCAGAGGGTTTTTCATACAACTTCCGTAGCATGCTCATAAGACTTTCTATAGTCTTATCTTGAGATATTTTTAACGCTATTATAGATGCAAGACATATCCAAATGGTTCTAAGTACTTTCCTAACTAGTAACTCCCAATCCTCATTTGACATTGATGTTGGCTTCTTAGCTTTGCCTCCCAATGGCAAGTAGAGGTACTTTAAAAAAAGATAATCCTCCATCTGCATCTTTCACAATCCGAATTTATGTCTATTGAACTTTTATACCTTTGATTTATTATCACCTATCATAACTCCCACTCAAGCTACAAACCTTAGCTTCCTGAAATTGATCTTCAATAAAAACAACCTTTGCTCTAATACCACTTATTAGGATAATAGAATGTGGAAATATCTTCAAAATTATAAATGAGAGAAGATATAAACAAAAATAAATGACTTAAAAAAAAAATCCTAACCATGAAACATATAATATAACGTGGTTCACCCAATGGGCTATATCCATAGAGAAATTTATCCAAACTTTATTACTTACAACAACAACAAGGAAAATACTTAGTGATAACACCCTGTTACACCTCTCTTCAATATCTCATCCTCCTACCTTCAATGTACCAATGTAAGCTTACAACCAAGCTTGCAACAAAGACTTGACAAGTCTTCAACCTCTTCACCTCCCAAGAAAGTAAGAATGCATGCAATACAAAATACAAAGGAGAGACATGTTTTAATAACATCTACAAAAGAAAGAAGAGGGAGAGATAATTAAATAGGAGAGATAAAATATGGTTCTACATTCAAAGTGGGTTCATAAGTAGTCCATAAATTAATGTATACCACTTGTGTATAGTCCAAAATGTAGTGGAAATACTTTAGACAAAAAGCCACCACCACTCGATGTGATAATTTGTCTTTATCCTCCACTTAACCACTAATGACAAATGATGCTAAATCATCTCGTGTCTTTAACTAAGCACTAAGATAATGGAGCCACCATATAAATGCATCCCATACCTACTTGTGTGAATAGGATCTTATTTGTCCTTGTCCCCCACAAGAAATGGTGCCCCACATACACCCATGTGCAAAAGCAGAGGCACCCATGTGCCTTAGTGGAGAAGGTTGCCCCACTTGACAACTCATCAACTTTACAACATGAAATATTATCCATGGGCCATGCCACATCACCTACATGCCACATCACCAATGTGTCTCATTACCTACATGCAACATCACCAAGATGCCATGTCACCATAAATAACGATTATGAATAGTGACTTCACACCCAATGATAACTCATATGTTATGTTGTTATACACATATAGGAACCTCATTATTTGTTTTAAACCTACCAAATGTCTTGCACATATATTTACAATTCCTTAGAGCATTCTACCTATACATAGGTCAGTGCCACTAGTTATAGTTGTTATTGGCAATCAATAATGACCCGTATTGGTTAGGACTGACCCACTCTTAGTAATGGATATTTTATAAAATTAAACCCATTCTTACGATTGGCTAATAATCCTAGCATGCTGATGGCATCATGATTTATTCAATTGGATCCATATATAAACAAATTAAGGTCTCAATCAAAAGGGAGTTGACACTTATCTAATATATTTATACATTATTACACACATAAAATCTACCTGTTCTTCCCAATTTTACATATCACTGGGATCAGACATAAGCTAAGCTTGAAGCATTTAAAATATAGGTCAAAACAAACATTTTCAAGTAGCAAAGCCAATCATAAGTTGCATACACATAGCAAGGGAGCATAATTTCACAATCACACTAGATGGGAGAACTAAGTGTGGCTTGATTTCCCTCTTTACAATATTAGATACATACATAGTGGTTAATAATCAAATAGGGGTGATTAGGGTTAGCTCAACCCATTACACTTCCCCCATTTTCATAGGTTTCTATCCCTTGTAAGCACATATAGGGTTGTAAGGCAAATGAGGTTGATTTGTAGATATGCACACACCATCATGTTTCAAGATCAAAAACATGGAACACGCAAAAACAATCATAAGTGATTATATAATTATTATGTTGCACTTACATTCAAGTCAATATCAACTAGTGATATTGATCCTGATCCTAAAAAAATAACTCAGAGCGGGTATCAAATTAGTTCCTGAACTAAGCAAACCACATACCTATTTATCTCTTATTTTCACTTTTAGAATACAATAATTATCATATAGTTAACTAGAAAAAATAAGTATCATGGTCTTCTTAGTACTTTACATATTTAGCATATGCACTTATAAAATCAAAAGAATCAATTGTCAATCATTTACATTCAGATGTATGGTTGAATGCCATATCTTAAAATTTGAATTTTATTACAAAGTTATATCTTAATTAGATTATCTTCACCATTAATCCAAATTATGATGAAACATATTGGTGAACCCAACGCATATTGATTAGTGCAAAATCCTTAGGTTTTTCCTTTGAATTTCATCTTTCTAGGGTTTTAGAATTTTGTCTTAAGAGTCTAGATCTAATTTATGTTTTTCCCCATAAAAAGACAATCAATATTTCACTTTTGGCCTTAACCTTATACATCTTTTCATGACCCCATCTTATACTTGTTAGAGTAAGTTATTTACTTTAGCTCATGTTCACCTAGGTGCTTTATTATTTCTTTTTATTTTGTCATTCCCACCCATTTATGTGTGAATATTTCATTTATCTTATTTTACTTGATTCCACCATGGGAAGAACTCTCCAAGTTCTACTTGGGTTCTACAAGTTCAACACTTAACAATACAACCCATGAGTCTATTATATAGATATTATGAGATATTACACATTTATCTCTTAGATATTATGGGGATATTTGTTAGTTATTTCTATCATTTAGGGATAGTTATCTCTTAGTCTTATATTTTATCTCTTAGTTTGATCTCTTAGTTATGATTGATTTCTTGGCTTGATCTCTTAGTTATGATTTATCACTTAGTTTGATCTCTAAGTTAGGATTGATTTTCCTTGCCTATATATGCAAGGCATATTCATTGTATCGAACAAGCTTTAGAGATATAATATATGATATTGTTGTTCTTTATTTTGCATGTATTTGTATGTATATGTTATCAAATTACTTTCAAAATATTATTTTTATGAATGTGATGTTCTATTAACACCATAAATCTTTGTGGCTTGGAACGATCTGATTATTGTTCCTTTCAATGCCATCTAATAAGGCTAGTTCCTGTGTACCTCTAAGATGAAGTTCTAAATTAAGTGGGACCCATATATAACACAATGAGATTCCTATTACTATAAATAATGTTTATTCTTATTTTGATGATGCAATAATTCATTGATATGTGCAAATAGATGATTGTGTTGATGTGCTGGTTGGAACAATTAATGTTAGTGGTATATAACATGCCATTAAAATATTAATAATATAAATTACATAGGTAAATAATAATAATAAATATATTTTATTAATTAAATTATAAGGGTTAATACTTACGTTAATAAATAATAAAATATATAGCTATATTTCTTATCATTATGAATTTGGTGGGAGGCTAAACTCATTGGTTACAATGGTTTACTCTACATAGAATTGATTTTACATAATAAAATCATCACATTCAGACATTTGATCAATTCCAATATATATTCAAGCTCATGAGTATTCATATATTTGTAATATTCAAGAAATGGTTTTGTGAAGGAGATTGTTTGAGAAGTGTGAGAAGAAGATTGAATGTATTGGGTCAAATATATTTCTCAAATAATGAATAGTCATTGTAGTTTTTTACCTCCTCGTGAAGTTTTTCCACGTATATCTGGTGTTTTAAGTTTGTGTCTTTGATATAATATTTATATCTAGATCCATGTATTTGTGCATACATATAATTTAACAATGCCTCCATTAGAACATGATAATCAAGATATTCAAAATGAACACATTAATCAAGATACTTATAAAGGCCTAGATACAATTGATCCTAATGAACTTAATGGGGTAAATCCTGACCAAGTTAAATTCTTATTTAAATTTCATCAAGAATTATGTCAATTTCATAAACTTCTAGATAGAGTTGTCAATTTCATCATAACATACAAGTTTGCACAATAAACTAAGCTTGTTACATCTCATTTCCAACAAGAGCCATTTACCATTATTATCTAGTCCTTTTAAGCTACTGCCTCTCCATCAAGTATTTAGACCACTGATACTAGTACTATTTCCATTGTTAGAACATTTAATTCTAAGTGGGGTTATTGACCCTTAGGCTTGGTATTGATTAAATAACTAATAAAGTATTATTTATTACCACAAGGTGAAAACCTCATGATAATAAATAATAGAGTTAAAATTATATAATTATTATCAAATTTCAATTAAATTGTTTTATCGAGATAGATGGACCCATTATTTTTACAATGGTCATATCCCTTGGTATTTCACTATAAATGAGGTATTACCCCTATTATGAAAGTATTCAAATATGAATTATTTTTATCAACTTAAAAACTGGAGATGGATATTTGACATATGCTGAGTACAAAAGTGCTATGGAAGCTGCTAAAAAAACCATGTGGTTGCAAAGGTTATTGAGATAACTTTATTGAATGTTTCTTAGAGTACCATCCTTCATTGTGATAACCAAAGTTGTATAGCTCTGACGAAAAATCCAGTGTAACACCAAAGAACTAAACATATTTAAGTTCATGTGCATTTCATATGAGAGAAAGTCCTCAATAGTGATATTAATTTATAATTATGTCCTACAGATGAACAAGTGGTAGATATCTTTACAATACCATTTGGTGCTATCAAGTTTTGTCAGTTTCATGAAATGCTAGGCCTCTCAGAGTTGCCATTGAGAGGGAGTGTGCATGACAATGCCACTTCGTAATTGCCATGTGTTTTTTATTTTTATGTGTACTTATTCTAATTATAAAGCATTATAAACTTCATATGGAAATTTTACTTTTGAACCCCAATACATTAAAAATATTTTTTGTAATGGAAGTCCTTATGTTATAAAAGGCTCCAAATATGTTTAAATGATTATTCAAGAGAAACTGTGAGATGTAGTCTCACGATCAAGGTAGCCTAAACTTACTTTCGATTAATTTATGGATTATAATTCTTTTTATTTCAAAAGATGATGTTTGGCATGATGAAGTTTTTAAAATCCTTCAACTGTGTACAAAGTATAATTTCTTTTTTGAAGTGACGATGACATTTAACCCCACTTAGCATTAAAGGAGAGTGTTAGAACATTTAGTTTTAAGTGGGCTTAACTGACCCTTAGCCTTGGTATTAATTAAATAACTAATAAAGTACTATTTATTACCCTAAGGTGAAAACCTCGTGATAATAAATAATAGAGTTATAATTATTTAATTATTACTAAATTTTAATTAAATTATTTTATCAAGATGGATTGACCCGTTATTTTTACAATGGTCATCTCCCTTGGTATTTCACTATAAATAGGGTTTTACCCTATTAGTGTAGGCTTTTTTCCACCTAGTGGTTTTACCTACACGTCTTTTCAGCTTACTTAAGTCAGTTAATTAAGTCATTAGGGGTCATTTACTTTTAAGTGGGTTATAATTGTGAGTTAGGGTTTTACCTTTTTGGTGACATAATCTCACCTTATATGTACTTTCTTTTTTCCTAAAGTGGCTAATGCAAACATTTTCTTTGTAGAGTTTTTTTGTTTTCAGAGCTCTCATTCTGCCTCTACAGGAATTCAACATTCATCACATGACTACTAGTCATATATCTTGGTAAAATCTATCATGGTATTAGAGCTTTTCTAATAGTCTCATGTATTTGTCTCTTTTGGTAAGATCCTCCTGCATTCACCTTGCTATTTTTTCATACTGTACGACTGCCATTTTTGATCTTGAAAGCATTTTTTGAAAATTGCCTCAAAACTCGTGTCAAAATGCCCTTGATAAAAAATCCATTTACATATATTTTGTGGGTTTTTTGAGATCTAAAATGGGTTATTCTTAGTTTTCTGAGAAAGTTCATGGATTTTCCAAAAAAAATGATTTGTTCTATCAGGTCATCATTTGTACGATCAAAGTAATCCAACCTACAAACCTTGATTTACTCTCGTAGACTGAATTAGGCTTTTGAAGTGCTTTTACTTGCTTGTTTACCAAATTGGGTTTCCAAAGTGCTTCTACTTGCTCACCGACCAAATCTGGTTTTCAAAGTGCTTCTACTTGCTCATCGACCAAATCTAGTTTTCATAGTGCTTCTACTTAATTAGGTTTTCAAACTTCTTCTACTTGGAAATAAACATTTTTCTGTAAGGCAACAACTTATAAGTATCAAGTTTCTCAACCTCGACTACTTGATCATAGATCAAATCAGGTTTCTCAAATGCTTTTACTTATAAGTAATCAAGCTTCTTCAAGGTGACAACTTATAAGTAATTAGGTTTCTCAACCCTGATTACTTGCTCACTAGATTCATTCAGGTTTTCTAGGGTTGATTATTCATTACTTATTTTAAAAGTTACAGTTGTTTGAAACTCTGAAGTAAAGCAACTCAAATAAATTGAAATACACTGCGAAGAAGTAATCAAGTTTTTTAAGGTCAACTAGTCAACTGCTTATAACTTTTTATAAGTTGAAGTAGTTCGAGAACCGAAAGTTGAAGTTGTTTGGAACCCTGAGTAAGTAAGCACATGACGTTCTAGAAGCTGTCAAATTTTAGGTGAAAGGTAATGGCGAAATAGACTCAAGTTTAAATTTTAGATTTTTGAAACTCTATGAAAAACTTTCCATTTTTGGAAAGGGTCCAGGTATATGTCAAAGTAAGAACTTGCAAGTGCCACAACTTTTGATTGGTAACTCTTTTTTGAGTGACATTTTATTCAAAAGTAATTATTTTTTATGCTTTACACATTCGACATATCATTGGGCCTTCCACAGCTATAAACATTTTTCACATTTTTTGTACACTCTTGAATGCATTATCGATTGTATCTGATGTTCTTGTTCTTTGTATTTGTGCACCCACTGCTCAAGAAGCATTTTTGATTGAATCTGACATCTATACGAGCATGCTTGTATTTGAGATATTCTGGGGGGTCATTGCCTGATAGTTTTTAAGGGGTACTTGTGTGTTTATTATGCATTCAGTCTTTCTTTTTTTTTGATCACTTCTTTACTTACTACAATAATACTTACTTTTGCAATATATATTCATTCTCAATAAGTCCACTTGCACCATTTAATTATCATGAATGGAAACCTAGAATGTAAATTATCTTGCAATCCAAAGGTTACCATCAAATTATAATGGGCACAGAGATTAAACCTACTGATGTTGGAGCAAAAATTAAATGGTTTAACTGTTGTGATAAAGTCTATGGACTACTATGTCTTTCCATCTCCCTAGATCTACTCTTTCACATTGAACTTGCCAAAACACCTACTGAAGTGTGGGCCCAACTCACCAAGCTCTTTGAAGTGCAAGATGTGATGAGAGGACATGAGATGGAAAATGAGCTTATTAGATTGAGCTCAGATGAATTCGACAATCTTCAAGACTTCTTCACCAAATTTAGAATTTTGAGATTGTAGTTGAAAGCATGTGGTGTTGACAAGAAAGATGAACAACTTGTTCTATCAATACTCTTTAAACTGGGTCCTAAATATTGTATATTTATGTCCACTTTTCATGCCACTAAGAGTGCTCTTGACACCGCATGAAAGATGCCTTTTTTAGATACCTTTGTTGTTAACCTGATTCAGGGGTAAGATAAGTTGATACAGATGGGCACAATGAAGTCATCTAAATCTCATGCATTGCTTACTAAGAAAGATAAGGCTTCTAACATTAGAGAGAAAAACTAGAGCAAGAAAAATGTTGAGAAGGGTGAAAATTTTTCCACTTCCAACTCAAACAATGTGACCTCTTCTTCCTATCATTAGCATAAGAAAGATTGGATCAAATGTGGGCATTGCTTAGGTAAGCATGATGATAGTAAATATTTGAACAAACAAATTGACCACCTTACTAGCCTTCTTATTCAGAACAACATGGGTGTTCCAAATTCTATCAAACCATCTTCATCAACCCATAAACCACTAAGGCAAATGATTCTGACAGAGAAAAGGCAAAAGAGAATAACAAGGGGAAACATAAGGGCAAAGCCTTAGTTGCAGTTGTGCCTCCAACTCCTCCTACATGGGTCATTGACTCTGGTGCTTTACATCACATGGCCTCTTCATAGATTGAGTTCAGTTCCTTGGAACCATGTGACATATCTTCTATCAACTGGGTGACAACACTTCTAAAAAGGTTCTCGAGAGAGGGTCTATTGAAGTGAGTGGTAGAACATTCAATAATGTTCTAACTATTCCCTCACTCTTAACTAGTCTTGTATCTGTCTACTAGATCATTTACTTTGGTTCGGGCATGCAAGTTGAATTCACTCTAGATTTAGTGTACATCAGGGAGTTACATAGTGATACTATTTTGGATATGGGAATGGTCGATCATTAGACTCGAATATATAGCTTTTCACACTTTCCCCTGACTCTCCTTCATGTTCTTTAGATTCCTCTTCAGACTCACCTGTATCTGATGACACTTCTAACCCCAAGCTTCTTTCTGATATTGACAACTCTTCTTCTGTAGATGACTACAATAGTGAGGTGGGTACACCTCCACCATCTCCTTGTCACCTTCCAGATATTCAAGAGTTAGTTCTTGATCCACCTACATCTAGTCTACTTTTGACATTACAGGGAAATGATCTACTAATATAGGACACATCAGACATCAGGCAGTCTATTTCACAGTTATAGAGGATTCCATAGACCTTCTTCACTTTTATTTCTATTACACCATCTTGGCATAAAGCAATTAAGCCACCTACCTCATAGTATGAGGATCATTCCTTTCATAGGAATTACACATTGGTTGAAGATCCATCAGGGACTTAATAGACAGACTCATTGTTTTAGGGTAATCCACTCTTCACTACATCTACTTCTAATTCATAGTCACTTCTGAGCATTCCTTTATGGGACATTGGATGGATATAGTCAATTGTAAACCTTAGTGGGGATTTTTAGCCCTCTTCTCTTATTTGCTCTCTTTTGGGTAGGATTTTTATTCCTACGAGTTTTCTTCTTTACCCCAATTTATAGGAGTTGCATTATACTTAGGTACCTCATCAAGCCTTGTTGTAAGGACCCAATTCTTCTACCCACCTACGTTATTCTTTATGGGGTGTTAGTGTAGGCTTTTTACCACCTAGTGAGTTTACCTACATGTATTTTCAGCGTACTTAGGTTAGTTAATTATGTCATTACATGTCATTTACCTTTAAGTGGGTTATAATTATGAGTTAGGGTTTTACCTTTTTGATGACCTAGTCTCACCTTATATGTACTTTTCCCCTAAATTAGCCAATGCAAACATTTTTTTTGTAGATTTTTTTTGTTTTCGGAGCTCTCATTCTGCCTCTACAGGAATTCGACATTCATCGCGTGGCTGATATTTAGATATCTTGGTGAAATCTATCATACCCCTATTATGAAATTATTCGAATATGAATTATTTTTATCATATTTAACCTGAAAACTTGTTAAGGATATTTGATGTAAGAAGTGAAAGAGGAAGAATAATTTGTGTTGCGGTGTGAAGTTTCTCAATAATTAAATAATCATCATTTTAGGGTTTTTTATGTCATTGAGGTTTTCCCATGGTAATTCTTATGTTATTTTAAATTGGCTTGTGTATACTTGATTGGTTATTATTCATCCTAGATTATATTTGTGAATTACTATTATCTACATGGAATTTATCACCCATGCCTACACCTTTTGAGACCTATGTGACACTAGCCCAAAATTTAGTGGCATCACAAGGCTTTTATCAAATTTAGATGCCATTCATACACAGGTAACCTTACCCCCATCTAGGATCGCTACACACATTCCATTGTCAACCTAACCTAATGCAAAATCTCTTGATAAATTTGCTACAACTATGCATATCAAGGTGTCACAATTAAAATAAGGTGCATCAAGAGCTAGCCATACCATGGATTTGTATGCCTTTATACATAACCCATTAGCTTTAGAGATAACAATCTGCCTTGTTACCTACATGCTTCATAGTTCCCAAGCTCCCATTGTACCAAGGTAAAGGTGATCCTAAGTAACATCTTAGATAATTCCATGCAACTTGCTTAGACTACACATACAATGATAAGCTATTGACCAAGTTATTTCTAAGGAGTGTTGAAAACTATGTATTTAGATGGTTTTGTGATCTCCCTCTTCAATCTATAAGATCATTGAACCCCTCAACCAACCAAATATTAGCAAAATTTTCCATCAATATTGATGAGAAGTTATCTTATGCACAAATTTCTAAGATTAAGAAAGGATCTGATGAACCAAATAGTGACTATGTGCTTTGATACAAGATCATGTTAACCAAGATCACCAATGTTATGGATGATAACAAACTACAATATATGTTCAATCAAAGTTTTCTAGCACCACTCCATGAATCAATCATATTCAAGTGATTAAAATCATTTGATGAGTCATACCATACGGTGAGGGACAAAGAAATTAATTTAATTACTTTGAACAAACTTAAGTATGCATCAACTCTGGTGACTATCTCAACAACGAAGTTTAAAATAAACCAAATTATAAGGTCAGACCAAGTGATAACAAGAATAAGGCAAAGACTAAAATTAATGTAGTGTCACAACCTATGAACCAAATATTATTGATAGCCCCACCAAAGAGGTAGTTTTAACAATTACTATAACCTCCCCCATGTGTTTCCACAAAAGTTTATTGAGTGTAATCTCATAACACTCTTTCCTCCACAAGAGATTGATCTAAACAACCCTAAACCAAGGAATTATGATGGAAATACATACTATGAGTATCATCATATCACATGGCATTCAAAAAACAGATATTTCAAGCTAAGACACAATATACATGATCTCATTGATGACAACATTATTGATTTGGGCACCCCTACAAGAGAATTTAAACTACAACACAATGGAAATGAAACTTAAAGATTTTTACCAATCCCTTCCCTAAACATGAGTTAAAAGAAACCAAGGATAATCTAGAGGTACATCATGCATATAACATGCATCCTCAACTAATGACATATGATTATCCACTAGATATTATCATTGGTACAATTAGTGATACTCCACCTCAACAACCCATAATTACATTTGATGATAATGAGATAGTTGACAATGATTCACATTTTCATGCATTATTCATATGCACCCACATTGAGGAATAACATATATACAATGTTATGATGACAAAAACTAAAGTGAGAATATTTACATAATGACACATATCCAATCTCTTAGATAGACACAACATGATTTGTAAGATACATAAAATCACTAAAATAATTCTATAAACAAACATAATACATTGGTATGCATAATATTACCTCTCGATGGAGGATTAACCATTTTATCCATGTCATTCTTAGTGTTATAGAGTAATAGTGTCTTTAAATTGTTGTTAGAATGCTTGTGGATGTAGTGACTTCATGTAGTTCCATCCATAGTACATAGATACATAAAGTATATTGATTGTAACATAGTGGTTATAGTTCCAATAGTACGATATGAGTATCCTTTTCAATTAGTGATATCTTGACCTCCACCCCCACCACCACTATGATCGGTTGATACACATATCTAGGATCAATAATTAGAGATAGATGATACACACATTTAATATCATTATTTAGAGATGGTTGGCACACCTAACCAAGATCAACATGCAGTGTCAATTATTACACATAAATATGATCCATATATATAGCTAATTATTTCATAGAGTATGTTAAAGAGTTACTCAATGTAGACACTAAATTTAAATCATATATCACCTCAATCTTGTATACTTGGCAAGTACTTCTCATGGTTATATCCTTCAGTCGTAAGACCTTTTTGTTGTCGAAAGGCTTGCATCTACTATCTCTTATGCCTATTGTTTATCTATTAGTATGACCATACGTAATTCTAATGACCAAGCATTTTATGGTGCAAAAAATCATATAATTATACTTATTATAATCCTTTACAAGTTTTAGACCTATACCTATTTTTTAGCTTTCTGGACACTTGTGTCCCAGCTAGATGTCTGCATTGACAGCAGTGCTATGTGTCAAAATAAGTGTCCAGTGCCCTAGAGTCATAAAATTTACAAATGAAATGTATCCTTATGGTCAGCGTAAGTGATTTAAAATGAGATATTTCCAAAAGGGATTCATATATATACAAGATCAACCCTCGTTCATTCCTCACCTAACACATACCTAACAACTCACAAGGCAACTTACTAAAATCACTCAATCAAGCATTCAATTAAGTAAAACTTCCCTATTCTTCCCTATTTTAATATTAGTCATAGGGATATCCCATCTACATGTCTGAAGCACAAAAGGAGAATTCAATGAACCATATTTGCCAATTTATAAGTTAGGTCACTCTATGTACTTGCTTATCACATGTTGCATCTTAATACACACCAAACCAACACATAAGAGAGAACTACATATGTGTGAGGCCCTATTCAGAGTATTAGTTATGTAAGCATCACCCATTGACATATGGGTCCTTGGGGCATCTCGACATCATGTGCCCATTAACCCATTTTTCCCATAATCAAGGAAGTTATGGTTCTATCATTTAACAAAGAGCGACAACTTGTACAAGATCTGAACACATCATAGTGAAGGTGACATAAAACCTAGAGGGCTCAAGGTAGTCACACCTAGATCCAGTTGATATTTTGTACTTGAAACCAACATCCAAGTCAAATAGTAGTGTCAATGTAACTATTCAGATTAAACACAAGCATCTAAGGTCCTAGAATGCCAAATTTTAAAATATCATATTTGATCTAGAATCCAAATCTGGTCTACTTCCATCCTTTTTCAACCCTATTATTCATGCACATAATAAGCCAACTAAATACTCTTGTTTCTAATTTATTTCAACATTAATGAATATTTGTTTTTATTTTTAGCATATCTTAGTATTATAAATTCATAACATTGTTTATCTGAGTTTATAAATTAATTGGCCTTTTATAAAACTATTTATCACCCTTGTGATTATTCATTTTTATATTCTTAACCCTATACTATAATAACCTATCTCAATTTAGTATTGAACACTCAAAGACCATAGAGGGTACCATATTTTATAGCACATACTTAATTAGCACCATAAATAGTTTAATGTGTTCCACACTGACCACAAGCATTGAGGCACATTCTTACTATAGAGTTGATACCATAAAGCCTTCGACATTTTAGACACATCCATCATAACCTAACTCCCACAAAAATTGATCAATATAGACATGGTACACCCCATGACTCTATATCAGATTCTAACCCATCCCTAGTTATTACATCCCATCCATGACATAGTATCCCTCTACCACCTGATACATGCACCTCCTCTAGTCCTCCCCTCGAGTGTATCATTGCTTAGTTTTTATTCTAAGTTTAAAATATTCCAAAAAATACAAAAAAATTAAATAATTAGAAAATGGAAAAAAAGTATTCCAAAAAATTAAAATCAAAACTTGAGCATGGCATGATAGCTAGTTTACATTTTTACATATTTTATTTATCAAAATTTGGTAGATGGCATATTATTTACATACATGCATGTATTTTATGGCATTTGAGTTTTATGTAGGACATACAGGTTACACTTGAAAATATATATGTTGGTTTTCCCTCTACCTAATTGTCACGTCAATACTAGGGGCATCTTGTTCCATAGATTTAATAATCACAGGTTATATCTTTATATGACATTTGTACCACATTGATCCACCTATATTGGTTATGCATGCCTTGTTAGTTACTAATTTCTTACATAGTGACACATGATATGCCATTTACTATGATATGACATTGATATATATGGATGGTGTAGACTAGTCCCTTGTTATATGCTCCATTGATGTTGTTAATATTTTACACGATAGATTCATTTACATATGACATTTATTTGTGGCCCTTGGCCTTTATTAATGTGTCATCCTTGATGTCCCTTGTTTATGACATTTTTTATGTCCTCATGCATGTGGCCTTTAGCCTTGTTTGTAGCAACATATTATGTCCCTTGTATGTAGCTCTTTGACCTATTTGTGACAACTAACAATTGTGTTTGTTGAGCTTGTTGGCTGTAAACACATAGTTACAAAGGTTAGTTTTATAGTTAGTATAAACCCAAAATCAATTGAAACATATTCCTAACCTAGGTGTGGTCCTTCAATTGAGCAAGATCAATAAAATAACAATTAAACAAACTCATAAATTATAAATGGTTATACATTTCCTTGTTATCTCCTTATTAAAAAGAGTTATTGTGCTCGGATGTAGTTGCAAAAGGCTTGTATTGTGGACATGGACAATCTAACAACATAACCCCTTTCCAACTTGATGACTTGATGATGCGTGATGGAGGTGATTAAAGCTTTGGTAGTACTATTCAAACTATTAGTGTATGTTTTTATTCCATTTAATGGTTTTTCCCTACAAATGTTGTTTAACTTGCTTAGGTGTTATGTTTAGATCATTGGGGAATATAATCCCACATGCATGAGGATGTGAGGATAGGTCTATCTTCCACCTATATATGTATCTTTTCTAAAGCTTTTTTAGCTAATGATTGATGATATATGATTTAATGAATGAAGCTTTTTGATTGCTCATGTTTGATTTCACTTCTATAACATGTATCTCTTCTGCATAATTTATTTTTACATATTATAAAGATGTATGCTTTGTGCCTACTCAGACCTTGATCATTTATTAAAACCTAATATGACATGGTATCAAAGCATGGTTTTTGGTAGCCAAATTCTAAAGTTCCTATTGTGAAATCTTGATTTTTAGCTTGCATGTCACAATTATACCATTCATTGACCTAGTACATTGAAGATTCACCTTCTCTTAAATTTTGCTCTTCTTTTGAGGTCCTTGGGCGATCTAGATTCAAAAAAAGAACAAGATAAAAGACATGTTTTGCTAGTCATCTTTCATTTAATAAATTGCGTTATTAGATTTAGAATGTGTCAAAACCCTAGGATCAGTTGTAAAAATGATCTAGTTTCATTATAGTCAATTTTAACTTTTTTGGAGGGTTTAGAGGCATTTTATTAGATTATGTGCAAATCCATACTACCAAAGTCTCATAAGGAAAAACCATTTTTGGGTTTTTCTAGGTTATTAGAGAATTTTGGTGGGTTAATTTTGGTGGGTTTTTTCAACAAATCAAGCTTGTGGCCTTTATGTGCACTTGTTAGAAACTCAACATATCTTGATATTATCGAAAACCCCCAACATCCTATCCCTTACTATAAATTCATGGGATCCCAACATTATTGAAACTATGATTCATCTCAACACCCATGTAACTCTATGGAATCCTAATATTATCAAAATTATGGTCCATCCCAATACCTACTAAAACTACCCATAATCTTGACACCTATCAAAGATATGCCCAATCCTATTGACTACTAGAGGCACCATGCTTTCTGATAGCTTCACCTTGACACCCTAATCCCAACACCTGTCTCTAACACCCTTGACTCTAATGCCCTACATTCCACTCAGTTGCTTGTATCGACTTGCGTCTCGATGTCTAAACTCTAATGGCTATTAAAAGTGTTCATGATCCTAATATGTGCAACTCTGATGTAATAGTTACATTAATGTCAATTTTAATTAGGGGTTTTTGACACTATTCATTTGGATTTGGGGTCCATTATGGTGACATCATAAAACTCTCCCAAGGTGACATCATCAAAGAAGGGGAAACTCATCCTAAGGCTTAACCCCCAGTTATACGAGATTTTAGCCCTTGGTCATAACCAACCCAAGGGGACTTTAATTTTTCTTGAAAAGTTTAGTCAAACTTTTGTACACCTAAAATTATGCAAAGCAGAGATTTATTTCACGAGCATAAACATTAAACCCCCATAACTTTCTGCCTATAACTTCTTTTTAGATGCCATTTTTTTTAAAGTGTGAGTTTTTTTAGCTCTATGCATTGGTGTTATTCCCAATCCTTATAAAATTAAACATCTATAGTTTTAGTGGGGTTAAATTTCCTTGTTTCTCTCTTGCACACTCTAATTGTGTAACTAAAGTGTCACAATTACACAAATTACTCTTATTTGTGGACATATTTATGGTTGAGTCTGATGTTCATCTTCTAAGCATACATTATCTCTTGTATCATTGATTTCACATATTGCTTTCCTTTGTTGCCACATTTTTGGCTAAGTCTACCATCCATTCTCTGAGAGATATGTTCAAAAGACCATTATGAGGAAGTTTCATCTTCATTCCTTCCTATTATAAGGACAAACTATGCTTTGTGTCATTTATGTGTGAAACACATTTTAACTCAATAAAAAATTTATCCATTTTATATGGATAGGTTCCTACACCCACTGACCTAATTCAGTGCAATGATTGGCTCAATTCATGTGACATGGTGTATGGTTGCTTGTTGTTGAATATTACATTGGATCTACACCACCATTTGGAGCACACAAAGTGTCTTTGCATTATTTGGATCATTCTTAAGAATATTTTTGGAGACTACCCTTCTGAGATTGTAATATCTTGACCCCCTATTTTTCTTGTGATGACACATTTCTATCAGAAAGTGTTATTCTTTTTATCCAGCCACCCTTATGGGCAAGTTTTTGCCTGACCTAAGATGTCTTTTTACAGGAACCACTTTCATTCCTATATAGAATGTTTCTCTTTTAGATCCATCATAGGTTTGTTTATTTAAGGATTATATTGTCTATATTGATGAGAGTATCTCTATTGTGTTATGCGGCACCTCCATATTCTTAGAGAGCATCATTGATCCATACCTTCTTATGGATCCTCCTTCTAACATGGTATCGAGGGTTATTGATCCATGTTCTCTAGTTCACATGGACATTATTTCAATGAATTTTCCATGTCCTTCTTTTGACATGTATACTTCAGTGGCATTATTTTTATTTCATATACATGATCTTGCCAAACTTTTGCCGCGCTTCAGATTTAAACCAATTTTAGAGATATTAATTCTACTGCCTTCATATTCCATTGTGGAATGGATGTATTTTTAGATAATTTATTGTGTTCTTCCTCTTACAAAGGGAAAACATGTTATTTTATGCAGATGGACCTTCTTTAGTCTTCAAGCAGAGGATCGCATCATCGATACTATTCATATTTTGGGAGTGCCTTCTAGTTCCTTCCTTCTCTCTCTCCTTACTTTTGGGGGCTTCTCTATATTATTATAAGTATATTTTATATGTACTGGGGTACCTCATCAGGTCTTGCTTCCAAGACCCAATTCTTCCACCCACCTAAGCTACCGTTAGGGGGGGTGTTAGTGTAGATTTTTATTCTATTTAATGGTTTTTCCCTACACATGTTGTTCAGCTTGCTTAAATGTTATTTCTAGGTCATTGGGGAAGATAATCCCACATGAATGAGGATGTAAGAACATGTCTATTTTCCACATGTATATATACCTTTTCTTAAAAAAAATTGGCTAATGATTAATGATCAATGATCTAATGAATGGATTTTTTTTATTACTCGTGTTTGATTTCATTTCTATGACAGGTATCTCTTCTGCATAATTTATTTTTGCACATTATAGAGATTTGTGCTTCATGTCTACTCAAACCTTGATTATTTATTGTATCCTGATCTAAAATGAATAATAATTCATTTTCAATTTAAAACTTTTTTGAAATGAGGAGAGGGCTCCTCAATTTATTGATTTTTCAAAACAACATGGACCGTTGATCCAAGATAAAGATCAATCCTATAATCATTAAATGCTATGACATGGAGTGTGTAAATGATTGTAAGGAGTTTCATTCACGAGGGTTTGGAGTGTGTAGGTGTATGTCATAGACATTGTGCACACTCCTCTCACCTTGCATTAAACTTGCCTTGTGAAGGACATCCTTGACTTGTAGAAAATGATTTTAAATTGCCAAGTAGGTCCTTTGATGACATCACATGTTTGATATAGAAATTATGCTTTATTAATTTATAGAAAATAGTGATTATGTATTCCATAATTTTTCATTATTGATAACATTAGATAATTAATAAACATTAATTAACTAATGTGATGCAATGTGATTTTTGTAGAATTGGATGTGATCATAGATTAAAAGATTAATTTATTAGGGGGTTTAAATAATGAATGGACTAAGGATGTTAATGAAAATAGAAGGTTGATTAAGGATGAAATGAAGATGTTAACACAAATTAGTAAGATAGTTAAAATCGATACAAAGTATCTACATTTTGCCCCTCTTTGAGAAGGCATTGCAAGACACCATGGGTGTAGTAAAATATTTTAAAATAAAGAAGAAACTAAAAAAATGTTGATGAAATTTAGACTATGGTGGTGAGAGAAAGAATGTGATGGATGATGCCCCCTTGAAAGGGCATGCAAGGATCAAGGATGCAGATGGGCTATCAAAAAAGAGATGAAGTTAAATTAAAATAATCAATGGGTGGCTAATGATGAAAAAGGGGTAGGGTGCGGGATGTGATGATGATATTAACTCATAGAGAAAATTAAGCCATTCGAGCTAATTTTTATATGCTTTTATTACTGATGATGATGGATTGATTTGTCCTAAGTAGGGAAAATTGGGGAAGGATACATCTTGAGATAAGCTACACAATTTGATTTTCCCCAAGCAAGGTAGATGTGGGAAAAATATATTGGCAAAACTACAATCTTGACTTGACCCAAGTAGGGTGGATCAACAAATGACCTATCTCAATGACAAGTTGTAAGCTTGACTTACCCCCAAACAAAGTGAAAACTATGATCTTGGATAAATAACTGATTGGTTAATTGATTGATTTACAAGCATAGATCAATGGTTTTAACATATTGCATAGATTAAGGATACGATTCTCATGATGATGGATGACATGAAGTCGATAGGTTGACATAAATGTATGTATGTATGGTATAAAGACATGTTAAATAATTAGTAAGTCATTAAAAATAGGCTCACAAGGTTGAAATAATGCTTGAAGAATGATGTGATTATGATTGAATGATGAACTGGATAAATCTTGGAATAATAAGGAATGTGGAAAATGAACTCTTGCACATGTGGGCCATGGGTATGATTGTTGTATATGGATAGTTAGTTAGAATATTCATACTATGGAAATAAGATTAAGAATGGTATGGTGGTGGTTGAGTTGACCTCAGAAATGTCATTTGATTGAACACTACCTACATAGTCTAAATAGACCTTATGCCACTATAATTCTCCCTAAAATGGAGGAATGTGGTAAGAAATGAGGAGACAAATAGATGATGATATGATGTTGATGCACATCAAAGAGGTGTGAGATGATATGATTTGAAAATTTGATCTTCTAAAGGGATAAACTGCCACTTTAGCATGTCTCCACATGGTACTTTGCAACTTGATTTTTGATGTAGCACATGACAGTATGCATCATGATATATAACACCATGATGACCTGGACATATTGTGCATAAGGACTAACCCTTGATATAATAGACAAATGACATAAACACACCATGATATGGAAAAATTAAGATGACATTAGTACCACATGTCGATGGATGGACTGAAGTAAAAGAGATAAGAGGCACCATGATATGGAAGAACCATGGTGACCATGTTGTCACATGAAAATGGACTGATTTAAGACACAACATGAAAACTAAACAAATAAGAAAGGAAATAAACACACAAACTTGAAAATAAAAGCAACATAAAGCATCTTGGTACTAATCAAGTTAAAATCAACATGTGATGGCTCTATGATATTGATAGCTAGATGGTGCCCCCCATGAAATACCTAATGAAGATGGAATTATGTGCCTTAAGTAGGGTAGATGTGGGAATTAAATATCCTTATGATGAGCTGCGTGCTTTGTTTTGCCCCAAATAGGTTGGAAGTTGTGAGTTTGGATTGAATGAATGATAGCTTTGACCTGCCTCAAGAAGGGCAAATTTGGGAAGAAACATCCCAATGGTAGTTGAAATGATTTGATTAAGGATTTTAACTAGATTTAGGACAAGACAAATATATTTTTTTATTTTTGGGCTTTATATCTCTCTTGGATTTTTTTGGCATTTTCTAATTTTTAGGGAATTTTTGGATTATTTGATGTTTTTTGGATTTTTTGGAATAAGTATATACAAAGAGTCACTAGTAAAGGGCAAACCTTTTCTAGCACTGGGATGGGAAATGATAATGGATGGAAGAGTTTTAGGACAATGTCAAATGATAATGGATGATTATGGGGGATTATGACTAAGAATGGATTAGGGATCTCCAAGGACTATGTCATGCAGGAACCAAGTGTCCAGTCATCCAAGTATCATTTGAAGGATATGCCAAGATGGTTTCGGAGCAAGTATTAATACTTATTCCACTTCCTTATCAAGTTCAAAATGGAAGGAAAAGATGGGAATGATAGGATGGATATAGATGATATAGGATGAAGGTTTGGATGGAATTTGATGGCTTAAAATGGCTTGAATGTTATGGACCTCAATGCGGATGGTAATGCCCTCAAGTGTCAAGGTACTTGTAGATGATTGATTATTTACACATGATTATAGAAACTTGGTTTTCACCCTAGTATTTTCCCAAGGTGCCATAAGTAGGGTTTTCATCATTGGATGAATTATTTATCTTTCTCTTTTGATTTTTTAGTTTTTGATTTTTTTAAACATCTCAACTCATTGGAGGATTACAAGCTAGATGATGTTGACCCTTTATGATCTTCAAGTACATTCTCTAGATGTGTTATCTTTAACTTTTTTGATTATTTATTTTACTTCTTTAGATGTTATAAACAAGGTGTCTTTGTAGCCTCTATGAAATAGAGTGTCACTAGGGAGGGTAAAGAAAGATAAACATTGGACAAAGGATTTGATTTGATGGTGTGATATAAGACTTGGATGAAGGACATGATCATAAAGGGATGTATAATTATTGAGGAACCAAGGGAAATTGGGACTAACAGTCACATACATCATTGTTGATTTTGGATGTTTTAATTATGACATGATTTTTTATATTGGTGGGTCAAAGACCTCTGAAAATTATCTCAAGTGGATCATAATATTTTTATGCTCCCTAGGCCTTAGAGTTGTTGTGATCTAAATGGTTTTAGGATTATCAGTTCTTTGAATATTAACTTTAATGATGTCATCATCAAGTAATGTAGAATTGATTGTTAATCTATTAGTACCTCGAAGAGGTTTTCACTAAGGAACTATTTTTTTTAATTTTGATTTCCTCCTTGTGCCTTAAACAAGGTTATGTTGGTTCCCAGTTATACACCACAGTCACTCAACCTTGCACACTTGAAGCGAATGGCAAGTAAAGATGGAAAACCTACTTACTTGAAGCGAATGGCAAGTAGTATTAACTTTAATGCCTTAATTGTGAAGGGCCAAGGACTAAATGGAAAAAATGACTAGGAAGCACCTACAAAGGGTATGGTCAGTAGTTCCCTACTACTACTGGCTCTGTGTGAACCAAGGTGAGAGGACCTAAGTCATAGATCACTTACATGGAAAGATTCTACAATTTAATCTCCATGGGGATTATTAGCATAATTGAATATAAATTTGACCAGAACATAACCAAAATCGCTCAATCTACTTGGGAAGGGTTGTCACATAGAATGAGCAAATGTTTTAGGCCAAACACAAGCTACTAAAGATAGATATGAATGTGATTGTAACTTCCATATTAATAATCTTCAAAAACAAAGTGCTGAATAAGAGGTTGAAATGCTAATCTTTAATGTGCAAAATGCAAACACATGCTGAGTATACAATATTTATGCATTCGCAGGCAAATAACACTTTAGATATGCAAAGGGCATGTTATATGTAGGGCAAAACATGGTAAAATAAGATTATTAGTTAACAAAAATTTAAGTGGAGGCTTAACAGATGAGCATAAAGAAGTTCAAATCAACTATTATGTTGCCTTTACTAGCAAATGTACCATAGATCTAAGATAAATGAAACTAAAATCATGCACAAGTGATATCCTTCAATAACTCTTAATTGAATCTGTAAGCCTCAAACTACCCTTAAAAGGCTATCAACACCCTATTTCCAAATCTCAATGCAGAAAGGATTTTATAATCTAGATATATACTCTAAATGACTACCATAAAGATGAATACATCAGATTACCAATCAACTAAGCGTGTAAAACATGGCATTGTACTTCAATAATGGAAAGAGAATCAAAACCACGAGCATATTACATTTATCAATTAGATTGGAAATGCATACAATGTGTATTGAGTAATATAACAAATGAATACCATGCAATAAAATCCCGTGACAAGGAAGACATGTATAATGCTCTCAAAGCTAGCCAATGATTTTACATTAGAAATCAATTTGGCACCAAGAATATTACACAGTGAGAGCTCTTCGAGGCTATAGCTCTTGAATAAAAAATTTAACCAACCATTGTAAAGGGAGATATCCCTTTTACTTATACAACTGAGTTAAGCCTAGTATATTCCTACAGATGCTCTAGCTGGAAGATTTTTTCATGAGCCTGAAGTCTGTTAGACCTTGTAACAAACATGATTCCTTAGACTATGCACATGCTCTTATCATGATGGCAAGATTGGTCCTCCACTTCAATAGAATAATTCCAGTTATCTATGTGGAGAATGATCCCACAATAGACAAAATAAACCTTTGTTCACTTACATAACAAATAAGAACATCTATTTATTATGCAGATGACTAAACAAAAACAAACCTTAAGAGGGATGTACCACTAATGGGTGAAGTGCAACAGTTTCCCAGTAGGAAATGAGAAAAAAGGAAGAAGGGAGAGAAAAGAAGAGAGAAGTGGTGCTAGCTCAGAAGAAATTAAAATATTCAGTTACGCTTCAAAATCAATCTAGATAACAAAATCCTTGGCCAACCTATTTTTATACTTGGTATATTATTTGAGCATGTGGGTGAGGTTCCCTTAGTCTAGACCTACTTGGTATTTAAACTTTGCAAGATATTCTTTAAGCCAGGTGACAACCCTCTGAAGCATGGTTTGCTTTCGTTTAATGAGTTCTTTAAGATGGTCACAGGATTTCTCAAGTGACACTAATTGCTTTATTTTTTCAACATCAAAGGACTCTTGCAGTACATTAATGAGGTTTTTTATATTATTGAGTACTACTTCTAAATCATTTGCACCATCGAAGCTTACTATTTTCCTATTATGGCATCTATTTCCTTTGTTGCAGTCTTGAGGGATTGCTCTTCTCCTTTCAAATCGAAGATGCCATCTTTGAGCATGATTAGATGATACTTAATTACCAATTAACATTCCTTGGCCCTTTTATGATCACTTGAAGTAATGATATTTTCTATAATCAAAGTATCTATGCCCATGTTACAAACCTCATCCATCTTTCACTGGATTTATTCCCACTTCTTGGTATCTGCCTCATAGAAAAAAATATGTGCATCATTCTCCCTTTTATTGTCCACTATGTTTCCCAAATATTTAAATGTTGAGTTGATTATTTATTTAGCTCTAGTGCCCAAGTCTTCTTTCCATTTTTCTATTGCTCATCCTCTGGTCTTTAAATCATCGATTCGGCTAGAGTCAAATGATGCAAATGAGAGATGGAGAGAGCCTGAAGCAACACTGATAATTAGAGTTACTACCTTAGGCTCACTTAGTAACTTTTGCAAGTATTGGATCACAGCTTGATTTTTAGCCTTTAACACCTCCATGGTGGCTTTATCTTTGTCCATTTTATGAGCCACCATATTCACCAAAACCTGTGAGATATACTTTATCTCATTCCTTGATGGATCCCCTAGATTATAACTGTAGATGGTGTAACTCTTAAGGGGAACATCTTTATTTAGAGAATCTAGTGGGGGAATAGATATCTCCACATTCATTTCTCTTGTAGTGGTGAATGTGGTCCTAAAATGCATTTTAGCCTTGTTGGGGGTTTTGGCCTTATGTGCTTGAGTGATCTTCATTACTTTGATCTCCCAATTTTGCTCATAATGTCCTTTTTCTCCTCAAACTTTTCTTCAATCGAGAGAAGGGATCTAGTCTATAATCCCATTGACATACTGGACATTGATGTAGGCCTTGAGATAGTAAAAGGTGGTGTTATCAGAGTGCTTAATGTAAGAAGTATGATAGGAGTGGGTTGTGGACTTAGCACAAACTGTTCAATCTCTTCATCACTCTTTAGTTCCTCACTACTTTTGTTTGCTCCATGTTCCCCTTCTAGGTTTGGTTCTATCTACTCCAAAACTTCAAATTCTGACCTAAGTTGATGAGGTTCCTTGAGCAACCTTTCAATGGAGCTCCCCTATTCTACTGACTAATTGAAAGGCTATATAGCCACTTCACCTTCTTTATTTGCCTAAGATTTAGGTATGAAAGAGGTTATGGTGATTTAATTATTGCCTTTAGGCAAATCTTCACCAATCATGGCCTCAAGACCTTTATTATGAGCTAGATCATGGACCTTGATGTGAGGAAGGAGACCTCATGGTACTTCAACTGAAGCAACACTTCTAGAAGTACCTTCCTCAACATCTTTATTTGAGTGATCTAATTCCTTATTTGTTTCTAAATGGGTGGGGGTACCCATTTGTATGTTTGCATCTCCACCTTCTACACTCGCCTTCTCCTCCAATGCTAAACTTTACTCCTTTTGAGGGGAAGGGACATCTTCTGATACCTCTAGAGTTGTCTGTAATCCTTCCTACTCAACCACCACTTTAGAATCAATGGTAACTTAAAGACATTGTTCTGGCTTTGCTTTGGTTCTCTCATTAATTTTTTTCAACTCTTTAGCTCCACCTTGATCACCTTGGCCTAGTGATTGGGGTGATGACATTTTCAATAAATTTCTTTGTATCTGATGAGACTGCTTCCTTCTCTTGAGGGGCCTGAGCTTGTATGGCCACCTCAACTCCAACCTATACAACAAGGTCAAAAGATAAAAGATCATTTAAGGTTAGAATGTCTTTCTCTTTACATTTAATCTCTACTCTCGAGGGAACCTCTTCTATAAATAAATCCATTATCGGGACCTTCACTAGGGTTTGGGGTCTTTCCCTCAGAGTTTTTTGCCTAGTTCTTACTTACAAAGGAGTGAATGCTCACCATTTCTTCATTACCTTGGTAATGGACCTACCTTCATCTGATTCTTCTTCATCATTCATATCCCTCATCTTTTGGACATATGAGGATTGATCCTCTTTTCTTTTTACAGGGAGTTCCTTGGAAGGTAGGTCCTTAAACACCTCTTTCTTCTTCATAGGAAATCCAATTGGATGTTGTAGAGCCCTCTTAATTATATTTTGTTTGGGCTTCTCTCCTTCATCCTCAACTCCTCTCTTCCTTGAATATATCTTTAGGGGAAGGGCAACTATTGGTTGTTGTGTTGGTGGAGCAGGTCAAACAGTAGCTGGATTGGCCATTGGGATAGCTGTTGGAATGGTTGGCATTGTTGGAGCTCCCTCTATCGAAATGGATATATTGGTGGAACTGGCCAATGTAACCTCCCCAATAACAATTTTATCCCAATTTTTAACTAGATTTGTTGTCTTTGAGAAGGATAGTCTAGCCTTAGACTATGATGTTGTTATTGACTCCACATCAATTAGCTTGGTGAAGTCAACATCACCAAGCTTGTACTTCCCTTTGCCCTTTGATGCTAGTAGTGGATAAAAAATATCCACTACACTCTGGCAAGAAAAATTTTAGCTCCTAAAATTATATAAACTCTTAAAAGGTAGGGGTATCACAAGAACTGAGGTCAACCCCATGTTTGTTCAACCACCTAAAGGTTCTCCTCATAATAGCTATGGCTCACCATGGAATAGAATCTTTTTCCTTACTAGTTAGGTCCAATTGAGAGATGGCTTGGGCTTTGAAATTAAATTCATTATATATTGTAGATAGTGTCCTTTTATCATCCACCATGTCATTAAGGATGAGAGCAATGTTTTAGGCAATAACCTCTTGCACTGTCATCCTCATATAATCCAATTTTTTGATAACCTCCTTGGTAGTGTAATTTGACCAGATGTCTTCATAATGTGATTGATGGAGAATCACATTGGTTGTTGTGTTTATTATCCATCTGATAACGTAGTTGGGCCTGGGTGGCATCTTGTCAATCATATACTAGCCCATTTCCTACTCTGATTCCTTGGCCTTAGTAATTGAAGGGCATGAATAGTATCCAATTCTAATAAAAAATTTGAAGGGATTGTTCACCTTCTTTTTAGTTATCATCTCATGTGGAGGAACCATCTACTGGCTCAACTCCATCATTGCCAGCTTATGATCTAGGTATCTTGGTAATTTGTGCAAAGACCTTGAATAACCACTTATTCTAATGTTGGTACATGTCCTTAATTGAATATAAGAGTTGCCATACGTATCAATTATTTCTCTAGATACTTGGGACATTATATTGAGTATCATTAGAGGAAAGAAGATACTCATCATGATATTAAAGAAATAATTGTAGATCTTACAAAGATTCATTTTGATACCATCCAGAGTGATTTCTAGATAAATCTCATAAATTCTCATTCTATTGGGGTTCTTGGTGAGCCCCTTGAATGTTCTATTGTGCACTAGGATATACATAAGGTATGAAGACATATAAAGGGTACCCATGAATGCCCCTTTTGAATGGATTGTGGCCTGGAGCTACATCATCTACCTGTGTAGATTGTCACTCATGATGGTGGCCCTGTCGAGCTTCTTCTATCACTCTAACACATAGATTAAGATTAAGAACATCTAAGGCTCAAATTTCTCCGCAATGGGCATCCCATAAATTTGTGTTGCTATATCAATGATATACTAGGGTAATTCATTAAATTTTGTTAGTTTTAGACTTTTGGACATTCTAGATACCTTTTGCCTTTTCTTGGCTAGCCAGTAGGAGTTGAAAATATCCCATATTGCTTTATCATTCTTCTTCACATGCTCTTGGCATTCCTCCAGGGAGAGTGGAATGATTTTAGGCTAGGGATGAATTTCAATCATGGTGTTGAGGGCTATAGGAGTGAAAGAGTAAACAACCTATTAACTACCATTGATTACGATCCTTGTGTTTGATGGATATACTTGAGCACATGCAATAACTGGTTCTAGGTATGGGGTAGGCAAGGGGAATGTTACCTCATGCCATGGTTGGCAACTAATAGAATAGGGTCTGGTCACTACAAGACATTCAACAAGGCTATAAAATTTAACCCTTGAACATTTGTATCTATGATCCCATCCAAAATGGAGATGATGTTACTCTTTATAGATGTTGAAGATGTTGCCATTTTCCCCTAATGCTAATGCAATACTTTTGAAATTGAACAAACCCTTCGCTCAAACAACCCTAAACATACCTTCAAACTCCTTTTAAATAACACAACATAAGGGGCTAAAAGAACACTTACCGTTAATCTAGAAGGTTGCACATAATTGAAGCTAAAAATTTGTGAAGAATTCACCATAATCACTCTTTTGCACTGCATGTAACTAGGGCACACAAATATCTTGAAGGCACAAATAGAATTTCTAAATGCAAAATCTTAACACAAATGAAGGCAAATGCCTTAGTTATAATCTTTTACATTTTGAAATTAGGGTTACCATTAATGCTTCAAAGCATAATGACTATTTGCCAACTACCCTCTTTAAGTCATTTGAGCTTCTTTCAAAAAAGGAGAGAGATGGTGCTTTCTTTTATGCTAGAGAATCCTTCATGTGACACGTGGATCCATATAAGTAAACTTTTTCATTTTGGCACTTTTTGGGCCATTGAGAGCTTTTTGCACCTTACCCATCAAAAGGTAAGTGGGGTCATCTTCAAAAAAGGGCCCAAAACTCATAAGTCCCTAAAGGCCTACCATGTATCTAACTTAGATGTAAGCTCAAAGTCTCAACTACTTTTTACCTTTACACCATCCTCGTTGACATGGGGATAGGTGTGAGATCCTTCTAATGCCCAAAAATGGTCTTAATATCCCCCTAAGACAACCACGTGTCTTTCATTTGGCTCATCAGGTAATTCCTCATCGTAGTTACCAAAACACATTGAAGGTGCAATGTGACAATTTCATTTGGGGCCCCAGAACATTTTATTCAAGCATAAGGCAACAAATCAATGTTTGTAAGGAGACTTGGATACATTTATATCTTCTCACAGTGAATATCCTACTGTGAAACCATTGATCAAACCATGCAATTCCTTTAGAACTATAGAATATGTCTTTCATCTTAAAAAAGTGCCTTTTGGACCTTTTGTAGACATCCCTCAGGAATTTTACAAGGGTTAAGTGCCCAAATGAAATAATTGTTTGAACATTTTACAGAGGCAAAATGACCCTTTAAAGGTGCCCTTTGGGAATCTTGCAAAGGCAAAATGTCTAAAGGAAAAGTTCCTTCATAGCTTTTGTAAGGGTAAGATGATCATATAAATCCTTCAAACTTTTTATCGTAGACAAGAAGTCTGGGACAAATGATCTGAAAACATTTAAGACCAAAAGACAAGGTATAGGATTCTTTCAAAACTTTTGAAGTAGACAAAATGTCCAACAAAAATAAGCCTTCAAACTTTTTATCGAAGATAAAAATCTCAAAGACATATTTTTGTCGAGCATTGTGTTTGTGTAAAAGGCTCAAAAAGATCTAAGGGAAGGAACACTTTCACTAGGTAAAAACAAGCAGAGGACTTGGCAAATTATAAACCTAAACTTGACTCTTTAAAGGAAAATATAGAAATAGGACTGGGGCTAATGACCTAAACATTGGTACTCAACCTAGTTTGTAGTTAGGCATTTCACTGACAAGGGCCCAATTGCTCTAGTGCAATTTTCGGCACTAACAAGTTACACCAGAAAAATTTTCTTGAAGAATTATAAGATTTTTATTTTGATTGTCCTATAGTGCCTCAAACAAGGTTTCACTATGAAAATTTTCTTCTAAACTTCCAGGATTTTTATTTTGAGAGTCCTATAGTGCTTCAAATGAGGTTTGACTAAGGGACATGCCATTTTTATTTTGATTTCCCTTAGTGCCTTAAACAAGGTTTCACTAGGTAACTTGTCTTTTAATTAAATGTTGTTTTGTATCACCATAATTCCACAATTGATATGTCACTATGGAAGAATTCCAAAGACATGTGACTTTGTCAATCCCAATTGACAGGTGCAGGATATTGGACATCAAGATAAGGGATATGATGGATGATGTGAAAAGGATGGGTAATATTGATGGAAGGATTAAAGACTACATAATCCTTATAGAGACTAATAGGAAAACTCTTTTTGATTCTAAAGGAAACTTCCTCAAAAACTAGGGAAAGATCACTAATGTATTCAAATTGATTTGGAGGAGGTGTGTAGCTGATGTCATGAGATGTTGATTTTGATTATGATGTTGATGCTAAATTTGATACTAATAATGGTTCTCACTCTGATGTGGATGTTGATTATGATTTGGACACATGGAGGGCCTACTGGATAGTGTTGTCCATAATTACCTTTTTCACTTCATGTTTAGTAATGAAGGCTTTGGGATGAAGCGATTCCTAGAAATGAGGGATGTCATGTGATGGATGAAATATGGACCATTGATTGACAATGGGTTCTTCGAATATGTGTTCATCAAATAAATTTTCATCAAATATGGGTGGATGGTCATAGAGAGGCTCATCGAAGTGATTCTCATCAAAGATGGAAGGATGGTCAAAGGGTGACTCGTTAAAGGTTGACTCATTAAAGATGGGTGATTTGACAAAAACATTAAAGATGGGTTGATTATCTTGACCTTGACATGGAAGTGGATGAGTTTTATTTTAATGGAGAAAGGTATCTAAGAATATCCACATTTGTTTATTATAATGCGTGAATATATCTTGTTTCATTTCAATGTCTCGATGGTTAATCAATTCTCAAATATAAATCCTGAGTCTAACACATAGATTAAGAGAATGGATTTGAATATTTTGGTACATGTAATATTCATCTTCTTGATACCACTAAGGTTTTAGATTAGTTTCATCAAAATACTTGGTACCCGGATACAAATCATTTTTGTCATGACTAGTTGGTAAAAGATTTCTTCTATGGGTTCATTGAGAAGATTATATCATCCCTAATTGAAACCATGTTTGGATGTGGATGGAATTGATCCTTGATGTGATTTTTTTTAATTAGGGGATAGATGGATGTTGGATAAGGGTTCCAAAATAATTTTCATTTTACTAATGTGATGGGTAATGTGATGATAAATATTGTAACTAGTGGACGAGATGTTTGATTGATGTTGATTATTTTGATGTGGATGAGTTTAACTTTGCCTGCTTAAGCTGGAGCTTAAGTTTGCTGAATCATGATCTATAAAAAGTCAAGCACCTATTTTTTAGACTCATAAAAATATATTATGTTTATTCTCATATAGGTATCATGCAATTTAGACTATATCTAGATCTATTTTGGATGCCACAAGCCTGGACAAAATATAATGTAAGATTAGTTGATGTGATTTGATTAATTAATGTGACTTGATTAGGATTTTGATTCAATGAGATGTTTAACATTTGATTTGATTAAGTTCATATTGGATTTTGATTGTTGATGCTTTGGCTTGGATGGGAGAAAATATGGATCTCATGATCTTTGCCATTCCCAACCAGTACGTGCAAGAGAGTGAATTAAAAGACAAGTTTTGATTTGCATTTGGATGTTTGTGTTTTAGTAAAATTTCATTTATTTTCTTAGAAGAAAGCGAGAAGAAATCCAAAGAGAGTATGGTAAAAAAATTTGATATGTCATGCGTGCATTGATCTAGATGATTATGGAGACTCCTCTTTGTCTGGGGAGGAATGACCTATATATAAGAAAATAATAAAGAAATGGTTGATTATTTAGGTAGTCGGGTGGATTCCCTAGCATGAATTAGATCTAAATTCACAAGATTTTTAGGGGGATGTAAATCCACACTTTTAAACAATTAAGTTCTAAAAATGAAAGATAAATTTCTTGCATAAATAATAGAAGATACTGAAATGAAATATAATAAGTGCTTGATGGGAGATAGATGAATTTGACTAATTTTATCAATAAATGATTAAATATCAATGCTAGATGAATCAAATGTGATTCCAAAAATAGAGTGATCCTTTGTGATAAAATAGAAACTTAGAAAGTGGAATTTGGTTAGGGTTTGATAGGTCAAATCAGCTTGCTATTGGAAATTGATAGATAATAACCATCGATAGTTAAGTTCAAACCATCAGTGGTTAGGTGATTGTCGATGGGTAGGGTCAAACCATCAGTGGTTATTGTGGGATATGGCTTAGGAAGAGAAGTTTGGTTGGGAAGGTTGTAGGAAAGTTATAGAAGGTGAGTTTAGGTTGGATGTTGGTTGCGAGATAGAGGGTGTTTAGATGTTTAGATGATTTAAGGGTGGTCTGGGGGAAGAGAAGAAGTGTCTAGAGTTGTCGAAATCCAACACAGGAAAGTGTGAAGGAAGAGAAAGTGATAAAAGGAATGAAACAAAAAACTAATTATTTAATCTTGATAAGAAATAAATAATTAGCTTTATTATTGATTGTCTAAAGAATGTTGAGGTTGGATGAAAGTTTGTTGTATATTCTAGAGTAATTTTGGCAGAGTAACAATACCTTGGCTGTTGATTGATGAGTTACAACAACACTTTTGATCTTTGTCCTGGTCACTGGTTTGCTAGAAGCTTTCTTAGATTTTCTAGAAGTAAGAATAATACCTACATAAGAAGCTCTAATCTCTTGCACCAAGAAGTTTTGATCCTCTTTCACCTCTTCTTCCTCTCTTAACATAGAGGGAAGGGAGTGGTGAAACAATAATTCTAAAAATCTTTCTAATTTTAGCCTAACATGCATTGATTATACAAACGACATATCAAACAACTATTAATAAAAAAACAAGTTAGAGTTTGATTTGAAGTTAACTCCTAAGGTGGTTAAGGGCAAACCATTAGCAATTGAGGTTAACCATCGATGGTTAAGGGTTGACTATTGACTGTTAGGGTCATAGTCAAAATTGGCTAAACTTAGCCATTTCTACTAATGATTGGTGGGGTAAATAATTAGGAAATGGTCCCAAGGGGGTCAAGGGGTGGTCTAAGGGTTAGTGCGACATTTAGAACTATAGTGTATGGTTTTCTGGTGTTTGAATTTTACCCTTTTTTATTATACAATTTATATCTATAAGCTATGAAACAAAAAATGGAAGGTTGATAGAAGGTCAAATTCCTTAAGTATGGGAGGAGGTGTTCCCCTTCAAACTGGGAATCGATGAGGTAAAATAGAATCGGGTGTAGGTTTAATAAGTAAGGTGACAAATTTGGTGATAGGTTGGGTATTGAAGCACAAATATACGCATAAAATATGACTAAGTGTGATAATATAGATCATGTATAGACTAAGCTGTCATAGTTGAAGTAGTTACTAAAAGGACAAGTGACAAGTGGACCAAGTGACCACATTTAGGCATGGCAGTTATGGTGCACTCAGAAACACAAGTCTCCTAGACAAGGTCAATGTGTTATCTGGTATCCAAGGTAGGATGTGATCTCGAGAAGACACAAAAATGGTTGGTGCGCAAAAATAATGCAAGTTCAAGTAAAGAAAATATGGTGAGGTAGTCTTAGTTGTCAAGATGACCAAGAGAAGATTGTCACAAAAGGTACAAAAGGTGGGCCAAATTATCTAAGGTGAGGTTAATGTGGGTAGTTTATTGGTGGAGAAGGTGATCCCCAATGGTTGGTAGTGGTAATGGTGCTGGTTTGAAGAGGTTATAGGTGGTGGTTATGGTGGCAAAAATCTAAAAGGGTCGACTATTGATGGTCAGGGTCAATCATTGGTGGTTGGATGTAAGCCTGAAAAGGCTGACCATTAAAGGTATAAAAAGAGATGCCATTTCATCATTTGTAAAAGAGTGACCTATGATGGAGGCTTCTTTGGTAGTTTTGAAAATGATGTCAGTAGAGATTTTGTACTGAGTTGAATGAGTTGAGTGAGGGTCTTGTTGACTGAGAGTTGACTGGGGTGGAGTGTATGGTAGAGGTTGACCTGGGGGCTAGAGTGAATGGGAGAATGCAACATGGTGGAGGTAAAACATGGTGCTGAGTAGTGGTAGTGGTTCTAAGGGATCCACTCGATGGTAGTCATAAAATGAGGTTAGTGATGTTATTAAATTAGTATATTGTTTCTTGTTTGGTTGTTGCTTTGAGTGGGTAACGCTAGGTGTTAGAAATTGAGGGGTGGTTAAGATTTGGGTATGAAATTAGGTATTGGGTGGGTATATTTTGGGTGGGAACTAGTGTAGGTGATAATTAGTGTAGGTGTAAGTTAAAATTTTGAGGTTTTATTGATGTTTATGGGTATTAGGTAAGCCCTAGGGCTTGTGTGTCATTGGTGGTTGCCACACAATGACCATCGGTGGTCGTTATTGATAGTCATTGGTTGATAGGTGACCGTCATTAGTCGATAGGAAACCATCAAAGTAGTTAGTGTGGAGATCATCGGTAGTTCACTACTGAACTGTTGATAGTTTGAGGATAAAGTGAAAAGAGGGTTAAAAAAAGAAGGGTAAAAAGAATGGGTGGAGTGTTTAGGTTAAGTGTAAGGTTTTAGTGTAGGTAGAATTATGTGGGTGTTTATGTAGATGAGGTGGATAGGGTAAGGTAGAAGGTAGGTTAAATAAGTAGTAGTCATAGGTGACATTCTGACAAGTGAAGTATATTAAAGAACATGTTTATCCTTGTAGGTGAGGGAGTAGTTACAGGTGTGAGATCAAGTACCATTACTCCTAGATGAGGTCTGTCGAGCGATGACAAACCAAGAGTGGGATCACTTGATAATAGTTGGTCTAGGAGGCATAAGATATTATCAGTATATTCTTAGAGATGTGACTATGTTGGTGGCCCTCATCAAGAGATGGGACTCATCCACCAACACATTCTTACTATCGATTGGAGAGATGATGATCTTATTAGAGGACATCCACCAAATTATGAGGCTACTGATATGAGGTGAGCTGATAGAGTGTATTAATAGTGAAGAATGAAATCAAATCAAGGATGTGTTATATAGGGAGGACTTGGTGCACACAAGGTGGCATGTTGGATTCCTCCATGGTGTACCCTTATATCATATGGATAGGGAAGCGAGATGGGTAACCACGATGATGATGATGATGATGGTTGTGACTTGTTATGCACTACCAAATTTGAGTAATGGTAGATTTCCCTCTATATTCATAGGCATTTTAGTAGGTATAATGATGGATCAAAAAATATATGCTTGGGTACCTATCCTACTAATTCAAATATATCAAGAGCTTTGGGGCTATAGCTCACATAGGAGGTATGACATCAGTGTTGGGTTTGTGCTACACTACTAGGTGTATGATCACATCACGATGCTTTGACCAAGGGGGTACCATGACATGGATTTGTGTAGATGGACTCAGAGTTGGCTTGATGTGATGGAGTTATGATTATGCTCTTACAGGACCAGGGGAGGGGCATGAGACCTAGAGTGGTATCGAGATATGTTAGATGCATTGGTCAAGGGTGATGTCATCTAGAGACCATATATTAGATTTTTGGCAAGGGCAAGTCATATAAGGGAGACCATATCATTGTAAAGTTATAAATGGATCTATGGTAGGTGGGATAATGAAGTGAAACTCATCTCGTTTATTAGGGTGAAGAGATAGTTTGGGCTCTTGTAGGGTATCCCAAGTGCTTTCCTAATGTACAAAAGGGAAGATGTAGTGGTTCCACTACTTGAGCCATAGTTAGAGGAGTTTGATTTTGACTAGGAGGAGCTACCAATGAGGCTGGATATTGATGATGTAGGGGTTACACAGGAGTACCCTGTTTGGTTCTAGATACACTATGGTGCGATGATGTTTGGATGGTATGATGTTCAAGCTAGTTAGTGAGTTGTAGATGTTGGTATGGAAGAGAAGGGTGGGGACCAAATGGATGCCCCTGATAGGTAAGCACTCATTAGAGAGAGGGATTAGGGTAAGGTAACATTAGTAGCAACATAGGCAACATTAACAATAGTGATATTGGAGAGAGACATGACATAGGGCTAGTTGGGTACCTCACATAGGAGAGAGACCAAGCACGAGCATATTTATCCTTGGTCACATAGGAGAGGGACACTTTGAGACAGGGAGCAGTATGGCCATCAGCTCCTATAGGACCATCAGGGATGATCATGATGTTTATATACATTGCTATAGTAGAGGAGCTCTAATATTATGAGGCATTAGTATTTACCTACCTTCCAGATAAGCCATGCTTTTATGAGTATGTGACATAGTGAGGGAGTGGGGGAGCTAGCATTACTACACCAAGTTAGTGGGAAACATCCATACGTGGGCAAAGAGGCCCTATAGGCAGATAGGAGCCAACATTGAGTTTATGTATTCTAATGTATTATACGATTTTTATACCCTCCTATGTTTTGATGTAGCGAGATGTATATGATTTTTAGAGATATACACATTATTTTTATACATGATGATTATTGTGATTATGAACTCATGATATGGTTATGGTTTTGGATATGGCTTATGGTTTATTTCTCACGTTTATGGATGTGTTGTTATTGTTATGATGTTGTAATGTTTGCTTATGATTAGCATCTCTGTTTGAGTAGATGTATGTTTGGTTATAAATGTGGATATTTTAATTTAACGAATTTATGTTTCCTTACCTAGATAGGCATGTGATGGATTGACATATTTGATGACTCATGTATTTATGGTATGATAGATGGTGATGACGTGATAGATATTTTATGATTAGGTGATGTGATTGGTTATGTAGATTGTTTTAGTGATATGGTCATGATGCGATGATGATATTTTGAGTAGATACATGTTCAGGTAGATTGCCAAAATAGACATGTGATAGACAACATATGTGATGACTCATTGACTTATGATGTGATAAATGGTGATGATGTGATAGATAGAATTGGATATGATGTTGTTAATGATGTGATATTATTATGGTTGGTTATGATGATTGATGATTATGTTCATGATTATATGATATGATGTTGTTTGAGATGGTTAATTCATTAAGATGTTCTTTTGATTGAAAACACTTAAACAAAGAAGACAATATGATAAAGACATAACAAAACACATAATTGATATTTAAATATTTTCAATGAATTGCATTTGATTAAATGAAGGTGAATGCATCTTAAAACACAAAGTAAGATAACAAAACTAAATGTGAGGAGAGATAATAAAGATGAGACAATAAAAATGACAAGCATCTTTAATGAATGCATTGACAAATAGGTATGAGAGAATAAAAAGAAGACACGATGCTTCTTCTTTGGCAAGGACTAAAACAAACAAAATTTAGATTGACTTATGAACATAAGCCCTTCAAATGCTTCATATTAGTATTCGTTAAGTGGTTAAAAAGTTTTTTGATCACATAATGTAAAGTAAGCTCAAAACTCCCTTATTTATAGAGAGTAGAAAGGGAAAATGGATTATAATGGAATCTTCTTTGTGAGACTAGCATGCCTCTTCTGTAGGTTACCAAAGAGCCAGTATAAACAAGTCCATATCACATAACATGTAGATTTATTGATTTGATAAGTATACTTATGAAAGTTGATTGTAGCTTCCACAATTATCTTTGCTTTTTTTAATTTTGATAATGGGTCTTTTGATATTTTTCTATTTATTGGGAAGCTGAGGAAGCTCATTGATGTGAGAAGCTTCCAAGAAATTATTATGCTTTGACAAATGCTTCACTCAACCATCCTTCAAGGGAGTGGTCTAAGTTTGTGAGATTTTTTTAAGGCTTTTGATAGTCGTCCTTCAAGAGAGTAATCTACCTTACATTGGGCAATTTTGATTGGTTTTAGCAGCTATCCTTCAAGGGAGGAGTCTATGAATGTTTGAAATGACCCATATAATATATTATTTTTTTTTCATTTTTTGTTGTTATTGACATGGATTTGCTTATATAGGATTAAAAGGTTCACCTTCATGAAGGTAGGACTAAAGTAGAAGAAGGTTGATAATGGGTAAAAGAGGTTTAAAAGAAAACATCCATAGGAACCCATCCTATAAAGGGGTGGAGAATACCATGAGAATCATGCCATGGAAAAAGCCATGGTACCCATGTTCAAGATTAGGCTAAGGCTATGATGGATAATCACATGATCCAAATTTAATCATTTATCCTCAAAATAAGGAGATGAAGGTGGTTGAAAATAAGGTATGAACTTAAGTTGGACAAAAGGTGATTTTGATCTTGTTTAATAAAAGAAATGACATAGATGCGAAGCATTAAGGGGCTCAGGTTCTGGTTTCTCTTCAAGAGAGGATAACCGATAAGCTCCTAATCCATACTTGTGTGTTATGATATAAGGTCCAATCCAATTGAAAGCAAACTTGCTCTATGTTCTTTACTCCATATTGGTTACATGTTGATTTTCCTTTAAGATGAGATCTCTGATATTGAATTCTCACACTTTGAGGTACTTATTATAAGCACGCTTGATTTGTTCTTGATAGACACAAATATGGGTAAGTGCAACTAAACGATGTTCATTAAGTAGCTCAAGATGGGCTAAACGTTATTGATGATAATTATCTTTAGAAATTATATCTTGTAGGGATATACGAAGAGAGGGAATTTGAAATTTGAGAGGTAAGACAACCTCTGCTCCAAAAATAATAAAGAAAGGGGTAGCACCCATAGGGGTTCAAATGCTAGTACCATATGCCTATAAGGTGAAGGGGATGTATAAATGCCAATCCCAACCAGATGCATTAACCATTTTAGTTAGCATGTTGTTAAGAGTTTTTTTAGAAGCTTCGACCTGTCCATTAGCTTGTGTATGATAAGGTGATGAGAAACTTAACTTGATATTGAATGCGTCACAAAGACCTTGGACATTCTTGTTCTTAAAATATTTACGATTATCAATGATTATTTTATGTGAAATACTGAAATGATAGATAATGTTATGGTTAATAAAGTTGATGATATTTTCAACCTTGGTTAAAATGAGAGGAACAGATTCCACCCATTTGGTGAAATATTCTATTGCAGTGATGATAGAATGATGTTGCTACAAATAATTGGGGTTAATTTCACCAATAAGATCTAGACCCCATTGTGAGAAGGATAAAAAATCTTTGGATACTTGGAGACTATGGCTAGGTGCATGATGCAAATTGGTATGTTGTTGAAATTTAACACACTTCTTAACATAATCACACTAATCTTCATTAAGATTAGGCTAGTAGTGGCCAAGGTGAAAGATATGTTTAGTGATAGCTAGACCACTAAAGTGGCCTCCACAAATCCCATCATGTATTTCCCTGATAGTATGAGAGGCTTCATGACTATGTAGGTATCACAAGAGGAGACCATCAAAGCCACATTTATAAAGAATTCCTCCCAATATAATATAAGGTGAGGTGATCTGAATAAATGCTCTTTGACCATTCCTAGAAAAGTTGGAAGGAACGATGGTAAGGTTGAGATAGTCAAAGATCTACTTATACCAAAGGTTGATTTGGGTCTCCTCCACATTAAAGATGGTAGGAGAGTTTGATTTGATAAAACAAATCTTGGTAAGATGATGGATAATGGTAGATAACATAGATTTAGAGAGTGTAGATAAGATCTGGGAAGTGAGAGAAGCCATTGTATCAACAAACTTGTTTGTAGATTGCAGAACGGTTTAGATACAGTAGTGTTTAAATAATGCCAAGAGTACATCGACTAGTAGATTGTACTCTTGAAAAATAACATTTTTACATTGATAAGAGTTGTTGATTTGGTTGACCATAAGTTTGGAGTCACCAAAAACATTGATCATATTAACTCCCAAGGCTAAAGTGGTTTGGAGACCTATCATTAGGGCTTCATACTTAGCCACATTATTGGTACAATCAAAGTCAAGTTTGAAGGATAAAGGAAGAGGTTAAACATTAAGGGGAATGAGGATGATATCAACTCTCCCACCATGTTGACATTTTGACCCATCAAAGAACATGGTCATTTGATAGGTGATGTCCTCTTGAGAAAGGGTAGTGATGGACTCATCGTAAAACTCAAGGGGAGATGGATGGTTATCTACTAAGGGTGCTTCAACCAATTGGTCAGTGATAACTTGCCCTTTTATTAACTTTTGATTAGGAACTCCAAGTCAAACTCAACTAAGAGCATGAACCACTCAGCCATATGATAGTTTTATTATGGCTTGGAGTGCATATAACTAGTGGGTTGGTATTGGTTATGACACATATCTTGTGGTTGAGAAGGTAATGGTGGAGTTTGGAGGTGATGAATACCAGTGCAAGGCAAAATTTTTTATTATGACTGTACTGAGTCTCATACTCTTTATGGGTATGACTTATGTAGTAGACAACTTGCTCTTTATGTTGCTCATCTCACTGCACTAGCATTACTCTTAAGGAGTGGTCAGTGGCAGAAATATAAAGGTAAAAAGGTTGATATTCTTTGGGAGGAATGGGGATGGGTGGAGACAAAAGGTACTCTTTAAGTAGATCAAAGGCCTTTTGATAGTCTTTGTTCCACTTAAATGATACATCTTTTTTTAGGATGTGGTGGAAAGGTTGGCATCGATCAGAGAGCTGAGAGATAAAGCGATGAATGGATTGGAGCTTCCCTGCAAGATATGGAGTTGGTTGAGGTGGGTGGGAGGAGGCATGTCAAAAATTGCTTTGATTTTGGTAAGATCAACTTCAGTTCCTTGAAGGGAGATGATAAAGCCAAGGAGCTTTCCTGATAAGATGCTAAAAATACACTTTTTAGGGTTAAGGCGATCATGGTAATGGATGAGGCATTCAAAGATAATATTAAGAATGGCAAACTGATCTTTACAATATTTGAATTTCCTAAGAAGGTCATCGATATAGTCTTTTATTATTTTGTGAATAAGGTCATGGAAGATGTAGGTCATAGCATGCTAGTAGGTTACACCAGTGTTCTTCAGACCAAAAGGCATGACCTTATAGCAGAAAGTTCCCCAAGGGGTGATAAATGCTATTTTGTGTTGATCTTCAGGGGTAATTAAGATCTGATTGTAACCCAAGAACCTATCCATAAGATATAACATCTCATGATCAGTTGTAATATCAACAAGCTAGTCAATGCTTGGCAAAGGAAAGTCATCTTTTGGGCAATCAAGGTTAAGGTCACAAAAGTCTACATAAATACGAAGTCCTCCTATTGCTTTGGTGATAGGGATGACATTCGGGACCCATTGAGGATAATCAATGGGTTGAATGAAATGTATAGATATGAGGCATTAAATTTCTTTGATGAGAAGGGCTATGGGAGGGTGCATCTAACAAAGTTTTTGCCTAACTGGATTGACATCACGATTGATGATTATATTATGGGTTGCAATGGAAGGGCCAATTCATCACATGTCACTATAAGACCAAACAAATTCTATGTTATGGTCTTGCAGGAAGGAGGGGAACTCATAAAACTCCACAAAATTAAGTGATTGGCTGATTTTGACAATGCACTGGTTATCTAGAGTACCCAAGTTGATATCCATGGTGGATTCATTTAACATGGTTGACGTCTCAAGAGGAAGGGATTTATGGATAGAAGAATCTTCTACACTAAGATAGGTAAGAATGGAATCATCATCCTAACACTGAATGGTATCAATGGTAGGAGAGTCATCTCTTGCCATCTCAAGATGAGTCAGAGGAATGGTTACAGTCTCCCCATCTTTTGATAAGTTAGGGGTCCAAGGTTGATCATGTTGATGGAAAAAAAGGTTATGGGGAATGATTTTGAAATCCTCAGATGCTGATAGTGGAGTGGATGGTGAGGATGGGACTTCATCATCAATGATGGTAATGGGAGGTGAGTCTATAGGCTCTTCAACTAGAGTAAAACTGAGACCAAATCTTTCATGAGGCTTTTGAGTCTTACATAGAGGCAACTCGTGTGGTCCATGATCATGACATCCTAGATTGAATCCCTTCCAAACAAATCTATTGAGGTATGTTTTGGTGAACTCCAATTTATCCACATAAGAAAGGTAAGAGTCATGCTCTTGATAATAAGGATCATGGGAAATTTGATAAGGCTCATAATGGCTTTGATAAAATTATTGGTAAGGATGATTGGGCTCATAACAAGGCTCATGTAGATCATGACAAGGCTGGTATGATCCATTATATGGCTAACAAGGAGGTATAACATAGGGATTTTCCTCATAGATAGCCATTGAAATAACATAAGAATAGTGAAAATGAAATTAGACTTACTTGGAAATTGCCTGGACTATTAGAAGTAATTGGTTGAGGTTGGAATCACCAAATTCTTCATGAAGAACACTACTGCGATTGAAATTCTATCAAGACTAGCTCCAATGGGTCCCATCGGGCATGCCAAAAATGTTGGTGTTCTACATTTGCACCCTAGTTGAGAAGGGGATTGTTCAGGTCCTCTGCTCAAATCTAGTCCAACATGGGATTGACCCTAGGCTATGGGTCACCTATCACAGGGTTAGACCTTTGGGAAAGGCTAAGTTCCTTCTGGATCTATCACCTAAACTAAATCTGACTAGGAAAAGGGAGAGAGAAATGGGTAATAACACATAAAAAGATGTAAAGGAGGTGATGCACTAGTAATGTGATTATTCATCCACTCTATCTAAACTTATAAAAAACACTAATAAGAGAAATTAGAGGTGAATAGTAAAGGATAAGAGGAGGTCGAGGATGGAACGAGTGATTGACCAAGTCCCCAGTGGATAAGATTTATTTGGAGATTGAGAAGCCTAAAAGAAATAGTGGTTCTGGTATTGGGGTTATAATCAGGGTTCTATTCAAGGTTCCCATACTCTTGGGGAGTAGGGAAGGCATTCAAGGCCAAGAGGTGATACTCCCCAAGTGAGAGACATTGGAATGTGGATTCTAATGGGTCCTTTATGGGGATTTGGTTAAAAAGAATGGATGAGCTAGTCGAGGTTGGGTTGGTAAAAGAAGTGGAGTCATTATTGGTTGGTGAATACTTGGTGGAGGGAAGGAAGAGAACATCATTCAGTCGGCATGTCATGTTGCATGATGTGAAAGGGCTTGGGTCAGCTTGTATGATAACTACTTGACCCTGGTGTTCAAATTTGATGTAGTGATGTAGGATAGATGGTATACAATTCATGGAACAGATCCAAGGGTGCCCAAACAAAACATTGTATTAGAACTCACCTTCTACTATGTAGAAGAGCTTAGAAATTTGTGAGGTCCTAAACAATTGTGGAAGATGATGGTTCCTAGAGTTTTTGTCATAGTATCATTAAAGGAACATAACATCATTGTGGTTTTTGACATAATGTTCTTCAACAATTTCAACTGGTCATATGCATGGAAGGAGATAATGTTGATGCTATCCCATCCATCAATCATAACCCTCTTAATGTGGGTTTGGTTGATGTATGCGATAATAAAGAGAGGAAGATCTAGATCTTGAGGATGAACAGAGGGTATTGTTGACCAAATTTGGTCTACATACCAAAAATGTGCCTAGTCCAAGAATGCAATAGAAAGAGCAGGATCCTGATTGAAGAGTAACTCAATGCCATAAAGATAGGTCCAAAAGTTTTAGATACCCCATGAGGTGTCAAGAGTGCTTGGATTAGATATGGAAGAACATGGAGTTCATCTAGTTATTCATTGAGTCCATCTTGACATTTGATTCTAACAGTATAAAGTCCAAGTGAGCATATTGATGAGGCCATATCTCGCACATGTTGCAGTCTCAAGAAAAAGTGATCACATGGGTTTGTCTAGCTTGGTCCCTAGTTGCTATGTGCTAAGTTTTAGATCATACATTAAAGCATGATAGAAGTTGTGCATGTTCAAAGTTGGCTCCTCAGTCAGATTTTGCTAAGTTTCTCATACTTAGCCAAACAAGCTAAAATGTCGCTAGGACATCATGCAAATCAGATATGGACCAGTCAACTTGAGCATTTTATATCTTCACTTAGAAAGATCTTAGGACTAGTGGATTAATTGGGTTCATCCCTTTCAATATCAATAACATCTCTTAAAAATTTGGCCCCTCCATGATTCCCGTGCTTCAAGATATAAATTGACAAAGTTGATCAAATAATGAATGACATTCACGTGAATGCCAATTTTAATCAAGGCAAGTAATCATTTGGGTTCAAAATGTCCTTAAAAGGTTTAAGATTGGTTGAGATCTAATGATCCGTGATAATCCTCATACTAACACATAAGATCTAACAATCTACGCTGGATCAACCAAGTAAAAAGGTCCCCAGGTTAAATCCTTTAAAGATCTATAAGCTGGACATAATCCAATGGTGCAAAATAATCAAGCCAAGATCCAACGGAGCAAAATCATTGACAAAAGGATGGGTTCGAAGCTAATCAAGGGTTCGCACTCAATCGTACCAATGATTTGACAGAGGAAAAGAACTGATAAGAAAGTGGGACTAGGGAGATCTATGGTGCACATGAACTCCTACATCTTGATCAAATAACATGCGTGATTGAAAGAGGTCAATGAATCTAAAGAGCTAATGAGTTAAATACAAGTGGCACAAGTGCATTCAATTAATATTAATGGCTCATGGGCATCCATATACAGACAGATCAATAGAGTGAGACAAGTCAAAAAGGGTTAAAGGATCTTGATGATGAATATGAAGAGGACAAGTGCCCAAAGTCAGTGGGTCTTGGTAGAATATCAAAGACTCACATGCATTCGTACATCTAGATCTAACCACATGAGGTAGAGTCAATAAGTCAGTGTATCTATGGAGCCAATGAACACAAATATAGTTGGGCATGATGTAGATAGTCCTAGTTGGCTATCGAAAGATAATAAGCAAAGACAAGCTCGAGACTTTTGATGAAAGTAGAAGAGGTTATTTGGGACCTAGACAAAGCAAATGTCAAAGAGTCAAACTCAGAATTAAACCAGAGTTAAACCAAGGCCATAGTTCAGAAAGCAAGCATCATCAACAAAGCTCCATATAGGTGAAATAGATCCTTTGGGTCTAATATAGAAGTCAAGGATATATTGTGACTATGTGTAAACCAATGGTCTAATATTGGTTTTCACATATAATGGGCTTGTGTCTTGTCTCATCATGGTTCACATTTTTAGGTTCCAATGGCCACCTAATGTAAATTTGGCTCATTTTAGCCTATTCTAAGACATGATACTCATTAGCAGATCAAATAAGTAATGACATGATTCCAAGAAAATATCTGGCAGTTGGATAAGGGTAATGGATATTTAATTCTTTTACAGAGTTAGTTTTTTGTTGATAAGATATGAGTCAACATTCTCAAGAGTGCTAATCCATCAAAAGTGGTTGGGCCTTTTCCAATGCATGGCTCTCTTTTTCTCTTTCTCTTTGCTATAAATGTAGGCTTCTAAGCCTTGATATTGATCACTATCCCTCTTTTTGGTATGACCATACTCTACAAAAATTTGTATTACAACACCTTTTGATGCAATAAAGATTGAATTCCATCCTTTTCTAAGCTAGATTGAAGTGTGTTTTATGAATTCATGAACTGTTGTTAAGTGAATGTATGTTTATTGTTTATGTTTGAGTATTTATCAGCTTTAGGAAGTGCTTAATAGTCTCACATGTCGTTATAAGTGCAATTTATAGTTTATTGTCTAGTTTGAAAGTGTATATTTGCCCTCTCTTACTAATTTGGTAACTGATTAATGCCTTTTTCTAAAATATTTATGTGAGATTGATGTTCTTTGGTCTGAAAAGTGTCTCATAGTGTGTTTTATGTGAGTTGGAGTGATCAAATCTGTTGTTTCCAAAATCTGTCACTTGTTTTTAGGGACAACATATCGACTATTTTGGTCTTGAAGGCCAAAATAATCTCTTCCCAAAAATTCTCAAAAATGTTTTGAGTATTCAAATTCTTCAATTATTCAAGTTTTCTCAACTAAAGAACTCGCAGGTTCAATAGGCAGGCTTTCTCATAAAGAAGTTCCAACACTTAAGCAATTTCAAGGGTTCAATGACTTCGATGGACTTAAAGAAAAGAAGGCTTCGAGGAGTTTCAAAGGTTTGAGCCAATGATTTTAGAAGATGTTCAAAGCAAAATATTCTAAAAGAATATTCCAATCAAATGGTTTAAATGATTGGTTCAACAAATACATTGAACTCATAAAAAAGACTAAGTGAACATCGGCCCTTTGTAAGAAACATTAAACCACCGACCATTGAACCACTTTGAACCGTTGAACCATTGAACTGATGCATTCCAAAGGTTCAAGGTTCAAAGTGGTTCAAGCGACTAAGTGATCAGTGACATCCCCGAAAATGTCAAATTTGGGAGTAATAAAATATCTGTTGATTTTCAAAGATGCACACCTGAGAATAAACTCAGCGATCGGCCAAAGAAGGAGCCGAAAAAGCCAACTGAAAGTGAGAAGATACCATGAGAGCTTAGATCACCAAGGAAAGACAAAACATGGCAAGAAAAGAGAGAACTACAGGAAATCCATAAATATCTGCAGGAGAGTTATTTACAGTAGGTGAAACAATCCACCAGGTGGACATCAGACAATGCGAGCATTCAAAGACGTGGCCTATTTTTTTACATTAAGTAAAGATGAATGGACAGTCGTGTAAGCATCATAAAGAAGACCAAATAACCCATACTTAGGAGGAGACATTTGAGATGATTCAGAATGTCAAAGTCAAGACTGATGACCTGTTCTAGCATGGCCCTTTCACAGATATTTAAGGCATTCAATTCAGCATGGGCCATTTTCTTGAAAACAAGCACCCATGTCTTTCTTGGAATGCTATATATTGTAATCTCCCATTTTATAAGAGAGATATCTATGTTATCAGAGGTGAAACTCTACCCAAATTGAAAGGCATTCCTGAGACTTTGAGGATCAGACTGTTAATCATATTTTGTTATTTGAATGAGAAAGCAAGTGACCTTTTAGACTTTGTGTTGAAATAGCTTGTGTTATTTAAGAGATTGTTCTTATGTCTATTCCCTGAATATCATCTTGTATATTTAATCAAATAAGCAAAACAAGTGGAAATAATTTGGAATTTGTCTTGAAGCCGATTGTGGGAGACTTTGTGCTGCCATAATTGTCTTCAATCTATGTTTTGTGTAAAGGATGTTGGAGAGACTTTGAGCTCCCTTTATCCTTCGTAATCTCTTACTCTGTTTTAGTTTTAGGTGGAGACTTTGGGTTGTGCTTAATTCTACTGTGTTACTGCATCCTAATCAGTGGGAGAAGCAGTGAAAGACTTTGAGCTTTTGTGGGTTTTTTGTGGTTACAATTACTACCAAAACAAGTGGAAATAATTTGGAATTTATTTTGAAGCCGATTGTGGGAGACTTTGTGCTGCCATAATTATCTTCAATCTGTGTTTTGTGTAAAGGATGCTGGAAGAAGAATCCTGTTTTGAGCTTTCATGGGTTTCTTGTGGTTACAATTACTACCCAAGAAGAATCCTGTTGGCTGAATATCACTTCTAAAAGAAGAAAGTACCTTCAGTAATTACACCAAAATTCTTCTCTATCTATGAACATCATCTCTAAAAAAAGAGAGATGGATGGCGTTATCCTACCATGAGTGTTATTTTCAACTTATATTTATAGTATATTAATATATCATAGTTATAGGGAACCTCCCCTTGATGAGAGGAGAGATTTGTCCCATTTTGATATGGTAAACCTACACGTTTTGGCTGATCAATCTCCCTATGCTATGGTTGAAACACCTATTTTACCCTCAGTTAGCTGGTGACAAAATATTCACCCAACAATTTTTGGTGACTCTGCTGGAGATCGAATGAGCTGTTCTAGTTCTTTTCCATGTCCATATCCTTATCCATTATATACTCTAATCTATGAAACTAGAGATTTTGGGGATCAAATGTTTCATTGATATTGTCTACTCTGCCAGCTCCATGCCAACAATTTTTTGGCGACTCCACTGGGGAAGAACGAGTAGTTTGGATCCTCAAGCTCCAAGCTGAAGTAGGGCCAGTTCTTTTCTATTTTTATTCTATAATCTGATAGCTCCACACTATAGAAGAAGCCAAAAATCTCATGGTGTTGTTGACCCTATTTTTGAGTTGGTGCAACAGAGCAATTTTGATTTGTTTCCTCCACAACGTCACCTTCAACGAACTAGGAGTCTTCCTCTTACCAACACCAGGTCACCAATACAAGGCATAGCTTCTTTTTCTTCTGCTAGCAGAGCTTTGCCCATACATACCCCACTAAGATTTGTTATCCCCCCTTTCTATAGTCATATAATCAAAACTCAAGGCCCCTGGGGTAACTCTTTTGGCCCACACAATTTAACTCCACCTTTATATGAGCTACCATGTAGTTCAAGAAAGAATTTCTCAAAATTCTTTAGTGATGGAAGAGTTCATCTTGATAAACATATTGCAACTTTTAGCATACCCTGTGGCATGATAAGTGTGGAGTATGAAGAAGTAGCAGTCACACTGTTCATAGGGACATTATAAGGTGCTTTTGCAAACTAGTTTTACCATCTGTAGGCTCGGTCAGTGACTGACTAAAACACTCTCAAAGCCAAATTTGAAGCTAGGTTCAAGCCTATAGAAGATGCGCATGCTCTGCTAGCTTAGCTCACACAAATGAAGAAGGAGCCTCATGAACTCATGAGAGATTTCATAGCCAAGTTTGACAAGCTGAAGAATAAGATTCCTATAATTGCTCAACCAATAGTTGAGAATCTCAAATGCCAAAATGTGCTGAAGTGACTTTTCTACTAAAATGTGATAGCCACATAGACCTTGTTGCAGCGCAAGATTTGGCTATTGAGGTGGAAGATGATCTCATATTGGCAAAGAAGATAAAGAGAGATCCTAACAAAGGTAAATCTTTTTCATCTTATGAATATCCATCTACAAGCACCACTGATCTAATGGTGCAAAAGCTAGCAAATGAGTTGCTAGCTCTCAAAAAGTGAATGACGCAAGGGATGTCTACTCCTCCTTCGTATTGAGATATACCAAGGAGGACATTCCCCAATCAATCATACCAAGGCAATGCTGCCAAGAATCAAGGGTAGCCAAATCATCTTCCTCCCCCTCAAGGGAAACTTGCTATTGAAGTAGCTCCAACCAACTTAGCAGTTGGATACCTTGAAACATAATCAAATTTTTCTTTCCAATTTGAGTTGAACCAAGAAGATGGCACTGATATCTTTATGGAAGACCAAGATGATTCAGCTGGTGACTCCAACATTAGTTTTCTAAATTACCAAGATGAACCCAGAAGTAAAGGTGAAGCATTTGATGGATCATATGCTATTTTCACCCAGTCCCAGAACCAATCAGCCTAGCAAGCCGATAAGAAAAAAATAGAGGAGCGAACTCAACCAGCAATTTCAATTGATAAGCAGGAAACCACTCTGCATTTTCAAGCAAAGGACTTGATGATCACTAAAAAGGTAAGTACATCAAGTTTTCCTTCATCTTCTGATTCAGATTTCACAGACTAGTACCACCCCTCCTAAAAACTAGAAGGTTAAACTGCCTTCCCCTATTCCTAATTCATTTCAAACATTTTATATAATTGACCATGTCAAAAAAACTAAAATTCAAATGTCTAAATTTGAATTCTTGCAATCCAACCTTGAGCAGTTAGATAAATTGGTTCAATGTGTAAAGAATAAAACCATCCCTACAAGACCAACTATTCTAAAGGTGACTCCCACATCCACCTAGAATAACCTTGCCATTACTCCTCTTATTACTCTCGAGAAGACTTAAGCATTTTATGTCTCCCTGTTGATAAATGGTCATCAGCTGAATAATTGCATCATCGACTCAGAGACATCTGACAATGTCATGCCTACCAAAGTGGTAGAATCTCTTGGTCTCACACTGACCAAGACATTTAGGAGATGCTTCTCCATGGAAAACAAATAAGTCCCTTTGTTGGGATAAATCAAAGATGCCCAGTTTGCATTTGCAGTCTTTCCAAGAAAAAGAATTAAGATGACAGTCCTGGTAGCCGATGTTTCAGCCTTCTACGACATCCTTCTTGGTTGAAATTTTTGCAAGAATGTTGTTGGAGAAATAAGTATGGACCTATCTGAGGTAAGGATCCCTATCAAAGGCATCATGCAGAGGCTATTCCTTGAAAAGGAGTTGAAGTACATTGTTACCCAAACAACAGCCTCCAAAGCTCAAATTCTGTTTGAGTCGTCAGGGGTGGGTAATTACTTCTTGAACATAAAGGATGTTCATGTTTCAGTAAATGAAAGTCCTGTAGGTGGCGATCCAAGAATTGATTCAGATGAGACAATAGAATAATTAATAAAACACAATGTAGGTGCAAAAGGACCCTCCCCTCCAAATGAAAGAAAATCTAAGAAAGGAGCAATTTTTGGTGGCGTCTAGATTTTGGAATTTAATGGCAGCTGCTCTTTTACTGGTTCTAGAGCCGAGATTGTTTTAATATCTCTACAAGGAGATATTTTTCCTTATGCTTATAAGTTGTAGTTCAACAACACCAATAACACTTCTGAATATGAATCTCTGCTACTTGGTATAAAGGCTGCTCAAAATAAAGGTGTTAAGCTCCTTCATGCCAAAGGAGATACTGAGCTGGTGGTCTGTCAGGTGAGGAACCTGTATCAAACCAAGAATGAAATATTGTGATATTATCGCAGTCAGGTATGGGATTACCTTGAAAGTTTTGATGCTTTCAATATTTATGTAGTGCCTAAAGAGCTTCATAATCATGCAGATTCATTGGCTGTCTCTGCAACCCTCATGGTTCCTCACAAAGACTTTGAAGAGCACAGTTACACTATCAAACTAGTCTTTCAACCAAGTGTACTTGATAATCCCAACTATTGGTAGGAGTTTGATGCTAACAATCAAATCATGTGCTTCACTAGATTAGAAGAGTAATGAACTATGATAATGGACCATATTGATGTGCGTCAAAGTCAAGTAAAGAAACTCACTGGTAAGAGAGTAAGGATTCATGGTTTTTGAATTAGAGATCCAGTCTTGCTATGGGGCAAGAGGAGAGAACCAAAAAGAATGCATAGAAAAATTGATTCCTGGTGGAGAAGTCCATTCACCAATCATCGATTCTGGGGAGAAAATGGTTTTTTATTGAAGTATCAAGATAGAACGTCATTTTCACTACCTCACAGTGGGCAGCATCTGAAGCACTTTAATCCTTAAAGTATTAGATGACATCAGTTGTACATATTTGTATAGTCTTTAGTTTAGTTTAGTTTAGTTTGATTTGTTTTATTTTATTTTTGCACCTTTCTTTTTGGTTAGCATGACTCCGTAGCCTAATGGCATACATGAAGGCACTGGAGATTCTAGAATCTACTCCCTTTGATTATTTTTGTAATCAATGGAAGTTTCCCAACTGGAGCCAGCTATTGTTCCCAAAATATATCACTTATTTCTTGGGACAACATATCAACTATTTTGTTCTTGAAGGCCAAAATGATCTCTTCCCTTCTCAAAAATGTTCTGAGTATTTAAATTCTTCAATTATTCAAGTCTTTTCAACTAAAGAACTCGCAGGTTTAACAAGCAGGCTTTCTCAGAAAGAAGTTCCAACACTTAGGCAATTTCAAGGGTTCAATGACTTCAGCGAACTTAAAGAAAAGAAGGCTTCGAAGAGTTTCAAAGGTTCAAACAAAAGATTCTAGAAGATGTTCAAAGTGAAAGATTCTAGAATAATATTCCAAGCAAATGGTTTAAATGATTATTTCAACAAATACATTGAACTCATAAAAAGGACTAAGTGAACACGGCCCTTTGCAAGAAACATTGAGCCGCTAACCATTGAACCACTTTGAACCATTGAACCATTAAACTGATGCATTCCAAAGGTTCAAGGTTCAAAGTGGTTCAAGTGACTAAGTGATCAGTGACGTCCCTGTGGACATCAAATTTAGGGTAATGAAATATCTGTTGATTTTCAAAGATGCACACCTGAGAACAAACTCAGTAATCAGCCAAAGAAGGAGCCAAAAAAGCCAGCTGAAAGTGAGAAGATAGCCTTGAGAGCTCAAATCACCAAGGAAGGACAAAACATGGCAAGGAAAGAGAGAACAACTATAGGGAATCTAGAAATATCTACAGGAGAGTTATTTCCAGTAGGTGAAATAATCCACTAGGTGGACATTAAATATTGCGAGCATTCAAAGATGCGACCTATTTTTCTGTATTAAATAAAGATGAATGGACAACTGTGTAAGCATCATAAAGAAGACCAGACAACCCATGCTTAGGAGGAGACATTTGAGATGATTCAGAAGGCCAAAGTCAAGACCGATGACCTGTTCCAGCATGGCCCTTTCATAGATATTTAAGGCATTCAATTCAGCTTGGGCCATTTTCATGAAAACAAGCACCCAAGTCTTTCTTGGAATGCTATATATTATAATCTCCCATTTTATAAGAGAGATCTCTCTGTTATCAGAAGTGAAACTCTGCCCAAATTGAAAGGCATTCCTGAGACTTTGAGCTCAGACTGTTAATCATATTTTGTTATTTGAATGAGAAAGCAAGTGACCTTTCAAACTTTGTGTTGAAATAGCTTGTGTTATTTAAGATATTGTTATTATGTCTATTTCCTGAATACCATCTTATCCATTTAATCAAATAAGTAGAATAAGTGGAAATAATTTAAAAGATGTCTTGAAGCTGACTGTGGGAGACTTTGTGCTGCCATAATTGTCTTTAGTCTATGTTTTGTGTAAAGGATGCTGGAGAGACTTTGAGCTCCCCTTACCCTTCATAATCTCTTACTCTATTGTAGTTTTAGGTGGAGACTTTGGGCTGTGCTTAATTCTACTATGTTATCGTGTCCTAATCAGTGGGAGAAGTAGTGAAAGACTTTGTGCTTTGATAGGTTTCTTGTGGTTACAGTTACTACCCAAGAAGAATCTTGTTGTTGGCTGAATATCACTTCTGAAAGAAGAGAATTACCTTCAATAATTACACCAAAATTCTCTTCTGTCTATGAACATCATCTCTAAAAAAAGGGAGATGGATGGCGTTATCCTACCCTAAGTGTTATTTTTAACTTATATTTATAGTATATTAATATATCATAATTATAGGGAACCTCCCCTTGATGAGAGGAGAGATTTGTCCCATTTTGATCTAGTAAACCTATACATTTTAACCGATCAATCTCCCTATGTTGTGGTTGAAACACCTATTTTGCCCTCAGTTATCTGGTAACAAAATATTCACCCAACAAAATCATTGGTGCATCACCACTTTTTACATGCTTTTATAAGTTTTATCAAATTTCTTTCCATTTTCCAAGCAGATGCTAGTTTAGGTTTAGTGTAAGTGATAGATCCATAAGGACTACAACCTTATATGAAGGTCTGATCCACTTTTAAGATACCCACAACCTAAGATCAGTCCCACATTAGACTATATTTGAGTAGGAAGATTTGAATAATCCCCTCCTTAGCTAGGGTGCAAATCTAGAACACCAATAATTTTGCAATGCTCGGTGGGACCCCAAGTTTCTTTGGTATAATTGAAGTTTTAAGATTGAGAAGAAAGATTCATAGTAGTAGGAGAGATCTACCATCATCAAAAGTTGAAGATCCTTCAAGTTGCAGAGCTCATATCATCTTCATGCAGAAAATTACAAGAGCATCAAGTAAACGTACTTCTTTTGAACATATTGAATTGTCTCTTACTTCTTATAAAATATCAATATTTAATAGCACAAGGCCTTATCCTCCAAAATAGTATTTATATTATGGTTAGTCCATTGTTTTAATCTAACATATTATCCCCATAAGCCAAATCCCTTTTGCCCAAATGGTTATCAGGAATCAAGTGTTTGTCCCATTTAACAAGGGTAGTCCCCTAAATTTCCCCCAATATGACATTCTTGTGTCTACTCTAATAGGTATCCCTTTCTTCTCTAGAAAATGGGATAAAGCTACTGCTATTGAGCATATCCAAGATATTGGTAATTTATGCTCTGTTCATAATGTTACTCAAGATAATGTGGCTATCAGATTACTTGTTGCCTCGTTCAAGGGAAAAGCATTGCAATGGTATAAAAATCTTCTTTTAACCTCCATTTATACTTGGGATGAGTTAGGTGTAGCATTAGTTAAGCAATTTGAAGAAAAATCTGATCATCTATCTTTGGTTGAATAATTGACTACCATAAAAAGGTACCCCATGAATTCATGTTGGACTTTAACCTTAGATTCTAAAAGACATGAATTAAGATCCCTACATTGGTAAGACCATCCTCAAAGTATGCATTTTTTTTTTACTTCTTTAAGGCTCTCAATTCTGATATCAGTGTCATGATACAATCTATGGGTGGCAATAACTGCCAAAGGCCTATGAGATTGCTATCAAAGTAGATAACAAATTGATTCAAGTTGGTAAACTTCCTCCAAGGCCTCTAATGCCCTTTTTTATAGAATTACAACCTGTACCTCCCCTTCAAGTTCCCTAGATTACTTCTATATCCCCTACTCCATCTCCAAATGTCCAAACTATAACCCCTCCTAATCAATCTAGTGAGATTGGTGATTTGAAAAGCATGTACAAGCTTTTAGAAATGAAATTATTTCACTCAAGAGACAACAACGCCAAGGTAGACCTTATCAGCAACAAAATCAGAGTACCTATTAGTATTTAAATAACCAAATACCACCTTATCAAGGTTTCAAGGACAATAGGCAACCTTATCAAAGTCAAATAGCTATAACCTAAACTAAGCCATATGTATCCCTTAATCCCAATGTGCATTCCAACTCAAAAGCTATTGTTCCCCAAAATAACTTAATGTAAGATCCAGGTTATCATTCTTCCAATCCAATTTGACATTCAGAATCAAGCTTTGGTATCAAAAGAGATTACCGTGCCATAAATGACACAAAAAGATTTCCCTCTTCAAGGTGGTTAATATCAAGACATGAATATGGCAATCCAAGGAGAAGCTCAACAAGATATAGGGGAACATGATGCTATCAATGTTAATTAGCATTTGGATGATCACAACATTAGTTAGAGATGATTCTAAGTAACACAAATGGTCAAGTGGTAACTTTGACTAGAAGGAAAAAAAGAGTAGTTGAAGAAGCTCAAGATGTGAGCAATACTTCTAGTGTTACTAATTTTGTGTCAAAAAATGTCAAAGATCAAGTTGTTCTTATAGCACAAAAGATTTAGAACACAGAGACAGTGAAAGTTCCCCAAATTCCCCTAACTAGAGAGGAGAGTAACCAGTGGCTTAGAAGTTGCAACCAAAGGTCATTGGAACATCTTTTAGCATTATTGATCAAATGAAGAAATTTAATGTTAGTATTAGCATGTGGGATTCCCTTACCATCCTAGGGCAAAAGAACATGTTGATTCAAGAACTTTCAAATCTCAAGGTATCTAAAGAACCAACTAAGAAACATGAAGTTGTCTTATCTAATTCAAACCAATAAATCAAACAACTTGATCAGTAGATACATAACCTGATAGTAGGTGAAATTTTATTCCAGAATTGTATGGTAGATAGTGGAGCTAGTAACACTGTCATGCCCAAAAAAATTATAGACAAGCTTGGTCTTGTCTATGAGCCAAATACTAGAGGAGTATTGCAATTAGATGGCTCACCAACAAAAATATTAGGCATGCTAAAATACCTAAAGCTAAAATTACATGCTTGCCCCACTGTTATTATTCAACAAGATGTAGTTGTAATGGACTTACCTCCCTATTTTTCCATGTGTCTTTCAAGAGTTTTTACTTCAAAAATTAGAGGATATTTGTTAGCTAATTAGACCTATCTAATGTTAAAAATTAGGTATGGGACTAAGGTGAAAATACATTTTTGAACCTATGGTAAGATTTTATTTGGAACCATATATGCCAAGTATGGTGAACACTAATTGTGTTATTTTGGACAAGGTGTTAGAAAATAGTGAGGTTGAATCTGAATCACCTCTAGATGGAGTCCTAGATCTTTTCCTTGATGAATAGGAATTTGATTTACATGAGTATGATCCCTACAAGTTAATTGAATAAAAATGACTTGGTGTCTATTGTCTTTATGAAAATAATGTACCAATCCCAACATTTATGAAAGATGAATAACGTAGTGATGGACTGTGGCAGCTATATTTTGATGGATCCAGGAACAAACATGGAACTAGAGCTAGAAAAATGTTAATTTATTTAACTAATCAAAGTTATTTATTTTCTCTCAAGTTTTAGTTTGGTTGTTCCAATAATGTCATTGAATATGAAGCACTAGTGCATGGTTTGCAATGGGCAAGAAAGATGAAGGTTAATTCCTTACAAGTCTTTGGAGATAGTGAACTAGTAGTTCACCAAGGGGACTTAATATATGGAAGAATCCACTACTTAGGTCTTATAAGCATAGAGTATGGGACCTAGTTGGAAACTTTCTAGCCTTCAATATTTAGGGCATATCAAGAAATAAGAACAAACATGCAGACAAGTTGGCTACTATTAGATCACAATTCCATATCTCAGATAATATAAAAAAGGATAAAGTCCAATCACACATCAAGGTAGTTGTGAGACCTTCTATTGCAGACAACCATGACAATTGGCAAGTATTTGAAGATGATATCTAGATTAATAGATTTTTACAAGAGGAAGCTGGATTCTCCTTAAGAAACCAAGACAAACATTTACAACAGTATGATGATCAAATTGTGTAATTAAAGACAAACAATTTACCTAAAAGATTGATCACCCTAGAAAATATATTTAGCAGAGATGATGAATTAATAAAAGAAAAGTTTGCTTTTTCAACCAAGGAAAAACACTACATAAATGAAGATATTTAAACTGGCAAAAATTTAAAGCTAGGTAAAGTTTGCACATCTTTAGAGAAAAAAGTTTTTATTAAGTTATGTTCAAATTTTGTAGATGTCTTTACATTGCAGTATAGTGACCTTAAATATTTTTATCCAAGTATAACTCAACATACCATTGAGTTAGAAGATGAGACTAGGCCAGTCAGATAAAGGCAAAGACCAATCAATTCAAAGCTTAAACCTGTAGTGAGAGCTGAACTGCATAAGCTCATCGAGTCAGCCATAATATTTCCAATTAAGCACTTAACTTGGGTAGAAAACCTTGTTCTAGTATGAAAAATGAATGGTGAAATAAAGTTATGTGTTGACTTACGTGACTTGAACAAGTCTCTCTCAAAGATCACTATCCATTGCCATCAATGGAAAATATTTTACAATTAGTTATAGGTTCAGAAAGATTCTCTTTATTGGATGGTTACAGTACATATAACCAAATTTTGGTTAAAGAAGCAGACCAGTACAAAACAACCTTCACCACAAAGTGTGGGACATTTGCATACAAAAAGATGCCTTTTGATTTATCTAATGCTTGAGCCACTTTTCAGAAGGCTATGGACATGGAATTTCATGGCCTCCTTAACAAGTTTATTCTTATTTATCTAGATGACATAACAATATTCTCTGACTACACAAATGAGCATATGATTCATCTCAAATAGGTGTTGTAAAGGTGTAGAAAATTTAGAGTGTTTTTGAACCCAAAAAAGTGTGTTTCTCTATTCATGAAGGTAGGCTTCTTAGACATGTCATTTCAAAGAAAAGTACAAACATAGACCCTGATAGGAAAAAAATAATTCATGTACTTTCATTGCCTAAGCATAAGAAAGCCTTGCAAATTTTTTTAGGCAAGATTAACTTCATAAGGAGATACATTTTAAATTTTGCTAATTTAGCTAGGCCACTTACATCCATGTTAAAGAAAGGTTAGAGTTTCAATTGGTCTAAAGAAGGAGTGAAAAGTTTTAAAGAAATCAAGAAAGCTATATCTAGTGCTTCTACACTCTTGAACCCTAAGATTTCTTCTTGTATAACTATGATAACCTTGACACAATATTAGGTATTCTCTTGCACATAATAAAGAGACTTTAGATCAGCTAATAGCCTTTTTCAATTAAGGCTTAAAAGAATATGAAATAAGGTATTCTTTTGTTGAGAAGCATGTTCTTTCAGTTATAAGGTCTCTTAAAAAGTTTAGGTACTTGTTGTCCAATAAGAAGATACATTTGATGGTCACACATCCAAGTGTCAAAGACTTTCTTCTAAACAAAGATATATATGACAAAAGAGTTGGTTGGATAACCAAGGTCATTGAATACGACATTGAGATTAAAGTAACAAAGTTGGTTATAGCCAAAGGACTTTGTAAACATCTAACCTAAGACTTGTAGGAGTCTGATGAATAGGCTATGGTGTCAAATGATCAAGAGCTTGTAAGTAATCAAGCCTCAAATGTAGCTAGTTCCAAGATATTATAAGATATATACAAGATGGTATTTATCCTTCTCATCTCACTCCTTCAAAGAGGAGATATTTCAGATTACAATCAATTCCTTTTCTCTTTATTGATAATATATTATTTAAAAAGGATATCAATGGTATACTACTAAGATGCATAGAACTAGGTCAAACACATAAGTTACTTGAGAAATTCCATGATGGACATGGTGAAGGACATTACTCAGCTAGGATTATAACTCACAAGATCATGAGAGGTGGGTATTATAGGCCAAGTTTATTTGATGATTGCCATGTATACGTTAGGAAATGTAGACAATGTGCCATGTTTGTTGGAAAAGTGAGACTTGTAGCCTTACCTCTCCAACCAATTTTAGTTAATCAACCCTTTGTCTAATGGAGATTAAACTTTATTAGTGTTATCAAACCCCCATCAAGCTTGGGACATAAGTGGATCCTGACTACCATAAATTATTTTACCAGATGGACAAAGGCAATAGCATTAAAAGAAGCCAATGAAACCAATGTTTTAGACTTCTATGAAGGTTTACTTACCAGATTTGGGGTCCCTTCAACTATAATTTTTGATAATGCTATGGCTTTTTTAGGATCTAAGATCAGCGAGTGGGCAGTTCAACATAGTATTTTTCTCAGTACCTCATCAAATTATTATACACAAGGTAATGGCCTTGTTGAGTATACCAACAAGAATTTATTTAAAATCATCAAGAGAACTATGGAAGACAATCATAGATCATGGCATCTCAAATTGATGTTAGCTTTATGGGCTGACAAAATCACCTATAAAAGATCAATTGCCAATTCTCCATACAAACTAACATATGGTAAGGAAATAAGAATGCATATTTCTCTTGAATTTACTACTTTATAATTAATGCATTAACTTGAGCTTTTGGAGAGAGAGCCAGTGGAAATAAGACTTGCTGAGCTCATAGAACCAGAGGAGACAAGGCATCAAGCCATGTTGGCTATGGAAGCCCATCAAGCAATGACTAAGAGATATTTTGACAAAGGAACTTAAATAAGTTTTGAAGAAGGAAATTTGGTCCTCAAGTAGGATGAGGATGGAGCTAAGCCAGGAAAACACACAAAATTTGATTCTCTCTGGAGTCGACCATATATAGTTTCTAGTTGCAAATCCCACAAGGCTTACCAATTCATAAGGATGAATGGTGAAGAACTTCCTATCCCAGTTAAAGGGATGCATCTCAAACACTATTATTAAGGAAAGCTAAGTCCCTTGTACATAGTTTTTTCTTATTTTTCTCCTAGTGTTTTTCTAACACATTAGTTAGTTTCCTTTCTATTTTGTTTTAAATAAGTGCTTCTTTCTTGCATAATTGTTCAGTAGTTTAGTTGCCTTTGTTTTTTAGGTTAGTTTCCCTTTCAGTTTGTTTCTTTCCCTGTTATTGGGTTTTTTTCTATCTTTACAAGTCAAGAGGTTGTAGTACAGTCATTTAATGGTCCATAAATTATCTATGATGATCCAAAAGTCATGTACATGGTCTGAGTTCAAGCATAATAGGCATGTTTCCCAACCAAGTCACCAAAGATGTTGACCAAATTTGGTCCACATATAAAAAATGTGCTTAGTCCAAGAATCCAATGGAAAGAGCAGGTTCATGATTTAAGAGTGACTCAATGTCATAAGGACAGGTCCAAAAGTTATAGAGACTCCATGAGGTGTTAATAGTGCTTAGAGTAGGTATGGAAGTATATGGAGTTCATCTGGTTCTTCATTAAGTCCAATAGCGGAAAGTCCACATGGGTATATTGATGAGGCCATATCTCACATATGTGGTAGTCTCTAGAGAAAGTGATCACCTGGGTTTGTCCATCTTGGTCCCTAGTTGCATGTATTAAGTTTTAGATCATCCACCAAAGCATGGTAGAAGTTATGCATGTTCAAATTTGGCTCCTTAGTTAGATTTTTTTAAGCTTCCCATACTTAGCCAAATAAGTTAAAATGTCACCAAGATGTCATGCGACCCAAATATGGACCAATCAACTTAAGCATTATATATATTCACTTAGAAGGATCCTAAGACTAGTAGATTAAATGGGTTCATTCCTTTCAATCTCAAGAACATCTCTTAAAAATTTGGCCCTTCCATGATTCCTGCATTTTAAGATATAAATTATCAAAGTTGATCAAATAATGAATGACGTTCCCACAAAAGTCAATTTTAATCAAGGAAAGTAACTGTTTAGATTTAAAAGGTCCTTAAAAGGTTTGAATTTGGTTGTGATCTAATAGTTCATGAGAATCCTCATACTAAAACATAAGATCAAATGATCCACACTGAGTCAATCAAGTCAAAAGGTCCCCAGGTTAAAGCCTTGAAAGATCTACAAGTTGGACATAATCCAACAATGCAAAATAATCAAGCCAAGACCCAATGGAATGAAATCACTAATAAAAGGATAGGTCCTAGGCAAATCAAGGGCTCACACTTAATCATACCAATGATTTGATAGAGTGAAATAATTGATAGGAAAGTAGGACCAAGGAGATCTATGGTGCACTTGAACTCATACATCTTGATTGGACAATGTGCATGAGTCAAAGAGGTCAGCAAATCTAAATAGATAATGAGTTAAGGATAAGTAGCACAAGCACATTTAATTGGTAGAATATTAATGTCTCATGGGCATCCATGCACATATAGATCAATGGAGTGAGACAAGTCAAAAAGGGTCAGAGGATCTTGATGATGAATATAAAGGAGACAAGTGTCCAAAATCAGTGGGTCCTAGAAAAATATTGATGAATCACATACATTCATACATATAGATCTAAAGGTGTAAGGTAGAGTCAATAATTTAGCGTATCTATGGAGCTAATGAACATAAAGATGATTGGGCACTATGTAGACAGTCCTAATTGGCTATCGATAGCCAATAAACAAAGGCAAACTTGAGACATTTTTGATGAAAGTTGAAAAGGTTATTCGTGAGCCAGACAAAGTGAATGTCAAAGAGCTGAACTCAAAATTGAACTAGAGTTGAGCCAAGGATATAGTTTAGAAACCAATCATTATCCACAACTCTCCATATAGGTGAAATAGATATTTTAGGTCTAATATAGAAGTCAAGGATATATCGTGACTATGTGAAAACCAATGGTCTAAGATTGGTTTTCACATATAATAAACCTATGTCTCACCTCATCATGGTTCACATTTTTAGGTTTCAATGGCCACCTAATGCATATGTGTCACATTTCAACTAGTTCTAAGACATGATCCTCATCAGTAGATGAAATAAGTAATGACATGATTCCAAGTATAGATATGGCAGTTGGATAAGGGTAATGGAGATTTAATTCTTTTATAGAGTTGGTTTGTTGATAAGATCTAAGTCAACATCCTCGAGAGTGCTAATCCATCAAAAGTGGTTGGGCCTTTTCCATTGCAAGACTCTCTCTCTCTCTCTCCTCTTTGCTCTCTCTCTCTCTCTCTCTCTCTCTCTTTCTCTTTGGTAGAAATATAGGCTTCTAAGCCTTGATATTGATCATCTATCCCTCTTTTTGGTATGCCTAGACTCTGCGAAAATTTGTACAACACCTTTTGATGTAGTAAAGACTAAATTCCATCCTTTTTTAAGCTAGATTGAAGTGTGTTATATGAATTCATTCACTATTTTTAAGTGAATGTATGTTCCTTACTTATGTCTGAGTTTTTTTCATCTTTAGGAAGTGCTTAATCATTATAAGCACAATTTATAGTTTCTTATCTAGTTTGAAAGTGGATATTTGCCCTCTCTTACTATTCTGGTAACTAATTAATGCCTTGTTCTAAAATATTTATGTGAGATTGATGTTTTTTGGTCTGAAAAGTGTCTCATAGTGTGTTTTGTGTGAGTCAGAGTGATCAAATCATTGGTGTATCACTGATTTTTACATGCTTTTATAAGTTTTTTCAATTCTCTTTCCTTTTTCCAAGCAGATGCTAGTTTAGGTTTAGTGTAGGTGATAAATCCATAAGGAAGCCATCCTTTTCTAGAGGTCTAATCCACTTTTTGGATACCCACAACCTAAGATCAGTCCCATGTTGGACTAGATTTGTGTAGGAAGATCTGAACAATCCCCTCCTCAGCTAGGGTGCAAATTTAGAACACTAAGAGGTATTTCAGAATATTTAAAGGTAATAAGGGTGGAAAGATAGAGGGCTTCATCAAAATCTACTAGAGGTTATGGATTTTCTAGTTAGACCTCTATGGATTGCAAAGCTTCTATCATTACCTAGTGATGATGGGGTGAGGTACTGATTAGTTCACATAAACTCATCTTCACCGATGTTTGGTGAATTTGCTTTAGAATTACTCCTTGGATTGACTCAGAGGGTTATATTGAGAGGTGCCTAAGATGGATATCTTAGGTTTGGGAAAAGGTGTAGGTGTTTGGGTTTATTTGAGTGATTAGGTGATAGAAGAAGGGTATGCCCATAAAATAGACACCTTTGTTTTCCCCTTATCCTTTTATTGGGCTTGTGATTGTGTAACTACATGGATGATATGGATTTGGGGAAGAGTTGGGATTGAGGAATAAGTTGGTTCTTCGTCACTTTTAGATGAGAACATGAGATCAAGTAGGTTTGGGGTGGTGGCTTGTGGTTCCTAGAGTGGATATGGGGTTATGGGTGGTTCTTTTTATAATAGGTCATCATCAGCACATGGCTAATGGATTAGGATTTAGAGAGACTTATAGTTCTTTGTATCATGTCACGATATTTTATGGTATGATAAAATTAGATTATCATTAAACTAGGATGGCTTAGGACTATGGGGGTCAAATGGTTTGATGGGAGGAAAAGTCAAGCAAGAAGCTTGTAATAATATTTATAGGATGGCTGAGTAAGACTCGAGTAAAGGTGGCAAGGATGTTGGAGTTTTGGTTTTGACTTTTGGGGTGGAAGCTTTCTTAGGAGTAGGCTTAGTAGCAAGAGTATTCTTGGTGGTTAGTGGTTTGGAGGTAAAAGTTTTAGAAATAACAAGATTAGTAGTGAGTGGTTTGAAAATAGAAGGGTTAGAAGTATGAAGTTTGGTAGTGGAGGGTTTGGAGGTAGATGACACAAAAATAATAGGTAGGGGTGTATCTAGAAGAGGAGGTTAGGTTTAGGTTGTCTTTGGGAGACATGTTTTCTTAACAAGAGGATGAGGTTCTAAGATAGAAGAAGGATGTGGTCTTAAAATGGAAGGCAAGGTAGAAATAAGTGGCAAGGTTCTGGGTTTTGGGATCCTATGTGGCTCCTCTTTCTTGGTTGGCTTGACTTGGGGTTTATTTAGTGGGATAGGTGGTGCTAAATCCAAATTTAATGGAGGGTGGATAAGGCTCTGAGTAGGGAGCATGCCTAGGTTTTTAATGGAATTAGTTGGGGTGGTAGAAGGTGTTTGGGATACTTTGGGTGGAGTCGGTTTGGTTGGTTCAACTATGGCTTGAAGGTTAGAGGTTTCTAATGGTTTGGTTGAGATGATGGTGGGTTCAATAGTGGAAGTGGAAGGTTGGGTTGACAATGACGTAGTTTAGGGCTCTTGCTTGGTTGGGTAAATAAGCTTGAGATGGTGTCAAAATGTGGCACAATCCTCATTGGGTTGGGATAGTTACTGCAAGTTTCGAACTAGTATAGAGAAAGGCTTACAAATGGGTTTGACACTTTTGGTATTGGTCTCAAAAGACAAACCCATGGGTTGAGAGAGGGGAGTGGTCACCTCATCCTTTTCCTCAATTAAAGTCTCCAAGGTTTGGGAAGGTGAGTCTTCTATGGGAGAAGTAGATAAAGTGACCTTTTCCTTAGGAATGCTTTCCAAAGCAAGAATGAATTGTTAAATGATAGAAGAGAAAGATATGATGGTAATGGCTACCTATTTTGGTATGCCTTCCAAAGAGTGGCTGGTAGCTCTACTACCTTGACAAGTGGAGAAAGGGTAATAGTTGTTTCCTTTGTTTCGGTTTCCAATAGAGTAAAAGTGACTCTAGTACCTCAATAAGTGGAGGGTAAAGAAAGGTGGTTTGGGTAATGGTTTCCTTAATAATAAGTTCACTAAGAACCACATTAATGATATGGACCTCATGGTTGTGAGAGGATTTTACTCTATTGTTTTCATTATTCATGGAAGTGGCATTATTGGGAAAAGGTTGTCTAAATATGTCAAGTGACTGATTTGGGGGTGCATTGGGGTTATCCAACACAAGTTCCTCCTTGTCAATTAACCCTTGGAAAATGATTTTGAGAGTATTGCATCTACTAACATCATGTCTAATGACATGGTGGAAGGCACATAATTCATTTTACTTATAACAACCAAGGGTGGGATGAGAGGAATCAAATTATTCTAGTGGTTTAATTGGAGGAATTTGTATGATGTTTACTTTCAACAAGTTTTCCAATATTGAAGCATATGACTCCCCTAATGGAGTGTACTGCTTTTAGTTTTTAAGGTTTTGTTTTTGGTTATTTTGGTTTAAAGAATTATAAGAGTTAGATTGGTTATCAACCAGAGGAGGGTCAATTTTAAGGATAACTAAATTCACGGTTCCCTTGGCTTTGGTGTTAGTATTGAAGTGGTTGGTGGTTTTGGAGGAGAAAGTTTCATTAGATTTGAAACTAGATTTCTTATTTCTTAATTTTATCTTCCCCTCAGCAATGACTCTAATCTCCAATTTCTGTGCCACAATGAAAGCTTCATCAAAGGTCTTGAAATTTTGAACCTATAGAGTGAAGGAAATATGTTTATCACAAGCTCAGGTTGGGATAAGAAAAAAGAGAGTTGGTTTATCAAACCTCTACAATCGGCCATGAAATCGACAATCGACTCATCCTTAGATTACCAAATGGAGTAGAGGTCGGTAATGGAAACTTTCTTAGATATATTTATGGAAAAATTATCTAAGAATGCTTAAGTTAATTAGGAAAAAGAAAAGAGGGAGTGCCTGGTAATAACACTGTACCGATCTAATGCCAGATTGGATAGGGATATGGGAAAGATGCAGAGAAGGAGAACATCATCATAAGCAATCAAGTATCAAGAGTGTTTAAAATCTATAAGATTTTGCTGAGGATCTTCCTTGCTATGAAATTTCATTTTTTTTGAAAACTCCCATAGAGGAGGATAAGGTCAAATTAAGACAGATGGATTAATTGGTTCATTGTAGATTTGATTGTATGATAAGAAGTTATGGGCACCAAAGATAGATGACTCCAAAGTTTTCATCGTGTCCATTAACATCTTAATGAAATCCATTTGCAGTTGTGCACCCCCATAATTTTAAGGAATATTCTATTGGGTTTGGGTAAGTATAACATAAGGATAACTAGTGGAATGTTGAGAGGTTGCCATATATTGATATGTGGACATGGATGGTTAGGAAGATGCCATGTATAGGTAACTAGAGATAGGAGGATGGGTAGAGGATGGAGCCATATACCCCTATGGGTTTGGAATATGGCTTGGGTTGGGTGAAATAGGAACATGTTGAAGAATTGACATGGGTTGGGCTAGAGGTATATTTGGGTTGATAGGTTGAGGATGAGTGGTAACCTTAGTACTAATGGTTGGAAGGGTAGAAGGTATGGGAACCACCAATATTTGGAATGGAAATAATGGCTTGGAAATAAAGGGAAGGGTGGCAACGCTAGTAAAGGGTACTCCAATGGTAAGTGAAGTGCAAGTTCCCAAGGGTTGGGTCGCTCCTATACTAGAAGAGTTATTGGTTGGGGTGGAAGGTATTTGGGTGTTGGTTGGTTGGATAGGTTTGTTTTAGATGGTGGTATTGGTAGAAGAAGATGCTTGGGTGACTAATGGTTTGGTGGAAATGGTGGCAATAGAGGTGCCACCATAAGGTCAGATGACATACCATAGGGTAGGTCAATAAGTGGAAATGAAGCAGGAGTACGATGGGATATGGTGTTAAGGTAATGTTGGAGGGCTATGAGGTTGTTATCCATAAAGGCGTCAAAATTTGTATCACCTTGGGTAACCATTTGATGGATACTGGGAATTTTAGAAGGATGGGGAGAGCTCTCTACATTTGAGATGTACTCCATGGATGAAGATGAAGAGAAAGATGGTGGTTGGTAGGTGGATTTTGATTCGCTTGGTTTCTTAGTTGTCTAGTGAGAACCATGCAAGGAAGGGAAAAAGGAAGATACAAGTGATCTCATAACTCAAAAGAGAAGCAATCAAAATAAAATGATCTCAAGGAAAATAATGCATACACTAATATGCGTTAAAATATTAGGATACTTTATTATCTCTCTTTAGGCTTATACCTCAATTTTAAAGAAGTTATGAAGGACCAACTTTGGATATGTAGAACAGGTACTATAATAAGATGTCTAAAGATGGTTTCAAGTAGTTAAAGGCTCTCAAGATTTGTACTAGAACTTGGTACTTGGATTGATATTGGGGCCTAACCCCTCACTTCACACACCACAGTGATAAGGGTGTTGGGTGCTTAGCCAGAATATACCGAGTTGCTAGAGATTATAGTCAGCCAATGTACTGAGCTGGTTCTTCTCTTGGTGGTGAAATCTAAGTAGGATAGTTGAGGGAAGGTAACTACTAGGTGATGAAATCCCAATCGGACCTTATGTCAATGTTTTGATGTTTGATTAGTTGTAAGTGGTTTAGTCTTGTGTGTGTGACAAGAGTGAAAATACAAGTGATTTATTTGATTAAATTAATGTGAGCTAAACATGCAAGCAAATAATATATGCAGGTTGATTTTAAACCCAAAATGAAATTTTGATTTGGTTATATGAGCATAAAATAAAAAGAAAATCACCTAAATGCAAATTATGAACTGCAGAAGAGACTCAAGGGTCCCTCCAGGCATGCCATAATGTTTTAGTAAAATTTCATTTATTTTCTTAAAAAAAAGCAAGAATAAACTCAAATAGGGTATGTTAGAAAATCCTGATATGTTGTGTGCACATTGATCTAGATGATTGTGGAGACTCCTCTTTGTCTGGGTAGGAATGACCTAAAATAAGAAATCACTAAAGAAATGGTTGATTAGTTGGGTAGTAGAGTGGATTCCCTAGCACGAGCTAGATCGAAGAAGCACAAGCTTCTTAGGGGTTGTCAATCCACACTTTTAAACAATTAAGTTATAAAAATGAAAGATAAATTGCTGACATAAATAATAGAAGATATCAAAATAAAATTCAAGAAGTGCTTGATGGGAGATAGATGAGTTTGACTAATTTTAGCAATAAATGATTAAATATCAATGTTAGATGAATCAAATGTGATTCAAAAAATAAAGTGATCCTCTGTGATAAAATAGAAACTCAGAAAGTGGAATTTGGTTAGGGTCTGATAGTTCAAATTAGTTTTCTATTGAAAATTGATAGATAGTGATCATCGGTGGTTAAGGTCAAACCATCAACAGTTAGGTGACCATCAGTAGTTAGTGATTGTTGATAGTTAGGGTCAAATCATCGTTAGTTACTATCGGATATGGATTAGGAAGAGAAGTTTGGTTGAGAAGGTTGTAGGAAAGTTATATAAGGTGAGTTTAGGTTGGATGCTAGTTTTTAGATACAAGGTAATGTTTAGAGGTGTCTGGTTTAGGTAGAGGGTGTTTGGATGATTGAAAGAGGATATGGGTGGTCTTAGGGAAGAGAAGTGTCTATAGTTATAAAACTCCAACATAGGAAAGTGGGATGGAAGAGAAAGTGATATAAGGAATGAAATAAATAAACTAATTGTTGAATCCCGATAAGAAATAGATACTTAGCTTTATTGTTGTTGGTATGAAGAATGTTAAGGTTGGCTGAAATCTTGTTGTAGATTTTGGATTAATTTTGGTAGAGTGATAGTACCTTGGTTATTGACTGATGAGTTATAACAACACTTTTGATCTCTGTTCTCGTTGCTTGTTCATTAAAAGCTTTCTCAGACTCACCAATAGTAAGAAGAATACTTGCACAAGAAGCTTTGATCTCTTGCACCTAGAAGTTTTGATCCTCTTTCACCTCTTCTTTCTCTCTTAATATAGAGGGAAGAGAGTGGTGAATTACTAAGTCTAACAAGCTATCTAATTTTAGCCTAACATGAATTTATAATGCAAATGGTGGATCAAACAACTATTAATAAAAATGCAAGTTGGAGTTTGAGTTGAAGTTAACTCTTGAGGTGGTTAAAGGTAAACCATCAACAGTTGAGGTTAATCATCAGTGATTAAGGGTTGATAATTGGTGATTAGGGTCATATTCAAAATTGGTTAAACTTAGCCATTTCTACTAATGACTGGTGGGGTACATGATTAAGAAATGGTCCCAAGGGGGTCAAGGGGTGGTCTAAGGGTTAGTGAAACATTTGGAACTATAGTGTACAATTTTTTGGTGTCTATAGTTTGATTAATTTGGAATTGATATGAATTGGTTAAAGTTGACCTAATTTGACGTGTGATGGTTGACTTGATGTTCCAATTTGATTTGGTCAAAGTTTATCTTGGATGTTGAATTGATTTGATTTTGGTCAAAGTTGACATGATTTTGGATAGTTGACTTGGAATGCTTGACTTTGGACCTTTAAATTATTTTGACTTGGTCAAAGTTGACCTTGGATTTGTTTTGACTTGGTCAAAGTTAACCTTATATTTGACTCAATTGAAATTGGTAAAATTTGATCAATTTTGACTTGATTGGACTTGGTCAAAGTTGTTTGGATTTGAATTCAAAGGGTTTGACTCAATTTGACTTGATTTGGAAATGGTGGACCGAATTTGAATAATTGATTTGAATTTGGATATTGGTTAAAATGGACCTAATTAGAATTTGGATGTGGTTCAAATTAGATGGAGTAATAATATAACACAAACAAAGTAACATTACTATAGGACAAAATGACTTTTGATTTTGGTAAAGCAATATTTCATCATGTAAGTTTGCAATTTTAATGTGATGATGTTAGACTTAGGTAAATTGGACTTGTTTGATGTGTATAGGTTTGACACATAAATATGAATATGAACAACAAACAATTAAGCACACAAGTACAAGCCCTATGCTTAGTGGTAAAATGAGTGTGCAATTGATATATAGCCCACATATTCTATCTACCTCACAATAAGTGGGAACAAGTTTATCTTTTAACCCTCACTTCAAGCGGTATGTCTTGAGATCTTAAGGAGGTTGGCTTTCTTTGTATTACAAACCATTTATGGTCAAATGGTCTTAATCTAGGAAAAAATGGACTTATTTAGGTGTGTCCCCTATATACCTTGTGGTACATTAGGGCCCAAATCCATGGAATGACACAATGACAGGCTTCACAAGAGGGTTTAGTCCCTTCCATTTAACCCTAAATTGAGATGGGTCAATATATTATAGGGTTAAGAATGTATAAATGAATAAACACAAGGGTGATAATAGATTTATAGTAGGTCAATTCATTGAAAACTCAAATAAACAATATTCTAAATTTAAATAATAAGATATGATAAAATTAGTACGTATAAATATTGATTGATAGAATAATGAAATAAAAATAAGAGTACTTAACTGGTTTATTGTGCACTTGTAGATCTGATATGAAGTAGGCTAGAAATAGACTAGATCAGTGCCCTAGATCAATTGTCAGATTCTAGAATTTAACCTCTTTAGCCTCAGATACTCACATCAACCTCAGATAATTGTGTCAATGCTTCTATCTAACTTGGACATATGTGTTTAGTATATAATACCTATTAGATCTATATGTGACCACCTAGGATATTTTGGGTTCATTGTTGCCTTCACTCTAATGTGCTCAGATTTGGATCATGGGTTGTCACTCATTGTCAAATAGTAAAACCCTAGTTATTCATATTTATCATGCCTATGGGAAAAATAGTTTAGTGGGCTCATGATTTCGAGCTAACCCCAAAAACCCCTTTATCAGTGGGTGATGCCTACATAGCCACTACTCTGAAGAGGGTCTCAGACTAAAGTAGTTCTGCTTTACATGTTGGCTTGTATGTACACAATGATGTAATATGTAGAAAACAAATACGATAGTGACCTAAATTGTAACTTGGAAAATAATACTCATGGAGTCCTCCTTCAATACTTCAGAGCTATAGATGTGTTTTATTTATGACTAATATGGAAATATGATAAAATAAGGAAGTTTTGCTCACTTGAATGCTTTTGGTAAGTTGCCTTATGAGTTGTTAGGTTTGTGTTAGGTGTGGAATGAATGGGGGTTGATCTAGTATAGATATAAACCCATTTTGGAAATATCTTACATTAAAGCACATAAGCTAACCATATGTATATATTTCATTTGAAAATTTGATTACTTTAGAGCACTAAACACTTGCGTGAAATTTGACACTTGCATTGACATAGGCATTTGAATGGGAAGAAAGTTTCTAGGAAGCTGGAAAATAGACAGAGGCTCCAAAATTGTAAAGATAGAAGATAAGCAGATTTATAGTACTCTAAGCATGATAGAAGGCTTGGGTCATCATAATAACACTGGACAGACTAAGAGATAAGTAATTTAACACATAAAGATAGTGTATTTAAGCCTTTCAACAGTGGGAAGTTTTAGAAGTTGAAGGTAATATTGACCACTTTCTATTCCTAAACCTAGAAAAGTGATTAACCTAATACCATTAAGTCTTGATCCATCATGAGTCCCATGGTTACATCCCATACTTATGAGTTTGGGTCATTTAATCAGTCCACTACCTTGTTATGTTATATATTTGCCTTGGGAGCCCTCATGCCTCCTTGTCAACTTGAGTCAAGTATTTTATTATGACTGAACATGTTTAGATGGTCCTTGGTAACCTTGATGGAGCTCCAACATGTGAAAATTTTCATGGTGAAGGTGAATTGAGAAGGCAGTTTAATGAACACTCATAAATACGTTTGTTTTGCTCAGTCACATGAGGTATGTTCACTTTAAATATTTCAATAACATCATGAAAAGTGTAGTAAGGTCCATTTGAGGTCCCTAATAATTCACAAAGGTCTTTTCATAAGATATTGACATGATATTCAATTGATATGCCTCTTTAAGGTCATTTATGTGTGCCAAAGTCAATGTTTTTGGTTATAATGAGACCTAATTTGACCTTGATAGACCACTAAGTCACCTCCCACACCTTCAATAGACCTCATAATCCTCATTAAGCCATTTATAGACCATTTCATACCTCATTGAGTCCATTACCATCATGGTCAACACTTAAATTCTCCTTAATGGGCCCCACATGTGCTAAATAGTGACTTTTCATCCCCCCTAATTCATATCATCTGGTTCAAAATGTCACATAACCCCTATTTTCCCTCCATAAAAACTGCTACTGATGTCTTTTTGTTTGAAACAATAAGAAATAAATAGAAATTATAGGTTACAAAGGTTTCTTAGATGGTATGAATCCATGTAATATGGACTGGCTCAGGTGGAGTCAAGGATTTGTAAAATAACATAATTAATGGAAAATAAGAGAGAAAACAAAGTGTTTTGGTATAAAGAAGCTCAAAACCATCCTATCTCCCCCTTGAGCTCATTGTTAAGCTTAGAGATCTCCTTAGGTTTACACTAAGACCTTATAGATTTGAGAGAATAAAGGCCCAAGCTCTTAACTAGGAGAAGTACACTCAATCAGCTTCCACCCATGGGCATTTGTTCTAGGATTGGTATCATGAGCTATATGAATGTTTATTAGTAACTTAAGGAATCTGTATGCCATCCTTGTCTATAAAGGCCAAGTTGGATATAATGATTTTCATGAATTCTCGACTTGCATACTCAAACTAATGATTGATGTTGTTTCCTCAGGTCTTAGAGGAGTCTATCATAGCATTTTTAGTACTTGACTCACACATGTTAGATCATAGAACCAATAAACCTTCAAGACTAGCATAATGTGCAATCTACAGGCAAGTCTATGTAATGGACAAGGGTTGAATGTCCTCATCAGAAGTTGTTGGATGAGTTTAAGAGTTGGTGGAGTGTTTCAAATTTCCCCATGCTTCCTTGCTTAGGTTGGAGGACTAATGGCCTCTTATCATCTTATAATATCTCAATAAGAAGGGACTTATGCATTCTTGAGGGAAACTATATGGTGAGCACTATGTGTGGCTTAATGACATCTACAAAGCCTTTTAATACAACTCAAAAACATGGAAATAGAGTGTTGAAGTCATGATGGATTGTCATCACAGCCTTATGAGCAACTTTTCCAACCTCCATGATGACCTCACAAACCTAAAAACTACCCCACTTTACTCTTATAACCACATAATTAATTTTAACAGAGTTTAATTTTTTTTTTAAAGATTAAGGTTCCTCAAAGATTCCTAGGTTCCATTTTTAGGCTATGTGTCATTTTTCTACCTCTAAAGTGGTGTGTTTACATGATTATATGTGTTAAGGTCTCCAAGGTGTCTGTTAGTGGACTTAAAAGGGTTTTTATGCTCCATTTCATGCTATTTTCATACCTTTATCATTTCACATGGCTTCCATTACCATTCATACTATGTCAACCCTATTTTCATGTCCCATACTCCATATCACTCCACTGTCACCCTCCTCTATCTATCCACCCTTCATTCATAGTCTAGGCCATGCTAATAGACCTTCATATCTACTTGTAACCCTCAATATAAATTAAACCATGGAAGGTTGAATCTATATGGTCATGTACCAAAATAAGGAGGCAAATAACCACCTACATTCAACTCTTTAATCCTATTGTACCAGAGTCTCCAAAGGGCACTGTATCAACCAATAATGGGCATAAGGAATGATATGAACACAAGAGGTTATGCATCCTAAATAGGTGAATGAAGATATGGATATGTCACATAAGATTTTCAAGTGACTACAAACTTCCTTCTTCTCATACAATCCTAATAATTAAACTCCTATAGATAGTCAATGTAGACAGGTAAGTGCATATGATAACATTGGTGTATATTGGCATATCTATCTTGACTAAGACAAGAGGTAATGTTCATAATAGAAAATACAAGGTTAAAACTATTGATGAAGGTAACTAATGGTCATCACATATATGAAGGCAAAGGGGCATTATACCTTAGACTTGAAGATACACAAACCTACTTAGACATGAACCCTAAGCTTGAGAAGGGTGGTGTATGCAATCAAAGGGAAGGTTGGAAAACCACCATATGAGAGTGTCTTAATCCTTGAGGTGTATTATGGACATCTCATTATCATTAACAACTAGGTAAATAAAGAAGAAGACAATACTCATAATTTTCATGCCTGGTCACTCAGTCAATGAGCAGTTCACTGCTAGTCTAAGAAAAATGAATGTTTGAGGCCTTTATAAGCATATCAAAACCTCTAAGTTTGGTAAAAATGGTCATCATGACCATTTTAAGGCACTTATATATACATTTGGTCTAGACAAATAATGTGTACCCACTATTTTGTCTCATACCAAGTCCTGTCTGTGATAGTCAGTCCTGGGAGCTAGATGAGTAAAATGATGTCTTGGAAGGTTTAAATTTTTTTTTGGATACATAGATGGTTTTGGATTAGTTCAAACATGATTTTAAGGGTCCTTATACATCCTCCAAAGGTATTAACATTCATAGTTTCATCAAGTGCCCTTGAAGATAGACTAAAGCAGGGAAGCATTAAGCCTAATCTTAAACCCTATTGTCATCTTAAGACATCTCCAAGCTCTTGAAAAAAGCTGGATGATAAATGAGGGATGTGTTAAGATGTTTTAGACCTTGATGAGGAGGTTTCAAGTGGAAATAAGTGTGAAAAGAGTCAAAGTATCTCTAAAACCTTGCTCAATCCATTCATCCTATACACAGTCAATTTGAAGCTCAACTTCAAGTATTTACACACTTCATCACATAAATTCTCATGGACAAAGGTCTTATGGAAGTTTAAGTATCCATATTAATTAAAAATCCATGAAGGATTGGTTGGCATTGGGGGGATAACATTTATTAATGAACCTTAAGAAAATAACCAGTCAAGTTTGGTCTATAGACAACTTGAGTGCCACCTTCCAACACTCCTATCTCCACACACCCTTTGCATGGGACTTCAAGATATTCATGGAAGATGAGGAGGCCAATGCACTATAAGTTCTTGGTTATTGTTTTTATTTTAGATGTATGTACACTATGAACCATCGTTAAGATGGTGGACATCTCAAACCCTGTATAAACCCCAAAAATGACCCAATGGTGGATTTTGGCCTCAAAACCCATCTAGACAAAGTGGTTTGACCATGACATTACCCTTAAGGTCTCCTCAAGCCTTATAAACATCATAGTGACTCATTGGTTGGCATGCACAAGAGTCAAACTATACGGGACATGCTTGGAAGTGTTAATTTGAGATTAAGAGCAAGGAGATGGGGAGTGTTTGTGAACACAATTAAGTTGAGGGAAAATGAATCTTGAAGCATCTAATAAAGTCCTCTAGTAGTCATCAAAGTGACCTACATGATTGGTTTTGTAGTGAGAAAAAGCACATGTATTATAATTGATGGCTATGTGCATCCAAAGGGGGTCAAGAGGCTTGATCAAGCTAGTGTTGCTACTTATTAATGTATTTGAGGTAATATTAAAGTTAGAGGAAATGAAAGAGTGCCACACAACATTAGGGTTTAGACCAAAGTTCATGATCCAAGTCTATATACAAACCATTATATAGCCTCCAATATGAATGTGTCACCAAAAGGTGGAGTAAAGAGTAATTTGGGAAGTAAAAATGCTTATAACCTCCTTGGGGAAATCCATCACAGTGTTTGGAAGCCCTTTGGCCAATTTGGATCCCAGGATAAGGCACTATAGTTGATCATTTTTCCATTAAACACCCAAGAGCTACTTAGTGAGCATGTTTCTCACCTAAGGGGCATCTTTCAGATACTCGTCATAGCTTGGATGCTATGCATGGGGATCCTGACACTTTAGCGAAGGTGGGGAGGTCTATTGGCATGCTTTTGGTACAATTAGTTTAGGGATTTTAGTTCTAGTATCTATGAACCATTCCTAAGATCCCAAAGCACTCTTAAACCCTCTTTAAACCATAATAGTGACTCAAATATAAAGGTTTAGTAAAAAGTGCATCCAAACACTCTATAATTTCTTAACCAAAACTTGGGATATGTTGCCAACTCAGAGGGGCTCATGTCCATAGCACCTGATGGTATGGAGGTTGTATGAACATGTCCTAAAAGTGCAAGTTTATAGTATTTTGGGTATAAAATATGTTTTAAATTCTAACTATGGGTTATAAACTATGGGAAACGTAATTTCAAGGCTTATTTTACTTCTCCAATACCATGATTATGCATGAAGGTACCTATAAGTATCTTTGCTATCTCATTCTAAATAGCCAGTCTGTGGAACTAGTCTAAGAGGCCTAATCTAGTAAGGTCAATGCATTTTTAGATGGAAGATAGTTGATAAAATGCCTAAGTTTTGATATAGGGAGTTGATCAAGGATATTTCAAGTCTTCTTAGATGTTTTTAATTCTTGATTCAGCTACCTTAATCATTCAAATAGTGGGTATGAAGAAAATGAAGAAATTACAAATAGGCCTACTTAACTTGCATATGGAAGACTCTAGTGGGTGTGGAATAGTATTATGGTATTGATGAATCACCTTGAGCCATTGGTAACTATCATTCATTTGAGCATATCCTTAATTAAAGACCATTATGATAGGGTAGCTTTAGTTTCCAAGGCAAGTCAACATGCACATTTAAAGAGAGGCCACTCAATGCCTCTTGGAGGCATATCCACACCACATTTGCATTTTTTGTAACTACTATTGGAAGGAATATTGGACTATTTTTAGCATGATGATATCTTCCATAAAGTCAAATAAGGGATTTACAACTTAAACACCTTCTCTTTCTCTCAATGCCAAAGTGGACTCATTGAAGAAGTGTCAACACATGAGAAGGGTGAATATGCCTATCTTAACCATCATAAGCCACTTTGGCCTCATTTATGACCTCTCACATTCCTATAATCTTATTTCTTCTCTCCCAAACATTATATTTAAGTAGGCATTGAGATCTTGTTTTGGCATCCATCGACTGGGTGTAGAAAAGCTCTACCAAAATTGCGTTGTACTCTTTGAATCAATAGAGGAACACTTGCAGATTTCTTTATTGAATGCTAGTGTTCTTTATGAGAGTTGATTTGTAGAATTTATGAGTGATATTGTCATCTATAGGTCCTTTCATGCACCTAACTTTAGGTTATTAGTCTATGTAGGTTGTATTAAGTGTTGGCAAGTAGAGATGTTCTTGAAGTGTCAATCAATTAATAGTGTTTTGTGAAGATTTAGGCCTTTATATTTCAAGTTTTAGAACTCTCACTTAAACTTCATATGAAATATTTGTGATTGAACATTATCAAGAGGTCTGATTAGGTGTAGTCTTCATCAAGTTTATTGGTGGGTTTTAATGGATAGACTAAGAGAGGATCTTTAATCATTAGTGCATCACCACTTTAGTGTAGGTTATTTTATAAATTTTCATCTCTTTTTCATTTTCATTACAACAAGATTAGGTTTTATAGAGAGTTGAAGTGAAAAATTAGGGGATATATCCCCATCAAAACTAGAGGTTTGACCTGCATCTTAGGTAGTGCACAACCTATAGGTCAATCTAATGTTAGTCTAGGTTTTAGGTGGATGTGAATAGTCTTCCTCAAGAAGGGTAAAACCTAGTTACGTAATAGGTACATCCATGATATGTATTTTCTAAGTGTACAAAGATTGAGGTGCTATACAATTCAGATTTAATATTAATCTAGTAATGAAATTGCTAGTTTAAATGAAAAAGATTACGCACATAAGTGTGTATAACACACCTTGCCTTTGCATGAGTTGCACTTGAGTGATTTTCTAATGACTGAGCTAAAATTAAGATCATGCTATATTATGTAATTAGTGCATATAATATGAAATTGAAATAATTTAAATGTTTGAAAGTAAAAAGAGCAAGGTTAGGAGTACACATTTGTGTCGATGCAACCATCTTGCCTTTCATCAATTTGATTTGAAGAGATGTTTTATTGTTGAAGCTTTTGATATGTGATTAGGACAATAGTAAAACCATAAAGTGTAAATATATACAAATATTGGAGGTGAACTTACCCCCAACCTTGGAGAAAAGGTGAGTTGCCACTCAACAATTGAGATTAGCTCAACTGTGCAACCCAATCATGCTTATAACCTAGTGAACATGAGTGATCTAAGTTAACTCACAATATAAATATGGTGCTGGTGGATGATTTGATCACTTCATCCCATAAAATTGGTAATATTGATTCATGTGAATCACTTCAACCTTGCCAAAAGTGAACCAAGTATTATAGTAGTTTGGCTCAATAACAATCCATAAAAGTCCATCTCAGTGTAGGTTAAAGTTCGTAAAAGTATTTTAAATTTAAAATATAATTTGTTTTTTTAATTTAAGGTCCTATTTTGCATGGCATATGCACTTCATATATGTCTCAAGTTGAAACCTAGGTATAATAATGGTACCAATGTATATAATTTTACCACATATGTGTATTTGAATCAAATAATGGTATAATTTGGCCAATTTGAAACCATATAAGTGTGGAGAACATGTTTGCAAAACATGCCAGCACTAAAATTTGAAACTAAGATCTAGTATAAGTGTGGATAATATGTTTCCATAACATGCCCCCATTGTATATCTGAATATGTGAACTATGACAAATGTGGAGAACATGTTTCCATAACATACCCCCATTATATATCTGAATCTAGTGCATTGTGAAAAATGTGGAAACCATGTCTCTATGACATGACCCCAATAATATTCCCCCCTTTTTGAGGTGAGGGTAAGTAGAAATTAGTAGTAACCTTACTTCAAAAGGATAAGATAACTGTATAATATGTACATGAACAATGCAACATATATGAGTAACATGTCTAGGTAGATTTATCAATGAGGTACATAGTATGTGATCACATCAAGTCCTAATATGCATGATATAGAGCATGGAAATGTATATATAGTAATAATACAAGTTCAATAAACAATAAATCATACACACAAGAGAACTCAAAATCAAGTCAAAATATAATGGTTAAAGGAGACGTCAAACAAGGGGCATTTTCAAATGTCGCACAATCAAAGGGACATGGCTTAGTCAAATGTCCACAACGTAAGGAATGACATATTCAAATGTCCATACAACAAAAAATTACATATGCAAATGCCAAAGTAAGAAAATAGAGGCACAATGACCACAAATAATGGAGCATATTAAAATTTTCAACAAGATAAGACACTCAAGAAAGTGCATAAAATAAAACTATAAACAACTAGCATAAACCTAGCATACTAGCCCCAGGATATACATATTATTAAAAAATTCAAGTACATAGCATATCAAGTACAATGTGAAAGATATAAGCATGAATAAAAGCATGCATAAGTACATAAGCTCAAACATGATAATGGAAAATGATCATAGATCTGTATAAACTATGTGTATCAAGATCAAAGAATCAGATGCGCATAATGTCTATGTGACATGAGTAAAAGGAAGGCCCAACATCTGTATAGGAATGAATCTTGTATATGTGTATGCCTATATCACACTCAAATTATGTGTGAAACATGTGTATATATAAAGTAATATATTCTATCTACCAACATGGAACTAACAACATATATGTCAAGGAGTTGATAAAAGCATGTAAATGTTGAAAATGTTTTTGGATTTTTAAGGTTTTATTTTTTGAAAAGATTTGAAAATAAATAACTATCCTATGATGTCATCCAATGGATGCTAATATCTATCTCTCCACTATGAATTTGGTGCAATAAATTGATGATACTGCCAAGGAGCATGCATAGGTGTAATATCTGGCACTGTAATATCTATAATTCTCTATTTATGTATAGTAGGACTCTATTGTCATGAAGAAACAAAAGAAGGATTGGGGGTCCATGGAACCCATAATTGAGTGCTATGTTGTTTCTTTGAAGTAGAAATAATAGAAACTTGTTTAGGTGCTTTGGATATTTAAATATGGTTCATAGTAGATAAGGATTCTATGAAATCCACTATGTGTCTCTGATGCAATGGTCTCTCAAGTAATGGACACCTAGGGAAGGGGATTTCCTATTACTTACCCTTTCATAGAAGATTAGCCTTAGTAGGTATGATAATTAATTGTTTGGGTATAAATTTATTTTGTTCAAGTGGATGCTCATATGGAATACCAAAAACTATAACTACCTTATTGGCATGGATATATTTTAACACATCCATGCATTGTAGAAGATA